>CM056589.1:24988982-25588982 GCA_029721435.1 Gymnothorax reevesii
ATATGCGTTTGTTAGTGTGAGTGTGTTTGTGTCTGTCAGTGTGTTTGTGTGCGTGTGCATTGCGTGTGTGTGTGTGCGTGTGTGTCTGTGTGTGTGTGTATATGTTTCTGTGTGTGTGTGTGAGTGAGTGTGTAAGGGTTTGGGCTGCGCCAGTTAAACTCATATACCTCCTTACAGATCACTGCCTGCAGACTTCCTTTGATTTCCGAGTAACAGAAACAGCTGCCAGCTGTGAGTGAGACGGCGGATATTATATGAGTTTGCTGCCACTGGCCAGTTCTACAAATCAGATATTCCTGCTGTACATCCACTGTGCTTCTGACTATGACTGCAAGGCATCAACAAATAAAAGTACAGAGGAGAAAATTGAGATGCTCTCCATTTGCCCTATCGCCGGAAACTCGGGGGTTTTAGTGTTTTGTGTCCTCAGTTTCAGACACTAAGGAGTGGCGAGGCAGTGCAGTCTTTTAAGGCATTGTTTGTTGCTCTGTGAAAAATAACGGAAAGGAGCGAGTGTATTTATCAGGCCTTCCAAACTGACTCTGGGAAAGAGGCGACTTGCTAAGCTCATTTGTAAAAGTTGGGGATTTGTGAGAGAACATCCTCTCCGAAAGTCATCCTAAAATACTGCCATTTTAGAGGGAGAGGAGGTGAGCTGGAGATGTACCTGCAGTGTGATGCAGATGGTAAATGGACCCTGTGAGTTTCAGGGAGTAGGTAAGGCATCTGCACTGTAACGTCTAAGGCTGCTAACGCATTAGCCTCCCAGCTATTCTGTCCTCAAAATGAGGATTTTATACTACGTACTGTTTAATGTTTGCACATTTTGGTGCACGATGGACAGTATCATGCAAACAGTACCTCATTATTTTCCAACTGCACTGTGGTCACTTTCTGCCTAAAAATTCTGTGCCGAAATATACTCAGTCCATATGAAAACGCACCACTCACAAAATCTGGAATAGCTCCACGGATTGATATGTGAAGTATATACGTATGATGCATTTGAGATAATGAATGATTTAAGAAGACATGTAAACATCATTCAATTTCATTCACGATAATGTTAATGCGCGAGAGAGGTTTAACTGGTGTAGGGGTCAAACAGGAAAGTCAATAACGGGTGTGACCGTCATTTGCATTGACACATGCGGTGCATCTTCGTTGCATGGAGTTAATCAGTCTCTGGATAGTGTTCTGAGGGATAGCATTCCACTCCTGAACAAGGGCAACCTCAAGTTCTCGGATGTTGTCCATCTGGCGTCGACGTGAAAGACGTCGTCCAATTTCATCCCATAAGTGCTTGATAGGGGAGAGGTCGGGTGACAGAGCTGGCCACTGAAGCAAGGGGGTGTTTTGCTGTGCAAGGTACTGCATGGACACCCTTGCAGTGAGTGCCCTAGCGTTGTCCTGTTGAAACGTGTGGACATCGTGGTGTTGGTTGAAGAACGGCACAACATGGTTCTGCAGCACCTGGTCCCGGTAGTAGACGCCGTTCACCCTTCCTCTGCAGATATGGAGAGGGGTTCTGTGACGGTAGCTTATTCCACCCCACACCATAACACTGCCACCACCCCAACGGTTCCTTTGAACGACACAATCGGCGTTATAACGTTCACCACGTCTCCGCCAGACACGTTTGCAGCCATCTGCGTTCCTTAAGTGAAATCGTGACTCGTCAGAAAAGATGACACCGTGCCATTGTCGTAGTCGCCATTTCTGGTGCCTGTTTGCCCACTGGAGACGCTGGTTTCAGTGACGATCCGTCAATATGGGGCCGAAATAAGGACGTTGTGCACGCAGGCCTGCAGCTCGCAGACGGTTCCGTACGGTGTTGGGGTGAATGAATCCACGTCGTCCTTGGACTTGAGCAGCCGTTCTTGTCGCTGGTAGTGTTCGGTCTCGGACATGATCCTGTACGATCTGACGGTCCTGACGTGCCGTTACACGTTGTTGACCCGGTCGAGGACGGTCCTGAGTGCTCCCCGTTTGCAGAAACCTTTGATGGAGTCTTGTGATCGTTGTGTGTGCGCAGTGTAGTCGTCTGGCAATTTCCCTGGTGCTGGTGCCAATTTGAAGCATGCCTATGGCACGTTCCCGTTCAGGGGCTGTAAGTCGCGGCATAGTGTCGATGTTTCACAAGTGTCAGTGAAGAAGTGAAATTTTATTCGGATTCACATGCTTTTAAAGGCAATGTGTGCAAAAATTCAGAGTGAAATTCATTTTTCCCGTGGTGTGCGTGCAAGATGTTGCGTTTTTGCAAAAAATTGCCTAGCGTTACAGTTAACTTGAAATTCTCGCATTTCTTGCACCTGGCATGTCGGGTGATGTCACTGTAGTGTTGTTGTTGTATAAAAATTATATTGAAGTTCATTTGAACTTAAATATTGACTTTTTTCAAGTGGTGCGTTTTCATTTGTACCCAGTATATATTCTGCAAAACCCCGGAAATGCATATGTTATCATAATACTTTTTTATTGCTAATTTTGGGGTGGCGATTCCAAAAATAGTTTCTGTTTAGCTCTTGCACGTAATATTGTCTCTCGATGTATGATGCACATTTCATTGTATTGTCACACATTACTGTAAGGTTATGATTTATGTTTTCATTAATGTTTTTGCCACTCAGCATGCCACCAGTTTGCTGCCAGCTAACAACTTTGCCGATCGGTTGGTCTGTGACATTTCAACCGGAAAAAGGTTCAACACGAACAAGCTGAAAGGGGGCATATCGCCACCTATCGTAGCGGCGAGGGACATGCTTCGGTCAATAAATCGATTCCCCTCTCGTGCATGTATACTGGGACAAGGACAGTAGTCCGATTAAATGGCCGAATGGAGCTATAGCAGTAGCTTGACTTAGCTGTGCGTGTAAATGCACTGACTAGTTGTGTTGTCCTGGGGGCTGTTTCAATAAACTTAACTTGTCGAACTGAGTCGGACCATCCGTCGTGTGAAAAGTTGGACCTTCGACAGACTGTGTCCATCTGGAATTTCAGTAAAACAAAAGTAGGATGTCCAACCCTAGTCCGACGTGGATGGACGGTTCATCACTATTTGTTGGAAGTTGAGATATAATGTACACCTCAGCAACGCACAGCTTTGTGAATTGGTGTTCACATATTCAAAATACTTTAACGTTGATTGGAAAAAAAACACTCTGATTGGGTAGATCTCTCACTACTATGAAAAGTATACTAACTGTGCACATAGCTATTCGATGTCACTTTCAATTTCAGTATTAAAAGAATACAGGCTATGTAGCTTATCAAAAGCAGCCTTAGCTTACTGTACATTCTGTACTAAAAGCTATGAGTAGCTGTCAAGTCGCTACATAATAAAGCTACTCATCATACAAAAGACATTAAAACACTCATGACGATTGCTCATTATACTGACTTGAGTTAAGTTAAAGACGGGTGGTAAACAGCTATAGTCTTGGTCACACAAGTGCACCGCGAATACGATGATTAATGACAACCACTAAGAACCAAGCCGAGAACACGCTTAAGGCAATGTCCCATTGGTGTTCACACAGCCTGAATAAAAGTACCGTACAACTTCTTGTCTGTAACGAGGGAAACTGCACTGATTAAAAAGTGAAATATTCATTTATTTTTTATCAATTATGTGTGGCTGTACGAAAAATTCATGAACGGATTTAGTGAGTGTCTTTTCCAATGGTTTGCTGTTGAATAATTTCATTTTGCCCCCCAGAGTTGACCGCTGAACCCATATATTGGTTTCACAGGGCATTGGTTATTGTCTTTCCTTTCTCAAAATATTTTTGGTTGTCTTTGCTACCAGGTAACATCAAGCAATAACACTGTAGTTTTTTTTTTTTTTTATCTGAATGGGTTTTAGGACAACTCTCGAGTGGTCTGAGAAAGTCAGACAATCTTACCTGACCGGAGGACGACAGGCGGTTTCTTGAAACACCCAGAAAAAGACTGACCGTTCCACCCACTTGGGGGTAGTCCATCGCTGGGTCAGACAATCTTTAGCGTTTATTGAAACAGTTCCCTGTTGTCCTGTTCATCTCTGTGGTAACTAACTAGCGGTGTTATCCTGGTTGTTATTCTTGTATTCCAGTATCATTGTTGTCCTGGCTGTTTCTCTTGCGGCTCAGTGGCCCTTGTTTTTTGTTCCAGACCCCAATGTGGACCCGGCTCATGCAGAAGAAAGGCTGAACCAGGAGGCCGAGGAGCTGGAGAAGCGACTCAGCATGCTCTCCCACTGCAGCCGCCAGAGCAGCTCAGGTACAGCGGCCAATGGGGACGTGCGTGTCCCATCGCGTGACCTCGTGATATCCTGTGACGGGGCAGTCCAGTCTTGAGAGGGGATTCCAGTCATTTTCTAAAGGGGTCAGTTAGGCATGCACGGTTTATTTTAGCCCAGCATTGAAGTGTACCTGTGGTGATCCAGTATCTGTTTTAATTCAGTTCAACTCCCAAATAAAAGCACCTTGCAGCTTAGCCAGCGGTGCAGAGAATGGACAGCACCATTTTTCTTCATTTTTGGCATCCTGGATCTCATTCTATGACATCACATCATCTATTTTTTAGCTGTATTTTTGGCAGGAGGATGGCAATTATCTGAATAATTAGCTAGAACCGAAATTAACTTTCTCTGAACACTATCTCCAGTAGTAACGTTTATTCATCAACAATTATTTAAGTGTAATAAAAATATGAGCTACTTTTGAAAATCTGATTTAATTTTATTGCTTTAACCATCATATATTTGTTGTAGAAAACATCTGAGGCTAATAACTCCATCAATTCAGAATTGAATGCAGCATATACTGCTTTTCAAACTGTAAGCCTTGTAAATGCTAATCTGTACTGTTTCATGAGTAGTTCATGAATAGAGTTATGCTATCCAAATATAAATCGGCCAGTAATTCTTCAGATCACTCTTGGTTATTCTAAAAGACAGTTAATTGTTTACTAATCTAGCAAAGTGAACGGGAACAGGTTTGCATCATGTGTCCAAAGGTAAGGATTGTGCCCTCTCTAACATACTTCTGATTTAGTGTCCATACGGCACATGACGGACAGATTCCCATTTCGATCTAATGCACCCTTAAAACAGACAAAGTACAACTGTTGGGATGTTTATCATTTTCAGCACAGGAACATGTCAAGTGCAAGTCAATGTTTCCTTTTTGGTTAAAACACCTCAAAACTACCATTCAAAAGTTCGAGTTTATGACAACAGTGGCACTCTTAAACTGTTTTTTTTTTTTTTTTTTTGCTGCACATGTCTCCCGTATTGGCATGACGCATTTTTCACTGAATTTGAACCCTGCCTTCTTTCCACACACTCACCTGTTCTTCATCCTGTGAAGAAATGAAACCGTGTCGCTGTGATCAGACGTGGTCTCTGGTGTCGCTGGGTATTCAGGCTCACATGAGTGTTCTTCACTTTTACTGACAGCTTGAGCTTGGCTTATATCTACAGGGTGCCTTGCTGGGAAATTAGCATTTTCTTTTTATAATACATGCAGGGAATAAACAATATGACATTGTATTTGGGGTGACAATTGTAACCCCTACT
This sequence comes from Gymnothorax reevesii, assembly GCA_029721435.1. NCBI lineage: Eukaryota > Metazoa > Chordata > Actinopteri > Anguilliformes > Muraenidae > Gymnothorax > Gymnothorax reevesii. Next base: position 24,994,543 of record CM056589.1, read on the forward strand.
GAGTGAGTTTTGGCCAAATCGGTCAAGTTCATAATATTTTTTCCACTTGAAAGAAATGTCATTCCTTTATTTTTTAAGGCATTTTTCTGCCAGTTCATATTTAGAATCTGGTGACATTGTGTTGAGCTGGACTACAAACCTACACCTTCACTGGCCACTTTTGGATGAGGCTGGACACGCCTATCTTATGGTTCAGCCTGTCAACAGAGTCATGAGAAAAACGATGAGAAGTTGTTCTGACTGGAATATCATCCAGTACACAGGACTGGGGGCGGGGTTTAAACCTCAATAGCAAGATCCTATATTTGTGTACAGTCTCAAAGAATTAAATTAAATTGCATTTTTATATTTCATGAAAAGTCAATGTCTTCTTCTTAACTCTTCAAGAAATATATGAGATTTCACTTCCCATTAACGGAGGGATAAAAATTCATTATTTTTTTCAATATTTTTTGCGTTATATGAAATATGCAAAACAATTCTGTGCCTTTTTTTAGGTGGATTATTGATTTGAATGCTGATTCAGGCACTGAAGTGGTTAGTCTCTTGCTTATCAACATCGTAGCAGGCATCAGCCTTTCCAAACCCGGACTTGAATTTTTTTATTCATCTTGTATGTACAAAATTTAATATATTGGAACTGTATTTAAATAGTATTAATTAAATCTTCACCCGGCTATCTCCTTCCCAGATGCTGCAGTGCTGCAGTCTGGCATAGGTTTTTTTTTCCTAAAATCTCCAGCGTTTTCAAATTCCTTTCATTTTGGGGCTGGAAATGAAAAAGCCGGAGCTCAAGTCAGCCTTGAGAACATTCCGGAGATGCAGTATGCTCTGTGCCATTTTTAATTAAAAGCTGGTGTCCTTGCCTGGGGTTCCTTGGCGGCATACAGGCCCTTGAATATTCCAGTGTCTGTTGTTTTTAAACTGGGGGGTGGTTTCTCTCACAATGGCTGGCCAGTGGCTGGCACTGCAGTGGCTATTTGTCCAACCTCAAATCAGACAAATTTGGGACTGTATGTTTAATGCAGTGATTTGTAAATTATTTTTGACCTGTACTGTGTTGAAAACAGCAAAACAGCACATTATTTGATGTTTCATCTCGTGAAATTTTTCAAAATAAGCACATTTCAATCCTGCAACATATTTTTAAACAAGTCGACATGGTCTACAACATTCCCCGCCAATTATGTGCTTGTTATTTTCGAACTCCATCAAGGCCTTTATGGTTTGAAGCTACACACCAAATTTGGTTGTCCTATCTGTAATAGTTTCTGAGAAAAGTTGTCTCCTTTCTCTCGGACGGACGGATGCACGCACGTACGGACAGACGGACGGACAGACGGACGAAGGTCAAACCTATATCCCCCTCACACTTCGTGTTGTCGGGGGATAAAAAGTGGGGCAGTAGAATATTAATCACTTAGTAATGTTGCCATTCCTTTTTTATAACACTTGAAAGCACTCGGTGATGACGTATTACAGGTGTAAGACTGTCCCTTGCTTCCTACGATCAAGTCTTAGGTGAGCAATGGCCCTGCATTGTTGCATTTTGTACAACAACTGCATTGTTGCATTTTGTACAACAATCAAAATGCACCACACATTCTTTATTATGAATCTGTCTGGCTCTTTTGCAGCTTCCACTTACAGTTATGGTGCCTCTGTTGCCGGGGATGACCGGAGCATCTCCAGCTCTTCCTCCAGCCAATCAGACACGAGCATCGGGAGCCGCCTCACAATATGGGCGGAGCCTGCGATTAACCCTGCCCCTTCTGAGTCCCTCTTTCCACCTGTGGCCAAAGGTGCTGCCCTCCACGACGAGGAGAAGCTGTACGGCGCAGCGGTAGGAGGAGCCAGGGCTCAGGCCCAGCCCCCTCGCTCCCGGCAGCTGCAGGAGATTGGTCGGCAGAGCTCGTCAGACAGCGGAATCGCCACGGGGAGCCACTCCTCCTATACCGGAAGCTTCTCTTCCTACGCGGGCAGCATTGACACCGCACACGGGGACGAATTTGGGTCCCTCCTCAGCCTGCCCCCGCCTGGCCACGCCCCAGACCAAGGCCCGTGCTCTTGCCCAGTCCCGGAAGGTCCTGGGTCAGAATACCAGCCGCCCAGCGCCTTGATGCACCACTACGACACGCCCCGGAGCCTGCTCCTGGCCCCGCCCCTAAAGGACCACGCCTCTCTCCAGTCGGGGTCAGAGGGGACAGAGGGCGGAGCCAACACGGACCCTATTCCAAAACTGGCTAAAGACCCACAGAGTCAGGCGCAGGCTCAGGACTCCTCGCTCAGTGCCACAGCGCCCTCTGTTGATCCGTGCGAGATTTGCAGCCCCCAGCCAGGCATCTCCAGGTCCCTGTTTGCGGCCTGCCCCATTTGTGGAGGGCTGAAGGTAACTCGTCCTGTTCGTATCATTGCTGTAACCAGCATGTACGTCCATGATGTTTTGGTCCAATCACCGCTACTAGTAGACCTGAGCCAATTTTTCAGCCCAGGCATTGAACTAATAAGGGAAAGCTGCTGGTCTAACTTTTACATGCTCACCTGGGGTCGAATTTATAAAGATGCATAGGCAGAGAAATGACTTGTGACTTGCTCCAATTTCCTGGAAAATTTAAAAACAAGGCTGACATTAAAAAACACGCAAAATTAATAGGATAATGTACATAGTACAGAAAATCCGAAGGTAATCCCAAGTAATTAAAGATTGCATGCAGTTTAGCTTAGCCATGGTGTTTATCATTTTTGATCACTATACAACATTTTTCTTTGCTTGGGTGTGCATAAATGTTTGGTTTGAAATTTCCCAAAATTTTTATAAATAAAATCCCTAGGTTTTCGACCTCACTGCTTAACACTATGCCACTGCTGTTCTTCACATCAGAGTGAAATTCTGTGAAAAGTAATTTTTTTTTTACTTTTTAAAAACTTTTTACCTTTTAAACTTTCTTAAATACTACGATTTAACAAAATCAGCAGGTTTTAGTCACATTTTGGCAACTTCTGTTTTAGTGTGGGTGTCTTCAGTGTGTGAGAGTGTTACCTCAACCTGACTGATGATCAGAACGTTCTTCTTTGACTGTCTCTCCGCTTGTATCCATTCAGCTTTTGAAATAAGCAACCTGGGGTGGTGAGGCACAAGAGAAGTGATTTTGTCGTGTGATTTAAAAGCTATTAGCTTTTATATAGCATCGGGCTCTCTGTCCGTCCATCAGTACAGTACAGGCCAAAAGTTTGGACACACCTTCTCATTCAATGCGTTTCCTTTATTTTCATGACTATTTACATTGTAGATTCTCACTGAAGGCATCAAAACTATGAATGACCACATGTGGAATTATGTACGTATGCATCGAACAGTCGTCCAATAGGGCTGTCGGCCGTGTATCAACCTGACTTCTGCACAACACAACTGATGGCCCCAACCCCATTGATAAGGCAAGAAATTCCACTAATTAACACTGACAAGGCACACCTGTGAAGTGAAAACCATTTCAGGTGACGACCTCTTGAAGCTCATCAAGAGAACGCCAAGAGTGTGCAAAGCAGTAATCAGAGCAAAGGGTGGCTACTTTGAAGAAACTAGAATATAAGAGATGTTTTCAGTTACAGGTATATCACACTTTTTTGTGAAGTACATAATTCCACGTGTTCATTCATAGTTTTGATGCCTTCAGTGAGAATCTACAATGTAAATAGTCATGAAAATAAAGGAAACGCATTGAATGAGAAGGTGTGTCCAAACTTTTGGCCTGTACTGTACGTCTGTCCGTACGTCTGTACGTACACAAAAAATTGAGGCGGTGGGGGATATTGCCATGTTAGTGGCAAACACTTGTTGACTGTTGACTCTACGTATGACTTGTTTAGTTGAAGCCATAACAGCTTGTGACTGTGTCTGTGAACAGTGGACTCTGAAAGCAGAGTTTGCACAGCAGCTTGCCCGGCCGGAAACCCATCATCCGTGCTTTATCTTCTCCTCGCCGAATACCTCCTGGCATCTGGAGTCAGTGATGCCAAATCATTCTGCTTTTTATAGCTCTTTTCCCGAATTTCCTGAGCAATTTGAGTCAGGGTTAAGATCCACATTTGGAAGAGGGATGCTACCCTCCGCAATATTGCCACCTGTGCCAATCACGCATACCACGACATGTCCTCGTTAATCTTCTCTTGTCACATTTGCATCTGATTGATTTATGATGTATTGCTTTTTATCCAGCAGCTGCTTTCAAACTTGATGCCCGTGTAGGAGTTTGAACAGGAAGTTGAGTTGCAGTGATCAGGAAATGCAGCAGCCATTGCGCTCGGCTGCTGGCCTTGCCTTCGTTTTTAAGCGGTCTGAAATGCTACATGAAAGCCTTTTATTCTTATCATTACATCCCTCAAATACAAGTTTCGGGGATATCATGGTTTTGCCCCACTCGCCGCTGCCGTGTCCGCAGATTTTAGCCGTTAATGTGATAACTCACAAAATACAGTACATTGGCTTCTCATTTTTAGCATATGGGTAGATATGGTAGAGGGGATGAACCGATTAGATTTTGGGAAAGTATACATTCCTAGATTTGCCACCAGGTGGCGCTATATATTGAAAAAAATCAGTTTTTTAACCATATCTCTTGAACAATTACTTACACAGATCTCAAATAATAAAAAATTACCCTAGTAAAGGGGAATCTAATAAAGGGGGCTTTTAGGATTGGGGAATTTCGGGGATATACCCCTTGCTTTCGGCCGCCAACAGCGTAGGCCTAGTTATTGTCAGATTTCTCTCATCAGAAATTGTGGTCAAGTCTTTTCATTGGTCCTCTCAGTCTTTGTGTGATTTGATTGGACAGTCTCCCAGCAGGGGGGTGAGGTCATCGTGGATTCTGAAGAACTACTATGTCCATAGTCTCTTTACCCAAAACTTTCACTGTGACTGCCTTAATTTTCTATTGGACAAACGATTCTGCCTACTATATCTGTGGCTTTCAGGGGGTTTAAGAGAAAAGCTGGAGCCTCTGCTGAAGCTCGTTGGTTGATAACATGAAGCCCACTTTGAAGTGACTCAACTTTAATTTGACTTTGAAGTTTGCTTGACTTGTGAAGTCTCTAAAGTGGGAGAGGCTCTCGGCAGCAGATGGTGCATTTATTTCCGCTCCGCAGTGAATGTGCCTCGTCGCAGAAAGAAAGATGTTCTCATTTATTGGAATGGATCAGCAGCCTGTCTCTCTCTCTCTATCTGCCCAGAGGAATGGTGGCATTTTCGCTGGATTTTACTGGTTTTAAGCCTGAAATCTCGGACCTCTGAGTCGCCCCAGAACCGAGGCTCCTGCTGCTGATATTAGCCTGGACGGTTTAAGAATAGTGGTACGGATTGCGCATAATCCTGGGCAGATGGACCTTAAGTGCAAACAGGATGTTGCGCACAGTATGTGGCAATTAGATGCCTGCGGCATTAGCATTGGTGCAAAGGCTGCCTTTTCTGAGCAGAGACGACATTAGGGCCGGGTTGCCAGATTGGCTGAAAGTGGGTTAACTGTTGCACTGTGGTGGGCAACTGTGGTTGCTGTCGCTATCTGAACCTTTCGCTGACCTGGGTTGGGATGCAAATTCATTGCAAAGTAATCGGCATAGTTTACAAGCTGATGTGTCTGACATTTTATTTCTCCAGACGAGACCACAAACAAGGCCTCGTCAAGCAAGTTGACAGCGTGTCAGGACACTTTCCTTAATCACAAGTTTACTCAGAAATTGCAACCTTTCCGTGACTTTCTGAAGACCTGTCTCCTGTGTTAGCAGTGAGCCATTATATATCAGGGGTAAGTTCGGGTGACCTATTCCCGAGGGAGGCTTCGGGTCCGTTTTTCTTGTTACCGTTACAGAATTATGTTGCCGCATTCCTGGAGAAAATGAATTTGCAGTATTCATAACTTTTTCTGCTCTCCCGTTCAGTCTCGAAATTGAGCCGTGGTGTCTGCAGTTTTATGCGAGGAGGGACAGAATTGACTTTCGGTAGCTGAATGAATGTGAGCGATAGATTCATTCGTCTGTGAAAGGCTTCTCACATCCCGGCTTCTCCTATCCGCTGTGTTTTCCTCTCTGCTCTTGTGTATCATATTTCACTGTAAAATATTCTGCCTTCACCAGCCTGCGGACCAGCTGCGTTCCCTCACTGCGTTCAGTCACTTCCTACTGAATGCAACTTCTGCAAGTCAGCGATGCAGTACTTGGGTCTTAAGTCATGGAACACATTTGCTTATCCTTTTGACTTCTTGCATTTTGTTTGGAGGTTAATTGTCTTGAATCCAGAGCAAATTGCCTGCCCCAGACTTCCACTTTACTTGAAGAGCAGATGCTGATTTGAAATGAGTCATTGCCTGCGTCACGAAACAAATTTCATTTCTTTTTGAACTGAAGTTTTCCACATTCCTCAATCTTCTGAGAGAATGTGGCCCGTTTGCATTGTTGTGGCTCTGTTGCTCAAATGGATTTTTACTTTTTCTTAAGCAATTACTTTTTTCCCCCTCTATCTAGTGCAATCATTCATTTAGCATGAACTGCAGTAGCCATGAGCAGTGTAATACAGTAAATAAACTATACTGTGCATTAGAAAAAGAGGTGGGGCTGGGTGAATTAAGAGGAATTTATGACAGAGATTCCCCTCTTCTGTTTAACATCATAGCGCTAACATCATAGCATCATAACATCCTCTTATGTCTTATATTAGCTCTATCATGAAGCAGATTACTGAGTTAGCTGGATAACTGAATGGAGTAAGATCAGATTAGGGAGGGTTCTAAGTTTTCCTTGGTAAGGTTAACCAGCTGACTCAGCAATGCTACTTTGTGAAACCAGCCTCTGGGTATTAAGGCCATAACCTTTGTATGCTGTTTCAGAATGATACTAAATTTTATTCCTTCTTTATGTTACTTTGTTTCCCTCTCTTTTTGTAGTCTATGAATGTTGAGGCTTTTTTGTCCGTCTGTATGGTGAACTAAAGCACTGATTTGTTTCCTCTGTAAATACTAAGGCCATTGTTGAATTCATCTGCATCGACGGAGTTCGGCTTTTCTCTTTGAAGTCCCTTTTAATGAGGAAAATGGCTGCCAAAATGGCTCATTGTCACAGGACCAGCAGGGTGTTTGCTTGTATGCCAGAGCCATTGGAGATGTGACAGAGCAGTTGCAGCTGGACCGTGTTTGTTTGTGGATGAGTCTCTGAGCCTTAATGCGTTTGTCATTCCACATTCTCATTAACAAGCCAGCATTTCAATGTTTGGTTGTATTTAATGGGCTTCAAAATGCCCAAAATTGTTTCACTGAAACTGTTTTTGTGAAATATGATCGCAGTAGAGCGGAGGTTTTGCGTCAGAATTGACTCGGAGTTAGGGACTTTTGAGAATGTAGTTATGGATTATAACACTGTTTTTAACATAATGGCCTGAGACTGAGCTCAATATATTTGCTGTTTTAGAAGTAGCATCTTATGCCTTCAAAAACAAAATAATTGGATTATGCAACCCAGACAGCTCATATCTGCGTTAATTCCTTAGGCGGTGTGAGGTCACATATACAAGGTCATAGTCTTCTTTGCTGAGCGTTCTTGTGCCGATGTATGAATCACCACTGGCAGTTGGAAAGAATAGGACTGCAGAACACAATTAAGGCTCTATTATACTCATAAGGGCCTTGAGACTTCTGAAAATAACATTATAAGATGCCCACACTTTTGAGGGCTAGAACTGATATTTTCTTCCCTAAAAACTAATTGTTCTGTTCAGTATTCAAACTTTTGTGATGCACATGACAGAGCCACTCAGGGAGTAATATTGCTGATGGAGTGTTTGATGATTTAATTAAATGAGCCTTGGGGTGGCTCCATTGTAGTTTGCATTCATAACTGAAATTATGGTAAATGCAGAGGAGCAATTGAGTTGCTGTTTTGAGATAATGGAAATTTTCAACGCTGCATGACATGTAACTGTACCTCCGGTGCTTGAACCTAACGCATTAAATCGGCACAAATTAATAAATGGTCTCTCCAACTAGCTCTGACTGAAACACAGGCAGACGTAGGCGATGGCTTATTTGCCACTGAAAGGATTTATTTGTGATGTGTCACTTTTAATGCAGTCCTGCTGCTCTGTTATGGGGTTTGTAAGGACAGAAAAAAGTGTAGTGCTTTTAATAGGCATGTCTGCCACGCTAATTACTGTTTGTGTTCTATCTAATACAGGGGCCATTGGCCGCACAGTCTGGGGTGCCAGGTACAGCGACAATTAAAGGTGAGTATTTTCCCTGCTCTTATACTTTGAATTAATTTTCCGGTTCATTTTTTTAATGATTGTTTGCATACCTGATTTTTCGTATGCCTCAGTTACGTTTATACTGTATGTATGGCACTTTTTATATGCCGTCTAGAGAATTTTACTCTCTTTACTCAATTTCAGAATGGCGTGCCCATTGTAAGCTTATGAATACAGTTGTAGAAATGCCTTTTATTGTACTGATGTACAAAACCCAAAACCAGTGAAGTTGGCACGTTATGTAAATCGTAGATAAAAACAGAATACAATGATTTGCAAATCCTTTTCAACTTATGTTCAATTGAATACACTGCAAAGACAAGATGTTTAATGTTCAAACTGAGAAACTTTTTTTTTTTTTTGCAAATAATCATTAACTTAGAATTTAAAGGCAGCAACACATTGCAAAAAAGTTGGCACAGGGGCCTTTTTACCACTGTGTTACATCGCCTTTCCTTTTAACGACACTCAGTAAACGTTTGGGAACCTAGGAGACCAATTTTTGAAGCTTTTCAGGTGGAACTCTTTCCCATTCTTGCTTGATGTACAGCTTAATTTGTTCAACAGTCCGGGGTCTCCGTTGTCGTATTTTACGCTTCATAATGCGCCACACATTTTCAGTGGGAGACAGGTCTGGACTACAGGCAGGCCAGTCTAGTACCCGCACTCTTTTACTACAGAACCATGCTGTTGTAACACGTGCAGAATGTGGCTTGGCATTGTCTTGCTGAAATAAGCAGGGGCGTCCATGAAAAAGACGTTGCTTGGATGGCAACATATGTTGCTCCAAAACCTGTATGTACCTCTCAGCATTAATGGTGCCTTCACATATGTGTAAGTTGCCCATGCCTTGGGCACTAATACACCCCCATACCATCACAGATGCTGGCTTTTGAACTTTGCGCCTATAACGGTCCGGATGGTTCTTTTCCTCTTTGGTCCGGAGGACACGACGTCCAGAGTTTCCAAAAACAATTTGAAATGTGGACTCGTCAGACCACAGAACACTTTTCCACTTTGCATCAGTCCATCTTAGATGAGCTTGGGCCCAGCGAAGCCGGCAGCGTTTCTGGGTGCTTTTGATAAATGGCTTTCGCTTTGCATTGTAGAGTGTCAACTTGCACTTGCAGATGTAGCGACAAACTGCAGTTACTCACAGTGGTTTTCTGAAGTGTTCCTGAGCCCATGTGGTGATGTCCTTTAGACCCTGATGTCGGTTTTTGATGCAGTACCGCCTGAGGGATCGAAGGTCACAGGCATTCAATGTTGGTTTTCGGCCTTGTCGCTTTCGTGCAGTGATTTCTCCAGATTCTGTGAACCTTTTGACGATATTACGGACCATAGATGATGAAATCCCTAAATTTCTTGCAGTTGATCGTTGAGGAATGTTGTTTTTAAACTGTTCTACAATCAGCTCACGCATTTGTTCACTAAGTGGTGACCCTCACCCCATCCTTGTTTGTGAATGACTGAGCATTTCAGGGAAGCTGCTTTTATACCCAATCATGGCACCCACCTGTTCCCAATTAGCACGTTCACCTGTGGGATGTTCCAAATAAGTGTTTGATGAGCATTCCTCAACTCTCTCAGTCTTTTTTGCCACTTGTGCCAGCTTTTTTGAAACATGTTGCAGGCATCAAATTCCAAATGAGCTAATATTTGCAAAACATTACAAAGTTTACCTGTTCGAACATTAAGTAACTTGTCTTTGCAGTGTATTCAATTGAATATAGGTTGAAAAGGATTTGCAAATCATTGTATTCTGTTTTTATTTACGATTTACACAACGTGCCAACTTCACTGGTTTTGGGTTTTGCATATATTATTAAAGCAAGTGAAAAGACATTTATCTCTTCAGATTGCTGAGCCTGTGAATTCCCTAATTCCCATGCTGCATTTTTTTATATCGCTCACAATGGTGCGAAATTCTGTGAACAAATAGAGAATGCTTTTTTTTTTTTTTGGTCTTACTATGGCCACCTCCTCTGTCAGTTCAGAAGTTTGCTTCAGTTCTCCATCTTACAGTTACAGTTTGGTCAATCATGCCGTCCCTCCAAGTGATGATACAGCCAATCACGCTCCCTCTGGGTAACATCTTGACCAATCGCAGGGTGCTGCAAGGGTACTGCCACAGTCAGCACTGACATGGTCCAGCACTGCGAGCAGATTGTTTGGCTTATCTACAATCTCAAACAGCCTCTTAATACAAATGCCCCCATGGAACATGCCATAACTATGGTTAAGTAAACTCCTGCAATTAAAATGAATTTATTTGGCTGACTTGTGCTTCCCTGGAGAGTTTAGACTAAGACTTTGATGGTCCTCAGAGACCTCATCTTTCCCCACCATTCGTAATGACTGCATCATCTCCAATATCAAAGAATCTATTCCCCCACGGGTAATTATTTCCCTCTCAGTTTCATACAGATGAAGGGGTTGTAAATCTGATCCAATTCAGTAAAGTGTCTCAGAAGGCTAACACTGGTCTAGGATCAGGTTTCCACTTTCCTCATCTTGCTTTTATCTACCACGTGATGAAAGGCTGCACAGATTCTAGATCATTGTTTATCACATCCGATGCTAATGCTGTTTATTAATTTGTGCTGTGTGGCATCATTGATTCTAGTTTCCTGCTCTCCCTATCAGACTGGTACCTATGACATTTACAGTATACTATCAGGCAAAGAATCTACAGCCTTACATCCGACTGTTAGCTATTATGTTCTGAAAGGACTGTTGATACAACTCTGAAGTTCCTCATGAATGTGGACCATGGACTTGAAACACGGCGTTAGAATAAAGGCAAGTCAGTGTGTAGGACGTCGATGAGTCAGCGTACCAATCAAAAACCAGCGTATGAGGTGAATCGCTGTGTTGATTTCTTTATGCTAACATTTCAGAAAGGGTTGAACAGGAGGTCTAAATGTTTTTTGGTTCAAACACCAGTGTGGCCACCATAAGTGCAGTGTTGCTGTTGAGGCCTGGAGCTAAGCCTTTACTCCACATTGACCTCTGCCAAGTGTAATCAACCGAAGTCACTTTGGATAAAAAGCATCATTAATACTGCGGGAATCCAGGTCTAAGAGTGACTTTCCGTACATTACACAGACCATGGCATTGGATTCTTTATCTTCATAAAGTGCGCTCATGTCAAAGCTGCCATTTCCCCACCGGCGAGGCTAGATAATCTCCATTTACATGACGCTTTCATGCTTTACTGTCATGTTACTGAAGCAAAGAGGAGTGATGGATAGGGCACTGAAATAAACCACCTTCACGAGACTGCCACAGAGCCGCCTCTTATTCCTCCCCCGAAGTGCAATTATTTGCACATCACAACTCGAGGATCGTGTATCAAGAAAATGGAGCGTGTCTCCGACCCTCGCCCCTTGCGAGGCGTTAAATTTGACTTTTCTTCGCCCGTTTTTGAAGCATGTTTTCCGGGAAAACTCCATCAGGTGAGTCAGTGACCTGAAGCATTTGCCTTTGAAATGCAGCCAAGTGTAAAATCCAGATGAGATCGGTGAATGGGCTCACAGTAAGGAAAGCTTGGGGAGCGCTTTTAGTTTTGTTTGTTTGATTTGTTCAATACACATTGTCTGCCCAAAAAATAAAAAATAAAATCCAAAAAAACCCGCCTTGTGGACTTGCATAAGGAAATATTAAAGAGCCTATGATTAGATAATTATTGCAGTGATTAATAAGTTTGAGCTGATTGAGTCATCTGACTTCTCTGTTGTCAATGCAAAATGTCAGCAAAAAAAATTATGGAACTCTGGGGATAAATGCTGTGATGCTGCAGAAGGTCGTCCAACAAAGCCATAACTAATCTAGACTGTAATTAAAGCTGAAGGTGGTCCAGTGAAATATTAGGGTGTGCGCATTTTCTGGCCAGGCAGTGTATATGTCACAGATACTCAGCCCTGTTAGTTCACTTTTGTACCCAAAGACCTGGCTGTAGGAGTTCATATCAGTAGCCGATGGTGCCTATAGCCTGATCTGTGGCTTATTTTGTCTGTACTTCAGCCTATTAGCTTTCGCATTGATGTTGTTTACGTTTTGCACCTGCCTCATTAATGCAGCTTCCCTGTATTGATGGATGTTAAGTTGCTTTAGTATAGCTGAGTAGAGTGAATCCAGTTGTTCCAGACATTATTGAGGCGTGTTGTTTAACTCGGACCCTGCGGAAATTGCACTGCCCTGTAGAGTTTATGAAACACACAGGTGTTGAGGCCAACCGGCAGTGTCGGTGTGGGTCGGAGAGCAGAGCTGAAGTCCTGCGGAACGCAAAGGACACTGTAAACCGAAGCCCAGCTACTGACAGCCGTCTCCATGGAGCTGGGCCGTGGGAGGAGTCACGGCGGACCAATGAGACGGAGGTATTCCAGAGGAACCTCTTCCTACAGAAGCAGCATAACCCTCTGGGACTGTTTTTAGGGTCGCACGGACAGAACCAGAACCGAGATGGCGGGACCCATTGGCCAAAAACGGGCCGGTGGAGCATTTACGAGACCATGACCTCTGCGCTTCGAAGCGGACTGCGAGCTGGACCGCAGTCCCCGCTGAGGTCCTGGGCCGCACCACTTTGGGTGAAGGACAGGGGGTCTGTCCCTGAGGGTTGTCAGAGAAGGGAAGGGGGCCATGCAAAAAAACCAACCTTCTTCACAGGCCTGATGCAGGACGTCCCTAGCGGTGGCAGCCCTTCTTTAGGTCCCAAGAACGAGAGGCTATCTCGGGGAGGGGGCGGATCCACCCCCCTTAAGCCTGAAATGGTTTGGCCCAACTCCACAAATAACAAAGACCATCCGTGCCAGGAGGTCTGTGGTCGCCAAGCAACAGAAGATGGTAAGAGACTTATCTGGCCATGCCCACCTTCCTGCCTGCCCCGCCTTCTTTCCTCTGTCATTCTGCCTGCAAACACCCCAAACCCCGCCGTCTACAGCTACTACATTTACCTTCAGTGGCTACTTCCTCTCCCTTTTCTGGCTACTTCCTGTTTCTCCACCAGCTGCCTCCTCTAACTCCTCAATATTCATCCTTTTCCCTGATTTTAATCCGCAAAAATCACTCCCCCTGCGTCCTGTGTTTTCTTTTCTCTCTGCTGTTCTCTTGGTCTGGGAGTGGATATGCGAGTTCCCCTCCAGGCCTGGCATTGATCGAGATTTGTTTTGTCCTGCATTGATTTTGTGATTTCACCTAAAGGTCAGAAGAAGAAAGAAGCTGTTTGATGTGGAAGAGGAGACAACTCCTACCATCTTCCAAAATCTTCCAGTCTGTGTAATTTCATATGGCAACATAACCAGAAACCCTCCTGTTAGCGCGGGTCAATCACTAAGACGAGGAATGCGTCATCGATCAAGGTCCTATGTAGATGCTAGATGCTGCAGAGTTGTTGAATGAGAAATACACATATCTGTGTTTCGAGTGTGCTGTACTGCTGCCCTGCTTCTTGGCCGTTTCTCTAATGCTGGCATCCTTCATCAAGCCTCGCTGAGTGCAATTTGTGCTTCGCTCGGAATTGTGGGAAGGTGTCACAGAACCTGTTTGCATATCCCGGTCTTTTTCCATCCTGGGGAATCTTTTTTCCCATCTCCGAATGCGAGGACAAACAGAGACACGCAAACATGCACAAACTCTATCAAAAATGACAATGTTTCAGATGCGATTTTACAGTCAACAATGCTTTGTTGGCTGTCCTCGCTAAACCTAAGACATGCTATGTACAGATTGGTGGATATGCATGAACCCCTCACTTGGTCCAATCATATAACTTTGCAACTGAGGGCAAACTGACATTATTGGTCAGTGGTTCACAGTTTGTGATTGTCTTGCCCATTACAGGGCTCATGATTCTCGTATGCACAGTTCGAGAGATGGACTCACTGTAAGGAGAGTGCTGGTTTGATCAGCTGGGATACCACTGTGTAACTTTTCACCTCCAAAAAAGTCTGACTTGAAAAGCGTTTTTGTCCCTTTTGTCCCTTAAAATCTTTTTTCGATTAAATATAAAACATGAGCTTGTTCGAATTCATTGACTGCATTACAAATGCACTTTTCTTGCACCGTCGGCAGGTTTAGAAGTCATTGCGTTTTGCCTCATAGACAATATTTTTGTCTTATTTTGCGGAACAGTGACAGAAGTAAGAGACAAAATATGAGACGAAAATGGTTCCATTTTTTTTCCGCGGTTTTGTATTATCAGTGCTTAGTCATATCTGCAAATATCCACTGCATGAATTATATTTGATGAAACGGTGTTGCCAATATTACGGAATCATCATCCGTTGCAGATCCTTTGTGTTAACGCAATGACTCAAAAACTATTCTATAGATTATTTTCAAATTATATATTATTATATACCTTTAGATACCTATCAAGATGGAGAACTGGATTGATTCAGGGCTTTTTAAGATTAGTAATGATAAATAAATTAACCCCTTAATTTCCTGGGACACCTGAGTTCCATCATATTGCTTGATTATGTAAGTAATATCAGCAAATTTTACTATTTGTTCAAGTCATCATAAGTTATTGCCAAATACTACATCAAAAATATCAGTATTATTAAATAATAAGTTAAGTTCAGGTAGTTAATTTTATTACTGTCCACATGAAAAATAGTTGTGCATTTTTCAGTATTAATGAGTAAATACAGGCAGTCTGAGCATATATAAGATAAAGTTGGGTTCAGTATGTTATAATTTCATGAGGCTGTCTGCGCCACTACTGTAGCTATGCTTCCTTTTTTGATCGCTTTCACTTGGGATGTTTTACTGATATACCCTTTGCTGTCAAGGGCACCAGCGTAGGACTTGTAATGTCTCATGGAAGTGATTTCAATCATGTAACCCAGTAATCTAGCTAGTTTAGCTGCAGATGTATTTTTGTGGCTTATTTTTTTTCAATCCACATCCCCATCCATTTTGTTTCCACAGACCAGAAACCCCAGCGGAGCGAGGATGGGGCTGCGGAAGGGTGCGGCACAGACAAATCTGCAGAGGTAGACCCTGCGACACGGTGGCGAGCTAATCCCATTGGCCTGCCTGCTCAGTTTATCAGGCTGCTGCGATTGTTTGCCTGTTTTTTACTTGTAACGCGAATGAGACAGAGACAAAGGAGCTTTAGAGCAGTCGGAAAAACAGTGCAGATGAGGACATTTATTTGTGTTGTGTATCGGTGTGTTTTTGGGGACAGATCGGTTGAGCGGAGTGAGGAATCGCAGTGTTTGGAGTGCTTGGGGCAGGGTGGGGGGTCTAACACGTTTAGCTTCGACTGTCTCTCTTCATCAGACACAATAAGGTCTCATTATACTTTCCTCTGTTGCTGCTGTCTGCTTCGCTTGGCTGAAAACGCACACGAACGCACACACACGCACACACACACACACACACACACACACACACACACACTCTTGGGCGTATATACTTACTCACACACACACATACGGGCGTGCACACACACACACAAACACAAACATACACACACACACACACACTCAAGTTCACACATGCACTTACCAGCACAAGCATCTGTTAGCATGCACTGACCACCCAAGGCTGCAGTAAAAAGTCTCGGCTGATGAAATGACAAAAATCGTTAACTGTTACTAATGAAGGTCCTGGTTGAAGGGTGAGTTTTTGGGAATGGGAGAATATTTATCTTACCCAAGTCCCACCTCCATCCAATCCCAGTCTCTGACACGTAGCCTGTATCTTCCAGCAGACTGAGGAGAAGGGGCGGAGCCTGGAGATGACAGACAGGCGGGGACTGAAGTCTCTGCATGAGTCAGAAGGTGAGTGACTCCTATTTTGTCGGATGGATTATGACATCACGATACAGCGATTGTTCACCCTCGGCTAGGCGCTTCGCATGTTTCTGCAGCTAATTCAATTTGCATCGGCTCAACTGTCTGAGTATCACCCCGTGTAGAGGACATCGCTCACGGCAATGTCACGTCATTGGCTACTGTCACAACCTATTGGACCCTGTCATTGGTGACACCTGTCACCTTTAGCACTGCCCTCTCCTGTTTGGTGTCGCCTGTGAGGATGGAAGGGTGGTGTGATTGGCAAGTTACCGTACAGAGGAACACTTGTGTGAAACAGTTCTGATGGAATGGTAGCATTTGAATGTATAAGTATAAAGCAAAACCTTATGACTCCATTTAGTTCTTTAGGAGAAAATCAAAACGAAATCATTCAACTGTCTATTGATAATAAGAGTATCTGTGGTTTGATAAGTGACCTTTCTTGGTTTAGTGCATACATTTTAAGAAGTATGCGGGTCATTTTACATTCCCCTTGCTTCTTATCGCCCCTGTGACATGATGTAAATCCTGGAGTATGGGTCATGTTCTGACATAATGGTGCCCCTGGGGTTCAGTCTGTCATTGTGAATGCCCAAGATCACAAAGTTCCAGGATTTTAATAGACGAGGCGGTAGGATGTGCTTGGACTGTCGAGCGCTGCGAAGGTCATGCCTGCTCGGAGTTGTTCTAAAAGCTACTGTAGCCCAGGATAGTGTAGGTTATATAGAATCTCTTTTCTCCTTTTCAGTGTACTAGAATGCCGTTTCTTTCAATTACCAGAGGTTGTTGAGACATCAGCATTAGAATGTTTAGCTAACAACATTCTGATAATGCATTTCTGCTCTTACACCTGAAATGGGCTCTTATCATTGCGGCTGATGTAACGGTAAGTGCTGATGGCAAACCAGCCCATCACAACACAGAGGTAATCTCTTTATCTGACATACAGTGAGGTCAGATTCAAAGGACTGCGACCCCTACAAGTTTCACTTGATATGAATGAAAACCCCATCAAATTAAAGGGTGGCCGCTTTAATTTGATGCTACGTACGTCTATAATGGAGAAAACCTACACTGAATAGAAATAAAAGTGCCCCATGTCAAATTTTGGAGTTTTTATTAACAAAAAACTGGAACCGGGATTCGTCTGTGAATAGCACTCTTCTCCAGCGTGCCAAGGGCCATCGAATGTGTGCGCTTGCCCATGCCAGTTGGTTCCGATGCTGGACAGCGGTGAGATTCAGACCACGGTGAGGACACTGTGCACGCAAGTTGGCTTCTCCCAGGTGGTTATGGACTGTCTGTGGTGTGATGTGTCTGTTGTGCAGACCAACGGTCGCATCCGCTGTGCGTGTCGCTGATCTGAGCCGATCCCGCAGGTGCACGAGCTGGATGCAGCGATCTTGTGCTGGAATGGTCACAAGTGGCCATCGTGGATGAGGTCGATTTGCAGTACTGTCCATCTGTCGGAAACGAACTCTCAAACAGCCTATCGTCTGATAGTTAACATTCAGCTGCACAGCGACCGCTCTGGTGGACATCCCTGCATCCAGCATGCCAATGGCACATTCCTGCATGACCTGAGACATCTGAGGCATGATGACTTTTGACAAAATTTGACATTTTGGGGTGGCCTTTTATTGTCCCCAGTATAAGGAGTGTCTGGGTACTGCTCATTCTGTCTGATCACCGTCAGGAAATGCCACACCCATGAACTGAGTGAAATCACTGCATCACTGAGCAAATGCTCACTGACAGAGAGATGGATTAAAAAATGGTACACAAATCAAATATCCCTACTGTACAAGTAAAAGTCAGCATATGCTCACTTAGAGTTGTTAACTCCATGTGGCATCAATCACTGACATGGGATGTTTATATTTTTGCTCAGTGTATTTGGTTAATAAATTGTGTCTATGTCCAAATACTTATGGATCTCTGTGTCCAAGGCAGTCTACTCAAACATTTCTTGGCATGTAGTGCACTGTGGTGTTGTAACCCAAGTAAATCATCAGTGAGGGCTGTACAGAGCCCTGGAAATGTTCCAAAAAAAGATCTTGAGTCTGTACTTTTTCGTCTTCAAGTATAAAAATAAATATGTTGTTACTCATTCCAGTATTGAGTTGACATTAACGGGTTCCACCGTGTGCAGTGTTATGTAATCCTGCTATGAGATTTATAGTGTGCATAAGCCACTGTGTAAAAGCATTTCACCTTAATTACCTTGATTTTCCTGAGGCCGTCAAGGTACAAATTGCTATTTTGTCTCCTCGGTTACTGTAAGCGCGTGTGAATTCCTCAGCTGGGAAAACTTACTGACTGTATGATTTCTTTTTTCGGGCAGTGTTTCATTTTGTGCTGATAAGCCAAAGTTAGCCCTCTGCATGTGTTCTGGTGTTGTCTAAATATTGAGTAATGTAGTTTTGTGCTTATATTGTGCGATCAACTAAGTAGATGAATTGAAAACCGTTGAGAATCCTGCGGCTTTGGCTTCAGTTTCTGAGCTGAGACGATACTCTTACATGCATATGTCCTTTAGGATGCCAGAAAACCCCCACGGAGGACAATAACTGTGCTGGTTATGAGCAATCTACACATAATAATAATAATTTTCTTGCAGCTAGAAAAAAGGAAAACTTGCTGCAGTCAGTTTACAGTTTTTCCTCGCGTCTATTTGGGTTGCGATGCAGAGCGTACCGTCTTTGTGAAATATGTGTTTGTGTTGCTTGAAAGTGCAGCTCCTGTATTTTCTGAACCATGTGAAGAGAAGTTAATAAAACACTCCGGTGAACACATTTCAGAGTGTCAGCAGAACACAAGATCATCAAAAAAAAAAAAAACAGTGAGAGAGGAGAATCACTTTCCTGATTGCCTAAATTACCCCTGCGAGTGAAACATTCTAATAATCCTGAAGTCAAAGTCGTAGGCACAATTCATTGGGGGTTCATGTCCCCCCCCCAAACACACACATGCACGTACGTGCGCACATTTGAAGCTGAAATTACGGCCTGGTTGAACAGTTGCTTGGTTGGGATTTCACATAAAGCAAAATAGCCCGGTGCCTCAGTCATAAGGGTGCAGTAGCTTTCATCTGAGATTTAAGCCCCTGATTCTTACTCTGTCAAAGTGGTTTTATTGGGTCTTTAG
Organism: Gymnothorax reevesii; assembly: GCA_029721435.1. Lineage (NCBI taxonomy): Eukaryota > Metazoa > Chordata > Actinopteri > Anguilliformes > Muraenidae > Gymnothorax > Gymnothorax reevesii. The sequence goes on from CM056589.1 coordinate 25,013,785, forward strand.
ACGAGGGCTTCTTCTCTTGGTATGAAATGGGAGCTGGCCGAAAAGTTTGGGAATGGCCGCTTCGTACCACATTTTCCAATGCAGGGAATGACTGTGAATGCTGTTTTTTTTTTTGTCCTGCGCGAAAGGCTGAAAAGCTAAATGAGCTGCCACCGGTTTATGAGGCTAAATAAGATGGGTGTAATTGGCGGGGTTGATTGGTGATTTGACCGGGAACAATGCCAGAGAGAGGAGAAGAAGAATGAGATTGGAGTCTGGCCGGGCTGGAGCGATAGAGCATAACTGTGTGTTCTGTTAGCTACACCAATACAGCCACAGTCCTCAGGCAAACTGCAGTCACTGCTGAGAGCACAATCTGCTGTCACCTGAAGCAGCCAAAATACATCAACTCGCTGTGCTGTTTGTCTTGTTGACTACCACTTTGTAGATAAATGACAGCAGTTCCACAGAGGATAACCCAGTATGGATGCAACCACCCTCAATGTAAAGATGACAGTTCACACATATATTCATTTTTTTAAATTCACGATTGGAGACCCAAAACAGTTGAATAAACTGCACTGTATGTTTAGCTCCGTTCCCTCACTGAGTTAGGGAATGAACCTTCGACCAGGAGGCTGGAGCGGAAATTCTCCCCTTGAGTGCGTGAGCCTTGGCGTCCTAAAATCCTCCTTCCGATAACACCCACCTTCGATGTTGTTTACTTTGCTCTGCAGTAAGCTAATGCCCTCACTTTTTTCAGACCCGCAAAGGTCAATTTCTGTCTGGTGGTATTATTAGTGAGGAGTCGTTTTGAAAGTGTTGAGTCATTTCACATATACTCCTCATTTTGTCAGGTCCTGTGGAATATCTGAGCCCTTGTGCTTAGAAGAGGCATTTTCTAAATCTTTATTTGATCATGTAGTTCGACAAAGTGCTCTCTTTAGCAAGGACAAGCGGTAGAATCAATACAAGGAGGCGATGTGTTCCTGAGCAAATGTACTGGGTAGTGATATGGTGAGATATGGAGCGCAAATCTTTTTGGAATTTGACCAGGGCTCAAGAGTTAATATCCTTACTGTTTTAAAAAAAACTTTTCTCTTTTCGTCAAAGCTGCTCTTAACCTGAGAATGAAATTAAGCAATATTTTCTCTTACGCGCTATGCATTGTAGTAGTTCATTGTCTAAAGTATTAATTTAATTTACAGTGGGCTCAAAATATTACTGGCACCCCTGACTGGCAATGTGCAAACAATACTTTAAAAAATTCCAAAAAAAATACATTCATTAAGATAATCTAAATTGCTTATCTGGGGCCGGGTCGCGGGGGCAGCAGTCTAAGCAGGGATGCCCAGACTTCCCTCTCCCTGGACACCTCCTCCAGTTCTCCCGGGGGTATCCCGAGACGTTCCCAGGCCAGCCGAGCGACATAGTCCCTCCAGTGTGTCCTGGGTCTTCCCCAAGGCCTCCTCCCAGTAGGGCATGCTCGGAACACCTTCCCAGGAAGGCGTCCAGGGGGCATCTGATGTAGATGCCCGAGCCACCCCAGCTGGCTCCTCTCAACGTGGAGGAGCAGCGGCTCTACTCTGAGCTCCTCCCAGGTGACAGAGCTCCTCACCCTCTCTCGGAGGGAGCGGCCCGCCACCCTGCGGAGGAAACCCATTTCAGCAGCTTCTATCCCAGATCTTGTTCTTTCAGTCATGACCCAAAGTTCCTGACCATAGGTGAGGGTAGGAACGTAGATTGACTGGTAAATCGAGAGCTTTGCTTTTCGACTCAGCTCCTTCTTCACCACAACAGATCGGTACAATGACCGCATTACTGCTGCCGCTGCACCAATCCGTCTGTCAATCTCACGCTCCATCCTTCCCTCACTCGAGAACAAGACCCTAAGATACTTTTACTCCTCCACTTGAGGCAGGAGCTTCCAACCTCCTTGAATCGCCACCTTATTGTGGTGGAGGGGTTTGAGTACCTGGATGATCCTAAAAGCTATGTTGTCTGGGGCTCATTGCCCCTGGTAGGGTCTCCCAGGGCAAACAGGTCCTAGGTGACAGGTCCGACTAAGAGCGGTTCGACAACCCCTAATGAACGAAGGCATATCAAGGACGTTCACGTCGCCCAGATTGGCGTCACCAGGACCCCATCCTGGAGCCAGGCCTGGGGTTGGGGCCGGCAGGCGAGCGGCTGGTGGTCGGGTCTCCACCCACAGGACCTGGCCGGGCACAGCCTGAACGAGCGACGTGGGCCCGCCTTCCCATAGGCCCATCACCCGCGGGAGGGTTCAAAAGGGGCCAATGCTTCGAGTTTTGTGTGGCAGTCATGGGCGGGGGCCCCGACTACCCAATCCCTGGACACTGAATCTGGTTATCGGGATTATCCCTGATAGTTTATATATTTTTTGTGCTGTTTGTGCAATGCCCGTCAGGGGTGCCAGTAATTTTTGAGCCCACTGTAAGATGATTGCAGCATCCACAGCACTGTGTCCCCATCACTCCCCAGGGGCACTGCGTTTTTATATTACATCCTAAGGAAAGAGATGGTTTCTGCAGGACCACAATGACATTTTCAGCTACTGCCTTATTTTCCCTGGAGCCCTCCCCTAATACTATACATGTCTACCCCTGGCAAGCCTCAGAGTTTTAATATGAGAATGACACATGGCGGTTGGGCTTCTGGCGAAATCTGGAGAAGATGAGAAAGAAAACACAGGCTGCCAATCACTTTTATTTTTTCTTCCCCACTGAGATGTGAACAGAACAGTGGTTACACGTTTTAATTAATTACTATGTTCTCTTAGTCATCCAATTTCTTGTGACACGACTGTAACTTTTTTCTGAGCGATAAATCGGCCTAATTGCCTTTTGCAAATTTTGGTGGGTAGCAGTGAGTCTGAATGAGTCTTTACAGCACGTTCAATAAGTATTGCAATCACATGGCTTAATTTCTGTGTATAACCACCAGGCTGTGTGTGTGTGTGTGTGTGTGTGTGTGTGTGTGTGTGTGTGTGCGTGTGCGTGCGTGCTCTTGGCATACATGTATGTGTATTCCATGTTCTTTGTGACAGAAGTTTTAGTACGCCAACAGTTTGCAGTCTGTCGGAAATCTGAACAACTTTGGTTTTACATGAAAGAAGTCTGGAACTTGCATTAATCAAAATAGTTTCCTTTTGCCAAATTAATGTGAAATTTGTTCTATAAGGACAATCATATGGCTCAGAAGTTTCACACCCAACAGTAGAGTGGTAGTTCCCACAGATGTTCTGCTGTTGATGGTTGCTTCTTGATTTGTCTGTGCAATTTATCCCCAACCAGCTTGTGAATACTGTTGTGAGAATTTTGATTGTTTATTCCTGTAAGAAAACACACTGAGAAAGAGAAAGTAAATAGGATCCAGTTTACTATATGCGCATACACTCTCAGAAATAGGGGTACAGCAGGAGTCCATTTCTGTTCCCCAAGGTACATTCAGCACTTATGTACCCTTCAGGGCTAATTATAGGACCTTGTGGTACCTGTTTGAACCTTTTTAGACCCTAAAAGGTACTTTTATGTTCCAAAACAAATAAAAACCCACTTCTAAAGTACAACAGTAGTACCTTTGAGGGTATTGCCCCAGTGACAAGCCTTGGTACCTTTCAGACCCTAAAAAGCTTCACACAGGTACCTTGAGGTCCTATAATTAGCCCTAAAGGGTACATAAGTGCTGAATGTACCTTGGGGAACCGAAATGGACTCCTGCTGTACCCCTATTTCTGAGAGTGCACAGGGTCCGAATTACATGGTAGAACCTGGACAAAGGAATTCCCCCTTTGCTTGGATATATGTATGAGCAGAATGTCATAATCCTCTCCCCCTGGGACGGATTCGTTACAACAGTACGTTTCTTCTCTGTAATGGACAGCTCAATGCATGTATCCATGCAGGCCTGTTCCCGACCGCGTCATCAGTCTGCAGTCATCTCAGGCGCACAGGGAACACGTCAGAGACATATACACTCAAGGTCTTGCAGGATCCCAGGAGCTCTGAAGGAACACACTGTTCAGTAAATACACTTCATGACGCTTCTACATAGGTACAAGCTAGATTGCGAGAATTAGCAATTACGCACAGCATAGATTACTCAAGGATAAGCAATTTATAAAAAAATAAGTAATTTATGACTAAAATTCTCTCCCATTGTTGGAAAAAAGGCAAAAAAACGGTTGCATTTCTCTTACGCACGAATTCATTATTGAAGTGTTTGAGTACTTCTGAATGGTTTTGTACAGTCTCTACAGTTACTGAGTTGTGGTTGCCATGAGATTCCACCAAAACATGACTGGAACATTGCAGGAACGTTTTGCTGAAAGAAAATACCTGATGCAGTGGTAGTTAGGACCCATCTGTCACATTGATGGGGTGGAAATCAAGGTGAGCGCAAACGTCATTCGTCAAAGGGGACAGAGCCGCTCGCGCTATACACCACACACTAACAAAATGAGTGCTAATGAAGCAGCCAACTGAGAGACGTCAAGTCAATACCTGCACAGCAAGGCGCTGCAAACCGACCGCTACTCCAGCTGGGCTTTGTATCACTCCATTGAGTCACTGATGATCTCTCTTTCTCCCTCACTCCATCCCTTTTTTCAGATCCCAAGGGGAGCTATGAGCCAATGGCCGCCTCAGTTGACCCACCTAAGAGACTTGAACCCTGTGGTGGAGACTATGGTGAGTCAATAAGCGCTTTTGAATCTATAGACCTCGGAGTTCTTGACCTTTTCTGATTGAGGGACCCCCTGTCCAGACTCAAAGGCATCCAGGTAACCCTCACCACAAGTAAAAATGGATTTATATTGAGAAAATCAATACATAGTCCCTTGAGGTCAAAACAGGCCAGGGACCCCCCCCAATGCGTGTCCCCAGGATTCGACAATCTCCTCCTGAAAACGTATATGTCTGAGTACTAAGTTCTTCATAGCCTACAGGAAAATGGTGTCCAACTGCTGATGCCAAACGTGAAGGGCTTCCTTGATATGTCCTCTTCAAATCCGTCTAAAGAGGAAATGTCAGCCATAAATTTAACCCCCAAGTTTTTTTTTTTCCAGGAGAAAGCGAGACACCATCAACCATTAGGGCCTACCATACTGTTTAGGTTACCCATGCTCTGCGTGAGGCTTTCAATAAAGTGCCTTTCCCGGGGAGTATTTTCAAATAAACCACGCAGTGTGGCCTGCATCTGCCGACAGGGTGCGGAGTTAATTGCGTCGAATGCCTGAATTTGCTACCCCATGCTGGCAAGGAAAGGAAATGAGGAGGAAATAAGCACTTTTCTGGAGTCAAAGTTCAGGGCAAATATTGATTAAATGGGGACCTTCATTTTAGTAGCAGCATAAGACCTTCTAAGCTTGTTAAATGCAGCCGTGGAGCGTGAATTATTAGAAACCCCAGGGTTTCAGCTCTCCCCTTTAATACGTATGCTTCAGAATTTTCCTTGAGACAGAACTAAAAGCATTTTGCAATAATTTAAGACCACTTATCTAGCAGACTTTACAGGGAATAGCCTGATTTAAGGAACAGTGAAGCTGGACTGCCTAACCCTTGTTTCCTGTGGTCAAGCACCCTGTTGATTAGCAACCCTCACAAGGCACTTAAGAGCTGAAAATCTCACTGAGCTTTGAATAAGTAGAATCTGGAGTGCCAAATTCAGGTTGTAATGAAAACCTGTTCAGACAGGGTTTGGTGGCTGGGCTTTGCGTAACAAGCATTGTTTACTGGTCAGGGCTGGCTGCTGCTTCGATGTCCATCACAATAGGCTTTTCACATGTCAACGTGTTTCCAGGCGGCGCGTTCGTTTTCCCGCCCGAGGCCTCCCCAGCAGGGGGCGTGCCGGAGAGAGTCCGCGGCGATGGGGTGACCTATGTGAATATCCCCGTCAGCCCCACCTCCAAAAAGCAGCTGCACTACATGGAACTGGAGCTGCAGGAGCCCGGATCGGGAGTCAGAGGTAACCCAGCTCAGCTCCGTAGATCTAGTAAGAGCTTTTCCTCACCAACCGCACGATTGCTACTGCTGCTGCTCTGAGTACTGCTACTGATGGTGATGATGATGAGTGATGATGGTGGTGATGGTAATGACGATTGTGATGATGGTGGTGTTGATGATGACGATGATCGTGATGGTGAATATGGTAATGATGACGATGATGGCGGCTTTCTAGCTAGTTTCATTCTTGTTTTTTTTGTTTCATCTTCTTGTTTGCCGCAGCCTCTCTTCATTTGTCAGCGGTGAACCTTTATGTGGTGAAAAGTTGGTAAAAGTGGTAACCAACTTGTTTCTGAGATATCTATCAGGGCTCGATTAGTTACATCTGATGTACTTGAGATGGAACACAGCAAATGTACTAGTATCTGGACAGGGAATATCCTCTGTAGGTCAGTTTTAACTAACTCCGGAGATCCACCATCCTGTAGGATTTAATTTTTCACTGATTTTGGCACCCTTACTGAATAGCAGCCGAAGAACATTGGGTAGATTTCCAGGGACAGGTTGGTCACCACCGTTTTGGGTGTTTCAGATGGAAACCAGGCTACATTTATTTAAAAAGGGAGTTTTATCTTTGACTAGAATGCAGTAGAGTTATTAATTTTTCACGGGTTACACTTGCAATCCTCTACATGTCTGAACTCGAGCTTTTCCTTGCTAGGTTCACTGCAAAAAGAAAAAAAAAACATCTCACTAAGCATTTTCATCATATATTCAGAATTAAAACTATAGACTGTGTAAAAAGATGGACGAAGCAAAGGTGACATCACCCATTGGTTTCAGCATCCATTTAGGAAGCCTCGAATTTGACAATTTGAATTGCGCCATTTTGCTATCGGATGTGATTCGTTTTGGACGAGTGTGTGAATTGAAGATACGGGGAGGACTGTGGCTCTGGATCTGACCGTATCGGACGAGGACCAGAGGATAGCCACGTCCCTAAAGCATATTTTGGCTTTATCCTTTATTCTAGTCTACTGGGACCATAATTTACAAAAATTAACATCACGTTATATCGAAGGAGACTTGACACTTGCGATAGATACCATAAAATGATGTGGAAAATAATTCATGAAATAGTAAATCAGGTGGCAAAGTAGGGTCATTTTCTCATAGACTTCAATTGCATTGAACTTCTTTCTGCAACCACCGAAGTCGCCATCTGCTGGCCATTAAATATAATGCAAATTTTTGAGATTTCCGCATCGGCCTCACTTTTCAGACCCGGGTGATGCGTCCATCTTTTAATACAGTCTATGCTTAAAACACTGAATTCGATTACCTTTTTTTCTCAGAAAAAAAAATCTACTGCTGATGTGAGATCATTTTGACTCATTTATAGATTTCTCCATGTCATAAGTGAAATTTTCTTATTTCTAGATTTGTCCATGGGATAAGTCAAAATGAACTTTCATCAGTGGCTAAATTTTTGCTTTGCTGAGAAAAAATATAATATTAACAAGTGTTTTAAGTCTAAATACAATATTAAAATGCTTGGTATGATTTTTATTTATTTTTTATTTTTGCAGGGTTCCTGTCCGGTTAATTCAGAAAAGCAAGGAAGGCAGCATACAATTTGGTTTTAGTATTTGTAATAGGACTGAAAGGGCCAAAGGGAACGATTGCTAAACTCATCGTTGGGGTCCCCAATGTATATTTTGAACTTTCATTAACAAAATTCCTGACTGAATTTGGAAGAAGATCAGACTAGTAGATATAGCACTTGATTTGCTGGATGTGAAATGCAGTATTTATTGAGTACAGATGGTATAGACCTGCCACTTACATGCAGTTTGGCAACTGTTGTGATTTTTGAAGCAGACACAATGAAATGGACTGTAAATTAAATTTTAGCAGTACTTAGTTTCGTAGTACTTGACCAGTGAGGAACACAAGTAGCTGATATTCACCAAATTAATACTGCTACTCATGGCCAGTAAAATAAAGTGCTACTCGTGAAAATTAATTAAAACATTTATGACTTCAAAAAACACAGTCCTGGTTTCCTCTATCTTTCCCATTGGCTGTTGTATTGGGGTCCTGCCCTCTCGCAACCCTGAAAAATAAGATGTATGGACAGATGGAAAATAGATATGCAAATGGCTTCTGAGAGAATTCGAACACAGCTGCTCTGAATTCGCTGTCAGGTACAAGTGGAGGTGTGCAGCAGTGTTGCCTCTTCCCTGTTCTTGGTTTGGTTATTTTGCCTGGCTCTTGTCCTCCTGAGGTTGTATTGGAGGTCGGGCGGAGGCCCTTTTCTGAGAGTTTAAAAAATGAACTCCTGCAATAACTGCCATTAATCTCTCAGGGCTCACTGCACATCAAGGACAATTTACGCAAATGAGAAATTAATGTTTTAAGTATATCTTCCTTCAACATGTCTTAAGAGAAATTTGGAACTATCTGTAGACCCACAGGATTGAATAGGTGACTTTTATAGGAATAAAATCACTTGTGCTCAAAATGAAATGTGCTTCATCTTGTGGCTGCTAAAAAAAAAAATTTACAGCGAGGTGTTCGGTGTTATTTTTCTTTCTTCACCAGGAGGGGGCTCCACTAAATATGCCCAGATCGACATTGCAGCCACAGAGACGGCCCATAGGGTTGGCTCCCAGCATGCTCAGGGGCGTGAGGATCGGCTGCAGGAGTTGGAACAGAAGAAAAAGGGGGCACAGCCGTGATCCCATCACCCCCCCCCTCCTCCCTAGCAGTGCTCCTGTGCCCCGTCACAAATGGAGTTTGATTGGCTGATTAAAAAGCGTGGTCAGCCCACTGTGCATCTATCCGTTTTGGGTGTACAGACATGCAACCTTCCTACCAGCAGCCCAGAACTGCCAATCAAGAAAAGAAATTTCCGATTTCATCCTTACTGTCCTGGTATGTTGCTGGAGGCTCATTTGTGTGTCTGGGTCGAGTGAGATTTGACTCTGAAAGTGAAGGTTTTCACGCAAATTTCATGTGCTGCTCTGCCGCGCTCCGTCCATCTTCGAGGAACCCCTACCCACCCAGGTCTGACCTCGCACGGCAACAGGCCACTGATCTCATCCCATTGGTCCAGGCCTTGCTTGCTCAGTAAAGCCAGCTGGCAAATCACCTGATCCGATGTTGCTGTGCTACGTTTCAGAATTTCTGTGCCAGCTTGACTTCAGCTTTGACCCATTACCCACACTTGCGGTGTTAGCAACTGGCCAAGTAGCCACATGAGTTTTGGCAAAAGTGAGTTACTTGACGTAAAGATTACACACGTTTAGGGGTTTGTCAATGCAAATCGTGACACACCTTAATGAACAGGAGGTCTCCAGCAGCGGCAGCAATTGTTTTGACTGCCTTATATGCATCGCAGCCGTATACTATAATAAATGTGCTGAGGAAAATGTACATGAATGTGAAATAATTACATCACGGTTCCCTAATTTAATGATGTTAGACTTTTACTGCTATTGGACCGTGCCTCTGCCTGTCGTCTTCATTTTACTTACAAAACCCAATTTGGTAGTCAATTTGGGTTAGGGTTCATCAAATGTAGATTACGTGCAACCAAATTTGGGCATTTTCAGGTCTTCTGGATTGGCTAAATGATATGTGAAGACACGTTCAAGAACATAAGTGTGGGTAATGGGACAAAGCTGGAGTCTGTACTCATCACCTCCTGTCTGCCAATCAATTCCTGTCACGCTTGTATGTGACATATCTTTTGTTACCACCTTGCATGAGGAATATAGCTTCATCTATTTTTTTTATGTGACAAAAAGTTGTTTTTGTTTGTGTACTTTACAACTAGACTCAAAATAGTATCATTGTAATTAATGTAAATACCTCTGTATAATTAGTCTTACAGTATAGAGACCTCAAATGAACTTTAAGGGGATGTAGTGCTGTTTGGATCAGATGAGCAGAAAGCTAGTTGTTTGTCAGGAAACATTGAAATGATGCTGTAAATGGATGGATATGATCTCACTTATACCGGAAAATGCAAATGAAAAAACACACGCAATTTCAGGAACTAAGACTTCTGCGTACCATGCTATGCTGTCGGGCCATTTCCACTATTCAGTGCCTCCCTATAAATAGCTTGTTCTCCGTCCTTGTTGCTTTGTCCGGATTCATTTGCGTCAGACATTGGCCTTCGCTGGAACTTTATTATGCAAGCACATAACCACAGATTTTTAAAACATTTTTTAACCAGATAGTAATTGTTCCTTATTCAGTGTCAAAACATATTTTTATGCTATTTATTTTTCCACATAGCATGGGAATGCATATTACATGAACTTGGCTATTATAAGATTAGTTGTGAATATTTATTATGTAGACTTACTATTAATTTTCAAACCCAATACATATTTTTTTTCCTAATCCTCATGAATAAAATACTCCAATTAGCCACCCTTCGACTTCCTGTAAATATCTTGTGTTTGGTTTCACACTGTTTATGTACAGACTAATTTCACTAAACAGGAAGCTTGAAATGTGTCTGAAGCAGTATGTTCCCTCAGCTTTCTAAACCCGGTAAATGACACGCTGTCTGGGCTGGATTGCTTTTACAGTCTTTTCCCTTCCAAAACTACCACACAGTGTCTCTGTTGCTTGTACTAGTGTGCTGGTGGGACAGAGATGCAACGGCATTTCAAATCTCAGTTCAGTATAAAATCACAGCCAATTTAATCTCAACATCAGCAACCAGAACAGATCTAATGAATCGTGGGCATGTGCCGTAAAGGAGAATTCCTGGCTATGCCGGATAACTGCAGGGGGTAAAACCTGGAACCAGCCAAAATTTGGATAATTGAAGCATTAAGAGCCAATATTTCTTCTCATTAGTTATCTGTTTGACTCTGCTGTCCTGCTTTTTGAGCCAGGACTCTGGTACCGCAAGTTTACAGTGCAATCGACCGCTGTCATTGGCTAATAAGTGCTGAGCAAACACCAGCAGACCCTGCGGCTGCCCTTACATGTGTAACGCTTCAGATGCCCATTTAGTCTAATGCTGAGCCCTCAATGCACATAAGAGTCCAAATACACCACCAATGGATTCTTATTACTTTATTATTACAGAAAAACCTGGATAGTCTTACATAAGACAGAAGTGTGAAAAGCTGGATGGCCGTACCTTTATTGCTCCTCAGCAAGAAAAGATAACTTTTTTAGAAAGTTAAATTTTCACCAGCTGTCTTTTTTTTTGTTTGTTTTTTGCCAAATCAGCAAAACGAGCTGAGCTGAAACCGGTAAAGTTTGCCAACTTCCAGGCTGCAAACAGGGCAACTTCTACACAAGAGTAACTGACTTAATTTGGAATGTGACCACAACGATGATCTACACGTTTTCATTTATTGATGTGGAATCGTCCCAAGTCAACAAGATTGGGCAGAGTGCTGCAGTGCGGTGAAAAATAGCAATGACTTTACGACTTTGCTGAAGACTAATGGAAGCCCAAAGCTTTCAAGGGTTGGGTGCCCTGTATTCCGTTGTTGTTCCCAAACCAAAGGGAAGCTGTCTGGGCCGGAAATTGCCTTCATTATTCTTAAGCATTAGAGGAATTATATGATTTGCAGTGCAGATCCATCTTAATTTGAACTGCACAAGAAATGCACAAGGTACACTTTGATCAAAGGAAAATAGAACAGGCTTGATCACTTGAGCAACATTCAAATTTTCATATTACATGTACATGATTCAGTGGCTTCATCAAACACTGCCGTGGCTCAGCTCTCATGTCATTTCAATTACAAATGTACAAATGCATTCAACACTGATTAAAAACATGGAAGAAATTCTATTTCTTCATATATTTTAAACCATCTCTGCACCCTACTGGCAGTAACGTGAACCCTGACAAGCAGCTGAACCCCCCAAGTCTTTACAGCGAGTCAGGGAACCACTTTGATCCGGTTCTTCATAGCTCGTTGTGATTTTGTGTGTTGCGTGAAATCTTACTGGTCAGGTCCTGCAAGTGTTTCTTCATCTGAAATGGAAAAAAAAGGCACAATATTGTGGGCAATGTATGTAAGAGATGAAGTCCATGACATTGGCTCCATTTTTCACAGTGTGATAATTTGCCAGTGTGGCGAAACAGGACAGCTAACCTGGCTGGATAACTGCTGAACAAACCCCGAAACCATCCCAAATCTAGGACATGGACCCCCCCCCCCCAAAAAAAAACAGCTCTTCTTCGATTCTCTCAAGGCTTTGTATTAGGGATGTGAAATATCTGCAGAAACGCAGAAAATTGTGTTCTTCAAACATTATTTCTGCGTTTAACTGCGTTTCTGCTTTTCACATACCGGAAAAAAATTTATCTCAAATATGAGCGCTGAATTTTAATGCAAACTCAATAATGATAGCTCAAGGCAAACTCTGAACCACAACAGTACTGTAATTGACTTAGCTTGGAGGTGTCGCACATTCGGCAATCAACATTGTTGAAAAATGGCGTCCAATAACACCAAAGTCGAGTGGAAATCAGAAACAACAAAGATGGATGGTGGAATTTTTCCACCTGGCAGTGGTCGTACATACTTGTATTGTCGGCACCCTACTTCCGATAATTAGAAAGTGCCTGTCCGGTGTGAAAATGCACCAGATTGGATGAAATGCTTTCAAAATTTAAAAAATTTGCAGGCCGGCCATGCCCCTAGTAACACATTCGCCCCCCCCACCCAAACCCTGCTGACATCCTTGGTTTATCCAGCTTACTGAGTAATCCTTCATGATACGGTCTACTGGTCAGCAAAAAAGGCGAATTCCAAAGTACTGCACAATGCAGTTAACCACTAAAATCACCGATGTGTGAAGGACGACCACAAGCTCACTGTTGGCATGTAGCGCTTAGCCCCACCTTGTAGCCCATATCGCGGGTCTTCTCGGCCAGGCTGTTGTACTTCTCCTTGGTCCTGTAGATGTGGTCCTTGTCTCCATAGGCCTCGACATGCTTCAGCTTCTGATGAGACAGGTCCAACTGCTCTTGATAGTGCTGATGTTTTTCAACTTTGGTCTCAAAGTGCTTTAGCTCCTCCTGTAGGGGGCGCCAAAGATGAGGTTAATCAACTTCCCACGCCTGCAAATCTTTAAACTCCCAGGACTGGGGCCCACCTGGGCCCGAATGCATCCTGGGAACTGCCATTTTGAGGTAGTTTTATTGAAGTATTCTGAAAGAGGTCAAAGTGTGGAATTATGGGTTGCTACACAGAGTAATGGAGGCATATACTTGCGTGGTTTTCAAAACTGGGCACAGACTAGGTACAGTGCGAAATTCCGTCTATTTCTTATGTACATTGACCATGTACTTAAGAAACGGATGAAATTTGGCACTATATGACAGCTGTATCTGTCCCCAAGTTCTCCCCATACTTTGACCTTTCATCAAATCATACATAAAATCGCACATTTCAGTTGCATTTCTTGAAATGCTGATGAATTACCACCATTGACTGCTTTTTTCTGTAATGTAATTTATAAGTAAAACCATGTTTGTGTGAATCACCAATAAGCTAATTTAGTCAGGCTAATGGGTGGAAACCAAAAACTGCCTACGCACCGGCCTTCCTGGACTGAACGACCCACCGCTGCTCGACAGTAAATTAAAGAATCAGTGGGGGTCCACAGTGCCCCTACTAAAAACTGTTAGGCAGTCGGTCTCTCCACAGCTACTGAAGTGCGACCTCTAAACAGCGGCTTTCCACTCAATTCATCAACAGTCGCCTGTGTCACACGGCTCAGGTAATTAGCCCCACGCATTCCTTGGCTGTGATTATTCCAGGCCAAAAGTACCAACGGGCGAACAAACAAGGAATAAATGCCACGGTGCAAAAATGCTTTGGATAATTATTCTTTTGAGGGCAGAGGTTTAAGAGTGCAAATCACGTAACAGTATATTCTTCTTAGAATTTCTTCAAGGAAGGCGAGGCTGACCTTGAGAGAGTCCAGTTCGCCGTCGCTCATGTTGGCCCTCCGAGCCATTTCCCACAATTCAATGACTCTGGGTTCTCTAAACTCTGCAAGGCAAAAAAAATAAATAGCATTCTGAATCAATTATTTAGAATAAGCACACAAAACTCAGCCGAAAAAAAGATTTAGAAAAAGTAGAAAGGCCTTAATTCAAGGGTGAATGGTCATTTTTCAAAAAATGAATTAATTAAACCAAGCTTTAAATGTTACTGTCAAAACTGAACCAAGCTTCAAAAAGAAAGAATGGTCATATAAAAATGCTTACGTGCCCACCTTTTAGCATTAAGCATTTTGGGGCATACTCAATTGAAACAGTCAGAGAGGTGGTGGTGATCCAGGCTCAATTTCCCTGGTTCCCCAGCTGAACCTCCTCTATCATACTCTAAAAGGAAGGACGGATCCAAGATCTGCAAAGTTGCCCTATAACTACTCATGAAGGTGAGCCTCGGAAGGATCAGATCATAGAACTCAAAAAACGAAGTCACTGCGACAACCATCAACTTCTCTCAGGATTGGCAAAAGTTTTTTTTAGCTGCCATGATGTATAAATTGCAGAAAATCCAGCTTCAGAAAGCTAAAGCCCTTTCCAGTATTTTGCTCCAACCATATTGCCAATTAGAACAACTCTTCAGTCAGAAAGTTGAGCAAATTGGTGTAATCAGCTGGCTGAGATCAAGGGTGGAAGTAAAACATAGCAAAACTTGTACTTTCTGCTGGGTCGGCGCAGGCCAGTCCAAGACGTCCACTAAGCAATGACATAAACTGCTCCAGGTTCTTCCATAAAACGTTACTCCATAGACCAAATAGCACAGTAGCTTTAAAAATCGGCGCAACAGGAGAATATTAGGAGAAAAAAGATTAAAAAAAAAAAAAAAAAAAAAAAAAAACTGGTATTATGTGTACTTTTTTTACCGTACCGGGTCTCTTTGACCAGCTCTTGACCCGACCGCCATGGCGCTACTAAGCAACATCTTCTGACCCAGTTAACGGCCTCTAGTTAAGGCCACATGGGCGCATTACGGAAGGCGCGGAGCTCACCGCTGTCCTCGCTGAAGCCCTCGTGGCTGAGTTTGCGCAGTCGCTCGAACCCGTGGTTCAGGTTCCTCATCTTCTCCTTCAGCTCTGTGTGCTTCTGATGCAGCTCCTTCTCTTTGGTGTCCCCCTCCGACGGCGAGATCACGTTCTTGTGGATCTCTGGGGAGGGACGGAGGCAACAGAGGGAACAACGAAGCCAGTAGGGAAAGTTTTGGTTGCCCTGGCATTCTGTACACCAGGGCGGCCCAGTCCTGTTCCTGGAGAGCTACCATCCTGTAGGTTTCTGCTCCAACCGTAATTCAACACACCTGATTCAGCTCATTAGCAGCTCATCAAGATCTGTAACTGGGAAAGCAGGTGTGGTTTGCTTAGGTTGGAGTGATAACCTTCAGGATGGTAGCTCTCCAGGAACATGGTTGGGCAGCCCAGCTGTACACACTACGAACTAAACAGCTTAATTTCATCCCTTAAAAATGCCTTACTCAGACCTTAGTTTCCTTAATTTAAGCAGTTATTTAGGAAGAACTGTGCAAGATTCACAGCCAATTAAGAGAAAAGTGGCTGAATCTGCCCCTTAATTTTTCACATCCACTCCTTAAATTTAAGAAAATAGTGGTAAAACACCTGAATTAGCTTCCTGAATATAGATTAAGGAGTTTCACACACAGACCTTTAATACAATATTGAGGTAATTTATAAAGTTTTTTTCAGAAATTAAGGGCCATTGAATTCAAATCGAGTACTTTGGTATATTTTCATGGGAAAATTGAGGTAAATATGTTTTAAGTACATCGTGTTTAGCTCCACTGACGATAGTCAGCAGTCAGCGGAGCTTTTCTTGTGCGGAGTCATCTGACGTCCGTCTGTCTGTCTGGCGTCAACTTTTCACTTCAAATTTGAAAATCTCAAAAACTGTCAAATACATTTCTTTCTAATTTGGTGAGCCTTCCTCATGATATTCTGAATATTAACTGTGAAAATTAGAAAATTCTACACCCCCATTTTTCAGAAATTCCGCATTTTCGACTTAGAAAATCAGTGTTTGTGCTCATTTTTACAGTCTTTCATTAATTTCTCATCAAATGGCCTGTCGGCCTAGAGAGCTCTGCTGAGGATGACTGAAATTATCATATTGTTCTGGATCATGTTGTTCTGGATCATGCTATTCAACATCATGTTGTTCCTCATCATTGTTCTGGATCATGTTGTTCCAGATCATCGTTCTGGATTCATTATTCTGCATCATATTGTTCCGAATCATATTTTCCTATGACAGTGTTAGTAGGATTGTGACTGCTATATTTGTGATGCACTGGGGGGAAGGGTATTTGTTGGTTGTTGGTATTGCTTTGGTGGTAAGATGATTGAAATAAATGATTGCAATTTGGTTCTATTGTTATACTACATAAATTGAGACACCAAACTGGTTCACAGTATATTCTGGTTACCAAATGTGTCATATTGCAATATTTTTCAAGAATTTCTGAAATTAAGTTATGAAATTAAGTGGAAATTTCACTCATCCTCAGTGGAGCTCTCTAGGCCGACAGACCTCTTGTTTGTAATGACAGTTTGAAGTCATCTTTCAAAAGCCGCAGTTCAGCGCTCTTCTAAATACGGGCCAACTTCTTTTGAGAACTAGGCACATGCGTAATTCCAGCTGGGCCTCTCACAAGCATACTAATTCAATTTCCACAGTGACACAGAAATAATGAAAGCATGTCATGGTGGAAAAAAAAATATAAGAGAGAAGAAAAATGCCCTGGTGACACCTGGATTTTAAAATGATGGAAGAGTAGGCGACATTGCAGTCTATTACAGGAACTAAATTTCATAATATGCGATGGAAAAATAAGGTTTGGTATTATTAATCCCGTGGAGCGCTGCAGTGGGTTTTATTGCAGTTTGAGCGTATCAGCGGAGTGCCATGGACCATAATTCTGAGTGAACTGGGGAGGGGAGGCAAGTGAATCTTTGGCTGAAAACCTACACAAGTTTCAGTAAAGCCTTTGTGGCAGCACATATTTCAAAAAATAACGAGGATTTCCCTCCCAAAATGAACCATTTGTGACCGCAAAAGGCAGACAGGAAATGCTATACCCTCTTCAATCCTGACAAAAATGCCACAGCGCCCTTTATTGTGGTGTAGAATTTTTGAAGTGAACATAAGTCACAGAGGAAAAAAATGGCTATCGTTTAAAAAAAAAAAAAGAGAGAAGATCCTAAATCTGGAGAAATAAACTCGCTCTGCAAGCGTGCTCAGACACTGCAATGAGATTCAACCTAGTGTTTTAAGAGCTGTATCTTTGATACGTTAAAGCTTGAGAGGAGTGGAGTTCCATTGCATTCTGGGACTAAATGTCCCTCATAAATTAAAATGCGGATCCCTGGTAGATATGCATGCCATCGACGAAGGAATAAGCAAACTGGCACCTTTACAGTGCTTTCTGTTGGACAGAAATCATAAAGAAGCTATAAAATGTACTGGGGGCAAAACAGCAAAAATCTACACCTGAGCCTTTAAGCAGCAAGAACAAGAGGTTAAAAAAAATAATAATAAATAATAATAATAATAATAATAAAAAAAGATTGATCCTGGGGAATAGGCAAAAATGGAGGCCATGAACGCTCCCTGAAGAGAAGTGATGTCAGGAGGAACCTGGCTTTAAAAGGAGAGCCAATCCCATTCCCTGCAGGCTGGCATGATAAAAAGCAGAGGTAGAACAAAGGCAACAAAACATATTAAGAAATGCATCACAGCAAATTAAATAAGTCGAGCAGGCAACAGTCGAGGTAATAAACTACCTTAATAAAAGGAGAGGAAATGAGAGGAGTGCCCTATCGCCCAATGAATGAGGTTGTTTGACCAGGTCTTTTAAGGTTGTTGGTTCAAGTCCCATTACAGTCAAAATAAAATCAGTGCAGCTGCTGGGCCCTTAAACTCATATTGCTCCAGGGGGGGACTGGCTCTTGTTGTGTCCAATCAACTGTAAGTCAGTTTAATGGCTGCAATAAGAGCTAAAGGATGGAATGCAATCACCTTCAGTCCTGCTGACCGTGTCCATCATGATGTTATACTCCTGGATCTTCTCCTTGTGGTGCTGGAACTCCCGCTTCAGACTCTGCAGCTCATCTTCAGAGAACTTTCCGGAATTTTTAGCCTGCAGAAAGAAAAAGAAAAAAAGTCACCAGTAAAAAGGAGCGTTTTCCACAAAACACTTGCTTTGATGGACCAGACTGAAACCGGCCTGCCCGACATTTGCTACAGCCGCGTAAGTGTTGTTCAATTAAATCTGTTCATTGAATCATAAAATTAAATGTTTTCCACCTTAAAACCATTCAAAGAAATCAATACTGCACTGGAATCCAAAAATGCACGGTACCCGCCAACAATTTGAACACAACCACATTTTTTCAGGCAATTAAAGAAACTGAAATAAAAATATTTGATTTGCAAAAGAACATCTAAATACTTCTATATTTTTTTCGACAAGAGGTCACACCAGCGTGGCTGTTGAAGTTCCCATGGTTGTGCTGCGCTTGCGGCCTGCTTCACCGTTCTGCACAATTAGTCCCAGACCAGTTTGATTTCGATGAACTTTTAAAAAAATTCAAAGAAAATTTCTCTATTTTGCCAAATATGGCTTCTAAATGAATTCCAAAATGGATACTATTCTGTCTGAAGTTAATTATTCTGTCTTTACTCCCGACCTCCTCTCACCATGTGCCATTTGAGACTATATGCAGAAGTTTACCACTTAAATTTCACCAAAAACAGAGTACTGTGATGTAAGGAAAGTGTGCTCAAACGTTTGAAAGGTAAAGTACATATAACTGATAATAATCACAGTACGTGACCATGCAGCCTTTGAGACGTCTCGTCCGAAGAGCTTTACTCGCCTTGTTCCACAGTTTATCAAGCCGAGGGTCCTCGAACATGTCGCTCTCCTTGACGTCGTGGTCCTTAAGGAAATTGCTCTCCAAACCCCTGGTGTCCTTCTTCCCGTCCATTCCATACTTGGCCAGAAGCACTGAAGAGCAAAAACAACGGAAATGAACCATCTGAGCCACTTTCAATAGAGCCCAGCAATGAAGGCAGTGCACTTGTATGCGCCCAGTTTCAAACCAATCTGCTAAATCTCCTTATGTGTCATCACAGAGATTCAGGAGAGGAATGGAGAGACTAGTCCCTTTCTCTTTCTGTGCATTTGCAGTTGAGGGCAGGAGGCACTTATTGACGTAAAGCAAGAGTGGCAACTCGTTTCTGAGGGCGTTTAGTCGGGGTATTGGTTTTTGTCTTGGCCGAGCATCCAGACGTTATCGTGCGTCTTGTTTGAATACCATAATTGTTTCATTAGTTATGTGTTGTAGTTCCCGTATTAGCCTGACACTAAGAGACCTTGCTCTGCTTAACACAGTCTCGAACGGAGATCATTAGTAAACTAGTTTGGTGTTGTAGAGTTCGTTTTAACTCTTTTCCCCATAGACTCCCCCCTCCCTTTCTCAATGATGACAACAAATGAGGACCCTAGGGGGGGCCAGGGAGAAGGTCGATTGATATTCAGACGAGCGTGATATGGATTCATTATGGGGAAAAGAGTTAAAGCTGCTATTGAAGTAAAACAGGAATAACACAATTATACCATCAAAGTTAGAAGCTGACATGCACTTAGGCAGCATATGTAGTCATTATAAGGAAAAGGGTTAAAAACAAAAGCATGTACCCACACCAGAGCTTTTTGGATAAGACTGTACAGCCATAATCTTGCGGGACTGAGAGACTCAATCAGAAGGGACTGATGTGACAGGAATGATTTACTCCATCTGACAGACTAATTCACTGTAACTCTGCTGACAACAGAGCTCACACAAACACACACACACATGCATACAGACACAGTCATTGATCCTGAATAGAATTGAACGGTGGCTAAATACACGCGTCATCTCTTCTGAACATTAGCTGCTGGGTCCCGTCATTTTGACTGATTAGCGGTCTCTGAGGAAATCTCACAGTGCCCTCATGGGAGTCTGAGGGGGCTGGAGGGTGGAACTGTGGGATATCAGCCAAAGCGACTGGTCTTCTAATGCAACGGCTGCAGATTCTACTCCCAGGAGTGCAAACAAAGTGCCAGATTTCATTCCAAACCAAATAAGCCAAATGTCTGTACGTCATCCATTATGTAATATAGTCTGGCTTTGCGCATATGAATACAGGAATGGTTTATAAGAAATTTCTAGTTCTTCCAAAGAAAGGGGTCCTAATATATTATTTCTCCATAATCTTTTGGTGAAAAAGTATTGAAGGATACTATTGAAGGCAATGAGAACAAAAAAAAAAAATCATTCCCACAAGTCAATTGAGGTATAAATACGGGTAACAAACAAAAACACTGAAAACATCCATTTTTTATTACAATGAAAGGTGTTTAATTATTTTTTTTTTGTTTAATTGTTTAAACTGGTTTGAGGCAACATTTTTCTTAAAAATTACTCTGATGGTCAATTGTTTCAGGATATAAGGCGACATGAACTTTGAGCAGTGTCATGACGTTAAACACGATGACACAATGAAAGGGGCTCTCGGAGATGATTTGTAGCCGCATTGCAGTGTTACATGATGCTGATTGGACACAGAAAAATGTTTGAAGATGTTAAATGCTGCCATGGCACTGCAAGAAACACCATCAAGCATTTCAAAGAGACCGATTAGTTGGAAACTAGGGGCAATAGAGGTGCAAAATGGAAGATAAATGCCCCTGATGTTTGCTATCCGTTCATGACAAGGAAAAAAAAAAGAAAAATATTGGCGGTTGACAGCATGACAACTCTGAAGAAATGAAAGTATCAAAATCTACCATTACCAGACATCTGTGTGAAAACAGATGAATTTGGACTTATGAATCAAAATTCTAAATTTTCCCATCCAAACACAGAACTTGTGTGGTATAGAGTTGGAGAGCATTTCAAAATGGACTGTTTAACGGCTTTGGTAAAACATGGAGGTGGTAATATTATTGTATTGGGTTCAGTCTGCTCAAAAGGAGCCAGTGATCTCCTAAAAATCGACGGAATCATTGATCAAAAGTAGTATCACAGCATCCTTGTGAGGCACGCATTGCCATCTGAAAAAAGACCTATTGGTCAGGGATTTTATTTTCAACCCTAAACACACTTATGAGTGGTGCAAGAATTGGTGAAATAAAAGTTGCTGAAGTAAAATCTGGTGAAATATGACTTTACCTGCTGAAAACCCAGACCTTAATCTGATTAAGCAAATCCAGGATTTGCTTGTTACCAAATCAAAAAAAAAAAATCAGTTGTATCATCGGAAGAATCTCTCTGGAATGAACTTCAAACCACATGGAATGGTTTAGCGAGTGAAGAAAAAAAACAGTGAAAACTGTGACTGAAAGATTAAATGCTGTAATCAAAGCAAAGGGTGGCCACACTATAAATTGACTTTTTCTCTCAAAAAGATATTTCTGTTTTTACTATATATTGTTATCAGTTTACTTATTTTCATCTCTATGATCCAATATTACAACAAATAAATACAACCCCAATTCCGAAATAGTTGGGACGAAGTGAAAATTGTGAATAAAATCAAAACGCAATGACTTTCTAAAATACTGGCTGATGTGATTTTTCACAATAGAACAGAGATAACATAGCAAATGTTGAAACTGACAAATTAGCTCATTTCAAATTTGATGGCTGCTACAGGTCTCAAAAAAGTTGGGACAGGGGCCTGTTGACCGTGGTGTCGAATCCTCTCTTCTTTTTAACACAGTGTGGAGGGGTCCGGGCATTGAGGAGACAAGTTTCTTGACTTAAGCCATTGGAATTTGATCCCACTCTTGTTTAATACAGGCTTCCAGCTTCTGGAGAGTTTTGGATCTCCTTTGACGGACTTTTCGTTCAATTATGCACCAAATGTTCTCAATCGGTGAGCAGCAGGCAGGCCAGTTCAGCACACGGACTCTTCAACTACAAAGCCATGCTATTGTAATAGCTGCAGTATGTGGTTTTGCATTGTCCTACTGAAATAAACAAGGCCTTCCCCTGGAATAGATGTCATCTGGAGGGCAGCATATGTTGCTCTTAAACCTGTTCTTTTTAAAATATACAAGTGTCCCACACCATATGCACTAATGCATCCCCATACCATCAGAGATGTGGTCTTTTCCCTCTTTAGCCCAGAGGACACTAGGCCCATGATTTCCAACAAGAATGTCAAATTTGGACTCGTCTGACCCCAGGACACTTTGCTGCAGTCCATTTTAAATGAGCCTTTGCCCACAGAAGCAGCAGCGCTTCTGGAAGTTGCTCAACAATGGCTTCCTTTTCGCATGATAGAGTTTTTGGTGGCATCTGTGGATGGCACAGCAGACTGTATTTACAGACAGTGGTTTCTTGAAGGCAGAATCATGCCGGTGAGTGATGCAGTGGCATCTGAGGGCCCGAAGATCACGGGCATCCAGTAAAGGTCTTCAGCTTTGTCCTTCACTCACAGAGATTTTTCCAGTTTCTCTGAATCTTTTGATGATGTTGTGCACTATTGAGGATGAGACCTTCAAAACCTTTGCAATTTGACATTGAGGAACATTGTTTTTAAAGTATTCCACAATTTTTTTACACAAGCCTTCACAGGTTGGAGAGCCTCTGGCCATCTTTACTTCTGAGAGACTCAGCCTCTCTAAGAAATCCCTTTTATAGCCAATCATTTTGTCGATAAAAATGTAAAATATCTCAGTTTCAACATTTGAAATGTTATACATGTTCTATTGTAAATAACACATTGTTTCATGTGATCTGAAAGTCATTGCATTTTGATTTTATGCACAATTTACACTTTGTCCCAACTATTTCATAATTGGGGTTATACTTGAATAGTACCTGGTCTCTGATTCATCTCCATTTTGTTAAGTGTATGATCATCACCGCACACCACTGTATGCTTCAAATAAAACAGTATGATCACCTGCTGAATAAACTCCCAAAAAAGCATTTCCCACAGCATCACACCCCCGCAACAGTTTATCTCCTCCCCACAGTACATCCTAGTGCCGTGTCTTCCCAAGGTAAACAGCGCACGTGTTCATGGTCAATGTCCATGAAGCGAAAGAGGAAAAGACACATCACTCTCTTTAGTTTTAGGTGATTTCGATAATGAACACAGGCTAAAATAGCATACCCACACTGGCCTGCAGTGACAAATCCAGCAGGGCACCTCCAATATCCATCATCCAAGTCTTCTGCAACTTGTGCCACAGTCGCCCATTTGTCAGTGCGATGTTAATCAAAATAATCAATGTTATTCCTTTCATCTATGGGTGGTCATAATGTTTTGGATCATCAGTGTCATCCCAATGCGCATCTTTTCCCACACACAATCAACAGATAATTATTCAAAAAGAATAAAAGAATGAGATTTTTTTTTAAAAAGCTGATTTGCCAAGAGACAAGTCACCTAACCAGTACAAATCTCATCGTAGCTTCAGGCCACTGGGCAGATTTTGTTTCAGCACAAACACTGCAATGAAAAAGTCAAAAAATTCTCTCTCCATCAATGCTGCTTATATCTCCAAATTATACAGTCACACATGCATATTGTTTATGGAGATATGGTATTGCCCACCCCCTCTGCCCCTAGTCCCGCCCCTAGCCCCGCCCTCACCATTGAACCTGCGCCGAAGCGCCGCCTCCTTCTCCCCGCTGTCGTCCAGCCCCTCAGCCTTCAGTTTCTTCCACTGCAGCTCGTCCTTCTCCAGGATCCTCAGGTCGCTGTGCAGCTCTGCCTGCCTCACTGGCGGCAGCTGCATCTGCAGCATCGCACATATCATTCACAATGACAAGTTATTACTGGAACTATGAGTTCTACTATAACTGCTACTACTGCTACCACTACTAATACTACTACTATTAAAAATAATAATGATAATGATAATTTTAAAACAACAACAACAATAAATTAGTATTATTACACTTTGCGGATCAAGGCAGTGACTGAAACCATGCTTTTGTGTCCTCAAAATATGCACTGCCAATGAAACATACTGTTAACAAGGTTTTCTTTTAAAACCCCTTTCTGCAGATGTAGACGCCGGCGTCCGTAAATTCCAAAATTTAATTCCTAAACAATTCTGTAATTGAATTTCCAAATGTCTAGCTTCACTTGAATAATTTTCAAAAATCTCTGTGTCACAAATCCTGAGTTCTAAAGCTTAAATAGGCTCATGCACAACAGGAAAAATTGGCAAAATTTTGTATTCTGCGCAAAGGGGTTAAAGTAGCAGTTGGGTAGAATAGAATAAAGTTCCCCAAACTATAAAAAAAAAACACACAAAACAAAAAAAAAACCCAAAGAAAGTGTCATAAGACTCTCATATCGATTTGGAGGTACTCCAACAAAATCCTTGAAACTTCGACATCCAGTGCACTCAACCTGTTCACTCAAGATGGTAAATTAGGCTGTTTTGGATGCAGGCCCAATGCTCACTCTTACAGTTCCCCCCCCCCCAGGTCTGACTAAATCACTCAGCCTAAAATAGCAGAGAATTCATCATGGATGCTTTCTGCTGACACTGCAGAAGCAGGAGAACAAGAACTAGGACGAGTTCAGTAAAATTCCAGGGGAAGTGTCAGGTGTGACAGTGCCTACTATTTTGGGCCTGCATTGTTGCAGCCCATTTAAGATCAGGGAGGATTAGTGAATATACCAAAAATAATAGCAGCTATTTGTGTTGTCTGAGTCAATATATTCATGACCTTCACAGCATGCAAATATGGAGGAGATGATTCACAATGGATATGTTCTAAATTGACATCTACAATTAAAAACCTTGAATAACCTATATTCCATTTTTACATAGATGAAATGCACTTTTGGAGAACCCCTGAAGCTCTTCTACTGGAGCAAGCCCGCCACAGTTTTTCTCTAATTAGCCAACATGCACCAGCTTATTGGCTGCTTACAGGCAAAACGCATAGACATGTCAGGTTTAAGTGTACATCTGCTCGCCTAAATAGGTCTTCATGTAGCTGCAAGTGAATGCTCTTTGAGTAAAAAACCCCAGATGGCAAGTAATTAAATCAACTTAATATCCTAGTGTGCCCGTATAGCTATGGTGTTGTGCAATTTGTATCTTTGCATTATATTTAGTTACCCTGTATTGTTCGTTAACACTTACAAGTTTGAATACTGGAACTTGCGTGTAGAAGCTGACTATAGGGTAAGTTAACTGTCACATGACTTTATCGAGAAATTGAATGATCAAGTCAACCATCACCCAGGGGTAGCGCGCAGATCACAAGAAATGTTTTCATAATTTTTGAAACACAGAGTGAAGCTCATAAGAAACGGGAGGCAGTTTGATTCGCTTGCCAGTAATAACACATGACAAATATGCTAAAGAAATCATCCGTCATTATTCCTTATAGGATACATATCAAATAACAAGCCAGCCGGATGAAAATAGTTCATTTTGCAACAATGAACCCAAAACATTGTCACATTTGTTCTTTTGTTGTTCATTTTCTACTCAGTTTGGGACAAACATGGAATTGTATATTTTAAGGAATACTGGTCACACTATCAACATACATCTTAGGGATGTGATTGCTTATTTAGAATGTAATGCAAACTCATTGAATTTTATGATTAATCTCATTATTTTACTGGGTAAATGACATTTACATAAATCTTAATTGGCGAAAACATTGCCCTCTTTTGGACTTGTTTATGCAGTCTCTGAAACATATACACAACAAGAAAAGTATGCGCACAATTCTCATTATAACCAATGACACTGCGTTAATAATACTACGTGATTTATACTTACCCAACTATTTTTCTTTCCCTTCTCACCTTAATTTGTTACCATTATCATTCGTTGGTCACCCTTACTGTCAACCTAAAAGCACAGCTGGTGTCCGACATGTAGTCGAATAAGCAAATCCAAAGTCAGACCACCGTTAGTCTCATTACTTACCCTGATGGCCTTTTCCCATACTTGATTTAATTTCGCAATTCTGAATTCCACTGTGCTCTTCTCGGAAGCCTTGGGTTCATTCATTTCTTTCGAGTATTTGCTACCTGACACACCGATGCAGAGTGTGCAAAAGAGCGCTACAAAAACGCACTGAATCCTCATTTTATTCAATGACTTTAAGACGATATTTCTCTATACAAATAAGGCAAACGCGAAAATTTCAAAGACAAATTGAGTTGTTACGATTGTGACCAGTCTGACTAGCAATAATAAACCAACTTAGTAGCTGAGAATAGTGTTGCAGGGTTTATTTAGTCATGTGCTCGTTCGTTTCCGGACAATGTCGATATAGACCGGAAAAAGTGGTTGTATGGGATACGTAGTTTTAAGCACTGTTGAATTGGTTTTTGTATTTCGAGTGGGGACATGTTTTGCACTACGTTTCCCAAAAGTAAAATAAGCGCTGGTTTCCTAGTAACGGGAGGAAAGTGTTTCTAGCAAATGAGAAGAATACACGCATATCACGTTGCGAAAAAGACGTTAGTACGGGACTGCAGGAAAATTATTAGGAAATGCTTGCTCAGAAATGGGAAATACTTTTTCCGAAACCGTAATATTTGGGGAGCTGATGAGTCTAACGTTTTCCTTTTGTTTTCCCCTTAATTGTGCTTATCTAATGTGTACTCATTTTCATTTGTTTTGCTAAATTCATAACAACCCCAACAAAACACCCTGTTAAAAATACTGGAAACAGATTGGGGTAGGGGGGATGGATGTCTTGTCGCATGCTTCATGTCCCTCATTTTTTAAAGTTAACTTTCAGCATCACTCATCGTGTATCCACTTACTTCGGTTGGGTAGCCCTTTTTCCCCAATAAATGAAATCATCATTAAAAAACTGTATTTTGTATTTAATTGGGTTATCTTTGTCTAATATTAAAATTTGTTTGATGATTTGAAATATAAGTGTGACAAATATGCAAAAAAAAAAAAAATCCTCAAAATGAGCTCGTTTCAAATTTGACGGCTGCAACAGGTCTCAAAAAAGTTGGGACAGGGGTCTGTTTATCATGGTGTTGCATCCCCTCTTCTTTTCAAAACACGGAGCGGAGGCATCTGGGCATTACGGAGACAAGTTCCTTCAGTTTAGCCATTGGAATTTGATCCCACTTCAGTTTAATACAGGCTTCCAGATGTCGCAGAGTTTTGGGTCTGCTTTGATGGCCTTTTCGTTTAATTATGCGTCAAATGTTCTCAATCGGTGAAAGATATAGACTGCAGGCAGGCCAGTTCAGCACATGGACTCTTCTACTACAAAGCCATGCTAATGTAATAGCTGCAGTATGTGGTTTTGCATTGTCCTGCTGAAATACACAAGGCCTTCCCCTGGAATAGATGTCAACTGGAGGGGAGCATATGTTACTCTAAAACCTTTATATACCTTTCAGCATTCATGGTGCTTTTTAAAACATACAAGTGTCCCACACCCTATGCACTAATGCATCCCCATACCATCAGAGATGCTGGCTTTTGAACTGAACGCTGATAACAGGAGGAGTGGCCTTTTTCCTCTTTAGCTTGGAGGACACTACGCCCATGATTTCCAACAAGAATGTCAAATTTAGACTCGTCTGACCACAGGACAATTTGCCACTTTGCTACAGTCCATTTTAAATGAGCCTTGGCCCACTGAACACGGTGGTGCTTCTGGATCATGCTCAACAATGGCTTTCTTTTTGCATGACAGAGTTTTAGGTGGCATTTGTGGATGGCACGGCGGACTGTGTTTACAGACAGTGGTTTCAGACAGTATTGCTGGGCCCATTTATTAATGTCAATGACACAATCATGCCAGTGAGTAATGCAGTGGCGTCTGAGGGCCCGAAGATCACGGGCATCCAGTAAAGGTCTTTGGTCTTGTCCATTATGCACAGAGATTTTTCCTGTTTCTCTGAATCTTTTGATGATGTTATGCACTGTTGATGATGAGACCTTCAGAACCTTTGCAATTTGACATTGAGGAACATTATTTTTAAAGTATTCTGCAATTTTTTTACGCAGACCTTCCCAGGTTGGAGAGCCTCTGGTCATCTTTACTTCTGAGAGACTCAGCCTCCTGAAGACATCCATAGCCAATCATGTTACACACCAGATGTCAGTTAACTTGATTACTTGCTGAATGTTCTTTCAGCTGATTCTTTCATATATGAATTGCTTTTCCAGCCCTTTTTTGCCTGTGTCCCGACTTTTCTGAGACCTGTTGCAGCCAGACAATTTGAAATACGCTCATTTTGTGGATAAAAATGTAAAATGTCTCATTTTCAACATTTGAAATGTAATCTGTGTTCTATTGCAAATAACATATTGGCTCATATGATCTGAAAATCATTGCATTTTGATTTTATTCACAATTTGCACTTCGTCCCACCTATTTCGTAATTGGGGTTGTGCACACGAAGACACACACACGTCCCCTTTATTATGCGTGCACGTAGTTATAGCTCTTGCGAATTAGCGCTCGCTTACTCAAAATATTAACGGCAGTGAGACCAACTTGTGTTTTGGATGGGGTACGTCTTTAATGTTTGGCAGTTGCTATGGGAATAGTAGTTTTACAATGCATTTCAAGGAATAGAGGTATGGCAGTCCCCATTTCAAACCCTGCCCTAACCCAACCCTGACCCTAACCCTGACCCCTAACCCTAACCATAATCCCTAATCCTTATCCTAATTCCTTCAAATCGACTGCCGTAGTAATAAACACTGCCGTATCTGTAGACACTGCATTAATGTTTTGGAAGCGGTATTATTGAATGAAAACAATACAGATTTTACTGCATAATGGTGGGTTTATCGAAATCTTTGTTCAAACAAAACAATAGCCATTATCTCAATGAGTTTAATAATGGCCGCTAGGCTATAAAGCTATGGTATCATTGTGACAAAAGTTTCTTAATAAGAATAATCATAATAAATGGTGGATGGATGAACAGATAGGCTGGTAGAAAATAAATTAATTTATACCTGGTTCACTCTAATGAGTAATTTACCTTGGAACTGAGGTTAATATTAAAAGTGACCGACTGCTTTATCATATAGAGGCGTTTTTCAGCCTTCTCACTTTCACCACTGACTTCATTGCCATTGGGCACAATAAACCACCTTCTGGAAGCTAAATTTACCCTCTTGTTTTTGTAGTTTTTGAGTAAGCAACAGCGAATTAAACATAAATAAATAAATAAATAAATAAATAATCTGAGCTAGGTTGAGAGAATGCTAATCTTACTTCCTAATCGTAACGTTATTATAATTATCTTTGATAGTCATTGGTCATTACTCAATCAGAGCCTGTTTGTCACTATAACATTGTTTATTATCCAAGAATAAGATCTCAAGTTAAAGATTTTAACATTCTTACTGCATATTAGTTTCCATTTATGCCTCAGACGTTATGACAGTGGCTGTTTATAGTCCACATTAATCCTACATTAATTTGAGATTGAG
Organism: Gymnothorax reevesii; assembly: GCA_029721435.1. Classification (NCBI taxonomy): domain Eukaryota; kingdom Metazoa; phylum Chordata; class Actinopteri; order Anguilliformes; family Muraenidae; genus Gymnothorax; species Gymnothorax reevesii. The sequence goes on from CM056589.1 coordinate 25,043,264, forward strand.
AAAATAATACGATACCACTTTTTTTTCCCTTCAGGACACAGTGTTCTTTAGGTTGTTTAGGAGACTAGTGTAAAACCTTAATTTCACTGTATGACCCAATTAGCCAACCATGGAAATATCCAGCAGTGTTTCAACCTATAAATGCCATTTAATTATAGACTGACACGCTGTGTGATTTTTTTTTCCTCAGAATGGTCAAGTCAAGCAGCTTGTGACATCTGTTATGGATGAAGCTATACCTGATGTGCCATAAATATATAATTTTTAAAAATAATTGCAGAATGCAATGCTAAAAAATGGTCTAGTTGGACGAAAGCTGGCTGGAGACTGTCTATTCAGAACTTATCCTTTTCCTGAGTCTAGAGTTCAGGAGAAGGAACAAAAAGCATTCAGATTTGATGGATATCATAGTAGATTAATGAAACAGGAAACATTTTAGACTAATTTAACATCCTCGTTTTTTTCCCCAGTCTGTTAAAGATCAGCGATGAATTCATAATTATGTTAAAAATATGATACCCTGGGAAGAGCACAACAGAAGATGTAGGCCTACTGCCAGGTATTGAAGCAGTCGTTCACCCGCATGAAACTTCTAAGATATTTCCGACATGCCGCCCATTTTTACAGCGGAATATTTTACAGACAATTCCTAGGTAATCAATTTCTTGCTCAAGATACAGCTGTGGTCAATCCAAGAGCTGGAAATGAGATGCAAAAGTGTAGAGTTTCCGACCAACGATTATACTTCAGCTTCACAAATGCCCTTTACTTGTCCACATACTATATGAGCAAGTGTCTTTTTAACTACACTTTACTGGATTTCACAATTAAACTGAAACTCAGTGAGAAATAGACATGAATGGTGACATAGAGTCAAAGAGGTTAATGTATAACTACATTTTATAATGTACTGTAAAATGGGCCCTTGTCTTTTCACTCACAGTTTGTACATCAGTTTTGAGATATGGGGCCTTGTTCTGACCACCTAAACACAGTTGGTAAACGCGAAACCTCACACTATTGCAGATCAATACTGGGTGTGTCTATCTCCATTCCAGTAGCTTCCTGAGAGGAGGCAGCAGTGCTGCAGTGGCATTGTTGTCAACGCAGATGGGCTAAAACAAATTAATTAACTGTGGGTGTTGTGGGACTTCGTTCCGTTAAGGCCAGTCAGGTTAGCTCTTGTCATTCTTTTTAACATGTTGACTGCCTACCACGAGATAACTCGTGATGGCAGGTCAGGGCCAGCGCTAGACCTGAAAATTTGTGGGCAAATATCCATCCCTTTATTGACAACAGTTAGTCCTGGCGAATTCTAGATGGTTTTCTCATGTTTTCCAATTCAAGAGTAATCAAGTGGCAATTGAAGACATTGAAGACATTGCCACTTCTCTCCCCCATGCAATCTAACAGCGACAAAATAATGGGCCACATTCAGTACAGAAAAATCATTTAATTATAATTAGGTCTATGCTCTGGCACTCGGCGATGGCATGTCAGAACTCTTCAGCGAATGAAGCTAATTTTGGTGACTAGTACGTGGTTTGTCTGTTTACATTTTCCAATTAGACAGCTGTCTATTTTTTTACAGAAAGTTGCATGACCGTGCTGCAAAAACAGGTATATGCACTTGTCGCCGAAATTACCTTCATTCGCAAAAGAGTTCTGAAATGCTGCTCTCGCTGGGAAAAGAAATTACCGTTCTTAATGCCAGTGTATAGACCTATTTATAATTAAATTATGAAATTTTAAATTAAATTATTTTTCTGTGCTCAATGTAGCCCAATATTTTGTCGCTGTTAGATCGCATGAGGGAGAGAAGCCACGTCTTCAGTTGCCGCTTGATTATTCTTGAATTGAAAAACACGTTAATAAAGAAAAACCATCTAGAATTAGCCTTATTGTTGTCAATAAAGAGATGGATATTTGCCCCCAAATTTTCAGGTATAGCGCCGGCCCTGACCCAGACGATTGCATGTGCTTGACAACGGCATTGGCGTTGAAAGCCTGGGGCGACAGAGAGCATTGCTGCTCACTCATTCACATTATCTGGAGGGTATTACATTGCCAGAATGGTGATGAAGAAATTACAAGAGCTGGAGTTTGTGTCACCTCAATAAACGCTTCAGTAATTTCTCAAGGGGACATGTAGCACAACTAGCATACACTTTCTGTGAGCAATAAATTAGGCCTGGAGGGCTCATCATTTGTTGACCGCTCTCCAACCTCCAGCCCACGTTTGCCTTCAATATCAGCTTAGACTCAATGCCACAGGATGGCTTATGGAGCCTGACCACCCAGAAACACTTTAGCTTAATTAAAAACCCTGTCACAAAGGGGAACCAATCAGGACGTCAGAATCGATAAAAGCACATTCAGAGGACATAGAAGACAATCTAATTTCATTCCTTTATCTGCCAAAGGCATCTACACAGACCTTAAAGCCTGTGTTTCTTTGATTAAAAAAAGCAAAGAATAAATTGAGAGAGGAACAGCCATCATTTTGTATCAAGTCGAAAATCAGTACAGAATTAAAACTGTGAAGTGGTATGTTTGTACAGTCAGAAAGTTTTAACTGAACTTCTTTTACTGTTCTGAATCGCCTTTGATAATTGAATGCAATTCATTTGTGTCGCACTGCTATATTGAAAACAAGGTACAAAAATCTCTTTTTTTTGTAAGGTTTGTTTGGTTTGGGGACGGGTAGCCAGAATGGACCGAAGTGCAGTAAACAGCCCGCAGTGTGGCTGAAATATGTGTTGTTTTCTGCAGTCCAGATGGCTCGGACTGCCTGCCAAGCAGAAGCGGGACAAGAGGATCATTCGTGGGCGGAAATGTGTTGACTCCAAGGCGAGGAGTTCCCTGGCATCATGGTGGGAAAGCCACAGACCTGGCCACAGAAGTTTGGAAGAGGGGCTGGAACCACAGTCTGGCTGCGACTCTGCCTGTGTGGAGGGAGGTGTTTCTGAGGGACATTCTGTTGAGCTGGCCCATTTTTATGGGCTGATCCTCAGTCAGATCCATGAGATTCTTGAAGAGAGTGGCTGCCATCTTGCCTACCAACCAGGCTGGGAGTCTTACTTAAAATTGTTGCAAATGCCCAGAAATTATGCACGCACCAGTTTCACTTTGAATCTCGGATTTATAAGAAAACAAACTCTACATTAAGAATCATAAGTTACAGGTATACTGAATAGAATTTTCCTAAAAAAACAGTGTATAGACTTATCTAAAGGTCATCCATTTCAATCATCGCTTGGGATCCTAGATATGTATGGTGGTGTCAGTATCTACAGAGACCCTGTCGTCTGCCTGTATTTTCTTATTTTTCTCTCGAAAAGACGTCTCCGACTGTCAGCCATTGGGTAGTGCGCGTGTAGCCTCCAGCCATTAACACTCTTCAGCCTGCAAGGGCAGGACACATCAGCGTAGAGCTTCTGGTGTAGTTGAGCCAAGGAGGATAGGCTAACTTTGAATGTTGTGTTTACCAACTGCAACCGACAAATCCTGCTCAGTCTATCTTTAATCTTGACTGAAATACTGTAAAATCCACACAGATTTTTAAAAATAAAACTGCTGGTCTTATCACCACAGATTGCAGCGAGTGAGGACTGCAGATGGTACCGAGGGCCGGTTGGACGGTCGCTGATTAACCCTCATCAGCGCATATCAGGAGGGTACATGCAGACCCCAGGACACAAAACAAGGAAAATTCCCATTTCTAGAAAACTGAACAAACTCTTATTTGCACTGATGTTAAATTAAAGGAGGAGACAGCACCTCAGCAAAGTATATTTCAGCGGAAAGTAAAATTCTTGAAGTGTCTAAAATGCATAGTTTTATAAATTTTACTTCGGTAATAATCCAGTGCGACGCATTTTTAAACCGGAAAGTCTTCAAATCGGCATCAATACCAGGGGGCTGACATTTTTATTTGAGGAATTTAAGGCTGTCTTCGGAATTCACACTTGTCCACTTGCTCGAACACTCTTTATATTGTTTTCAATGTAGAACATTCACTACACAGTGCCCTATATACTGGGCGAGTGTGCATTATGCAATCAAACGCCAGTGCCGTGTGCTTGTGCGTCAGTTATTCTCCTACATGACGTCAGTTGTTCTCTTTCCTTTCATCCGGGCCATGGATTAGTTCAAAGGGTCTTCAGTAAGCTCTCCCTTTATGGCTTGGCTGCCTGCAGGCTCTTTTTATTAAAGCTGGCCTGATTAACAATCAAACAATTTATCGATTGAGCGACCAAGACCAATACATGACCTATAATTAGAAATGGTGATGAAGGGTGAATTTCCATTGCCTACATTTATATAATTGATATGGCCTTGTAAATCCAAAACTTTCGCTGACTTTGCTGCATTTATATTTGCCGTCGTTGGGATTGTCACACAGCTGTGCAACCTTGCAGCGCCCTTTAGCTGTGACAACAGTCAGAATAAAGAACGGATTCCCGCAGCCTCGCAAACTAATTTCCGCAAATCTGTGCTTCTAAACAAGCACTGAAATTATGAAGACATATGGATATTTTACATTGTCATTTATGTGCAGAGGACACCTCATAATTTTGTGGTGCAATGCATAGCAATGCTATCAAAAGTAAATTAGACTGTCGTCAGTTTTTATTAATCAGTCTGAGCAACTGCGGCTAATCGGGAGATGTAAACTGCGAGAGGTAAAGGTTATTAAGCATTTGTAAAGGTGAGTTTTCCGCAGGTCAAATTCAAAATCAGAAGATTCCCTAAGTAAAAATGTCTGCCCCCTGGTATTGAAGCCTATTTGAAGACTCACTGGGTTAAAAATGTATTGCATGCGATCATTACCGAATTAAAATTTATAAAACTATGTGTTTTAGAAACTTCAAGTATTCTACTTTCCGCTGAAATATACTTTGCCCAGGCGCTGTATTCTCCTTTAAGCATTTTACCAAGCATACAGGCACTTTGAAATGAAATATAGTTCTTAACAAAATTGGAACAATGAATTAAAATCCAGTATATATAAGGAAAATGCAGGCTTATACTAAATTTTTTCTGAGGGTGAGAGTAAATTTCATCTTAACAAACACAAAATTATTTTGATGACCAAAGCGCAAAACCTCCCATCTGCAGAATTTTCCTGATTGGCGGATTTCACTTTGGATGGGTAGCGTTCCTCGTTCTCATCATCCAAAGTGAAATCCGCCAATCAGAAAAATTCTGCCGATAGGAGGTTTTGCGCTTTGGTCATCATTATGTCAATTACGTCCGGTAAATGCCAAAATGGTAATATCCTCATAACACACATGTATGGCCCCCACATGCAGGTCACACATAGATACATTTATGGCTTCCAAATGCAGGTCACGTTTGGTGTATCTTCTTATCAGCTTCTCGTGGGCATAAGATGCAGCAGTGTTTTGCTGCAGGCTATCCACCAGCAGCCTGTCGGCAGACATCAAGCATCCCCATAAATACTGCTGCACTTCTGACATCCTTTTGCAGATCTCTAGGATTTTGCATTCCCTGTTGCGATAGATCGTGATCTAATGCTTCAACAAGTGACTTCAGGAATTCTCTGCGCAGACTGTCTCTCCTTTGTGCCATCCAATCTGGGTGGTTGAAAGCCAGATCCCTATTGCTGCAATGCCCGCTAAGTCAATCATATTGAAGAGCAGCACATGGGGCCACCTGTTGCTGTATGTACTGTATGTACCTACCATGGGATCCATGTTATCAACACCTCATATGTTTTTGTTCACTCTCGCCACTCCTGTAAATATAGGTGAGGAATCAGAATGTCAGAACGATATGATATGGATACTCGCCTGGAACCTCATACTCAGCCGCAAAACTTATGTTAGCCTATGGTTAAGAATCAAATATTCCTGGAAGCCCTGCAGACCCAAAAAGTAAAATTTAATTTTCAAAAATATTCTTTGCAATTTTTTCAAAAACCCTATATATTCGTCTAATGGACAAATTTTTCATGGAATTGAATAAAGGATTTGGCAGGAAACCCTTAAGAAATATATTATTATTATTATTATTATTATTATTATTATTATTATTATTATTAACAGCATTTTAACCATCCGGGGTACACATAGACCCCTGGAATGCTGATTAAGTTTAAGCTTAGTCCTGATCAAATTGAGCTGTGTATCAAGTATCTCCATTTAAAACAGAAAATTAGTCCAGGATTAGGCTTAATCTCTATCTGTGAGAGTGGCCCTCATGGTGCATTTCTCCCAGAGTGGACACTTTGTGGAATAGCATGCCAGGTCATGCAGTGGAGGCAAACTAAGGTAAACCAAGTACTAGGTTCACATGCAAGACTGCCGGCAAATGTCATTGTTTGGATGAGCAGTCTGTTCTCATTAATACTGTATGTCGTGATATTTTATCGGGGTTTCCTGACTTATTGACCATGACTGTTTTCAATGAAATCCCCGTCTTGCAGGGACGGGCCCTTGAGAGACATTTCTTACACTGGCAATGGTGCATAAGGTCATGGAAATAAGAAAGGAAACTTTCATCTATTAATCAGACAGGCTGCTATTTTCAGGCAGCAGATCACCCTGCCATCTGTCTGACCTCATGATACATTTGTGGTGAGGGTCCTACATCTTCTAGGATTTATATGATATGCAGGCAAGGGCTGAGACACAATCCATCCTGTTCAGAATTATGTCAAATCAGGGGAGAAGTTTCACCTGACAAATGTCGGTTTTTCCCTATTTTTCACCACAGAAAGTGACATTCAACAAATAAACAAGATCTTCAATGTTTCACCCAAGAGCTGTTGCTCTGGATTTTTTTTCAGATTTAGCGTGTGGTTCTCACATGAATTATTCGAAGAAATGACTGCAAGAAGTGCGATATGGGCAAAAGCTGGAATAACTGGGGCTCTTTCTGATTGGACCATTTTCAAGCAGCCGCGGAATAAGTCTACTACTACGACTGCAAAACAAAATCAGTTTTTCAGAATATTGGAAAACAATTAAATGAAAAAAAGCTTTGCCCCTGCACTTTCTCTCAGAGTTATGGTATGACTCTGGTCCAATAAGTGACAAGAAGGACATTTGTAATGCTTTAAATAATCACCATGTGTGGGCCATCTGTTTGATAGAATGAATCCTAATCTGATAGTCATCGCTAATAGGATGGGACATCGTTAACAAAGTGAAATTTGCCAATCAGGACCAGTGCTCCCTCATGATATGAAACATGGAAGTTTTTCTTTTTGCTTCTTTTCTGAACTGGAAGTGAGTGATGCTCTTGAAAATTGATCTTAAAAAGTCTGCTGTTGCTCATCTTCTGGACACTGGACAATTGTGGTTGGCTGTTTCAGTTACAGCTCGGCCCTCAACACATAATTCAATCTTTCACTTAGCCTGGGAAAGGTACCGAAGATATTTGGAAAACTGTACTTGTGCTTCTGCTTTATAAGGGCAGAGACAATAAAGATCCTAATAATTATTGGCCGATTTCCATGCAACCTTTTTCAGCCTACATTCCTGACTCCTTGGTTAATCGCCAGCTTAATTTGTTTTTGAGCTGAAATAGCATTTTTCAGCCTTTTTTTTTGATCTGGTCACAGGTCTGCATCAGTGGCATCTATTGCCTTAGTTTAACATGGCGGGCAACACTGTGCTTCCAAGGTCTTTGATACAGTTAATCATTCACTTTTAGTGGAAAGATCAGCCTTTGTAGGCCTAGATCACAATGCTTCACAAAGGTTTGTCAGTTATCTTCAAAATGTGAATCTTTTAATCAGCTCTTCTGCAGGTTACTGCAGGTGTACCACAGGGTTTGATTTGAGGACCTTTACTTTTTACTTTGCATATTGATATGGTTTCGATTGAAAATTGCTCTAAGGCACACTTCTATGCTCATGATACAGTACTCTACCCTTCTCTTGACTCAATGGAAGCATTACCTGCCCTACATATATATGGCTTTTGATTCTTTTCAGCTGTCACTCAGTGCTTAAACTTGTTTTAGATGTAACAAAAACAAAATATATAGATACAGTCGGCAACAAACGGAACGCCCACAAAAGTAGAGCCAAGGGGGAAAACAAACTGGTGTCTGCCATTAGCCATATTGCCGAAGAGTTGCTGTGCGCCCTTTTGCATTGCAAATAAACAACAAAAAAAAAATCATCAATTAAAGTTTTACATTTTACCAAATAATAAAATCAAACCACAAAGGAGGACAAAATGGCTTCAAGCTATCAGAGGAGAGGACGAGTTTGGCAGATTATGGCAGGACCCCACAACAGAATGTGTATGTCTGCAGGCCACTGAGTTGCATCATTTGCCCAGTCTTTTGAAACGTATGGACAACAATCCAACCCCAGTATATTTCATTTTTTAATATATCGATCCTTTTCAGCAGGCAATAGCGACTCAAAGTACGTCATGACAACTTCTTGGCGTTACCAAAACAAGTTTAAATTCAGCGTTTTTACATTATAGCGGACAGGAGGGAAGGATTGTTTTCCCCCTCGGCTCTAACCAGATGTGACATTTGTGGGTGGTCCCATCGTTACCGACTGCATCTACGGATTTCTGTTGATTCTGTTCATTGAGGAACAGTTCTTTAAAAATATTTACTCTGGATGGCTCTCAAATCGAATATTTGCCATGCCATTATAAATACAAGTACCTTGGTATACTCATTGATGAAAATCTATCTTAAAACACATTTTTTAGCAAACATTAAAAAAAATTAAGAGGGAAATTCGCATTATTGTACAGATATAAATCACGTTTCTCACTTTCCAGGGTCCGAGAATACAGCTTTTTAGTAGATAAATGCATTATATTTATTCTGGCTTTTTAGTACGAAACCATTTTTGAATTTTAGAAAAAAAGATGACATGCACTTCAGTTTGATGGATAGAGGGCTTTGAGCATATTATCCTTTAATAATATGAGTTCTTGAAGTACTGTGAAAAATTGTGTGTCAATGCATTTAAAATACTACTTGCTTACCTGAGTGTGTCATAAAAGACAGGGAGTTAATGGGAGGTGTCAAATAACAAAAAGGCTGTCTAGCTGTGGTGCTCTCAGGGAAAGCTAAACTATTTATTTATTTATCGTAAGCCTACAAGATGCATTCATGACCACTTACAGTTTCAGTGCTAATGCTGTCACTGCTTGTATCACCTATGTTCTGTTTCATTCAATAAAGGCTGCTAATTTTCCACACAAACCCACATTTGTATAAAAGGTTTCCCTAGCAACCAATAGCCAAATGGGGTCTAATGAATATTGCCTCTCTTTGGTAACGGAATTTCTCATTCTTGTTCCTTCTGTCTTTGACAGCGAATTAGAAGCAAATTCCACACATCTATAACTGGAAACCAGAGATGAATTCCAAATAAAATTAATGCAATTAAAAAAATTTAACATAAATTCCACATGCTGCCAGAAATTGAACACCTCCCTGCCCTCTTTGGCCAGAGTGACCAAATTTTATGGGAAGAAAAACAGAAATAACCAATATTTTAATTTCATTTGTCAACAGACTAGCTTGCTAATTTGTGTTTTATGGTACAACAGACACAATTAAAGGTACAAAATGGCTTAAAAACATCAAGGCTTTAACCAGTGCTGACAGCCACTGAAGCCCAGTTTGCTGTTAATTATTCCTTTTTGGTTCAGTTGTTTCCGGACATCTGCATGCTTGTAAAACTGTTCATGTTCACCTAATTTATGTTGGAATAATGACTGTGCCTGTGATGTTAAAGTGAAGCAAGAGCAAGAGATGATTTATGTTGTGCATAAAACAACAGTTTTGAAAAATGATTTACTCCCTGAAAATGTAGTAATGATTCAAAACTATTGCCGACGCATGTCAGTAGGCCCTGCATAACCCTTGTTCTACATGTGCATTACTGCTGAGAACACAAGATCCCCATCTCTTTGGCATAATGTGCCTTTGCACTCTGTAAAGGTTAATTTTTATCTTCTTTAATTCTACATCCACAAAGGAGCTGTATTCTCAGTGCCGAGATCAAGGTCCAAGGAAGTTCCTGAAAGCTACTCAGCTCCAAGTAAATGAAATCCCATGAAACCGTAAAATTGATTAGCAATAGGCGGCAAAAAAATTGAATGGCATTAATTCCAGTTTTAATGACTGCTGTGGGCAGGTCTATTCTTCGGTATTAACAGTCAGTCTGCTTTTTATTGTGAGTGCAAATCTATCGATGGGGATGGAGACTGAGTCACTATCCAGCTTGGCTTTTGTGGACGGTGTAATATTATCACTGAGCTGCTCTGCAAAATCCTGACTTTCCCAAGAGGATGACTGTGCTGAGAACAGAGTGCTTATTCCTTTTATGAAAAAAAATGAAGGGCCAAGCATTGAGACAAACACTGCTGCCTCACACAGAACAATACGGCCTTTGCAATGCCTACCCCATAAAACAGGCAATTAAATTCACTGAGAGCCCCGCACTTGCACAGTCTAATCGCTTGTAAATCACCATTTGCAATGGAATGACTACCAGCTGTTTACTTTAGTAGCAGATGACGAATAGACTTTTCGACAATTAAAACTTCCTCATCTGAGTTTTTTCATTTACTGAACATTTAACCTGGAGCATTTTCATGTTTTCCGTCCAGAAAGACTTTATTTGCCATAAACTTGTGTATAATCACTGAAAACAAATAGCCTTTACATGATATACCGTATATTCCATTGTGTACAAGAGAACATGTCGCCAAATACAGGTTATGCAATTTCTGCAATCCTGACATCATCCTAAGTAAACAGGTGCACATGGTTCTGACTTTTTGTTGAAAGATCGGACTCACGTACAGAACTTTCTGTTCCTGTCTGTGATTACTGGGAGTAAAAAACTGACAATCAAGACTGTTATTCTGTGGTGACACTCAGACATCGAGGACTTTATTTGAAGCACTGATTACTAAAACCCCACAAGTCAAGTCGAGTCAAGTGTGACTTATGGGGTTTTAGTAATAGGTGCTTCAATTTTGACTCAGTAAAAGTAGGTTAATCCAATGTCTGATAAAAAAAAGATGTCTGTTATGGGCATCATAAATGAAGTTGTGAACTTCATTGCAAAAAAAAAAAAAAGAAGTTCAAATAAAAGGGCATCTCTTGTCGTAGTAAAAAAAAAAGAAAAGCTTTTTTGAATGGAAAGAGATTTGGAGACATGCTAATCATACATAATAATGTAATGGCACAGCTGGGCCATATAGCAGTTCGAAACTTGACGCATTTTTCAAGAAAATGTGAAGAATTTTGAACAAACTTTTTCTACTGAGATTAATTTGAACAGGACATACTCGCATTTGAGATGAAAGACTGGTCTCAGAGCTTTCGGCCACTTTTTCCAAACACCACTGGTGAACACTTTTACTGTAAAACCATTACAACAGTAAGAACTGTAAACTCTGACGGTTCACTTCCGCAGCAGTGTTGGTGTCCTTGGATGACTGATGGCTGAAGATGCCTCTCAGCTTTTACCGCTGTAATCCAACTTCTTCATTTTGGCTCAAGTTTGTCCTCCATTTCCACATAAACATTGACACTTAATCTGAAATAGAGCAACAGTCCAATATTTACACTCCTGACTCTCTCCCTCTCTCCTCCTCTCCCTTCTTCCATCTCTCTCCCTCCATTCTCCCCATCCTCTCCTTATCCTCTCTCTTTCTCTCTCCCCTCGGCTTTCTCTCGCTCCTTCTTCCTCGCTCATTTTTCAAATTTCAATTTCGGCTCGCCATAATGACACAGCAAAGTTTAAATAGGCATTGCCAAAGCATAATCACAATAAGAACAACAACAGGAAAATTACAATAACAACATGCACACGAAAATGAAAGTATAAAATATTCAAATGATTTCATCATTATAAAAGAATGATTCCGCTGTGTATTTTACATCATTATAATGTCAGTGCGTAATTAAAGATAGAAATATGATTTGGGGAAGGGTTAAGGGGCACTGCTGTTCCTCGGCAGGTCGCAGCATAGTGTGCTGCCGGATTTGAGCAGCACCTGTCCATCCCAAAAAAAGATCTCTTTCTCTCTCTCCTGCTCCTCCTCTCTTTATCTCTCCCCCTCTTTTAATCCCCAGCTCTCTCTCTCTCTCTCTCTCTGTCTCTCTCAGAGGGTAAAGCCATGTCCATTTGAGCAGCTCAGTCCAGTATTGCTCATTATGCAGACGGACAAGCGATGTTGTTGCAGCATAGCATATATATGAGCCTGGGATCCTCAAAATGGCACAGGTGGGCTCACACTGGCCTGTTAGCCATGGTTAATGTGAAGGTGCACATGAGCTGTGAGACAGAGGAACACTGGGGTGAGCTATTCAAGCCTACATAAATGGAGCTTACAGCACAGTTGACTAACCTGTATGGACGCCTGGGCATAAATTAATGTCAGGTACGGCAACTGCGGAGAGCAAGATGAAGTCAACAACTGCTACAACATTCCCAGAATGCCTTGCAGGGGCAGGGGGTTGCTTTGTCACACTGCCATAGCTCGAGGTCAGGGGTGGGTGTTTTTTGAATGAAGAATCTTTTGTGAGGCACACACACATAGCCTGGCTTACTGGCTTGTTCCAGCATGGTAGTTATGAGAGTAGAAACTGGTCTCCTATTGCGAACTGCTCATCAACTCACTGGCCAGACTGAGTCACTACTGTTTCACATGCCATTGAGGTTTTCTAGGTAAATGAAGATCACTGCAAGACTTAAGTTATTGTTTTTCCAAAGCCATTTTTCAGTGAATACAGCGGAGAATTAAATGACAGTAAGTTGATACACATTTTTTTCTTCAGGATATGGTTTATGTACCCTTAGTATATTCATAATAACATATACAGCGCCCTCCATAATTATTGGCACCCTTGGTTAAGATGTGTTAAAAGCCTTAAAATAAATTCAATTTTTATTGCAGAAGCATACTCTCGCACTGAAAATTGTAGAAAAATGTAACCTTCAACTCAAGTGAATTTTAAGGGGAAAAATAATTATTTTTCATAAAATCACCTGTTCCACAATTATTGGCACTCCTAACAATTCCTAGGATTTAAATGTAATTTAAGTATTTCTGTCATTTCTACAGTAGTTAACAAAGTTGATTAGAGTATCTAGGAACATTAAATTAGTAAATCATCGCTTCCTGTTTCCCTGGGGTATAAATATGACGTGACACAGAGGCCATTTCTCTTATCCACTCTTCAACATGGAAAAGACAAAGGAACACACCATTCAAGTATGGCAGATGTGTGTCGACCTTCACAAGTCAGGCAATGGCTACAAGAAAACAGCCACTCGCCTGCACCTGTCCATATCGACTGTCAGAGGAATCATTAAGAAGTTTACAACAACTGGAACAGAGGTAAACAAACCTGGATGAAGACGCAAGGTTATTTTGCCACCACGGACAGTGAAGAGGATGGTAAGAGAAATGAAAAGTTCTCCAAAGCTCACTGTTAAAGAATTGCAACAAATGGTAGCATCTTGGGGTCACAAAGTCTTGAAAACAACCATCAGGTGCTATCTACATGCCAACAAGCTGCTTGGAAGGCATGCACGGAAAAAACCTTTTCTCACTCACAATCATAAACGCAAACGTCTGGAGTTCCCTAAGCGGTACTGGGACTTCAACTGGGACTGTGTGCTTTGGTCAGATGAGACCAAGATAGAGCTTTTTGGCAACAAACACTCTAAGTGGGTCTGGCGGAACATAAAAGATGAGTATGCAGAAAAGCACCTCATGCCCACTGTGAAGTATGGGGGAGGATCAGTGATGCTGTGGGCCTGTTTCTCTTCCAGAGGCCCTGGGAACCTTGTAAGGGTGCATGACATCATGAACACTTTGAAATACCAGGACATTTTCAATCAAAATCTGGTGGCCTCTGCCCGAAAGCTGAAGATGGGTCGTCACTGGGTCTTTCAGCAAGATAATGATCCTAAAAATGTGGCCAAATCTACACAGAAATGGTTCATCAGACACAGAATCAAGCTCCTTCCATGGCCATCTCAGTCCCCAGACCTCAACCCCATTGAAAACCTGTGGAGTGAGCTGAAGAGGAGAGTGCAGAGGAGAGGACCCAGGTCTCTGAATGATTTAGAGAGATTTTGCAAAGACGAATGGTCGAAGATCCCTCTTTCTGTATTCTCCCATCTTGTGAAACATTATAGGAGAAAATTAGGTGCTGTTTTGTTGGCAAAACGGGGTTCGACAAAGTATTAACATCAGGGGTGCTAATAATTGTGGCACACATGATTTGATGTGAAAGAATTATTTCTTAATGTGGGATTTTTTTCCCACGGATTAAATGCACATGAATTAAAGGTTGGATTTTCCTTTTTTTCATTGTGGTCCTATATTATTTAGAAAAAAAAAAACTGAAATTATTAGAAGCTAAAGAACGCATCTTCACCAGGGGGGCCAATAATTATGTAGGGCGCTATATATACTACTGCATAATTGATTAGAATCACTTGTGATTTTCACATAGATTAAATGGATGATCCTTTGTGTTACAGCAAGACAACGACCCAAAACATAAATCCATGCTGTGCACGGACATTCTGAAGGAAATTACAAAATATGGAGAGGCCAGCACAGTCACCTGATTGAAAGCTCTCAGAGCTGTTGTGAAATCACGTGAGTTGTAAATTTTAAGGTTTGTGGCCATCTTAAAAGACTTGCCTACATCTGGGACATTGCTGTCCTTAAGGAAATCCATTGAGAATGATGACTTAATTAACAAAATTAATATCTTAAATGCCTAAAATTTACAAAGCAGTAATTAAATCTCACAGGGGACACCTCTGGGGGATGTCGAAAAAATTAGATAACTGTGTTTTTTTATCTTGTAAAACATTGCCCTCCAAATATTCTGAAATAGTAAATTAAACATCTTTAAATATGATGGTATTTGTTTCATATAATTTATAAACAACTTACAGACACATTAATTCACAAAATAGCTCAAACTAAAGAAGAACTAGTGAGCAATAGTGTATATAGTACTTTTTTGTTGAGCAGTGTATTCTTGTGTCATGAAGTTCAATGCAGACGTCATTTGTATGCTATCAATTGAAAACAAATTACTTTAGTTCACCATTAACCCTGATAAATTGTGTTTTTCTCCCAACAATGAAGCTAAGAACACTCAATTCTATGCATTTCAAAGGGCATTGACCAACATTACCTGATAAATTCAAATACCAGAAAAAGCATGAGATTTGAGCTCAGGTTTGAATAATTGAATGGACAATTTACAATGTAGCCACTATCAGTTCGAAGATTGCCCAGCTCACTAATTAAATTCCTATTCCAGCTGATTAAAACATTTATTCTCTGAAAATGTGAATATGTAGTGCTAGCTACAGCGTATCACATTGTAATGAAGAGTAATTGCCTGCATTCAGCATGAAATAATCTCCCGTGACCATGGCACAAAATTATGTGTCCCATAAACAGAGGGTGCAATATTTCAAATGGAGGATGCCACAATGATTGCATCTCACTGGGGCTCACTGCTGCTCATGATCCACCATCTTGTGCCGACAGCCTGCCATGAAGGAAACAGTCAGTCACCAGACACCGAGGTTATAAACTGTTAATCCATTGGGCATCACAGATAAAAATAAAGAAGCCAATATAAGGGGTATTGAAAAGGGAAAATGGGAATATAAAGGGCTAATATCACTATAAGAAAACAAAATTAAACATTTGTATGAAGGAAGAGAGGGAATAAGTAAACCATTCCCAGGCTGAGAAATCCCTGCCATCATGATGGACTGAGCTTCATTTGATGCTGCAGATTAGGGTTGATAAATTGGGGTTTGGGGGAGATGGCTGCTTTACTCATACATTGGTTACTGAGCAGGACATTAAAAGGCCAGTTTATTGGGAGATGCTTGAGAAAAATTGCACGCCCTTCCCTTCAATATGTCATGAGCTTCACAGCAATAGATAATCACACGACTGTTTCGACAGGAGAGATACAACAAATGATGTAAACAAGAGATTGCGGTCAATAATCCATCATTGCTTTCTTGCCAGTTTGGTCCTGTGTTTCCTTGCTGGAATAAAAGCAACAAAAAAGCTCACCTCCTCCTTTCCGTTGTGAAATAGTTCAGATGCTCCTTACTTGAATGTTCCTTGCTTTTTAGAGAATTCGAACGGACCCCTAGGGTACGCCGGAATTCTGTCATTTCATATTTCCTCGTTCGTCAAACCTAGATTGAACCAGAAATTATTCCATATCTGCCATCTGGCTGCGGGTCATCTCCAAGCTCTTCTTTCTGCTGCAAGAAGCGAGGAGGGAGCTCTGAGGAGTTATGAGTGAGGACACACAAGACCATCTTCCGAGAGAACTTTCAGCTGAAAGCCATGACTCTGGCAGCAGATCCAGCTGTGCAACATCATCAGAAATGGACATTTCGTTATGCTTCAGTAGAAAGGACATCTCATGTCTTTAAAAAAATGTCCTAGTTTCTTCTCTCCTTCTATATCTCCACGCATCCTCGGCGGGAGGCACTTAGACCGGAGACACGCCTGCTTTTATCGACGCGTTTGCGTTCACATGATGGCTGCCTCACATTTTCTGCTTCCTTTTGGAACTTTGTTTTTCACATCCTCAGGAATTAATGCTGCACACATGCAAGATGAAAGATGCAGACGAGCTGTTGTGACAGTGTACGGGCAGTATGGGGATGTGACTGAGTCAAGGGCTTACATGCAAATCTGGAAGCTCAAAACAGTCTGGTTCACCAGTTGTCTGGTGTGCCTTTTAGTAGAACCATCCAATAACATGCTAAGTACATAGGCAAATATGAAAACTATTCAATTCATGATGCAGTTGGTTGTCAAAGAGAACTCGCCATTAAGGAGTAAGAATCACTTCTGCCTATGATGCAAGGAATATATGCCGGGAAGGGAGATGTGGATGTTATTAACCGGAACTGAAATGTACCCCTGCAGTTACTAACACCACTGGCCTCAAGCAAGGGAACAAGGGTGCCCCCTACCTGCAAACACATTAAATTTTGGCTGTGCTGAATTATTCAGCAGTCATTTCAGGGCACTGGCTGGTCACATCCTACTAATCGGGGGTTGGGGGTACTTGCACCATCAATCCTACCTCGTTTTCAGATCTCAGAATGAAGTCTTACTCACTAAATCCCCCATGGATGAAACAGCTTAGCTGAAGCATGGAAGCACTCGGTTTTACAAACGAAAGAGTTCGTGAGAGAAGTTGTTATGCTTGTCGGCAGTTTGAATTTCATTCCTGATTTCTTCAGGGGGCAGTTTTTCGCTCGCTCCGAGTCGGAGCTGGATCGGCAGATTGTGCGTTCACCTTTCTTGACACTGTTAGATGTTGAAATAAGCAGCAGCGGAGCACCTTCGCATTATTATTCTCAGCGCTGATTGTTAAAAGTTAGTCTGTTCATCATTATTTTTCGCAGGTGACAGCAAAGACAAAAAAGACAAACTTTGAGAAAGTCTCAATATCAGTTGTGTACCAAAGCCCAGAAACAACAAACCAGTGAATGTAGATTTTTCACTTGTTCAAAGAACTCATCAGATTTCTCATGTTTTTATCATGTTCCACAGACCCATATTTTGACCAGTTTGTGTTCTGGGTCCCAGTAATGAGAACAGGGGTTGTGTGGGGAGGGTGCATGGAGGGAGAGGGGTTTATCAGTGGGTGAAATACAGGAGTACACCGCGGACAGTTTGTCAGTCCATCACAGGGGACACACTCCATTCACTCATGCTTCTACTGTCTCAAATAAGCCCAAGATGCATGTCTTTAGGCCGTGCTTGGAAACCAGTGACCCCACGGGATACCCACTCAAACATGGGCAAACACAGGGAGAAAATGCAACCCTCGCATAGAGATGCTTTCGGCCAGTTAGAACCCACAAACTGCTTCCTGCATGGCAAAAATACCTCCCACTGCACCACTTCACTAGAGCAGGAATGTTACACGCGAGCCCATTTTCCTCCTGACTTGTCATACAGTAACGCTACCCGAACAAGCGTTGATATATGACACAAAAGGAGGCTTTTGGGGTCTTTATTTCATACCAGTTTAAAACGGACTCTACTCCCTAACCCCTAACCCTCACCCTGAACTCTTACGTAAACGTTAAATAAAGACAAAAAAAGCCTCCAATTTCATCATATATAGATGCTTGGTCAGGTAGCGTCACTATATGACGAGTCTGGATGAGAATGTATTGTTCATATAACTTATTTTTAGCAATCTGGGAAATTTAACATTTTTAGTCTCAGGCCCAGTCTGATGTTATACCACCGAAATTAGCTACGAGCGCCATTTGGGTCTCTGGGGACTTTAAGGGTTAATGATTAAACAAAAATGTATTTTTTTTTATCACGGAGCAGGATAAAATTTTAAACCCACCTGGGACAGTGGTTGGCAGAAAAATTACAAATAACAACCAAACAAATATCCCGCACGACTTGTTGGTGTTACCGTAGAATCCTCTAAGCAAACGCACTCATGAAAGCTGAGCTCGGAAACCCTGAAAGAGGGTTTAAGGACCCCCTTGAGAAGCGCACTTAATCTGAATTAAGTCAGTGCATATATATCCCTTTAAATGACAAATATAAAAAGCACTGTAAGTGCTGCTGGACAAAGACATTGGGAAAGCCAGGCAGGAGTGTAATGCTGGAGAGATCATGAGAGCAAACTGTCACTTCACTGCTGGATTTTGAAAAAAAAACCAAAAAAAAACCAAAAAGCCACTGGAAGACATTTGGAAAGCTAGTAATGACCTTCAAAACACGCAATGACCTTCCCTTTAAAAATGAAATGTCTTTCACCATTAGTAAAGTTATAAAACACTCACTAAAACTCTTTTGGACGGCGCGAGGCACGACTGCAAAGTATACACACACACACACACACAGACACAAACACACACACGCAGGCACATGCACACAGTGTGTGTGCGCACATTCTACATTACAATGTAAGAATGGCTGTTCACGAGCTGCCGGATAGCTCACTTGGTAACGCATCGCGTTGCGAAGAAGAAGTGACTATCACGTCGCGGGTTCGATCCCCGCTTCGTACCAGCCAGCAGTGGTCGGCAGCTTTTTCAGAGTAGCACACAACTGGCTATTGCATTACAGGGTTGTAAATTGGGAAGGGTCTGCCGGGAAGGGTAATATAAGTTGCTTTGTTCGTTCCTTAGGCGCCTCCTGTTGGCCAGACGAGCACTCGTCAGGAAGATTCTAAGCCTGTTCATGTCCGGGTATCCTCCGCCCTCGTTCTGAACTTGCGAAGATTCCACCAATGAGTACATAAGAAGCAGTGGCAGACAAGCACGTGCTTCGGAGGAGAGCCGTGAACTGTCTTCGCTCTCGAGAGTTGGCAAAGAGGGGTCACATACGAGCAAGACTTGTTCATAGTTCAGCAATTGGGCATTCCAGATTCGGGTGGGATTGGAGATGCCAAATTTAAAAATAAAGGAAAAAAAAAAGAATGATTGTCCACATACTGCTGTAGTGTAAACATTTTGGGGGTGGGGACATGTCTTCTCTGGGTTATTTCATTCATTTGTTTTATTTATTTATAAATACAGTAATTGATTTACCAGAAGAGTTCCATTGAGGTCAATAACTACTTTACAAGAATGTTCTTTCCCTTTTTTTAGTGTGAATGTGAATGCATATGCATGTGCATGCTTGTGAGTGTGTGTGTGTGTGTGTGTGTGTACCTGTGCGTGTTCTTTCCCTTTTTTTAGTGTGAATGTGAATGCATATGCACATGCATGCTTGTGTGTGTGTCTGTGAGTGCGTGTATTTCACAGTAAATGTGAGTTTCAGGATCTCAGACCACAGAGTCAAAACTGACCTAAGGAGTTCAGTATTGGGGGTTCTACTTAGACCCAAAGCTCAGAAATAGGCAGACTCAAACAAGCTATCTCAGGCTAGAGGAGAAGAACTCCACTAAAAAAGATTGGCAGACTCAAAAATAATAATAATAAAAAAAAGCCAAGACTAAACCAGTAAGTCCCAGAACAAATGGGACTGCAGGGTGGGAGTTAATGGGACTGCAGGGGCTTGCTGACTGGAGGTTTGGGACAACTTAGGTGTTTGTAGCTGGGCTGCAATGTCAGGAATATTGGTAAATAATGCCTTCAGAGACTCGATTAACATCCTCCCAAGGGGGTCTGGTGGTCCCTCCCAAACACAATGAACTACCTTTTCAACTTCTGCGGAGTTCATCTTGAGAAATTGTACTGTCAGCACCTCAGAGCACAGACTCAAATGCTGATCAATGGAGGTGTGTATTAGGGATTTTTTTATTTTTATTTTACACCCAACGCAGTGTCAGACCAAGATAGGGTATAAAAATCCACTAAAAGACAAACACTTGAAAATAAAAAATCCAAAAAGATAACAGGTAAATCCCATTACTAACTCCAACAAACAATTCAGGAGTGGCAGGAGAATTGTGATCTCAGGCAAGATTCAGAATACACTTAGAAGTCAAAATGAGTTAGAGCGTGTACCGATGTGTCTACAGCTAATATTTGAGTGAGTGCCTGTCCATGTGTGAGGGTATGAATGCAAATGCATGTGCATGCTTGTGACCGAGTGTGTACCACTTGTTGTGTATGTAACTGAAAGTGTTTGTGTGTAGGCATATCTGTGACTGTGAGGGCATATACTCCTCAGTGTGTATGTGTGCATGTTTACAGTGCAGTACCAGTCAAAAGTTTGGACACACTTTGCTAACGTCACAGCACTGTGATTTTAGAGAAATTTAAACGGCTTATTTCTCTGTATAATCACTAACGGAATCTTGTAAGAGGTAAACAGAAGTTACAAGAGAATTGTTTACTTGTTTGAATAGTGTTCAAAATTTTGGAATAATCAAAGAAGCCATATATTGCTAAGTAAACAGACAAACAAGCTACATCCATATTCTAATGGCCAAATTAAAGTCAAGCTGTTTTGGGACTTACAGGGCAAAGAGGTCAATAAAAAGCAAACCAGAAGTGCAACACATCTTTGGGTACTTAGATGGCCGCTCAGCTGCAAACTCATTATAGCTGCATGATTGCCCTAGTAAAAACAAGAAAAATGTGAGTATGCTCGGCAAATATGACACCAAATGTCCGTTATTAGTTTAATGGATTTAAGAGTTGGATCTTTTTTTACACAATAAAGGGCGCTTATTTCTTTATTTAACATGTATTGAAAAAAAAAATGTGGGTATATCCAAACTTTTGACTGGTAATGTACATATGCGAGTGTGAGTTGGTTAGTATAAACATGAATATGCATGTTTGAAAGTGTTGGTGTTACTTGTGTCTGTGCATGTGTGAATCTATGTATATATACATAAGGTGAGCATATACCACTGTGTGTTTATCGGTGAGGTTGTGTATGTATGTGTATATGTCATTTTGTGAGTGCATACGCCCTTGGACATGCGTTCATTCACCTGTGGGTATGAGCTTGCGTGTCAAGCATATACTGTATGTGAGTGAGTGCGTACGTGTGTGTGTGTGTGTGTGTGTGTGTGTGTGTGCACGCATATGTGTGAATGCACATGTATATGCATGCTTGTGAGAGGAAGTGATTGTTTGTGTTCCTGTGTGTGTGTATATACCTGTGAGAGTGAGCATATACCACTGTGTGTGTGTGTGTGTGTGTCTACCTGTGTGTGTGTGTGAGCATATACCACTGTGTGTGTGTGTCTGTCTGTATGTGTGTGAGCATATACCACTGTGTGTGTGTGTCTGTCTGTGTGTGTGTGTGTGTGAGCATATACCACTGTGTGTGCGTGTTTGTGTGTGTGTGTGTGTGTGTGTGTGTGTATGCACATATACATGAGTGATGGTGCATAAGAGTATATTCAGTATCTGTCTGTGTGTGAGTACATATCTGTGAGTGTGTGCGCGTGTGTGTATGCATAATTAGTGTGTGCACATATCTGTGAGTGTCTTTCTTCATATCTGTGAGTGTGTGTGCTTGTGTGTACATATCTGAGTTTTTGAGTTCTGGGTATATGTGTGTCTGTGAGTGTGTTTATGTGTATACATGAGTCTCTGTGTATGTGTGTCTGTTGGAGTGTGGGAGTGTGTGTGTGCAGGTGTGTGTATAACAGACAGTGTGTTCAGCGTAGGTCTGCTTCTCTCTGGCTGGAATATCATGCGGCTTCAGTTGGCAGAATCTGCTGTGTGGAAGGAGCCGCATGCAGAGATGTCCCCATAGCAACACAGAAACTTATGAGCAAACGGGGGGGAAAGAGCCCAAAAAGTTTCACTATCTATTTTAGCACACCTCAGCCAACGTGAATTGAATTGCCATCTGTCAGCCAAACATGCTTCAACAAAGAAACGTGGGAATATCTTGATTAAAGCTAAATAATTGAATCGACCTGGGAACTAATGTCAATAACACTTCTGTGCCTTGATATTGAATCCATTCCATTCCGGTACTGAAAACATAAAATGCTGCTGTTCCTAATTCAGGGTTTACTCGTACTGGATTGAGAGCTTATCACCGAGTTCTTGCAAGACGTCCAAGCAACCATTTTATATTTTTATCTCATTCTTGACAGAACAGGCAGCCCATAACTGTCATGGTTTTTGGAGGCTGGCGAGCCTTCTTTGTTACTCTCGTCCGGGAGAATTTCGTTTTGCCCACAATCGGATTCTTTGGCCAGCTGGCATCAATTGTAGGCGGCGCCCAGACTCTATTTAAACCCAGGTTCCGCCTCGCCGCCATTGCTAGAGTGTCAGTGTTACCATTGCACAGTAGCCCGCAAGATCTCTAGCTAGAGAAGTGTTGAGGAATTAGTTGCAGAAAAGGGAAAAGAGTTAGTTAGTAAATCTTTCTCTTCCCTTTCCTCTTTCTGTGCACCGTCTGGTGCTTTGTCTTTTTATCCCGGTTTCCGAGATTTTTCCTTTGTTTCGTACTGTCTCGCTCGCGCTGCTTCCTTATTTCACTTGGACTAGATTCATGTCCTTCGGAAGCGCGAGTCTCTCTCTCCTATTTTGTCTGTGTTTGCCTCTCTTACATTCCTGTACTTCCTTTCGTTTCAGCCACCGCATTTGGCGTCTCCAAACACCAGCCATCACAATAACATTATGAGAGGTGCTCAATTGGGACCTGAGAGGACGGTTGGTCCTAGAGCAAGTTTGATAACCCCACATTGCTCCAGGGGAGACTGTCCATAGATTAGTCTAATGAGCTGTAAGTCACTGCAAATGCAAATATTGGCTAAATGACAGTAATATAATGAAAATACAATTGACCCACATTCATGGGTAATGATTGGATTTGCAGCACTGGTCTGGGTAATTTATGGGGGTTAGTGCGAAGTATATGGAGGAGTAATATATGGGGAGGTAAAAAACAGAACCAAAATGGTATTTTTGGTCACTGAGATCAGGGGGGTAGGGGATGGCTAGGAAGAGATGCATTGTGGGAGGAAGACAATGCAATTGTCAGCTTGTGGCCATTTTATACAAAAACATGCAATATCAAAATGACATATCATTAGCACCCTCATTATCCAAAGTAGGGGCTGTAGTGACCCCTGCTGGTCAATCGAATGCTCACTGTTCCTTTGAAAAGCCGCACAGGAGCAGGCCCATATAACACAGAACATCTCCACAATGTTTGCCATGGGCTAACTTCCATAAACTATTTTGGTAACGTTGTGAGAATATCTTACGGTCGCAGCATTTCTAACTTTTGAAGAAAAAGCCTTGCATTTTTTGGGAAGCCTGAATCAACGATGCATTCCTGCCTGAACCACAATTGACCTATGGCTAAGCCCAGCCTTCAAATGCGATGATCACAGTGTGTATTCTCTCCTCATACACTCGCACACTCTGAGCCTGAACTTCCATTGAAATGCATGACGGAAACACTGAATCGTTCGCTTCTATGGGTTTTTAAAATATTTCTAAGTAAAAAAAAAATGGTCAAATGCTGTTCTTGGGGTAAATATTACTCCGATACATCCCGAGAGCCTGGCCGATGGGTTGTATTTTATACCCTTCCCAAAGCCACAGCATAACCGAGAGAAGTGTCTCCTCTGGATAAAGCTACTTTCACATCGCATGCGAAAAGAATTTTTCGCACAACAGATTATATTCAAAGTCAAAGCAATGACGCGAATACGCGCGTTTCCATTGGCGATGAATGTAATCTGTCGTGGGAATAATTCGTTTTGCGTCCGGTGTGAAAGCAGTGTAAAGCTTTGTGGAAGACCCCACTATCAGCTTATTGTAGCTAACAAAGATCAACAAGGATGTCTGCATTTGTTCGAAGCTAAGTCAACATCGTGTTGAAGGCGACATCTTGTCACTTAGCTGATTTAAGTTAAAGTTGTCTTTTACATCGCTAAGTTAGCTAACGTTAGGTAAAGTTAGTAAACTCTATGGCTAACTTCAGTGCTGACGGATGTTGGCTTAACATGAGCTCCTGGCAGCCTTGTTCACCATGTCACCTTGTTTACTTAGGAGTTCAGTCACATCAGGTTAGATTTCTTCAATTCAGTAGCTAGCAATAATAATACGTAAATTAAATTTATTACCCTGCGGTGCACAAACAGTGCTGATCCTATATCATGTTGAGTGAGAGGGTAACGGAAACAAAATGCGGTTGATCATGTTTGCACTGAGATCTGAGAATATTAGCTACTATTTTAAACTTTTCGTCGACCTTTTCCACTCTAAATTCATTAATGTATCCCTCCAATGCATAGTGTAACCCTATTTTCTGACTTCTTGATGATATTTGAGCCTTCTATCGCCAAAAATCATCAATGGCATCCTGAAAAATATCTTCGACTGTGATACCAGCCATTAGCGCTTGTTCTAAAATGTTGATTGCTTGTCTGAGTCAGTGGAGGGGGCGGGGCTTAGCCATAGGTCAATAGTTATTCCAATTTAGAGGGGTAGCTGGAACATAAAAAGTTATACTACTGACTTTGCTGTTCAGTAGTATCCCACTGTGAAATGAGGTGTCGTATTTAACTCATTATATAATTACATCATAACAACCAAATTGCCAATACCTGCATTACATATTGAGCAGTTATTAGTGCTGATTATGCATCCACAAAAATGATAACTTTGACGATGATACCCTGCTTTGAATGGGTTTGCCCTTCCTTCAAAATAGATGAATCCTGCTTTCATTTCGAGACCTTGGTGAGTCAGGGAAAATGACTGATGATTTAAAGATAACATTCATCAAGTCCACACTATGTGCACTGTAGGTTACCATGGTGGGAGTTCACGATCAGGTTTTTATATACAGTGTTTTGGCCTTTTGAACAGGCATCTTATTTTATCACATAGATTTGTGGTGTTGTCGCCCAATTAAATAGTTATTGATCAGCACATTACACACACATGTACCTGGATCCATGCACGGGCGCGCGCACATACACACACACACACGCGCGCGCGCGCGCGCACACACACATCCTTGAACTTATATCTTTGTGAGGATATTACATTGACGTCCGTTCATTCTTCTTGTGTCTCTACAGCCTTTCCCTAATCTTAACAATAAGAAATGTATGCCTAACCCAAACCCTTACCCTAACCTTAACCTATCCCTAATTCTAACCTTACCCTAACCTTAACTAATAAGTCACAATTAGCTTTTGTAGTTGTGAGGACCGGCCAAAATGTCCTCACTTCCCAAAAATGTCCCCACTCTGTAGGAAATTAATGTTTTTTTGGTTCTTACTTTGTAGCAAGTACAAGAACACACACACACACACATGCAAACAAATGTGTTGACCTATGCCTGGACAAAATTATGGCTGAACAGCTTATGTAAGAGCCCAATGCATATGTGGCCATTTTCACATTCCCAGCCTTGACCTGCATTAAAGCTAATTTAAGAAAATGTTTCCCATACAAAAAAATCAATGTAAAAAAAAGAACTGGTGACAGTTCTGGTACTAAGGGGACAAGAATTATGTAGTTATCATGAATTACTTCATGCATAATTCACTCATGAGTTCATCATGATTTATGCATGATTTCATGCAGGAATGCATCACAGCACATCATGAATAAACATGAATTCATGCTTACTCATGTCTGAATTCATGAAATGGCATCATATAAACTAAACCATTACTTACGGTAATGAATTCATCATGAATCAAAAGTAATTAAGCACGATCGGCCCATACCTGCATCTGTCAGCGCCTGCGGAAGTTGGTCCAGGGCTGTGCTGAGGTAGTATGGCGGAGGAGCTGTGTCGAAGGTTCGGGGTGCGAAACATTGGCTTCCACGGTGGTGTTCCGGGCAGAAGAAGGACCGCGCCTTTCTCATTTGCAGGCCTGGGCAGCGCATTTCTCTCTCGAGGCTGCGGGAGAATTAGGCTGCTGGGCCTGGGCTGGGCTAGCCCACATTAAGATGACTCCTGGCATGCTGTTCTGGATGAATGAGCACTGAGACTGATCTGAACTGTACATTATAGGTTCATTTATATGTACCTATAATATATATGAAAACGGCCAATTTTATGTATGTCGCATATATGCGAAACCTATATGTGGCCCTATATTAAAACCTATATGTTTACATCGGTTCTTTCAGTGTGGGGACACGTGTTTAGTAAATAAGCTAATTTTTTCGGAAAAAACGGAAGCAAAAAACTGTATTTACAGGTTTTAATGGTGTACTGTCGAATAGAAACAAAAAGGGTGGATCTGAAATCGTGAAACATATATGCCATATTGATATTTTCACTCGATCTTTGCAACTCAATTTGCCTAAAGGGGGTGGGGGTTGTATGTGCTTATTTAGGAATGACAGAGGTCTTTAGGAGTGAACATTAATGGAAACCAGGGATTGATGTTTGCCCAGAAGCAAACTCCAGCGGTAACCAGAAATATTGCAGTTTATGAAGCCTCTGGTGCCAAAATGCAAATAGCCGCAGCCACTGTGGCTCCGCTGAACAGCTCCCATAAGAGTCACTGCAACTGAAAAAGGGGGAGGCTGTTTCCAGCCCCAGCATATCTCAATAGAACGTAACAGGCTCGCTTCGACTGGACTGGTTACCACTGGACGTCAAGAGCCAGGGAGCCTCATTAGACATTTTTGTCATCCTTGGTTTTTCATCTCAAAGCGAAATGCAATCTGGCCCTGCAATTGAGAAAGAGAAGCAGCCGCATCGCACCATGTAATGGAGCTTGTCCTTCATTTCAACTCTTTGGATCTTTTAGCTTTCAATCATATGGAATATTACCATGAAATATCCATTTAAGAATAAAATATTAAAGAATCCTATAGAATGAAATATGAATTTATAATTTCCATAAAAATGTATGGGGTCAGAGTGTCTTTTTGAAAGTTTATGCATGCTGTGTCTTAAAGAAGGAAAAAAAAACCATAATGATCAGCACTGGGAGCAATATTATCTTACTGAAGAGATGAGATGTTATGATGGGGAATATGAATGATGAGACTAAATGAGCGCTGACAGTTGAAATCTTTTATTCATGAGTGGCTTCCTGGAGCTGACACTGTAGCCTCTGGGCACTATCTAAATATTATATTAAAAAACAGTGTTTCAACATAACTGCAGGCGGTGTGAAATGGCCCACAATGTATCACTCACACTGCAAGACCGGAGAATCTAGCGTCATGCGATGGGGAAACGGAAGCCCATGGAAATGCTGCCGTATGAATGAGTCATGAGTTGTGGTACAGTGGGCAGCTCTGCCACCTCACAGCAAGAAGGTTGTGGGTTTGAGTCCGTCTTGGGGCCTTTCTGTGTGGAGTGTCCATGTTCTACCCGTATACGCTTGAGTGTCCTTCCACAGTCCAAAGACATGCCATTTAAGCTAACTGGAGACTCCAAATTTTCCATTAATATGAATGAATTGTGTTGACATGAGATAGCTGAAAAATGTCTTAAATTGTTGTAATACAATAAAGAATCTGAAAGACACACATGCTAATGTCAATACAGTAAGTATTTGGAGTGCCCAGACTCATCATGACGCATCATATAGAGACGCCTCCTGGCCAAGCGTCAATGTACGACACAGAAGGAGGCTTTTGACGTCCTAATTTGAAGCCAGTTTAAAACGAACCATACTCCCTAACCCATAACCGGATCCATAACCCCAGGCATCAAATAAGGATGCCAGAAGTCTCCTTTTTTGTTGTATATCGGAGGTTGGTCAGGTAGTGTCACTATATGACGACTCGGGATAAGAATGCATTGATTTGAACAAGGGTAAAGTGCAGTTCCTATGTGGTTCAACCCTTATGGATGTACAAAGAATAGTTTTGAATTTGCATGGATATAGTTATCATGCCTTTATTTTACGGTATGGTATGACAGTGTTTAAACACTTGATGAAGTATTTATTGTAACCCCAGGTGTGGTAAATGAACAGTTAACCCTTTGAGCACTGAATACATTTTCGTGGAATTAAAAATGTAGTTATCCTGAGCTGTTGAAAACCTATCTTGTAGCAACTTGCTTAAAAGAGCTCCCCTGCAGGAGCTCTTTTAAACAAGTTGCCACATGATAGGTTTTCAACAGCGTCTGATTTTGATTTCTTACATCATTGGGCAACTATAGTTACCCATGGCACTGAAAGGGTCAATACAAAAAGTGTGTTCTATCATCTAATGATGTACAATGGCTCCAATAAGTATTTGTACACTACTTGAAAATTCAACTACATAACAGCTTTTGTATAATCGGCTAAATGCTTGCCATTGTGTGTAAAAGTGATTAAAATATTTGATAATCAATATGTTTTAAACAAATATTTAATGTCAAAATGACATATTTGGTCAGAAAGGTGATTATCTGACCCAATAAGTATCTGTGCAGCTCCATTAGTGAGTCACAAAACTTATAATACTCACCTAAAATTGACTCAAAATGTTTACAGGACATGGTTGACTCACTTGGTCTGATTTGGTCAAGCGTGACCATCTTGGACACTCCGTCTGTACACAGACTGGCCTATGTAAATGGCCTGACCATGCCCATAATGTATTCCTGTGATATATGGCTAAGACAGGCGAGATACCCCGTCGAATGCGGTAGCAAATCATTCAGCTACATAAAGAAGCACCAGAAAAATTGGAACTCGGCTTTCGTTACGCCCCACGACTGTGCAGTACATCATCAAGAAGTAGAAACAGTCTGAACGCATAGCCAATGCAGCCAGGAAAGGACGTCCCAGGAAGACCAGCCAGCGCACTGACCGGTACATCTCCCTGCTGGTACAGAGGGGGAGAGAGTCCTCCGCCTCCAGTCTTGCCACCAAAGTGGAGGAAGCAACTGGAAGCCATGTTTGTGCCCAGGCCATCCGTAACCGGCTTCATGAAGTACAGTAGTGTCCAAATACTTATTGGAGCCACTGTATTGCTGTTATGTTACTGTCATCATTTAGTTTGTTCATTAAAAAAAAATACTAAGTGGACTGTATGGCTGAAAGAAAACCGACCAGAGAAAGGGTTAAACACGATGGTGAGATAAAGTCAGTTCTCGCAGTTGACGTGTTGGGAGCAGGAGAAACAGAACCTGAGAGAAGCAGTGGGAAGAGATGCAGTGTGGGAGGAGGACAAGCTATCGAAGGGAGTTTGATGATGCGTTAAATGTTCTGCTGGGAAACCTCCTGTCTGGGCATTCATGTGGACAAAAATCTGACAGTGCTATTTTTGTGGCGCAGGTGGCATGTGGTCGTAATGTTTTGGCTCGTTGGAGGTAAACAGGTTACACAGGTCTTGTTTGGCTCAGGTATTCAAAAATGATGGCTTGAGTGAGAAATAAGTTCTTGCAGAATGGATTTCTATCGTAGAATAATAGTCTTGAGGAAATTTCCGGAATTGCTGTGGAGGTCAGATTATTTGGATCCGATATATTCACAGTACTTGTGCCTTTCTTCATTGGTTTTTTTTTCCATTTTAGCCCAGAGAGGTGAGAAAATACTGTTTTTGAAAATCATCTAAATGCTGGCGTAATAATGCTGGTGAAATAATCACTGCTGGTGACATAACACAATGAAGTTCTGAAACACCAAACATCTGATGAACCCAATGTTCTCTGCAAAAGGTGAAAGATTACGTTTGACATTTTAGCTCCGTGATTACGCCTGCAGCAGTCTACTGCAGATCATTCTCAGCCCGAATGACTTTCATTAAAGCTAGAAAGTTATATTCAACCTGAAGGTGACAGTACAAGCTTGATGGCTTGTAGTATTAAAATTTGCAGGCTTATATTTCAGTCGTACTGCAGATTTAAATTACCTTTCATTCATCAAAACTCCATCTGGAGGATTGGAATTTCCCTTCTCATGAACTGTTTCATTTAAAATACATGTGCTCTCACCATTTGCATATATTACTACGACTATTCTCTTTTTCAAAGTCTTAAATTAACTCCCAGAGGAGTAATTCTACTCTGCAAACCACTTCTAATGATAGAGGTGAACTCTGACTGAAATGAACTTTGAAGGCTGAAAGTAATCATGGTGCTTTAAAATGTATGCATAGATACATACATAATACATACATACTGTACATTCATACACCGTATACTGTACATATAGACATTCATTCATACATGCATGCATCATGCATACATACATACGTACATGCTTGCATACACACATACACACACTGCTGTTGTTACTTCAGGCATTCATAACCTTTAGTACAGGGATAGTCCCATGAGTTTAATAAATACAGTTATATGCGAGTTACCATAAAAATATCTAATGCTGGACTCCTCTCCCCCAGGAAATATTTTTATTATATAAAAAAACAGTCAGGGCCCGAGGAATAATTCAAACGCCACTCCCTGGGCAGGATAGGTAAAGGATGGATGGATCCCGGGCCATTGACTCATTCCTCATTGACCTTATTGGATGGGCGCAATAAGCGGGGACGCACACACTCAATCACTTTCAAGTAAACATAAACAACGTGACAACGTTAGCATTCTTAGCAGACGGTGTCCCTGTGACACACTCGGCCTGCCTCCCTCACAGAAGAGCAGAATTAGCCGGCAGGCTCGACAGCACTTCCTGAACAATTAAAGTAAACAGATGCTACCATCACACAGGACAGCGATCCATCATTCGGCCACGCAGATGCTCGGGGACAGACAGGGTGGGTAAATCGTGGGCGTAATCTATTGACCCCACAATAGAAGATGAAAGGTGGCTGTCGCCAGGGCTTTTGGCACGCGTCCAATGCGATTTGAGTAACCGGCGAAGGTCGTGCCCTCTTGTCGAACAGATTCCAGAATGACCAGGTATCAACTCTTTAGGTGAGAGCGTCTCGTGTGGGGACCTACCCTGAGCTCAAAAGCAGAGGAGGGAGACTGGTCAAAGATAATAATGATGAACAGCCTTCTCTTTTATCTTCGTCTTCTCGCTTTAAATCTCTGTGATATCATATACTAGTTTGGGATTATTTCTTTCATTTTTAATTTCTTTGCAAAGCTTTGTGAAGAACAATTCTTCTTCTTTGTTTTCTTTGCATTAATCACACAATTACACTGCGTTATTTAACATTTATTTTTTCTTTCGTTCTGTAGGTTAATCTACAGCAGAAGTGGCCAACCCGAGACCTGCAGGGCCCCAGGGTGGGCCGGTTTTTTTTCTCATCACTCACCTTTGACATTAGAAACCAGGTGAGCTGAGATAACTTGTAAGCCGCAACTTTAATTGATCAATTAAGTTCAGAGAAACAAACACCGGGCCCTTGGGCCCTTGATAGGTTACCCCTAGTCTTCACCGAGGATAGAAAACCCAGCTCCCGAGGAGTTGTAGCCTTGCATGTGTGGAAGGCCGAAGGAGGGCCTGGGCGGGGAAATTCATTCCCAGACTCCTGGGTAAGAGTCAAATGCGCTGACCACATTACCAAAGAGCCAGGCTGCTTGGCAAGGTAGCCAGGGTGCATACTTATTAAGAGGCATTTCTAGTGACAGGACCCTTCACCTCTCACGCATGTTTCAGATATCTCTCTGCTTTGACATTCCTTATTTAAATAATTATAGCTTGTCAAGGGCCTGACAGCAAGGCAGTCATTTGAATCAGGCACATTGGAGCTGAGAGACATCTAAGACAGTGCTTCCCAAACCTCTCCTGGAGGCCCACCTGTCCTGTATGTTCTAGATCTCTCTCTGCTTCTGCACAGGTGATTTAAATGATCAGCTTGTTAATCACCCCCAAAAGCTGATTGAATACAACCTGATCATTTGAATCACCTGTGCTGGAGGACAGGTGGTACACATTCAGGGTTATGGCTCCTCAGGAATAGAGTTCCCAACTCCAGCTCTGGGATGCGTTTCTCAAAAGCGTAGTTGCTAAGTAGGTTAACAACTTAAATAGTTCATCCATTCACAGTCAATGGGCCCAACTATGTAAGTTAGCATCTGTGGTTTTGGGAAACGCACCCCTAAACGGTTCAAGTCTAATATCAAATATATATGCCACTGAGCACCAGATCCTGTCCTCTGATCTAAATCCATGCTGGTTTTCAATTCCTCTTGGCAATTAACTGAACAATTAGTGCTTCTGATTAACTGTGTCGTCATTACACCTGAGTCCCTTCACATCTGACTCCCCATTGGTCTTCGCCACAACCATAACAGAGCATCCGTCTTTCAACTAGCTATTAAGCCTGACACCTTGTTAAGATGCAAATCTGAGATAGGTGTGCCAAATTAGGGTTGAAATGAAAACCAGCGGGATGGTAGATCATCAGAAAAAGGCTGTTTACCTCTGCCATTCCTGCCAATGCGTGATAGCAATCTTTTTCAGCCCTTTTTAGTCATAGTCAATAGAGTTCAAATAAATAATTTGGATTCACAAGTTAATTGGCAATTTTGATCTGGCACATATTAAGGATGAAAAACACCCTTAGTAGTTGTAAAAAGTGAAGCTTATAAACTTACTAATGCAGCAACATGCCTAATTAAGAACTATTACATTTTAGAAGCAAACTGCGAATGCTACTTACGCTATAAAAAAAACTGGAAAAAGGGGGTTTCTGAGTGAATGGTTAAGGGAGTTTATCTTGTTCTGTGGTTCTTCCGCTGCTCGGCATTGTAGAGATTAATAAATATTTAGTGGGTGCATCTATATTCTCTCTTTACCTTCCTCGTATATGGAAATGAACTGGAAATAGTTTAGCTGGTTGCCATGACAAATGATGACAAATTTTCTACTTCATGAAGAAAAGGATACAGTTCTTTCATTGCTTTGGTCCAGAAAGAAAGTACAGGACCAGCCTTGAAAGAAAGGAAAGATCAAATGTGGACGGCAATCCTTTTAACCTGTAGTGATTGCAATATCATCCATGCCTCAAAGTTTTCTGAAAAATTGCGGAGGCTATCTCGCCATCAGGCTCATGAAATATTGAAGGAGAGGACATCAGATTTTTCTCAAACTTGTCTCAAGGCACCTTTAAAATCTCACTGCAATACCCCTTGATCCATGTGTCACTTTCTATCAAGGCAAAGAAAAAGTGGAGCCACCTATATAGAGAATTGGGATGCAGCCTGTGCCTTACTAAGATGCCAGGACGCCAAAGCCATCAGGCATTGATATCAATTCATAATATAAGTCAGATGTATTCTCATCATCTGCATTGAAGCCATAGCAGTGAATGTGGATTATTAGGAATTCTGCGACATTTAAGAAAATGACCATTGGTTTTAAACTCATGGCAGGAAGAGAGCTTTTGTAACAGGGAATTGGTGCATCTAAATTCTGAAAAGAGGCAGGAACCTCTCCGGATAACAGCCATGAACCTGAAATAGCTGGTGGTCATAACAAGGAGTGTCTGAATTGTCAATGTCACGAAGGAAGGAAGGAAGTTAGCTCCTTTGTTGTGTCCTACCAGCACGGAAACACAGGTACAACATTGAAAGAAAAGCATCACAGCTTCTGGATCACAATCCTTTGCAGCAGTAGTGATTGGACTTGTCATTTGTCAAAGTTTTGCAGTTGGATCATTCATGCCATAATCATTCAGCATTGAGCACATGATGTATTGAAGGAAAGGAGATCTAATTTTTTGCAGAATCCCAAGTTAACTTCTGAATCTCCCAGCAACTTCCCTCTTTTTTGTGCATTCAGGAAAAATTGCAGAGAAAAGAAAAAAGGCAGCCCATTAAAGACTAATCGGAGGCTCCCTATTTGTGTCACAGACGTTCCGCCAGGACTCAGAAGAATGTTTAGATGGGCAGACATCCCTTCTTCTAACATATGTTTACTGTCAATCTGCTCCCATCTGCTTTGCTTAGTTACCAATTAAACGGCTGATTTGCCTAAAAACTAGCTATCTTTAGGATAAAAGGGCGATTTAAGTACTATTATTTAGTTGATGAAATGCCCATTAAAAGGCACAGATTTGCAGTCGCCAGGTTTACTGTTTGAAAAGTACATACATGCGCTCAACGCTGATTCACTGGGTTTATCAAGTTGTGCTTTTTCAAAACTGAAACTAAATTAAGCAACATTTCTAAAAAAAAAAAAAAAAAAAAACCTTCTTTATATCAACTGTTTTATAATCTCTGAAGAAAAATGCAATTACGCGAGATGGAATTCAGCAAAAGTTGAAATTTTATTCTCATAAATTTTTCAGATAATTGTCCCCCTTTCAGTCTCATGTCATAGCCTTGTCACCTCTTAGTCATTATAGCTTATTTATCACATTTATTATTCAGTAAATGGATTGTGTGGTTTTTAATTGGTCAAGGTACTCAGGAAAAGGTCGAGAGTGCAGGGTAAATTATCTTGATTTGGAGAAATACAGCATTAATCAGAGTTAATACATAGAATCCTTCTAATTACTCGTCCACCAATATAATCTCAGAGTTAGCACAATAAAACTAATAACACTTTCGCTTGGTGATCAGTCAAGCCTGTTTTTAATGATTAAATTACTTTTAAAATAGGAGTAACTTGAACTAGGACCAGCTCAGTCAGCGTAGCAGCATTAGGAGTAAGGAAGAGGTGAAAATCTGTCCGTTGAAATTGGCCAGGGTCATGTAGAGACAGAATGAGACACCTGGGACACCGGCAACAGGGTAGTCTCCAGAAAAAAAGGATATCAAATTTTGCATTCCTGCGCAGGTCTTCTAAATAGAAAGTTAAGCAGAGGGCTCAAAAACACGCTGTTAATGGTCAGATCCAGTGTCAATGGTTTTATGCCTAATCATCTTAATTTGTGGGAATTTCAAAAATAATTTAATAGTTTGATTAAATAACTGCAATGTATAACGATTTGACATCCTGATGTTTTGAGAGTTAAAATGAAACCAAACATGGCATGTTTATTTAAAATGGTTCCAAAGATATAAATTTTTGAGTTTAACAACTTACAGAATTTTGTATTCTACTTGAAAATTTAGCTACAGATTAACTAGTCTCTTCTACAAATAAGAACACAAGTACACCCATGAAAACCATAAGAGACAACGAAGTCTCGGCCTTGTAATGCCCACAGATTGCTTATTTCTTGGCACCAGCTTCTGTGAGGACAGGAGGTGAGTAGAGGTAATCAGAGGGAAGAGGTGATATAGAATGTTCTGGTGAGAGTCTCTTTGAGGGGAGTGCGTACTTATGAAGTTATGCATTCAGACACCTGTTGTAACATTACCACCTTCGGTTCTGTCCCCATCAATGATGTTACATTTCTTCTGAATACATCCCGGGGAGGTGAGCAAAACACTATCTACTGTTAAGAGTTCTGAGGTGGTTGAAGGAGAGTTTGACAGGTTACGACAGGCTTTGGCAGTTGGGTTGGACCCCCTGGTGCTGGGGGTACCAGTGTGGCTGAACAACTGCTCTCCAAGGCTGTTGGCAGTAATATGTAAATTTAGACTAGTCCTCCTGTTTCCATGGTCATCTTTGAATATGAATGGGGCTCCAGGTTTCCCGGCTGGGTTGTGCTGCCAAATGTTCTTCACAGCTGATTTACAGCCGGG
This sequence comes from Gymnothorax reevesii, assembly GCA_029721435.1. Classification (NCBI taxonomy): domain Eukaryota; kingdom Metazoa; phylum Chordata; class Actinopteri; order Anguilliformes; family Muraenidae; genus Gymnothorax; species Gymnothorax reevesii. The sequence continues at coordinate 25,079,254 of CM056589.1, forward strand.
GAGCGACAATTGTGCTCCGCTCTGAGATTTCCCACGAAAATAATCCTGCCTCAAAGTTGAAGTTGTTCCCTACCTGGGGTACGCTTCCCAAAAGCATACAGTAATATGTTCAATCACAGTCAATGGTTCCAACTACAAACATAAAAGTTAGCTTCTATGTTTAAATACACCCCTGGGTGGCAGGTCTCTGCTGAGTGTCAGAAGCAGCTTGTCAGGGGAATATAAGGCTGACAGCTCAACTCCAGTGTAGCTTTCATAAAATCAGAAAGGCTGTTGGGCCCTTGTGTGAGACTCCACTGTATCCCCACTTAAGAGCAGTATAAACAAAATGATTTTTGCATAAAGCAAAAGCAAAAAATTAAATTCTTGCTGTCTGGCCTTTTGTTCACGCAACAGTGGGGGTTTTTTTTTGGCCCTGAAAAAGCAAACTTTTGAAAACAGGTTCCAGAGAGGAAACTTTTGATTACACCACCCTCACTGTTATCGTACTGACATGCACAACACCTTTCTTCAGAAAACTTTGATGATACAGTTCCACTATGCAAATGGCTATTATGGAGAAAAAGAAAAAACAACAATGATGGACTATCAAGCTGGGTTTGTGTACGGGCTTGTGATGTTTGTGTCATTGTGCGGAAAAATTACACTGCGGCTGACTGGCAGGGTGTACATACTGCAACTACTTCAATCATTTTTGCCCATCTGTCCGCACAAGGATCAGGTCTCACTACATTGTCCTATGAGCACAAAATTTTTTGAAAGCGCAAAGGGAAATCATTTTTTTAAGCAGAATCGCAGTTGTGTAAACATTCCCGAGCTCTAATTAACTCTCAGGGAAGTTTGATGAAAGCATAAGCTAATCGTTTTAAAGTTAAAAAGTAATTCAAGTATATTTGTGCCTGAGTATATGTTTGCGATCAAATGAGTGCATCAATGGATATGTATGCATGAGTACACACGTGTTTGTGCGCGCACAGGGAGTAAAACCAAACTCTACTTCTGAACTCTTAGGAGCCTGTCCACCATCAGGGATTTTGGGCCAAATGGGCAGTGCTGGAGTTTGATACGTACATGAGGGAGCTGAGGTTACACACCACTTACAGACAGTGAAGGCACCATATTCATCGGGATCAGCCAACACAGGCGCTTTGAGCTCAATTTTTCAATATTTAAAAATTAACAAACTGCAAAATTGGGCGACCAGTTCAGTAAGCCCACACTGCAAAAAGTGATTTTCAAGAAAGGGAAATTTACTTATATTAACACTTAAAACATTTTTTTCCATCATCATTTTCTTAGTAAGACAAGAAATTTGTCCTTAATTTTAGGATATTTTGACTACCTTGCCAATGGGGTAAGTAAATTTCACTTGTCAAGTGAAATTTACTTACCCCATTGTCAAGATAGTCAAAATAACTCAAATCAAGGAAACATTTTTTTGTCTTACTAAGAAAATGGTGATAGAAATAAGTGTAAATAAGTAAATTTCCCTTTCTTGAAAATCACTTTTTGCAGTGCAATCCTCCCACTTGAATGTCTGAAATTATGGACACACATAGAAATGCACATGTATTTGGACTGTGAGCTATTTCAGCCGACACCTATTCCTATGCCCTTCACTTAATATGGATTTGAGTACCCTTCAATCTAAGTGAATTGTGCAAGAATTGGAGCCTTTTTAAATTGTATCTCAGTCCAAACAAACCTAACAGTATTTCACTGCTAATATAATGCACAGCACTGACATTCATCCATGCAGAGAGCCGTATTTTTGCAGGTGGCTTCTACCAAGCAAGGAAACAGCTGAACTGTTTCAATCACTTTGTATAGAAATGAATCAACCTTTTTCAGGAGTGAAGAAATATTTCAATATTCCTTCCCTGAATGATACGGGGCATAAGTTCAATAAATATGCTTTGCAGCAGCAAACCTATTTCAAACCACTGCCAGTTACTAATTTAGTTTCGAACTCTTTCTGCATTTTATTTTTATTCCATAGTAAAGCTGACATTAGACTGAACTGTGGATCACTATAGGAGGTGAATGGTTACGGTAATAAACAGTCTGCAGTGCATGATGGGATGCATCATACAGCGCCAAATAAAATAAAAACTCCTTTCATAGAATATCATGGTGTGGCAGCTAATGTGGAACGGTTGAATGAGAGAACGTTGTCGATTATCATACATAGAAAAGGTATAAATTAAATTTTTTTTTCAATGAGTGTCATGATATAACCTGTGCAAAAACATCCATTTGGATTTTACCCTGGTAATTCTTTATTTTGGTGTTACTTTCAGAATTGCAAACCAGAGCCAGGGGTATGACTATCTTCATTTTTAATTACGTTTTTTGGCAAAATATCAGGGATGGTAAAAAGCACAATTGGTAGTTGGAGTTAATAATGCTTAAAGGTTATGTTTTCCATATAAGCGTGGTAACTAGCTAATGTGTTTCTCCAGACAAATGTATGACATTGTTAATTCTCCGCCCCTGCATAGATGAATAGAGTCCAATTTTACCCCTTAGAGCGCTAAATGCAGCTATTGTTGCTCAATGATGTAAGATATCAAAATCAAAGCTGTTGAAAACCTATCATGTGGCAACTTGTTTAAAAGAGCTCCCATAACAAGTCATCACCTGATAGGTTTTCAACAGCGCAAGAAAACTTAATTTATATACCTATATTTTTTTTTTATTTCAGCACTCTAAGGGTTAATGCTATCGAGTTTTGTGTTCCACAGTATCATGAATAATTGGCTCCAGCATCCTTCAGGAAAATAAGGCCGCAATCAGCAGTGCTTTTCCCTCCAGAACCGCTGGGTAATTGGGCACCAGCAGTCTCCATGCACTTCTTTGCCCACAGACACAGTCCCATGGTGCATGCGTCTAACAGTGCTTGTATTTGACTCCATGCACCTGTGTTTGCTGGTGTTTCACTGAATATATTCCATTTTGCATGCATTTAGCTTCATGCATGGGAGTTTGCATGCATTTAACTACGTACATCTTATTTTTATGCATTTGGCAGCCAAAATTTTGCTTTGCACGAATTTGACCGCATGTACTATAAGTAATTTTGCATAGATGTCGTCAATATGCATTTGCTAAAAGTCCGTTCACACATAGACGCCGCTTTTACTATGATGGAAAAGTGGCCGAGAGCATGGCGAATCATGGGTCAAACATGGGTACTGTACAGCTAACGTTACATCTAACAAAACAGATTGCTCAACTCAATCGTTTTTTTCTGCTACTTCCTTTTTCTCCATCACACTCCTTCTTCCCCAGTAAAACAATTAGGGGAATGTGGGGAAAAACAGGCTCCTTAACATTTAGGCCTCACCTGATCAAAGCTGCGGAAGAAATTCAATTCGACTCATAGTGTTTGCAAATCTTTATTTAACTCCCATCAGAGTGCACATAATCAAAATGGCCCCAAACGGATATTTACTGGAGAAAGTCTCAGTTAAAAAAAATCACTTGAGGGGGGCAATTTTGTACAAGGGTATGGGCAAAATGGCCCCCGCTTATGGGACAAAATAGCCCACATAACAGAACATGTGTGGCGAATGAGAACAAAGAGTTTTTTTTCTAAATTTGAAACCTAACGTATACACACACACACATAATATATATATTTCTATATATGTAAAATTAAGCGGACAGATACATTCAGATCACTAAAGGAGACTTTATGCAATTGGTGAATAAATTTTAATGTGGGGTAAAACGGCCCAAGCTTGGGGTAAAACGGACCAGGGGTCATTTTGCCCTTCAACGCATGGATTGTTTAGCCCCACGACTGACTACAAAATATCTTGACCTCATTAGTCAATGATGTTTCTGTGGCGGACTTTTTGATCTGTCCTCCACCGACCCTTGGAACAGACCATGCGATACACAATAGGAGTAAAACAATTACCACGCGCTGCCAATACTAATGCTTATTGCTGACCGCAAGGTTATCTGGTGCAGAAAATTATCGGCTTAGATCTTGAAGCGCGACGCCATTTCTCACGGTCGCCTTAGTGTTATTTGCTTCTCGTGCGCACTTGTTCATTACTACAATGAAACCGATAGATAGCAGCAGCTGCAAAGTACATATTTCATGGGTGGGCCGTATGACCCACGGGGGCCATTTTTATACTTCCCCTATTAGTAAGAACTATTATTCAATTGAAGCAAGAGGACATGAATTATAACTTAAATCTGTGCACAAAATAATTGCAAAAATTAAATATTTATTATTTTAAGTATTTTATTATTTTGCTTACTGTGTTGTATTTTCTTCGCTCACTGTATTTTACTTACGCATCACAAAATCAGTTTAGCAAGTATAAGATATTCCAAAGAAATATAATGCATACAGTAATTACAATTATATAGACATCGCCATAAATTGTATTTGAAGCGTACTAGAAGCGTAATATGGTCAGCACCAGCGTAGCGCCATGATTATACAGTAGGTCTGTGTGATAATGTAGTATGGTCCTGTACGTTGTAGCGGAAATGTAGTAGAAACAACCACTTGGTCGGCATTGGTCTAAGTGTAATCGTAGCAGCAGTGAGTCAGCAGCGCTTTTGACGGAGAAGCATCGCAGTGCAGTCGTGATGTAGTCTTTAATTTCCCAAAGTGCTGGGTTTTGACTCCGATAATGCCCGATTTGATGACTTTTTCAGATCGGGGATGATCGGGGTGATTGGCATGGTCTTCGTAAGGTCGCAGAGCTGAGTGGACGGGGTGTTGGCGACAAACATTTTAATTTGCATGCATCAGAAAACAGCTGCGATCAATGTTGCTCCCAAATTCAAGGATGTTTGTGCGGCATTGGATTTCAATAGAACTTGAGACTGCGCCCTCTAAATTGGGGATTGAAAATTAGAATGATTACAGAGGTCTATTGGACTGAGGTGTGAGAAATCCTCGCTAAGATGTAGACTTCAATTCCACCGAACAAGTGTCATAAGAACACACATAAAATTCCTCAAGTATTTGGACAATGACACAATTTTGACTCGCTTCAACGCTTAAAGCATCACTCCAAATGGATGTACAGTAAATATCAACAAATTAAAAACAATAGTCTGCAATTAAATTTGAGGCTATTTACTGCACATTCTTAAGGAGAGAAGCCAGCAGGACTAGCAAGCCTATGAAACTGTTCCTGTCCAAGAGCTCTCTCTGTAAAATGAGGACCGATAATTACAAGGACGCAGTGGCGCTTTCCTCCTAACAGAAGACAGGTACCTGAAGGAGGGGCTGGATCTGCTGCCTTCACCTCAGCATTAGAGCAAGATCAGGAGAGGTCAGACATGATGGGATTTTATGGCACTGCGGACCATTACATAATGCAAATCCATCAACAGGAAATACGAGAGATGATATCATCCGAGAGGCCGTACTTTCAACTAAAGTGCCAGCAAAGGCCCCGTGAAAACAAACGAACATTAATCCTTTTTTTCTAGATGCCCACCAAAGGCTTAGAAATCATGGTCATGATATCTATCTGAAAACGCATGAAATATGGTAATGATATCGTGTGGAAGTCTTCTGATATTACTCTTGGCTACTACTGTTACTAACGCACAGTATGCAAAAACCACATCCTCCTTCACAAAAAAAAGGAAAAAGAATAGCATACACTAGTCATAAAAACAATAATAAGCTGAATAATAATTTGATGCATTCCTGTATGTAGTCAGCATTTCTCTGCTCTCAAGACAGCTTGGCTTAATTTCAGGTTCAGCATATGGCGGAGAGAGGCTACCGGCCAAGGCGATAATTCCCACCACATACCGCGGACCACTCTCTGCCAGGAAATGTGCTCCAGGAAGTGGGCAAATACGCAGTCTGGCAGGGAGCAGGGATCCTGACATAACCAGGCCCCCACACTCCTAGAGGGGAGTCCAGCAACCCTGCCAAATTTTGGCAACCCCCCACCGCCCCCGCCAATCCCCGCATTTTCCCTGAGAACAGTGAGGAGGAGTCCCAGCAGCCATCGGACAGTACCCCACCTCATTCCCAGCAGCCCCAACACCTGAGGGCTGAGTCCTTGAGCGGCACCCCAAAAATCCCACCATCCAAACGCAACCCTTCACATGTATTTCAGAGCCTAAATCTACAGGAATTTGTGACATAACCCCATTCCCGCCGATCTCATCAGGGCTGTTTATTTACTCATTTATTACATGTTCAACAACACGCCAAGCTATTTTCTTTGAGGCTACTTTTTGTGTTTTTTTTTAAATGAAATAAACTTGGCATCTCCAATCCCACCCGAATCTGGAATGTCCAATCCGAGAACTACAGTATGTACAAGACTTGCTCGCATGCAACCCCCTGTGGCCAGCTCAGGAGAGAGAGACAGTTCGCTATTCTTCTCCGAAGCACGCGCCTGTCAGCTTCTGCATCTTTACACTCATTGTTCGAAACTATGGCAAGTTCAGAACGAGGGCGGGGATTACCCGAACATGAGCAAGCTTAGAATCTCACAGGCTGGCCAACAGGAGGCGCTTGAGCAACAAACAAGGCAATTATTTTTTAAATTTCCCTTCCCAGCAGTTCCCTCCCAATTTGCGTACCTACAGCGCCTTAGCCAATTGTGCGTTGTTCTGAAAAATTTGGCGGCCACTGCTGGTTGGTACGACCAGGGATCAAACCCGCGCTGTAGTAGTCACCACGGTTTTGCAAATGCGGCGCCTTTACTGAGTGAGCTAATCTGGCAGCATGTCACTCTTCAAGTGTAAGTGTGTAAGCAAGTGTGGGAATGTAAGGGTTGTGCTTTGCACACTGATGATGCGCAAAGAGGACAGGAATTTGAGGACTCTACTGAGGTGCAATTATGGGCTTGGTTATATTTATTACGCTTTATGCGCGGCAGGGAGGCAAACACAAAGCAATGCAAAACAAATAGGAGATGAGGTTCCTTTAGTAAGAGGTTCCATTTAGCTACAGTAATAATGTATTTCTAAAAAGAATGGAAAAAAGGAAATGGGAAACAAGGTTCCTTAATTATAAAGTTAAAGTGTTGATATCAACAAGAAACAGCACTGTATTAAAGAGTTAGAATATATACACGCGATACATAGAAAATAAGTCTATACAAGACTAGAGATACAACACAGGCATGTGGCTTACGAGACTTCATTAACATTAAGGGCTTTAAATAGCACAATACTACCACACAGTGGAAATAACAGGTGCATGCAATGATTGTGGAGCTGAAGAATGCGGCCCGGGTCTTAATAGACCGGTGAGTCTGAAGGCTGGAGGCACGGCCTTACAGGGAATCACACACCATTCACTCACTCACTCACTCATACCGGTGGAAAATAGTAATAATAATAATAATAATAATAATAAACTTTATTTTTACCTCTGCCAGGAGGTTATGTTTTCGTCAGCGTTTGTTTGTTTGTTACCAAGATAACTCAAAAAGTAATGCACCAATTTTGATGAAATTTTCAGAGAAGGTGGGTATAAAGTCAAGGAACAGGTGATTGCATTTTGGTATATCTTGGCCAAAGTACAGGTGAGATATACGCCAAAGTTCAAGATTTCAAGTCTTTCCGATAGGCTAGTTGCACAAGATGGCGCTGTGTACATTCTGAAATAGGTTGGTGAGCTTAACTTAACTATTTCCGGTTTGCTTCTGCTACTGATGATGAGCAGATCACAGGCATATCATCCCGAAAATGTGATTTTAGCTGTCGCCATATTCCCAGGATTTGGCTTGATTAACCACGAATGATGTTTGCATGATTTGTCTCGATTACCTGTTACTGATGCTTGTTCACTGGCACTCTTAATGAGACATTTGCCGCGTCAACGAGAAACGACAGGATTTCTAACTAGCAACGCATCACCAGCCGTTCTCACTGGTGAGTGATGAACTGGCTTTAAGCGACAGGTAAAATACGCGAAAATATCTGATAATTAATGATAATAATCCATCACTTCGAAATGCTGTTTCATAAATCTAACATTCGATCCACGCATATTTTAATATGGTCGATACTTCGTTTCCCTTCCCACTCGGCGTCAGTTGCACTCTCAAGACCATCACATCTGGAGCTATGGTTAGCTGAGCACATCTAAGAAAACCATAACAAAATTGCAGTACTAGCCAGTTGCATCAGAAGATGTAAAAGTACATTCAATATAAAACCTAAACAAAAAATCTTGCTGGCTCTCTAGCAAGCCTTGCTAGCTACTCAACCTTGCTAGCTACTGCTCGATGAAAAAATGAAAGCTAGCTCCAGATATTAATCTAATGAGGAAATTTTAGTCATGCAACACTGGATATTTGTCGCTAAAAGCCAGTTCATGACAGTCACCGGAGCAAACGGCTGGAAATTATGCTAGGTAGTAGCGTCGGAAACCCTCTTTATCAGTGGGGCAGCTAATGTCTCATTAACAGTGCCAATGAACAAACAGTAGCAGCTAATGGGGGCAGCTAATGTCTCATTAACAGTGCCAATGAACAAACAGTAGCAGCTAATCGAGGCAGATCATGCAAACATCATTCACGATTAATTAAGCCAAATCATGGGAACAGCGGCAATAGTTAAAATCACATTGTCGGGATTATATTCCTGTCACCTGCTCAGCATCTGATATAGACTGATAAATGACAGAAGCAAACTTTAAATAGTAAAGCAAGCCACTGTATTTCAGAAATTACTTAGCCTCATTTTGTGCACATAGCCAATTAGAATAGCACATCAGATAGATTTCACCAGACGCATGCTTGCTCACCACAAGCCATGTTTCCATCCATACGTTCTTATCCAAATGAAGTCATATCGAATTTAAAATTCCTTATGGAAACATTCGACTTGATTTGAAGAATATCGACACAAAGTTTATACGGTTGATCTGATCGGATTTTCTTTTGACCGGTAAAAGGCTTATGCGATAAATGCTAATGGAAACGTTATTTGCCAAATAAATCTGCAACTACATCGTGACGGTGTTTTGATGCCATTGTTGCTTTCTGATAATGGTTTGCTGTATTGCTAATAGCTGGCACATAAGCTCGTACAAGTTGTGCAAATTATCATCATTTGAATGGTAGACACAAATCATTTTGGCTTACTAGTTAAATTATTCGGCTAACGCACTACTTTTGTTCACTTGAAGGTTCTGTGATTCGGTGCGAAAATGAATGGAAACAGCTTAAAATGTCAGAAATCCATTCGATGCACCAATTTGACCGCATAACAGCATGTGACGTAATTACGCACAACTTTTTATTCGCTTTAATGACGTTAGATGGAAACGCATTTTCACCTGCTTATTTCTTATGAATATTTTTGGCGAACTTCAGATAGTTTGATTGACAAGTGAATGGAAACATAGCTATAGACAACTCGGAAATTCTATTCCAATTGTTGTGCAATGGGCCGGAGTTCCAATCGCCGTGCTTTAGGGTTTTGCTGCCACCTGGCAGAGGTCTGCGCTCTCTGAGTGCTTTTCAAGTTATACCATTTTTCAAACACAAAATGACAAAGCACTGTACACATATATAAAAAATAAAAAATAAGAGGAAATTTAAAAAAAAATCATACGACATTGAAACAACAGCTTAAGGGACGCCTTAAACCAAAGTACATGAAGAAATAAACATGAAAAGACAACATTAAAGAGGACCAAACAAAGGAACAGGATAAACGCATGGTTAACAGAATATAAAACAAACTGGAAGTTAAAAAAATTAAGAAAAAAAAGTAATAAAAGAATTAAGAGGACAAAAAATTAAAAGTAGCTTTGTAAAAATGTGGTTTAAGAAGGGAATTAAAATGAGGCACAGACATGGCAAGCCTAATCTCTCTGGACAGGGTATTTCAAGATATAGGAGTATAGGATAACAAATTTTCTGCCTCCTTTTGTTTTTAACTTAGACTTTGGAATGACAAACAGTCCTTTATTAGAGGTTCTAAGGCCATGCGGAAACTCATAGGGGGAGAGTAGTTCAGAAATTTAAGATTATGCTTGACCTCTCCTGACCTGGAATATAATAAGCAGAATTTTAAAAGTGATTCTCAAAGACACTGGCACCCAGTGTACGGATGTTAAGATAGGAGAAATATGGAGAAATTTACAGAGCCGGTTTGAAGATAAACTGCAGCATTCTGTACTAAGTGAAGATGGCAGAGGGACTTTTGGGTAAGAAGGGTGTACAGAGTTACAGTCCTCAAGGCGAGTAGAGATAAAAGGATGAGAAATTTTCTTCAGATCAGACAGGAAAGATTAGATTTTAGCGATGTTTCTCAGATGGTGAAAAACAAGACTGGTTAACCTTGTTCTTCTCAACTGAGGTCAATATCGAAAATGACTCCCAGGTTTCTAACAGACTGCTTTAGATCTGATGACAGTGGACAGAGGACTTTTTCCAATCTGGGCTCTGGTGTAGAGTGAGACAAACAGTATAACTTCAGATTTTTAAACATTAAGGATGGTATGAGACATCCAACTTTTACTTTCCACAAAATAAATGTGAAGGGTGGCGATGCTGACTTCATTTTGGCTGATTGGCAAATAGCTGCATATTGTTAGCATAACAATGAAACTGAATATTGTATCTGAACATAATGTTACCCAGAGGAAATTGATACTGGGAAAAGAGCATTTAATCAAGCTGTACATAATGAGAAATTTACAGTGTCATGTCTTTGGGAGTAAATTCACTTGAACACAGGGAGAACATGCAAACTCCTCACAGAAAGGCCCCAGTCCAGATTTAAACTCATAACCTTCTTGATACTAGATGGTAGTGCTACCTGTTGTGCCATCACGCCAACTTCCAAGGTCATCTAGAGTCCACCATACGCCTTGTCATGAGTCATATCACATGACCCAAACCACATCCCCCTTCCCGACAGTTTACCTGGGTCACATGGGTCAATAAGTCGGGTCACATGACCTCCACCATGGCCAGCATCACCCAAGATCACTTTATCATGACCCCAGGTGTGTGTCTGCAGGTGGTGTCGGGATAAGGCCATAAGCAAGTTGAATGCAAATGAACTTTTTATAATTTTGACCCACCAGATTGAAAAACTCACCACCTAAAAAATGTATGTTTTCTTTATTGTGTGTCAGCACTAATTGAACTAGAATCTGAAGTTTAACACACACACACACACACACAAAAAAAAAAGAAATTTTGTTTTTGGGTCGGAGCTACATGTAGCATTGCTTTGAACTGATTTCAACTGAACTGAGTGCTGTATTAATGACACTGAGTGGGTGACAGTGATTGTGACTAATGGTGAATTGCTATGGTCATGTTTCCCCAGTTATTAAGATAAAAGCATATTTATAAAAGCAGAGAGCTCCTGAACCAAATCTGGTAGATAAATGTTTATATTTTGTGAGAAAATCAGAGAGGAGCATTTGCTTTACATGCCGTATAAATCAGGTAAATGACAAAATATATGAATAGTTATAAAGACGCGCTAGATCTCAATCTAACTTAGGGGGGGGGGGGGGGGTGCTCATTTGTTTCATCTTAATAGCCTCGGGGATGTCTTTTCTCGCAAGGATTGAGGAACTTTTTATTTTTTTTGCCTTTTTCTTTCTTTTCATCTCAGTTTTACGGCTCAACTTCATTTAAGTCGGTGGCGAAATGTGACTTCAAAGCAGCTGTAACCGCGGAGAGGAGCAGCGTTATTCTCGAACAATAACTTCCAATTTAATGTGACAACAAGAACAAAGCAGAAATGTGGCCTTTGCGAAATGAAGGTGTTATGTCATCTTCATCAGTCGCGGCTTGCATGCGTCTTCCGCCCCGAGAGAGCTGAATGTTGTATTAATGCATTGATTCGATTCATCTTTGGAAGACTGAGGCAAAGCCACTGTAATCAAAGACTGGTTGAGTCTCTCAAGTCACTGGTATTCTGGGCACAATTGGGATTCATAGCCTCTGTCTAACTCAATAAATTAGCTTCAGTTGAGTCTTGCTAATTCGCACGTCTCTTTTGATTACTCTGCCAGAGAGATCCAATTGCATCTTGACAGCTGTACATGCATTGCGATGTACAGTGTTACGAGGAGGTGGAGACAATCTTAATCTTAATATGTTGGTCCTCTTGGGATTTCTCATGAAGTGGGCCAGCTATAATGACAGGAGACTTTAAACAGACACACAGCAGGTCAAAAGATTTGGACCACAATTTTCAAGTAATTGCAAATGGAATGAAAGTAATACAAGCACCAAATTAAATTCATGCAAACACCCACCTTTATATAATTATTCTGGAGCATACTCATGGCATTGTTTTTTTATGAGGGCAGTCATATGGCTCTTCTGCTGTAGAAATTCCCGCAGATGTGCTGGAAGTTGTCTTTTTTTATATTATTGTCTTTTTATTATTATTATTATTATTACTATTATAATGAGCTTCAACTCTGGATCTAACTATACTGAGAAATAAAATATTCTCTTTGATTTCTCGCTATTCACATTTTGTCATTTAATTATATTTATACATGAAATGTGATTAAATTTCACACAAAAAAATGGGTTTGTGCACATGTTGTGATATAAGGAATAAATGCTGGTGGAGAATTTATTCAAATAGCAGTCACCTCGCGGTTTGAGTGATAAAGCTTTCCATATTTCAACTCAGGCTCTGTGAGGATTGCCTTTACAAGTGTTACTTTATTAATGGGACAGGGGGTCATTTTTCTCTATTAAGAGGAAAATATTAGGCTGCTTTACTTTTCTGACATTTTGCTTGACAAGCAAGAGTTTCTCCCCGCACTGGAAAATCTTGAAGAGTAAAATGGTTTGTCGTCGGTTGGCAAAGTTGTTGTTTTATTTAGCAGAAGACAACAGAAGCGTAACATCCTTAGTCTGTAAGACAAAACCTCTCGACAAGATTAAATAATTCTTTTGTTATGCGCGGAAGCAAATCCTATTTCGCTCTGTTGAAGTTCATCCGGCTTAATTGGTAACAGGGACGCTGCTGCTCCAAATGCCTCAAAGTTGAAATACAAAAAGATTCAAATGGCCTGCACCATGACAACTCAAAAATACTCCGCAGTTTGGAAATGGCAACCCTTGACGCATTATGACAGGTTTAATTCCAACTGCCCCAATCCCATCTCACCAAAATAAGTGAACTATTCCCTCAGTTATCTGACTGATGCATTTAGTACAGCAACTTTAGGAGGGTGACACCAAAGTTCAACTATCTCAGAATGTGGTCTGGGACACACGGGAGATGGTGAAGTTAAGTCATGTAACCCAAAAACTCCCACATCAAACTCTGAATCCATTTCCTTGTTATAAGGATGGATGGGAATTTTGATGTCTCCCCTGCAGCCTTAGGGCCAAAAGAAGCATCGTAACTTTGTAGCTAGCCCCTTTTCAGTGTCAAATCACAGTACATTTCCTCAGTATTAGAACCGTAGGATTTACCCTGCTGAAAATTCCAGCTAAAACTAGCTAGCATTTCAAGCTAGTTTAGGGCCTGTGTCCACACGATGCATTTTTTGCACTGAGAGCGCCCGTGACCTCATTTTCAGAGCACTTCTCCCCAGCGCTTACTGTTACTAAGCTACAAAAACCGCCTTCTTAATATTTCCGTAATCCATCATTGTGAATGCAGTCTCAGTTTATCGTTACATTACCTTACAAAGGTTTGCTAATTAGATTTAAAAAAAATTGCTGATAGTCAGTAATTGAGCGATGACAATGTACCTCGCTACAGCTGTTTGGCTGTAGTAGAAAACATTGCTAGTGAACATGAATACTAAGCAACTAACTTGTCAGCAAATAGAATCCCTAAACAGAGAACAGTTAGCAAATTTAGACTGTAGCGAATTGATTTGAAGCATGACTATGGCAGCTCGCTCAGTTTTTCCTCCGACATTGCTGCATTGCAAGTCCCTCCCTATTCGTGACTTCGATTGATTGGTGACAGAGAAATGACATTTACGAGTCCGGCACTGTTCCAAAAAACGCCGTGAGCGGAGCAGGAAAAAAAAGCTAAAAGTCCAGGGCGTTTTTGCGTTTTTGGACGCCGATCGCTGTCAACGCTGAACTTCATAGAATTAGTATAGAAAATAGACGCTTTTGCCGCAAAAACGCATCCTGTGGACACAGGCCCTTAAGATGGTTTAAGCTGAATTTTTGACACCGTTTGCAAGTCATGGCTGGACAAATGTAGTCAAAGCTGGTCTCATAGCTGGACAAAAGTAGTCAAAGCTAGTTAAGGTGGTAGAGTAAGCTGGAACCAGCTGGTGAAGGGCTGGTTGACCAGCTAAAACTGTTGGCTTGGCCAGGTTAGGCTGGTTAAAGCAGGACTATTCTGCCTGGTTGGCTTTTACTGCGGTCGGGACATTCATGCACCTCAAGATATCCCCAGCTACTCATCGATACGGTTTGGAAGAGCTAAAAACTTGTTATGGATGAGAAGCTATTAATCCTTTGTGACCTGAAGAGGCATCACTTACAAAAAAAAACACACTTAATAGAGAACATAAATCCTGTTCATTAAGTGACCCACTCTTCATTAGGTCCATCTCAGTCGCATTTCAGGTAATGCCGGGATGATACTGAAGCACAAATTCCCTCGACTAGGCTTTATCGCCACCTAATAAACCCAACATAATGGTGTTCATCAGAGGGATGACACAGAAAAACTCCCACACACAATGCCATCAAATTTACTGCTTATTGACCACAAAAGTCAGACTTCAACTGAACTTAAATGTGGGGGAACAAAGGACACTTAGTGTTTACCCAAAGAGGCAATTACTAATGGAAATGCGTGTGCATTGTAATGTCACAACAAGTGCTTACCAGCACCCTGTGGCATTGTCCTTACTGTTTCCATATTACTGATCATGTTACTGTTTGCTTCATTAAGCAAACAGCATAATACGAAGAAGAACTAGAGAAAGAGGAAAATATGTCTTGAATATCAGACCCTTATGTCTGCGAAAAAGCCAGAAGGCACTTAGATGTTAATTGACTTTTAATTTATTAAAATGCGCAAGCTGCCAAAGAGCACAAAGCACATCTATGCCTTATTTATTGAAATGAAATGCTCTCCCTGGGACACAAAATAATAAAACACAAATCAAATTTCTAATTGTCTCCTCAATTCAATGCGCAAGCAGCAGTTAGCCATACATGCTTTTCTTCAGTAAATACATGAAATTAGATTTGCCCGTTTCAAAAAATAGGCCCGGAGTGCCTCTTTGTGAGCGCTTAATATTCAACTTATAGCAGACAGCAACTGAAAGCAGCTGTTCCTTTTTACTTTCCATGGGGCATCCAGCTAATAAAGTGATCCGATCGTCTGAGTCTGATTAATGACCGCAGACCTGTTTCACAAAGCAGTATTAATGAGACACCTGGATTAGTGTGCTGACTAAGACCCGAAAAATAGGCTAAATAAGTAAATAAATATTAAAAAAAAATATATATATATGTATATATATATATATATAAATATATATATATATATGTATATATATATATATATATATATATAATAAAATAAAATGGGAACATGCACTGAGGGAACTAAAAACATCTGTTCTGAGGCCAACCATTCTGGTTCAGTGTAAAGGAACTGAAAAAAAAAAGAAATATGGGAAAAACAAACAAATGCAGACAAAAATAATGAATAACCAGTGCCAAGTCAGGAAGAGATTGTGATGTTCTGAGAAGAATCACGGAGTCGGCTCGCGAAATCAAGCTGAGTGTCATTCATTTTAATGCGTCGCAGCGAGCGGGGAATAATGTGCTAACATGTCACATCGCATTAGCTGTCATATTTCAGCTCGGGAGTAGGAACTGTGCCTCACGCGTGGGTAAACATGGGAAAGGAGCGCGTGGGTGTGACAGAGCAGCCGTTTGGAGGGTTGACTTTAACTTTGCTGTCCTGCCGTCGCATGCGAGAGTTGTCTGCTCGTTATTCAAATGAGACGCGCTCAAAGTGTGTCTGCATGGAGCGAGAGCTCCTGTTTTTCAACACTTTAAAGGCTTAGATCTCAAATGCTTTGTGTGGTAAGAATGCCCTCAACCTAATGTTCGAATGCTTATTCAACAGTTGCTACTGTTGTATGCAATTGAGCTCAAGGACACTGACTTCGTATTTTGCGGGGTTTAGACTTTCCTAAAGGCTCATGCAATCATATCCATCCTATTGCTGAGGCAGCCTATCATCATTAGTTTTTTTCACAATAATGGTGCATCTAATTTAATCTAACTCTAATTGGTAAGAAGAAGGATTTCTTATTAATAAGAAAAAATAAAAACCTTTTTATATCAGGGCAGGTAAACACAATTATATTTTATTAACTCTAGCTACAGGAAGTATCCTAATTCACCAATAATTTACAAAGATTCCTAGATTGAATTGTCCAAGTAATTTTGCATTTGGCTTCAGGAGAGCAACAAAGTTTATCATTGTGCATCAACCATACTTAACTTCAAACTGGACAGAGGTCATTCTGACTCGGAACTTCTTGGCAGATTCTGCAACTCTTCATCAAGCCTCGAATGTGTGACAGAAAGTTGATATGTTGCTTCGTCTGACATTTCTTTGCCAGAAGACCAATTTATGCAGTTATCTAAATCCGCATACTACATCGCCACCTAAAAATGGAGGGAAAGCTGACTTTCGCAAAATCTATATGAGGCGACGCTTCTTCATGTCTTGACGCAAGAGGCAACACAATGTTTTCACCAATCTGACATCAAACCCAGCGCTGGTGCTACTGGACGACGCCATGTTTATCCAGAAAAAATAGTTCCGGCTAATGGCTTCCACAGTCACACATCCGAGGTTTGATGAAGAACGGATTGCCTGAGGTTTGCCGAGTGAGGTCATTCTGTCATGGAGCACTGTCACAACTGAGCATGCTCAGTTCGTAGGTCC
The DNA here is from genome assembly GCA_029721435.1 of Gymnothorax reevesii. Classification (NCBI taxonomy): domain Eukaryota; kingdom Metazoa; phylum Chordata; class Actinopteri; order Anguilliformes; family Muraenidae; genus Gymnothorax; species Gymnothorax reevesii. The sequence continues at coordinate 25,096,159 of CM056589.1, forward strand.
AGAGAGATTCTTTGAGCGGCAGTAGAAGGCTTGCAAATTCTGGGTCACCTGTTTAGCCACCGTCAAATTTAGCAGCACCCCATGAAGAGTGCACAGTGTTGTCAAATGATATTTTTTTCAAAGCATTTATTTACCTTTGGCCACTCCCAGAATGATGGGCACCATGGCCAAACATATCAACACACAAACAACTGTCTTCAAGTTTGCGCATCCCAAACAGCTGTTTAAAAACTGAACTAAAATACACAATGAGTCCTGTCTAAAGTAAATCTTTTGTTTTCAGAATGAACAACGTGGGAATGTTTATGACCACAATATAAACAAGCAGCCTCCACCAGCGACCAATTTGAAAAAAATTGGCTCATTTTTTCAAGCTTATGCAGCGCTACTGCACATATGTCAGTTTCATGACATTGTCAAAGGCATGCAGTTGCATGTATCAATTATCATTTTTGAACCTTTCTGTTCATCACACCATAAATAATAGTTAAAGTTCACTTTTTGAAGAAAAATGTTCTTCATTGCTGAGGACATTAATGAGTTAAACATTTTTGGAAATTCATGTTTAAATTCAATTGGATGGCTCTGCATCATATTCCAAATTTCAAGTGGCGAACGTTGGCAAGTGCACTGCCGAAGTGCTTTTTTTAGACAGCTGTAAGCCTAAATGGCAGTTGTCGTGTATAATTTCAATTTTCTAAATTGATATAAAAGGTTTTGGAGAAGGAAGCGACAGAAAGGAAGTGGTTTTATGGCTCCCATCTGACTCATTTAATGAGCCAGGCTGAATCTTTGAACCAAGAACCTCCTGGGATATGTCCCACTGGCAGCAGGCATTAGAGATGTCTCTGTCAGTTAGTGTTAAGATCCAGAGAAGGAACCAAACACCGATTCAGGGAACAAACCACAAGGGAGTATTTATTAACAGGAATACGGTAACAGAAAAGGGAAGGGCTGAAGCCTAAAGCTGTAGAGGAGCAGTCCAGAGAAGTTGGCACTGTGACTTGAACGGGTGAGGCCGTGTCCTGGCAAGTAACTGTCCCTGGGCAGAAGCCAGGAGGTGAATCCCACTCGCAGAAGCAAGAATGCTTCCCAAGAGGAACGATGGGTCTTGAGCATGGAAACCAATGAAGGCTTGGGACGCGTTCCTATTAAATTGACTCAGCAGAGGAACAGGCAGGAACACGGTATGAACAGGAGTGCGATCCCAATTCTGGGGACAGGTTAAGGTTTAGAATCTTTTTCCTATTTAATAGACTCAGATGAGTAATTAAGTTTTATTTTTTCAATATTTACACCAAACGCATGGAGGAAGAGTGCTTCGGTCAATTCTATAACACACAAATGGACTGGAAGGTTTAGCGGGGAGTGAACCTTGACAATCCAGCAACAACACTGATGCCACAAGAGAATGATGTAGACAAGACACTCCACAAAGGGGGCGAGGCATGCAAATGATAACATTGGAGAGCAAGGGAGGAGACAAGACGATATAGCAATTTAGGGAGACAAACTACAAAATGCACATAGACTGTTGGAATGGGGGAAAGAGCCAATTACTGACACACAAGGGTTGTGACACGTTGTGCCCCAGCAAGCTTTCTTCATATGGTGAACAGAAAAAGCAAAGAAGAAAGTAAGAAAGACAGAAAGATGATGAAACTGCACTGGACAGCACTTGCTGCTCATGATTCAAATTGAAGTTGAGAGAGGTGTAAAGTATTCTCAGAGGTACCCTTGCTTTCTTGGTCAGTACATATGCCTTTTTAGCATAGAGATTTAGGTCATTTTTAATATCTTACAGCTTTTTGTTTTGTGGAAACATACAAATTTGAAGAATTCTGTTTTTTCTCGAAGCAAGCGAGAATCTTCCTGTGAGACTTCATTTTCTCAAGCTGAAGGTCCCACCTTTGTCTTGTTGTCTTTCGATTTTTTTTGTCAACAACTGCTGAAATCTTCCCTCTTCCTGACTGTCCTTTGTAAAGTCCTTGCCATTATAAGGCTCACCCACCCTGCGGATTTACCTCTAAGGGTACTTAACATTCCGAGCAGGGGCTCAGGCTCTGGTTGGAATAAATTGGCTATGATGGGACTGACTTGGAAACCACAGGGAAGAGATGCCTTCAGGTTGAGGCAGTGACCTGGATGTTTTCGGGCAGAATTAATTCCGTTCTTTAATCGAGAACACGAACCTGGCTTATGTGCCGCAAACAAAGCAAAACAAAAACAAAAAAGAAAACCAGCAATTCTCCCTTATTTCATTTGCATTGAACTTAGCACAGTTTGGTCTTCAGGGAAATGGCCCTGATTACAGTGAAGTGAATGAATATTGGCAGCATGTATCTGCTGTTATCCCTGAGGCTGACGTCTGCGGAGTCTCATCCTCCTACTGGCTCCTTGAATTGTAACCCGACGGTGAAAGTTTCTGTTATTTTCATTTTCCCCAGGTTTCCTATTGGATTAAGCTGTTTTTTTCAGATACGAATCAGATGTTTTGATTTAAAGCAAAAATGCTTGCTCATTATTATTCAAAAGTTCACCAAACAATCAATCCTCAGTGGGTCTGACTGTCTGGACTAGCCTGGCCGGGCTAAAGTGTCGGCCAGTGTAGGATTAATTATAATCCCTCCTTACTCCTCTGCAAACAAACATCACTGAGGGTTTAGAGAAGAGAAGTTTAAAAAAATGGAGCGCTACAAGAGCAGGGCCTGTTCTATCAGTCTTCTCTCAGAACTCACCATTCATGGCCTTTTAATCTGCTGGTTTGAGTCAGGAGGCTGATAATGAGAAATGATGTAGAGTCTGAATCCCAGCCAACAGGGACAATGACAGTACCTTTGGAGGGTGGACAGTTCCAGTGCTGCTGTATTGTAGCTTTGCGCTGACGGTCAACAAGAGCCTTTTTCCCTCTGAGAGGAGTAAATAAATCTGCAACGGGCTCAAATTTCTGATTCATGGCAAAGATGGGATTGGTTGAGATGAGTGTAATAGTCAATAGTTTTCCACTGAACATGCAATAGTTAGGAACCAATCTGCAGCAAGATTGCTGTTGAAGTAAGGTGATGAATGAATTAATCCATCCATCGATGCATCCATCCACTGTTTCAACCATTTTTCCCTCACTAGGGTCACCGGGTTGCGGGAGCCTGTCCCAGCTGACTATGAGCGAAGGGCAGGGTCACCCCGTGGAGAGCTCACCAATCATCACAGGGTGCTCATAGCATTCACTCAGTCATGTGGAATTTAGAGTCTGATTGAATTGATGAAATACAACCCCAATTCCAAAAAAGTTGGGATGCTGTGTAAAATGTAAATAAAAGCAGAATGCTATGATTTGCAAATCTCATATACCCACATATTATTCACAAGAGAACATTGACAACATATCAGATGTTGAAAGTGAGACATTCTACAATTATATGTAAAAAAAAAAATTTGCTCATTTTGAATTTGATGGCAGCAACACATCTCAAAAAAGTTGGGACAGAGGCAACAAAGGGCTGGAAAAGTAAGCGGAACTAATAATGATAATAAAAAAACAGCTAGAGGAGAATTTTGAAAGTAATTAGGTCTAACTAACAGAAAACATTTGGCGCATCATAAAACGAAAAATCCGGCGAAGAAGACCCCGTAGCAGCCAGAATCCTACATCTGACAGGAGTGGGACAACAATCCTCTCCCAAATTTTCAATAAATGGTCTCCTCACTTACCAAACGTTAAAAGACTATTGTTAAAAGAAGAGGGGATGCTACACATTGGTAAACATGGCCCTGTCCCAACTTTTTTGAGATGTGTTGCTGCCATCAAATTCAAAATATGCAAATATTTTTCTTGAAATTGTATAATGTCTCACTTTCAACATTGATATGCTGTCTGTGTTCTATTGTGATTAAAATGTGGGTATATGAGATTTGCAAATCATTGCATTCTGTTTTTATTTACATTTTACGCAGCATCCCAACTTTTTTGGAATTGGGGTGGTATAAAATTAATAAACACGATACTTCCATAAAAAACTGATGACTAATAAAAACAAATTATCAATTTAAAAAAAGCTGCAAAGCATGAAGCATTTCAAAAATCACAACTCAACTACCCATGGAAAATTTCTCCTCTCGCTAATGAAGTTCACTTCTACAGTAGAGTGACTCACCAGAATAGTCCAGCTGACTAGTGCCATTACATTCTTAATAACGCGAGCTGAATATTTTATCCCCCAATAACAACACATTAAAGTGCTCATTTGACATTTGGCGGAATGTTTGGTCCCGATTAATGATTTCCTCTTAGGAAAAGAAAAGCAGTAATGTTGGGGTTCCTCTAGCCACTTCATTACCGACTCACTGAGATGACGAACCGTCGCAATGCTCAGACAAAGCAATGAAACACCGACGCTCACATTTGAACAATGATTTCAGTACATCATTTGTCCTTTGTGACATTTTTGTTTAGTTCATTTTCTTCCCATAACTTTGAGTAGAGAACTTTTTAAAGAGCAGGTTTATTTGGGGATGAAGTTCCAAGCTCTGAGCCATATTTAGGCCAGAGTCATGCAGAGCTAATGGTGTATCAATGAAGCATGTCAATTTAAACTGTGTTCATTCCTCTGAGACGACATCTGAGTAGAATGTTGCTTTTCAATGTCTAAATAACACAGTTAAGTGTTGCATATGTATTGTGGTTGGAAGAAATTTCTTGTGTTAGTCATCCATACAACCTCCTACAACAGAAACCCTGCGGAGCACATCTGTGGTTGCGCCCTTGACTGTTTATTTTAATTCGGAGAACTTAAAAAGCAGGGGAACTTGTGAGAAAAATCAGCAGCATGGTGTTTGTGTATTTGTGTGTGTGTGTGTGTGTGTGCGCTTGTATTTGTGTATTTGTGTGTGTATGTGTGTGTGTGTGTGTGCTTGAATGTGTGTATGAGTGTGTGTGTTTGTATGTGTATATGTATGTGCATGACTACATACGTGCGTGCACGAATGTGTGTGCATGTGTGTGTTGTCCATGCTTGAATGCGTGTGTCAATGCAAGTGCGTGTGTGTGCATTTGTATGTGTCCGGGCATGGGCGCGCATGTGTGTGTGTGTGTGTGTGTGTGTGGGTGCTTCAATGTGCGTATGCATGTGTGTGCATCTGGGGTCTGTCCAGGCTACATCATCTTTATCAACTGCCTTTGGTGAAAATTAATTTGTTTGTGAAATTATTATTCAAATTAACATAGCTGTCTCAAATGTGCTTTTTATCATCAGCTGTGTTAATGTGGAAAACAAAAACAAATATCCTGGCTCAAATTAAAAAAAAATCAAGGGTGCCTCAAGCGTTTCTGCAGTATGGGACTGAAATTCATCAAACACATTTTAATTAATCTAAATTATCGATGACCTCCGATGTGACTAACACTGGATGATTAGAGAGGCATATTATCTTCGTATTTCCTTCCTGTATAAAAGTAATACTTTATGAAGTTATATGAAGAACAATATGAAGATATATTTTGCTGGATGTCTTGAGGGGTATAGGAACGTGCTGTCATAAAAACTGTGTGACTGTTAAGCGCTCTGCCCTAGTACTTGTTTTGCCTTGCTATTAATTAAATGTTTCCACCTCTGGAGGGGGCGGTGCTTTTTAAAGCCGCCACTTGCAAGTGCCAGTTAGAGACTAGCTCTTCGACTTTGCACCTTGCGTTCGTGTACTGTGAGTATTTCATTGCCTTCTGTGTTGCTTCGGTTTGCCTTTTGACTTACAATTCTTGCCTTGCCCTTTATTTGGTCCGTTTGGATTGTGGCGGTTAACCCTTGGCTTGTCCCATTTCCACTCAAATTCTAGCCTTTGCGTTTTGGTCTGGTTGCTTGGTGAATTCCCGGTGTTTGACCTCTGTTTCCGTATCTGACTACCCCTCTCGACTTGCCCCTTTTGCACACTGTTTGGTTTACTCTGGTTAGTTAGGGTGCTCCCAGCTGGATCTCACAGTCCTTCCAACCTGTTGCTGCCTGTCCCAGACCGGGTCGTAACAGTGACATTCATATGACACTTAGCATGTTTTTCCCTCTTTCTCTCAATGAATCACTGTTGTCGTTGCAGATTTTCATGACAAGGCCAGGCAATGTCACACTCTTTAGCAAACTGTGGGACATTCCTTCAACACATCGGATCTCTCGCGAGACCACGTCTGCACGTTTTGAAAATGCAAGGATTTAGGGGAGCACATATACTGGGCGTGGACAAAATATTGGTTACCTCCCTGGAAATATATATTTTTTAAACTCTCAGAAACATTTTTTACCCCTTTGCGCAGAATACAAATATTGCCAATTTTCTCCGGTTATGCATCGCCTATTTAAAGCTTTATAACTCAGTACTTGTGTCACACAGAGGAAAATTATTCCAGTGAAACAAGACATTTGGACATTCAATTTTAGAATTTTTAGGAATTAAATTTCGGAATTTACAGATGCCGGCGTCTATATTTGCGCAAAGGGGTTAAAAATGACTACAATTATTAAAAGTATCTAAATAAGTGGTTCTTATTAATAGGAACATGAATGAGCAGCATGTATCTGCTAAGTACAGATCTAACCTAGAATACTTTGCTTAGAAAGTCTCCAAAGCAAAATGAGGACACTGACAGAGTTTTACAGCGACAACAGTTGGTGCCCAATTTGCAGGTGCGCTGGTCACAAACACAGCAAAAGTACTGAAGGTAATAAAGGGAGCTGTGTCAAAAATAATGAAATCCACTGCCCATATCATACGCCGATAAAGAACTGTCTGTGCACATCAAAGCTGACTGAATGCAATGCTATTGTGATGCCCCAAAGAGCCCTGGAACTGCCCTAAACTCAGCTTAACCCCAGGCTTTCTGCCCTGATGGCCATTTAAACGTAAACTCATCCTGAATTATCAGTGCTCCAAGCCACATTTGATCTAGGACTCAGTCTGAGCCAGGGTTGGGCTCAGTCCCTTTTTATCAATTCCAGTTCTACTTCAATTCCAATCAATATATTTCGTTTTCGATTCCATGTATGATTTAAAAATTTCATTTCCAGTTCCAATTCCGACATTTACCCCAACTCTGGTCTGTACCACTGTTGCCCCCAGGCTATAATTTCCCAGCCAAACCCAAGCCTTTGTCCCAGCTGGCATTGTTCCTTGTTTTCTATTTATAGCTTTATAATCGGTTACAACCTAATCGGTTACACTTTACTTGAAGGTACCGTCATAAGAGTGACATTAAACTGTCATAACTGTTACATGTGTCATGTCTCCCCATTCCTATTTGTTCTCTCCTTTCTCCTTTTTCTCTCCTCACCCATAGGCAATGGGCTCTGACTTTTTGGAGCCAGGTTCTGCCCAAGGTTTTCTCCTAATTAAGGAGACTTCCCTGCCACTGTTGCCTTTGGCTTACTCCTTTGGGGGGGTCAAGCCCTGTCTTATGGAAAGCGTTCAGGGCCAATCTCTCTTATGAAAAGTAAATTTAATTGAATTGATCCAATGATTACGACAGAATTCCAGCTCACCAATGAATCCATCCCGTCTCACAGCAGTGGATCTATCAAGTCTTCACAAAGTCAAAATGAGAATCACCAAGCTGGTATTTACTGTGGGTTTCGAATGATTGTATCACCCCTGTAGGTAAATGCATGTGAAACAGGCTTCATGTGAGAATACCACATACCTGGGCTTGAACGACTTTAGATAATTGGATAACAGAATGGGATGAGGTCAATGGATGAAAGTGACTCACTCAGGCTTATCTCAGGCCTTCTCGATCACACATTGCACTTGAGGACGGGTCAAGGATGGTGGTGGACGGTAGTTTGAGGCACGATGGCGGTTAACAGTGTCGATTTTCATCCTTGTAGCTTGTTCAAAATACTAGTCTGTAAGGAGACAAAATAGATCTGCCATTTTTTGGAAAGGAAAAGTTACACAATGCAAGAAAAAAAAACATTTCTGTCCTTCACCAAAATCAGTGACATCAAACCGCTACACTGCAGAGCTGATGCAACCAACAGCAACGTGATTTTCGATGTGATTAGTCTGACGTGTGATGTCTCCAAGGCCTGAGAGGGCCATTAGAAATCTGCTTCAGAAAGACAAAGGGAGCATCCGGCCATCTTGTTTGAAAACCTTTGATGAAGCTTTTTTTAATACCCAGGAAGCTCCCCAGTATTTCCTGTTGCAGCCAAGTTGTTTTGAGGAGGTCATACACACCTCTGCTGTGATCTGGAAAAACCTAGTGAATTTATCAGTAGTAAGAATTCTCGCAACTGAACAAAAGTCTGCAGATTCTGGACTTTTTCTACCCGGAAGAAATTATAGAAACCTGATTTTGACAGTTCAAATAACACTAAAAGTTATTGTATTGAGATTTTCACCACTCTTAATTATGGCAAATGGGTCAAACTCTGTTTCTCCCAAGGACAGATGTAGTGGGTTTTTCCTGATCACAGGAGACCTGTGAAGCAAACTTGGAAAAAGGAAAAGGAACTACAGCGACTACAGGATTATCTCACTGCTCAATGAAGATGTTGGCATTGGCTGTACAAAAATAAAAAGGCTCTGCAAATATAAAAAAAGAAAACGTTTATGTGCTCCCACAGCTTGAAAGTGTGGCAGATGTGAAGCAGGTTAACCATCTAATTGTCATTTATGTCAATTGGCAATGACGTCATATTTTGAATGAATTCTGGGTGATTTTTTTTTCTTCAAAGATCTTGCCACTGGAGCTGACACTAGAAATCTGAATTGTAGGAGAAAAAAAATGCTCTATACTAAAATCCAAGTTGTCTGATCGACTCCCAGCTCGTAAATCGTCTTTCAATAGCTGCACTTCATCACCTAAATCACTCTTCTCCAGGTATTTGAAATGCCCTCTGTTTTATGACTATAATGACTTGGCTCGCCCTCATTGGCTGAGAGGTCCAGAACAGTCAGCTGACGGTCATAAGTAAAAGCACAGAACGGCCGTCAGCAGCGCCCCATTCATCTCACCTGAAGTGCAAGACCTGGCAGGTTGATCTCCAGCCAGAGCTGAGTTGCAGTCAGAGATTTGTGCTCTTTGGAGGTGAACAGCTGACAGTAATGATGATGGCCAATTCAGGAACAAACGAACGGGCCTTTGGGCGGCCATGAAGAAGACTTACGGCACACAGAGAGAAGAGCTGATGACCTAAATCACTGCTTATCTGGTGGAAAGTCTGGTCCTCATGTTTGGTGCAGCATGATTCTTCAGCAGTAAAGACAGATTAAATATATATATATATATATACTGTATATATATAGCACCAGTCAAAGGTTTTGACATACCCACATTTTTCTTACCACACATGTTAAATAAAGAAAGAAGCACCCGTTATTTTGCAAAAAAAAAAGAGATCTAATTCTTAAATCCGTCAAACTAACCAGCGTTTTTTGTCGTATTTTCTGAGCATATTCATAATTTTTTCCCCCCTCAAGGACAATCATATAGCAATAATCATATGGCGAATTTGCAGCTGCAAAGGTATCAAACTTCTCAAAGATGTGCTGCACTTGTGGTGAGCTTTTTGCAGACCTTTTTGCCCAATAAGTCCCAAAACAACTTGACTTTAATTTGGCCGTTGGAAAATGGAAGGAACTTTCTATTTACTTTGCAAAATATGGCCACAAAATTTTGGACGCTTTTCAAACAAACAGTAGTAGTAGAGAAGTTAAGCCATTTAAAGTTCTCTAAAAGCAGAATGCTGTGACTTAGGCAAAGTGTGTCCGAACTTTTGACTGGTACTGTGTATACAGTACATTTATTTAAATTTAATTCTAGCTTTTGACGTTTATTTTTTGTTTTCCACAGTGGTCTTGCTGAAGATAAAAAGTACATTTGAATTTAATTAATTAAATTTAAATAAGTTTATAAATAAATGCTTTCATTCCATTAAAACTGTTTATACAGATAGTTTAGTCTTGTCAAATCCCTGATGTCACCATTACCATGGTTGTCTGCAATTACTTGGAGGGATATGTATATATATGTATATATATTGTGGCCTCCCTGTTGGGATTCTGGATTCTGCTGTCATGTTAAGTTCTGTGCCTGGCCTAGCCATGTTTAGTATTTCTGTGTTTAGTGACCACTGCTCTGTCTGACTATTCTTAGGATTGTGTTTTGTGTTTTGGTAATTTAGATTTCCTGTTTATTATTTTTCATGTTTAGATCATTTAGTTTCCAAGCCATGTTTTCATTTTCATGCTTTGCACTTTGTCTCCCCTGTCTTGTCATGTGTGTATCTTTGCTTACAGTCCCTTGTCTTGTGTGACACTCATTCGGGTGATTTATTGGTTTCTGGGTTTCAATCTTCTTTCATTATCTCGTGTTCTTCCTTCCTCTCTCTTTTACTGTCTTACTAACACATACTAACAGTTTATTGTTTTTGCTAATTACTAACCACACTAATCTTGTATATTTTTACTAACTTTCTAACATGCACTCAGGATTGTAAAGCTGCACATACTAATTGACTAACTACCTCTCAGCAGTCGCTCAATTCTAATCTCCGCCTCCTTGCCTATCCCTAATTATCTCTGCTGCAAGTTTCTGTGGATTTCCACTTATACTTTGTGCTTTCCTTTTCTTTTATCTTGGCACTTTAGTACTCCTTAACCGGAGCTGTTGTTTTGTACTTAGGTTTGTCTTGTGATCTCTGTCTGCGTTTTGGCTACAGCCAAATTCATGTAATTAGTTTATCCCTCATGTGTCTCTCCCTGATCATTGTTCCCACTGATTGCACCTGTTCTCCCTGGTCATGTGTTTACCCCGGGTGTGTATATAAGATGTCTGTTTGGTACACTTTCTTGTCAGATCGTTCTCCCTAGTTTTCTCGTGCCACGTTTCTCGCCTTGATCTCTCAGTGTTTATCTTTCTGACTGGACCGTCTTTGATATCGAGCTTTGCCTACTCCCTGTACTTTTGCCGCATTCTTGTTTTTTGACCTCTTTTGTCTGACGACGATTTTTTGTGATTGGTGCCCTGTGTATGACTCTGGATTTCGCCCTTTGGATTCTGATTTTGGATTGCGGACATTGTACTGTTGCCAGCTCTGTTGGGGGGTTTCCCCCTTCAGAAATAAAGCCTCCTTTTTGCATTTTACTGGTTTTGCTCTTGGTTCATTTCGTAAAACCTCACACTCCCAGCCTGATCTCGCATGGGCAATGTGGACAGCAGTAGGGCAACGATACCAGACACAGGATTTAGAACAAAAACAGCCTTTTATTAGGCACTCGCACTGAGACTGGGGGTTGAGGGAGGTCAAGGGTCCCACACGGCCGGTCCACTGGCTCTAGGGCAGGGGTCCCCCTCAGCGCCTGCTCCGCATCCCCAAGGTGCTGGAGGCCGGGTAAAGAAAGCACAGGATTAATGTTGTAACTCCGTCAGAGGGCAGGAGAGCACCCAAACATTTCCTCTGTCTGCTCCAGACTCCATCGCAGCAACCCCATTTTATGCCCCACACTGACTGCATCTTCATGTCCTCCTGGTGTGTGCCCTTTTAAACCCATCTCTGGAATGCGGCGCTGTCCGTGGTGCTGCGTTTGTGCTGCGGTTTCTGTCCAGGGTTCTGAATCCCCAGACGTTATCCTGTTGGTGTCACGCCTTTTCCTGCGTGCTCCTGCTCACATGGGACACCAGCTGAAAGGCGGGGCTGCCACAATATCCATATATATGAATCCGAGTTTGGCTACAATTCTAGTTGTACGTTTTTAAAGTCCATCAGTGTATATATATATCTAGTAATATATTTTAAAAGTCCATCAGTGTTTGTATGTATATACTTTATGGTCGTACATCAGAAATAGGTGTATACAAAAGGGTGGAGTTGTTACAATCCGATATTTTTTTCAGCATTCACTTTTGATTTTTCTCGGGTTGTGGTGAATACATCTGAATATATCTAGTACCAATTTGCTGGCTTTAATTTGATACCCTCCATTCACCATCTGAGGCAAGAGCTGCAGAGCTAGGGCACATAAACTAAACGGAAGTCAGGGGTGGAGCGGAGGCGGTGGAGGGGGTAATAACATAATGTATTGCAGACAGCTTGAAACCTAGGTTTGGTTCATGGATTAGCCCCTAGGTGTCTCTGGTGACAGGAAATGATCCTGTAGAAACAAAAGGAAGCCATTTTTAATCAAGGTCAAACCATGTGCTTTGGCCTGGAAGAGCATGCTGGATGATAAGTTGTACTCCAGTGTATCATTTGACGAATTAACTCCTCAACATCAGGTAAATGAGATGAAGAGATTGAAAAAGTAAATAAGTCAGAAGTCAAGTCTAAATCAATGGCCAGGTTCATCAGAGGGGTACATTGAGTGGATGGACTATGTGGTTGGCCAAAGTTCTGAGTCTCCAGCCTCTGGTTCTGATGGAAGTGAGCATCCCAGCTGTAACAACTTTACTGAAAGGTCAACTCGCCCAACCAAAAATGTTCTGCACACAAGCTTGGAGTGCTGGTACTGACAATTTTCCTAGTATCCTTTCAGGTTCAAGATGTCTGAGAAAAAATTTAACTGTGACAGGTGTGGAAAGACATTTGTTAGGGCAGACCATTTTTGAGTCACTCAGTGACTACTTCTTATTCCACATTGTCTTCCGAGGGTGTGGTCACCCTTTCAGAGGATCTTACTTGTGATGGCCATGGTCTTGACTTGACTGAAAAAGAAGGTCATTTCCTCCTTTAACATCAGGACCATGAGGATATCATGCGTGTTATTGCTTCCTAATGAACATTTGAATCATCTCAGGGCAGAGCTGTGACCAAGTCATCATGTTCAAGTCAAATCAAGTCACTGGTTGTTCGTTCAAACTCAAAGCAGACGAGGGAGAGCAATGAGGAGTGAAAGGGGGTAGGGGAACAAATTAGACAATAAGCTAACTAGTGAACAAGCAGAGTGGGGAAAGCTGAGAGCCATGAGCTGCATTTCATGTCGAAATTGACCCCTTTCTGATCCTAAATGTATCTCAGCTTTTAACTCTCTCAGCTTTCCCAACTCTGCTTGTTCATCAGTTAGCTCATTGTCTAATTTGTTCCCCTACCCCCTTTCACTCCTCACTGCTCTCCCTCGTCAGCTTTGAGTTTGAGCTAATGATCAGTGACTTGATTTGACTTGAACATGATGACTTGGTCACAACTCTATCTCAGGGACACTGAACTGACCTGGCAACATACTAAACTGAGTCTACTGTGGGTTATTAGAGACCTTAAATGTCCCATTGATTGATTTAGCAATTTTCACCAGTGAAAAGGGTTGAAATTTTTGTTGATTTTCAATGCTTGGGGCATGGACCTTCAAGTAAGCAATTTGGAAATTTGATGGTTTTATGTTGAAGAGGAATCTTTCTTCTTCCTTTTGCAAAAAACCAGACAGAGTTATGTTCAGTATTAAGTGAGCTATGACCTCTTATTATCTTACACCCTATTTTGAGAAAACGAACAAAACGTTTTCAAATTCTGATGCATTTTCCTATTAAGCTGAAGTGTTTGGTCCCTCATAACTTTAGTTCTAAACTGCTTATTGGTGTTTTGATTGTATTTCCTCAAAGTACTTTTGTATTCTAATAAAATATCAAAAAATCAAAAATTTGTCATTTTTGACCATGTAACCCAAATTAGCACCTATTTGTCACATACGACCTTAAATATATATATATATATATATACATATATCTGAGAGAGAGAGAGAGAGTTAAAGTAATTATTGTAAATTAAGTTTATAAATAGATCCCTGTCCTACAAATCGCATTCCCCGCGGGGCGAAAAACTGCTGGATTTCCACCCTCCTTTCCCTGAGGGTTTGGTACTTTGCTACATTTCTCTGGAATAGAGTGACAAATACAGTACAAGCATGAAATAGCAAATTGCAATATTAGGATTAGCGCTGACACTGTTCTCTACACTCCCAACTGCCCCATTCTCACAGGCCTGTTCATGAGTAAAAGGGCTAGTTATGGAGCGAGGGATAATTATTGTGTATATGAATGGAGGGAGAGTGAGGGAGAAGAGAGAACAATGGCGTGGATTGGACAGGGATGGAGGGAGGGTAAAAGAGCGAGAGAGGCCACTGCAACTCCTGCGTAGGGAGGGAAATTGAAAGAATGAGAGTGAGAGAATGATTGAGTGGAAATGTAGAAGAAAAGAACAAGTATTAGATAGAGGAGACATTAGGACTCAGCTGAACAGAGGTGCAATGAGAGATAATGACTGAGCAAATGTGCATTAAAGTTGGGAGAGTGATACAGCGGGAGGAATATCGTGTGGGAGGGAAAGTGCGCAGTCAGCAAAATATAAATAAACAAGTGCGCAAGACTGTAAGAAAACTGATGTTTTTTTCCCCTCAGTAAACACAGGAAGTAAGAGCGCAGGAAGTGAGTCTCTGTGATTGTGGTAAAGTGGGATGATCTGTAGTGTGGGTTTGACCATGACTATCAGAGAGTTGGAACAAGAGAAGCTGTGCAGATCTGCCCTTGTCTAACGAGCTGTAGTCAGACTGAGTGGCTTCTGTATGCGGCGGACCTTGGGGCCCACTAGAGCTTCACTCAGTCCCAGCCATCATTACTCTGCTCCTCAGAACTAGCTGTCTGCCAGTCTCAGCAAAGCTGTGGATCCTGAGGAACATTCATCTCTCCAGAACTGAGGATGAAATAATTACCTCCCTCCAATGTCATGACAAACCCAGCCGAGACCTTACTAGAGAGAAAAAAAGTGCTTTCATTTTTTAAACATACTACTACTACTACAACTACTAACAGTGGATTGTGTTTGTCTGTGTGTGTGTGTGTGTGTGCTAGTGTATATAAGTGTATATATTTGTGTGTGTTTGTGTGTGTGTGTGTCCGCACGCCTGCGCGCGTGTGTGTGGGCTCTGATACAATACTCCCTGACAGCATCTCCCTTGCAGCTGTTGGCTGTGTTACAGGTCTGTTCTACAGGCCAGGGTTTTGCCAATTAGGTTTCAGAGAGTTTCTCTTGAATAATTTAGCACCAGCAGCTGCACTCCATGGTGTTTGTTACTAATGTCAATACCAATTTGAAATCTGTATGGCATTATATTGCGCTCAATTTATAAAAAGGGACATTTGAGCAAAATACAAGGTCCAGAATTACTGCATTACAGTTTTATTGAATTTCAGGATACACTGCGCATTTCAGATTTTCCGAGGTTGTTTTTGTAACTCTATACACACAAATTGATGCAATCACTGCAGAATAAATTCACGATAGTCAGACACAGCAAATGTAGCCTTATAGTCGGATTTTTGAGCTCCAATTCAAGCATGATGGGTGATCAGGAAGTGATGCGGCCCCGAAATCCCAGTTATCAAAGACTTCTGTCTTTGTTTACTGCATAGATTTATGTATGAGATCATTCTATCCACCCTCTTCCAATGAGATTGATCCCCTCAGTGCCATTTCAGTACATTTTACATTAAAACTCCTTTAATTTCCCGGTTATGTTTCTGAAGGAAAGACTCACTCTCAACACAGTGGAGCCTTTGTCATCTCCAGGTTTCCTCATGGTGGAAACTTTCCACGGGGAGGCTGTCAGACTGAATTTCCGGTTTTTGACGGCCCTGCATAGCCTGGACCCAGACGCCAAATTTGTAAAGGAGGCCTAATACAGGCCCATTAGCTAATACACTGCCATTTAACCCTTAGGGGGTTAGCAATGCAGCAATTATCGCTCAGTGACGTAAGATATCAAAATCAAAGCTGCTGAAAACCTATCATGTCGCGACTTGTTTAAAAGAGCTCCCGCAGTGGAGCTTTTTTTAAATAGGTAGATCATTAAATGTATTTTTTTGAAAAATGTATTTCAGCGCTCTGAGATTTAATGATAATGACTGTCACATCTGCTTTGGCTTACACCTCTGCTCCAGTCATCTAGACAGCAGCATCAAAGCGCTCACGTGCGCCCTACCCACCCGACACGCCCTCTGGCGACCTGCAACAGTGAGTAACATTGTTTAGTTCAGGTTATGTTCGCCTCACTTCTAACTTCTCAGCAGAGCCATTTATATAATTAGAAATATTGGATTCTTTATAGAATCTTACTTCTGGCTCCCTGACCCCTCCTCTCCTGACTAACAACTGGCTCTTTGGCTCTCCGCTTCCCTCGCTTAGCGTCTTGCTAAAATACACTCCTGCTGTGATAGTGGATCTGTTGTATTGTTCTGAACACTGCTACACCTTCAGCTGTATGTATGCCTGTAGCCTATATTTCCTGTCCCTACTCTCTATCCCCCCCCCATACTGCCCTTATGCAGAAAGGCCCTTCTCTAATACAGCCAGGATCTGGCAGATGTTTGTTTCTAGGAGTGAGTTTTTTTTCTGTAACTCCGAGTTGTTTTGTTTTCTCCTTCTATGAAGTAGTTATTCCTTGCCATTGTCGCCTCTGGCTTGCTCTTGGGCAATACCTTGTAAACTGATTTGACACCTGCAATGACCTTTGTGATGAAGTCTTTTATTGCAAGTGTTATGCAAATAAAATAAAATTGAATTGAATCCAGGGTTGTCATCCAGTGCCAACACATTCTCATCCCGACTCGTCATATAGTGCCGCTACCTAACCAAGCGTTGATATAATATATATACATGATGTTTTGGGTTAGGGGTTAGGGTCCATTTTAAACTGGCACCAAATAACAATGCCAATAGTGTCCTTTTGCATTGTATTTCGACGCTTGGCCAGGTAGCGTATATGATGCGTTGGGATGAGGCTGGGCTCCCAGTGTATGTTACTTCCTGGATCATGCATATTTCCAGTACTAAGTTCATTGACTTTCTAGTAGGAAACTCACATTTCTTTTACAATGGATATGTCGATGCAGTGACATACCCATCGAAGTGTCAGAATTTTCACACCATACATCACAAGATTGTAATTCGTGATTAGACTGAAAATGTACTGAGCCAAGTCAAATCATTACAAATACGTAACCATGGCTGACTCTGAAATTTGGCCGCACATGCACACATGGGGAGGTACCCCCAGTGACCTCTTGCACAGAGTACTTAACGTTCCTGGTAATAAGGGGGAACCTTCTTAAATGATCAGGATGTAGTAGCCCTCAATCCCCCTGACCCCAGGAGCTGAGAAAACCCCTCCGAAAAATAGTTCATAAACTATTTTTAATTCATGAACAGTTTTCCAATCACCACAAAAAGCTCCTCACATGTTCATCAAGTGTTCGTGAACTTAAGTTTATTTTCATACATGTAAATGTTCATGAAATGTTCATAAATGTATATGAACTGTTCATGAACAGTTCAGGAGTAAGTTACATTGTGGTGCAGTGGTTAATTGTGCTTGACTTGTGATTGAATGGTCCTGATTTCGAGTCCTTGTCATGACTTTTGTGCTCTGTTCTTAGAGGAAAAAACACTTCACTTTCACAATGTCCCACTCCACCCAGGCGTAGAACTGGGTACTGGGGGGTAACCTGTGATGGACTAGTATCCCATCCAGGCAGAGCAGCAATGCTCCTAGCTGCTTCATGCTATGGAAACCGGGGTTAAAGTTCCCCTATTATGTCACCAGGTGTGCAGCTAATTAGCCATCATGAGCCAGTTCAAAGTCTCCCCTTCCTGACATCACAAAGGGGAGAGACCACCCAGAATAATGAAATCTGATTGGCTGCTTGGCTGAAGGTGATCAGTTCTTCTTGCCTCTGCTAGGTCACTTCCCCATGTGATGTCAAAAGGGGAAAGATTTTGGAATGGCTTGTAATAAGTAATTGGCTGTGCACCTGGTGACATAAAAGGGGACCTTAAAGCACTGGCCTGATGAGCCACCTGGCTGAGGACAGGAAAAGTTTAGGAGAAGGCTAGAAAGGCTAGGCTAGAAAGTTCAAAAATGTCTCTCATGCACAAAGTTCATGAACGGCCATTTAATGTTCAGGAACAGTTCATGATTAATTCACGAACTTAAATCATGAACTGTTCACAAATAGTTCTTCACATTTTCAACAAAGGAGAGGCGGGTTGACAGTGTATATATGGAATAAATATTGATGTAAAACACTAGGATGATTGGCCTTATACACTCCAGCATTTACCGACACTATGCAAGTGACCATAGTACAGAGACCAGAGGATAGGAATGATTTTCCACAGAAGTACAGCTGTCGGACCACTGCAACAATTCAACCTTGATTACATCACGTCTCAGTTGAGACGTGGACTTGGAGCACCGCTGACCCAAATCAAAAAGGTGAGATAAATCTGAAGCCCGGCTTGTTGCAGTAAATGCCACACAAGGCTTACAAGGAGTCAGCCGTAATTGGGCCATAAAATCTACTTTTTGCCCCCGTAATTTTACGGTGGTGGCTCTAAATCAAGCGTTGCGATCGTCAGCCCCACGTGTCCTGTAACCTTGTTTCACAGTCAGCCCGTCTCGACAGATAAAAATGCAGAAATTCAGAAAATGTGTTCATGCCTGGCACCCTCACCACGTAGCTGAGCAGATAAAATCTGTGGTCTCACTAACAATTGTGAACCCCATGACGTGATTTCAACAAGCAGGAGCTCTTTTAAACAAGTCGCCACATGATAGGTTTTCAACAGCACAAGGTAATTTCATTCATCGTTTTTCGAAAATTGATTTCAGCACTCTTAGGGTTAAAAATTCAGCACTATTTCTTCAGGGTCCATGTCAGTCAGTCAACTTTTATCCTCCCAAGGAGAATGAAATGAATAATTATTAGGACAAGTTTCCAAAACTCATAAATTCATGGGAAGTAACCTTCCAACTCCCAGATTCAGTGCTGTTAATAGTTTGATTTACTTGAGTAGACATGACGTAGCTGTAATTAAACCTCAATTTATGCACGCTCTGTCCTACCCCTCTACACCAAGGTTTTTATTATCTATTACTGTGACAGTGGTTGAGAGATACAAACCTCATTTCAAAAGTACCTGCAATATTTTGGCTCCAAATTGACCTTGTGTTTGCATCACATAGAAAATTTCTCTTCACGTTAAGCCAGATAAATGCGCGATCCAAAAAGCAGGATTATTCAGTTATCTAGTTAACAGCTCGAAGAAAAACATGGAAGAGCTCTTTTTACTTCAGTCAAAATGTTTTTAGAATGGGTTCTCCTTTCACTTAGAGTCATCATACTGTTATCCAAATTTTTGCAAATCTGCTCTGTGTAACATAATCAGATTTAGTATTGATGGCTAGTAAAGCAGCTTTGTAATATTTGTCAGAATCAGTTATCTTCTTATTTTTTTAACCTGGGAAGTCCTGTTGAGATTGAAATCTCTTTTTCAAGGGAGGCCTGGGGAGGGAGAGGGTAATTTGCACAGCCAATTTAGATCAGGGAATGATTAGGAGGCAGGTCGAAAGAGCCAAATTGGGACTTTTAGCCATGACACTAGGGAACCCCTACTCTTATTGAAGAGTGTCATAGGATCTTTAATGACCACAGTGAGTCAGAACCTTAGTTTCACATCTCATCCGAAAGATGGCGTCTCCTTCAGTACAGTGTCCCCATCACTGCACTGGGGCATTGGGGATTATTCCACCAGAGGGAAGTTCGCAACCTACTGGTCACCAATACCTCTTCCAGCAGTAACTTGGTTTTCCCAGGTGGTCTCCCATCCAAGTACTAACCAAGCCCACACCTGCTTAGCTTCAGCCATGCAGCTGGAGCAGATCGAATAGTGGTATGGCTGCATTAATGGTTCCAAAGAAAACTCATATTGCAAGAATGAACAAATCTTTTTCGTGTAAATTGTTTTGGAACAACTACTTTTACTTGGATTTTAAGAGCATTGAGTCTGAGAGAGACTATGCTACAAAAAAAAAAAAAAAAAAACGGAAACAAACAAACAAAAAAAGATGCAGAAAAACAACAGTCGGAAAAAAAAAAACTTATCACCAGTAAATGACAATCGTTTTGCTATTATCACCATCCAGGCCCTGTCCTATAATTTTACTTTTTCAGTTCAACATCCTACTGTACATTCATCTTAAATTTTATATTGTTTTGAGCTCTTGTGTTCACATTGTATACATTTCCATTGTACAAAACCCAAAACCAGTGAAGTTGGCACGTTGTGTAAATCGTAAATAAAAACAGAATACAATGATTTGCAAATCCTTTTCAACCTATATTCAATTGAATACACTGCAAAGACAAGTTACTTAATGTTCGAACAGGTAAACTTTGTAATTTTTTGCAAATATTAGCTCATTTGGAATTTGATGCCTGCAACATGTTTCAAAAAAGCTGGCACAAGTGGCAAAAAAGTTGAGAAATGCTCATCAAACACTTATTTGGAACATCCCACAGGTGAACGGGCTAATTGGGAACAGGTGGGTGCCATGATTGGGTATAAAAGCAGCTTCCCTGAAATGCTCAGTCATTCACAAGCAAGGATGGGGCGAGGGTCACCACTTAGTGAACAAATGCGTGAGCTGATTGTCGAACAGTTTAAAAACAACATTCCTCAACGAGCTATTGCAAGAAATCTAGGGATTTCATCATCTACGGTCCGTAATATCGTCAAAAGGTTCAGAGAATCTGGAGAAATCACTGCACGTAAGCGACAAGGCTGAAAACCAACATTGAATGCCCTTGACCTTCGATCCCTCAGGCGGTACTGCATCAAAAACCGACATTAATGTGTAAAGGACATCACCACATGGGCTCAGGAACACTTCAGAAAACCACTGTCAGTAACTACAGTTCCTCGCTACATCTGCAGGTGCAAGTTAAAACTCTACAATGCAAAGCGAAAGCCATTTATCAACAGCACCCAGAAACGCCGCCGGCTTCGCTGGGCCCAAGCACATCTAAGATGGACTGATGCAAGGTGGAAAAGTGTTCTGTGGTCTGACGAGTCCATATTTCAAATTGTTTTTGGAAACTGTGGACGTCATGTCCTCCGGACCAAAGAGGAGAAGAACCATTTGGACTGTTATAGGCGCAAAGTTCAAAAGCCAGCATCTGTGATGGTATGGGGGTGTATTAGTGCCCAAGGCATGGGCAACTTACACATATGTGAAGGCAACATTAATGCTGAAAGGTACATACAGGTTTTGGAGCAACATATGTTGCCATCCAAGCAATGTCTTTTTCATGGACGCCCCTGCTTATTTCAGCAAGACAATGCCAAGACTCATTCTGCACGTGTTACAACAGCATCACTCCGTAGTAAAAGAGTGCGGGTACTAGACTGGCCTGCCTGTAGTCCAGACCTGTCTCCCATTGAAAATGTGTGGCGCATTATGAAGCGTAAAATACAACAACGGAGACCCCGGACTGTTGAACAACTTAAGCTGTGCATCAAACAAGAATGGGAAAGCGTTCCACCTGAAAAGCTTCAAAAATTGGTCTCCTCAGTTCCCAAACGTTTACTGAGTGTCGTTAAAAGGAAAGGCGAAAAAATTAATGATTATTTGCAAAAAAAAATAAAGTTTCTCAGTTTGAACATTAAACATCTTGTCTTTGCAGTGTATTCAATTGAATATAAGTTGAAAAGGATGTGCAAATCATTTTATTCTGTTTTTATCTACGATTTACATAACGTGCCAACTTCACTGGTTTTGGGTATTGTACATTGTATACATTTTCATTGTATTTTTACAATTGGTTGAATAAATTATCTACCTATCTATCTACAGAATGAATCCTATAAACTCCCATGATTGTTATTAAATTCTAATTCACTGATCTCATAAGCATGCAAACACATTCTGTTGGTGTTCTGTTTTACCCAGTCAGTCATGCAGACAGCTTGCCATTCGATTCCTTGCGATTCAGTGATTCAGTTTAATTTTCGTGCAAATGCAATACCTTTACCTTAAAGTTTGCCTTGCTTTAAATACATGTATAACAATTTCCAACAGTGAACTTTGCATTACCACATCAACGGTTAATGCTAGCATTGAATTACATCTACATTCAATTACATACATTCAACTGGCAAATAGTAGCCAGCAAAAGTATTTGTTTGGTTATTGTGATGTGGGAGAGTATGTCATTAGGGTATCGAAAGAATCAATTTCTTTCATTGTTGAAGATTCATTTGTATCGGTCCAGTTATAATAAATCAATCTATTCCTATGTGCATTATCGAAAACTGCAGGGAATTTGTTTGACTAATTCCTGTTGCACTGCGTGAGGCTTATTTGAAAAAAAGGGAAAAAAGATGCATTTATTGAAATTCATTATGCATTTTAGAGGAGCCGTTGTTTTCTTATGCTGTAATCTTGGTTTTCAATAAATGTGTCTTAAAATTGGCTCTACATTAGGTTCTTGTCAAAATGTTATTGAATTCAATGCAGGAATATAGATAATGCCAGCTGGGACAGATAATGCTAGTTGGTTTTTCAGAAAACTTTACAATTAAAGGAAGACAGCTACTGATATTTATCTATTGGTCTGTAAATGCCATAGTCTCTCTCTCTCTCGCTCTCTCGCTCCCCCCCCCCCCCCCCCAACTGTCTAATAAGTTCAAAGGCAGAAGAGATCATTGTATTTTGGTCACTAATGATGCCACTTTGCCTGTGCTGACGATTAAATGTACTATTGATTTTTAAATATAGGTTAAATAGTGTTTCCGCTTTCTCCCAACATTAATCACATTCTCGAAGAGGTTGGTGCCTTTCAGTAGGTAAAGCATTGAGAATGGTATTGTTTTGGTAAGAGGAAATGTGTGTATGAATTATTTCTTGCTCACAAATGACATACCTTTTGCACAATGGAATGAGGGGCATTAAGCTCCTATAAGGTAGGGTTGAGTCAGATAATTTGGGACACATTTTGCTCCATTGAAAAAAAAAAAAAAAAAAACCCAAAAATTCTGAAACCTATCTTATGTGGCCCTTTAAAAACTTGTTATGGATCTTTACCGCATTTCTCTAAATAGGCCACGTGCTAAGGCTCAAAATATGATGTTTCGTTCCACCATCTGGGGAATACTTTATTTTTGCATAATTCTAACCAGAAGCACATACTATTTAAGTAAACAAAACTTCTCCTCTGAAAAGTGTGCAGTTTTTGCAGAAACAACTACCATTTCAGGGGCAAAGGGAAATAGAGTAGGGGTCAAAAATCTGATGTCATCAGATTGTAGCAAGTTTGGTATCAAATTGTAGGTCTATGAATGTGCTCCAAAGAAAATATGTGTCCCAATCCACTGGCCAGCCCCTGTGCCCCTACAGAGGGGGTTGAAATCTGAGAAAATGAGATTTTGGCCCCTTACCATGGGGCCCAGGGGCTAGTGAGGAGGATCAAATATGTTGTATTCAAATATGTTTAGTTAGACCTTTCAAATGACACCCATGTCGCTGGAGTCCACAAACTCATTGCTGCTCAGGGGCAGGGAACCCCTTAAAATGGGGCCAAAATGCATGAACATTTCCCCTGAGTGAATGGGTTTGTGGACCCCATTGACATGGGTGTCATTTGAGAGGTCTAACTAAACATATTTGAATACAAAATGCTTGAGCTTGGTCACTTGCCCCTGGGCCCCATGGTAAGGGGCCAAAATCTCATTTTCTCAGATTTCAACCCCCTCTACAGAGGCACAGGGGCTGGCCAGCGGATTGGGACACATATTTCCTTGAAGCACATTCATAGACCTACAATTTGATACCAAACTTGTTACAATCCGGTGACATCAGAATTTTGACCCCTACTATATTTCCCTTTGCCCCTGAAATGGTAGTTGTTTCTGCAAAAACTGCATACTTTTCAGCGGAGAACTTTTGGTTACTTTGATAGCATGTTTTTCTGGTTATAATTATGCAAAAATAAAGTATTACCCAGTCGTTGGAAAGAAAAACCATTTTCTAGGCATATTTTCAGCCTTAGCACGTGGCCTAAAAGAAAACAAGTTGCAAGGTGAAATACTTAAGAAACTTTGGATGCTCAGACACATCATGTGTCCTTACTTCACTCCAATGAGATTTTCATGTAAAATGGGACAGTCACTGATGTTAATCAGGACACCAAACGATTCAGTTTAACGGAGGAATAACTTGAAAATGTATTCAGTGCTCAAAGGGTTAAATGGTTAAATCCATTTATCAGGTCAACCAGACTGTGTAAAACTTCACAGCAATACCAACGACGGAAATTGCCGAAGGCAAAGGCTCAGCGCGAACTTTTGACTGGCGCGTGAACTTTTTCCTGGTGCGAATCATAATAAAAATGAATCAATTTTCTCTGTTCGTAGAACAGGGCACAAAAGCACAATGGTTACAATTGATCTGACTCCATAAGAAATTTGATGTGCTCTCGATCAATATCTGACTCCAGTGAGAATTACATTTTGGAATTTGGTGAAACATGCGGGGATCTCGGGGTGATTGCATCTCGGACTCTTAAGTGAAGACCTGCGTTACTCAATATATGCCTGCAGGTTTTAGCATTATTGCTGAATCTTATGTTCGTTGGTAATACCAGGAGTTGGGAGGGAATCACCGCAGCAAAGGCATCTTTTGGCTCAGAGACTATGAACCCAGGTCTATGCAGACACCCATGGGTTCCCTAAGGGAATTTAACGGTAACTGACTTTTTGTCCACGGGCCCCCTTATGACTAAATTCCCAGAACCGGCGCTACATAGACCTTTTAAATGAGAAGAACGTGATTGTCTCTCCAACTTAATAAAACCAATTCATATACCGGGCCGCTGGCCAGTCAGTCCTCGTCCTCAATCCCTAAGTATCCGTCGTAACCTGGCTAGAAAGAGTCTAAAATGATTAGAGTCATGGAGACGACGCAAGTTTATAGCAATAAAAATAATTTATTCACCAGGTGGGCAAGAACTTAAATCAGACAAATCAAATGTTAAATCAAACACAAGTTACAATTAATTTAGACAATGAGAGTGGAGTCATACCTGGCGAAAAGGCTACACACGGTGTAGAGATGCTCGTGTAGGAAGTCGTCTGCGATCTTCCATAATTAAAGAGGCTATACACACAGCATAAAGATGCTTGTGTAGGAAGTCGTCTGCGATCTTCCCAGAATGGACTGTTTCTCTTTGCTTTGAGCCAAAGCACAGCTTTGATCCAGGCGGCATGGCCATAAATTACCTGTAAGGGGGGCAGAATCTGGATTCTGGGTTTCCACCATTTGGAGGTAATAAAACAATTTAGCAGAGGGCGAGGAAAACGAGATGATTAGCGGAGAGGATATTTTACTTTGATTCTTTTGTATGGAGTTTCTGAAATTGAATAAACCATAATTTTATTTGGAATAAAATATGTTCCATTCAACTCCTTGAATTATTCTGAACAGAAACATACCAAACATGCCAGGAGAATGTATACATATGATGCATTGTCATGAAAAGCTCTCTTGCTGAATTACTTTATATGAAAATCGGGTAATTTGTGCATAAGTCAGCTTACAGTAGCATAATGAACATATGAGAAGGTTTGACATTTCCGGAGTTTTAGAATGTTTAAATAGATGAGTTAAGCTCCAGTTTCATGACTGACATGGCCAGCGCAGAAAAAGACCTGCTTATTGTTCCCTGCCGTCATCAAGTCCGCAGTCCCTCAGACACACAGCCATAAACACACTCTGCTTTCCTGTACTCCAGCTGCGCAAACATTCTGGGGAGTCAACGGCCCGTTCATCCCGAGGAAGTCCGAA
The DNA here is from genome assembly GCA_029721435.1 of Gymnothorax reevesii. Taxonomy (NCBI): domain Eukaryota; kingdom Metazoa; phylum Chordata; class Actinopteri; order Anguilliformes; family Muraenidae; genus Gymnothorax; species Gymnothorax reevesii. Next base: position 25,121,809 of record CM056589.1, read on the forward strand.
CAACTTGTCATATTGCAGGACTCCTGAGTTCTTTGAAGTGCAGGACGAGCCTCAGTCCCTGGGCTCCCCCAGTTTGTCGGCCTTTTGCGGCATCCCAGCGTGAGCCCCCGCGTTACAACTGTAATGTACAGTACAGGCCAAAAGTTTGGACACACCTTCTCATTCAATGCATTTCCTTTATTTTCATGACTATTTACATTGTAGATTCTCACTGAAGGCATCAAAACTATGAATGAACACGTGGAATTATGTACTTTACAAAAAAGTGTGAAATACCTGTAACTGAAAACATGTCTTATATTCTAATTTCTTCAAAGTAGCCTCCCTTTGCTCTGATTACTACTTTGCAAACTTTTGGCATTCTCTTGATGAGCTTCAAGAGGTCGTCACCTGAAATGGTTTTCACTTCACAGGTGTGCCTTGTCAGGGTTAATTAGTGGAATTTCTTGCCTTATCAATGGGATTGGGGCCATCAGTTGTGTTGTGCAGAAGTCAGGTTGATACACAGCCGACAGCCCTTTTGGACAACCGTTAGATACATACATATTTCCACATGTTCATTCCTAGTTTTGATGCCTTCAGTGAGAATCTACCATGTAAATAGTCATGAAAATAAAGGAAACGCATTGAATGAGAAGGTGTGTCCAAACTTTTGGCCTGTACTGTATTGTAGAATGAAACTCATTTTCAGCTGCCTCAGATAGGCAGGGTTTTGTACTAGAAACACATTCTATGCCACTTATTTCCCCCCTTTACTCACCTCTCTAATGCTGACTTTGGCGCAGTCCATGCACTTGCTTAAAAATCTGAGTTTTGTCCTTCGTCTAACATGCATATGTGTGGAACAATAATGGCTAACTCTGGACCATTGTGGCTGACACAGGCTCACTGCATGATCTCCATTTTTTATGTGACAAAAATGATAAAAAGTCTGTAGCATGACAGGGTGGCACACATTTGCATGGTAAGCCATGATTTATGGCATCTGGAAGCCCAACAACATGCAGGATTCACTTTAGAATAGTACGCTATTCTAGTACAAGTTTTTGTCCCGTTTACCAAATGCGTTCAGGGGACATTCACTTAAAACCCTTTCCCATAAAATGTAAAGTGTAATGTGGAAATATTTTGAGTCAAACATTAAATAAATGCACCATCTTATAACCATTTTTGGCGTTGTACATGCATTGTATTAGCTTTATTACTCTTATTACCAAAAGAGCAATTCAACATGGCTAACCTTGCAAGTTCAGGGGCTGGCGATTTTTTAAATAATTGGTCTGCTCAACCTAATTAACTCAGATCAATAAAAAATTATTGTTTAACGTAAAGATTATTTGCAAGAACAATACAAGAACATGTTTGGTTAGTGCTGCAAATATTTAACCCCTTTGAATATATATAGACGCCTGCGTCCGTAAGTTCTGACATTTAATTCCTAAATAATTCTGTAATTGAATTTCTAATAGTCTTGCTTCACTGAAATAATTTTCCATAGTCTCTGTAACACAAATACTGAGTTATAAAGCCCAAATAGGCTCATGCAGTACAAGAAAAAAACTTGCATCATTTGTATTCTGTACAAAGGGGTATTTAAAGTCCAGGATTTAAAACCATATTTGTGTTATTTCACCAGATGTCCCGATATAGAACCTTAATTGTCTCATTTTACCTGATGTCCCCAATAATCTATCTTCAGCCTATCTTTAGTTCATATGCAGTAGCATGGTTTTGTGGCACATGTTGTCTTTGAAACCCGAGATTTTGATCAAAGGCCATTAAAAAAAAAGCAATATTCTCAGCACACCAGCACTCAGTCATGAGAAGCCATTCTTCCAATATCATGTAATTTCATACCAAGTACTGCCATCAGAATTTAGAATGAGCAGTTGTGGGTAATAAAATATAAAATATGATACTCTGCGAATGAGATATCTGTTTTGAACTTAGCAACATCATTTGGTAGTATATGACACTAGTTTTTTTATAATTATTTTATTTCATCCCACAGTTTGTCCATGTGAGGTAATAGAGTTGTTGACGGTAATGCAGATATTTTTTGTCTTGAAATCAAAGACATGTACTCAGTAACAGAGCTGCTGCCATTGGTACACCACACAAAATCATTCTGGACTAATGGGAAGCTGTAATGGGATCTTGGCAGGGTTGTCGAGGAAAATAAGCGACTGAAAAAAATCAAATTCTCATTCTGCATTAAAACACGCAGAGCTCACATTATTGCCTGGAGGGCAAAGACCGAGGCAAACCATCAAACCATCAAATGTTTCTGAGCCACAGGACTCTGTCATTCTGCACTATACCCATCAGTCTCTCATCAACACAGCACTCAAAAGCCATCGTCCTCAACTATCCTGTTGAGAGATTTTATAGCGGAGAGAGAGAGAGAGAGAGAGATTGTTCGCCAAACTTTAATGACAGCTTTCACACCGGACGCGAAACGAATTTTTCGCACGACAGATTACATTCAAAGTCCATGCAAAGACGCGAATACACGCGTTTCGCGTGTTTTCGCGTCTTTGCGTTGACTTTGAATGTAATCTGTCGTGCGAAAAATTCGTTTCGCGTCCGGTGTGAAAGCAGCTTTACTCTCCATACTGCTGTCACTCCTCGGGTGTGCCCGCACTGGTCTTCCAGCACTGAAGCTGGGGTAGCACCAAAATCACGCTCTCTGCTGCAAAGTTTTAACGTGTCGAATTATAATTCATCATCATTTCTTTATGATCATGAAACAGGATAAACACTCGGCACATTATCCAAATCATTGCGCTTTTTAATTGCGCGTGGTTACGCAAACACGATGTTGTACTGGCACCAAAATAATTCACACTGATTGAATAAATCATATACTGATAACATTGTTGTTACAATTTGCACAGAAGTGAAATTCTAAAAAAAAACAAACCCAAAAAACAAACCAAATCGATGGAGTATAATAACGTCATGATCTGTGCAGTTATCCACAATGATTTTGCTGCTGCCATCATATTCCAGGCTGCAGGGCCAATTGAGGACAAATAAAGATGTGACAAACAGGTGATTTTACCCATTTGCCAAGTTGCCAGGTTGCAATCCATCATCATGGGTACAAGGTACTTCAAAATAAGTCAGTAGGATTTTGGACATTTCACTCAATACAGTGCATGATATAATTTAACGAACTCTGGACCACTCCCAAAGTGGAGGAGGGTATGCGGTGGAACGATAGATAGGGGATTGAGGTGGGGGTGATATTGTAAGGACTTGGTCTGTGATTGTCAAACATTGGGAGCCCCAGGTGGAGAGACTCAGGGTGGGGCTTGTATCTCTCGTCGGAGTCTGTGTTGCTCCCAAGCCCCCAGGGTCCCAGGTGGAGGCTGTTTCTTGCTTCCTTCTTGGAGAGGGGAAGGGAGGTAGGGACATAGAAATGAGACGAGTGGGGATTGTGGGAATGAAGGTGGTATATATAGGCGTGCGGACGAATGGGAAGGCGCATTGGGAGTGGTCTTGTTCATTAACGTTTGTTATCAGGAATACCCTTAAAATATGGAAGGAATCCGGTTGAATTTCTGTGCATCAAGGTCATGCCCAAAAATCGACTCTAAATGTGCATGATCCCCAACCTCTCAGATGTCACCATCTTAAAAACATCATACAACTGCTACAGTTAAAGTTTTACTATGCAAAGCTGAAGATATTCGTCAACAATATCCAAAATGGCCACTGGCTTTTTTGAGCTCCTTGTCAGCTGAGATGTACAGTATCTCAGCAAAAATGTTTTGTGATCTCAGAAGACAAAATTTCAAGGGTTTTTTTTTTTTTACCTACAAAAAAAAAAAACAGCAGATATTTTTTCCAGACCCATGCGTTGAGGACAACCCAGGCAATTTCCAGTGTCAGGTCCAAATGCCTTTCTCTGACATCGTGTTTGGGTGTGTCAGTTCATCTATCATGAGTGACTCATACGTTTGAGAAGGCACCATTAATGCAGAAAAACGTATACAAATTTTTTGAGCAACATATGCTGCCATATAGACATTGTCACTTCCAGAAATATTGTTGAATTTTCTAGGAAGGCAACATCAAACCACATTCTGCATGGATTACAACTGCACGGCTGCATAAACAGAGTGTGGATGTTAGATTAGCCTGTCTGCAGTCCTGCTCTGAGCCTGATTGTGGATCTATGATGCAATCTGAGGCAATATAAATGGCAACAAAATCCTTCTTGATTGCATAGCTTGACCAGCTGGCATTTTCAGTGCCCAAACACTCAATGAGTGTGTTGAAAAGACATGGTGATATTACACAGTGCCAATTTTTCTTTCCTCTGTTCCAGACATTACATTGTATACAGTATATTAAAAGAGCAATTTGATTCACATGTTAGAAAATCAAATATTGTGTTTTGACTGTGTACTGTTACTGTGTACTGTTTTTGATATAGTTGAGGGTGAATTAACTTTTCAATGGACTCCATCTATCTATCTATATTTGTATAAATACTGAAAAATTTGTGAGTCTTTGCACCTGTCAAGAGGAGTCCTGTGAGCTACATCCTAAAAATAAGGGGCGCTCGGTAGAGTGCCTACCTCCACCATGGTATATATCTGTTCTTTTGGTTACAGAATATGTTCCAGATCACTTCCAAAATTAAATGTACCCTTCCTCAGACTACCACCTATAATCCTGCCAAATTTCATGGCAAACCATTCTTGACTTTTTGAGTTTTCCTCTCAGAAATATTGTATAGACTGGGTTAGACAGATATTATTTAATTCTTCTGGATCCAGAATATTTTCTGGATCACTTCCAAAATTCAATTGACCCATCAATTAACGACCACCTATCATCCTACCAAATTTTGTGCCAAACCATTCAGAATTTTTTGAATCATTGTGTTAACAGACAAACAAATGACTCCCGGCTAGCAGGACCGTTGTCAAAATTGTGTGGTGTCTGACTCGAGACTTCAAATCTCCGCCAGCATAGCTGAATTTGTACTTATATCTCAGCTGTACTTTGGCCTAGATATTCCTCAATTTAATCACTTGTTCCTCTTGTGCTACTGTAAAATCCTGAAAAGTTTGGTTGAAATCTATGCAGCTGCTTATGAGATAGACAGACAGACAGACGATGAACTGAGTGAAATGACATGGTTGTCCATCTTGACAACCAACAAAAGGGTGAAAACATAACCTCCTAGGCGGGGGTAATTACTGCTTTAGCAAATCCATCCGCTCATAGCTCAGCATAATGAAGCTGTCCATGGTGCTGAAACTGAGTTTGCTCTTGCTTTGCGAAGCCCACTCACCCTCATCATGCAAACTGTGTGGGTTGCCTTCAATATGAGCGATTGCCACCACATCTATAAGGTTTTGGAGTGTACCTCGGAGAACAGCGCGAAAGAGATTGGACGGTAGTTTGCGGAACAGCGTTCTGTCTTCGCATAATGAGGCCCATGCATTGCCCCGTCCATTAGTGGCCCAATTATGCTTGGCAGGCAATTTCGCCTCTTGTATCATGTGAAATGGGCAGCGTTGGCAGGAGGCAGAGTGAAATCTCTGCTGATGCCGGCGATCACAGGCCTACGGTGTCGACAGCGCTGATGCCATCCTCCCGAGAGAAGTGATAGCAGCAGTACTTGCATTTTATTATTATCTTTTTTTTGTCATAGCACAAGCGTCTTTGATGACAGAATACATAATGTTGTGAAAATATGCTGAAACACTTTAGTTGCTACGACCCCTGATATTGGTCTGATTTACATTTCTCTGTCGCAAATGACTATATTTACATTCCCTTTACTTTCCTGGTCTGGGTTTCCCCAGATTGGCATTTTATTGACTGCCTCTTGCAGTGCAACTGTAGTGCATGGAACATGGTATAATTTATTGCTCTTCACACTAAGTCGAAAAACCAATGTACTGGGTATTGGACAGAAATTAATTAATAGGTCTCCAGGTCTACAACTTCACAGCAGTGGTTCCCTGGTATGTACCGGGGATGTACTATCCTGTATGTTTTCACTCTCACTGATCTGCTAATTGGTTGAACCAGTACTGCCAAATCTGGGATTAAATGAAAATTTATAGGATCGTTAATTTACAGGAACAGGGTGGGCAACCAGGGCTGTGTAGTCATGAACCTGAAGACCTGCGGATCAATTTTTGTCCGTTATACTGTGCTTTGATTTCAGGTCTTAATCTGCAAAGCCATAAATTCAACTGTAATAGATGCTGAAGTGTACTGCAAGGGGCCGTCAATAAAATGCCGATATGAGGAAAATAGGAAGGACATAAAATGCAATCACGTGTGACACAGAAATGTAAATCTAACTCACAATCTATACTTCTGACACTGTTCAGTACACTACTGTGCTGTTAACAGCCTGTCCCTTAACTGCTGAACATAGTAATATTTATGTAAGCACCTTTTAAATGGTCTTTACACACCCATTGATTGGCTCACTGCTTGCAAAGCTGCCGCAGTAACTGCATTTGCCCACTGGAGGAAAAAAAATGCAGCATGAAAGAAAAATTTTATTGACCAACTTATGAAGAAAAATTACATCCATATTCAAAAAATGAATGTTAATTGGTTTAATGTAAACAGATTCCATATCATTGAGGGAAATAATTCATTATTTACCACAAAGCTAGGAGGCCAAGTCAATAAAGTTAATTAAGAGTTAGTTGAAGTTGTGTGAAACCGCCTGTTATTTTTAATTGAACCCAAGATATCAATTTTTGAGCACAGTCTCTCCTGCATTTACTTGTCAAAATCAGAGACCAGGATTTAATTTTTTATTTTATTTTATTGATATTAACCAATGCAGAACAGCTGCCTGATGTTATTTAAAAAAAAGGTACGGCTCTGCCCTGCAAGTAGATAAAATAAATTTATACAAAAAGAATACCTTCCAGCACACTGCACCAAAGGCCCTGATCAGTCAAAGAAGAGAAAATTAGGAAGGTCCCTCTTAAAAGAATCACATTCAGTGGGGACTGACACCAGTGACGCAAATGTTTCTGCACAAGGTGTTCCATACAAAAGTGCCTTTTTTCAGGTGCCTCTATCCATTGAACAGAAGGCTTTTGAAGAGTACAGAGGGTCATGATAGCCTCTCCTACTTGTGCTGCTGTTTCTTGCTAACTTCTAACAGCCACAGTGGTACTTTTCCCATTTGCCATATGGCATCTTTGGCACATCTTATACAGAGAACATCACATGCCTTTTCCAAAAGAGAACATCAACTGTGACATATCCTGTTAGTATTGTTAGAGGGAAAAGCTGCGGAGATATTATAACTCAATAGTGGAACACATTATGCTCAAAGGGAGCAGATAAACTAGCCTTCTGGAGCCGCGAGCAGGGTCTGCGGAGAGTTTACCCTCTGGAAGAAGCGAAGATATTAACATACAGCAGATCCATCGCACAGCTAACTAAATCTCTCCCATCTAATTTCCCTTAAGAGCAGGACTGCAGTAAAGCCCTATTCGGTGCCCATTATACACACTGAAGCTGACTGTGTAACTGCTACTTGCTGAGTGGTGCGAATCATTGGCTGTGACTCAAGCCGCATTCACATCTAATCCTGCTTATGCCGTGAGCCAGTGGCTGGGAAAAGATAAAATATGAAAGGATGCCTGATAGATGGCAACCTTGATTCAGGTTACACGGAGACCTCTGGGTGGTAACAGCAGACCAACAGGAGCCAGCAGCTCTCGGTCCTTCGCACAGCTGTCAGACAGTTTTACAAAGGATCCTGGGAGTGTTTTCAGAAAAGGTCAGCAATTAATCTATGCCAGTCCGGTCACTGGAGGCTAAAGCTTCTTTAATTTAGAAGTTGAGAGGGGGAAAAAAAAAATGCTGAAAGTATCTAAATGTTGCCGCAAGAGGATTTAAGGTTCGACTGCCAAGGCTGGAGGCCAAGAAAGGTTACGGCATTTTGTTGACTTACATGTCGAGGGCGTCATGAATTATCTTTCATGCCAAGGTTCTAATTAGAAAAACAAGGTAAAAATTCCCAAACGATTCATTTGAAATGATGTGGCGGGTCTATACAGTTAAGGTCCTGGTCCCTGCCGAGCCATTACACATCCTCTGTGGCCTTCCTTCATGTCGTGTGAAATTAATATCAACATGTAGAGTAATTAGTTAAACATTATTATACAAAGGAGGTGGCGCGGGGGAGCCTGTCTGGGGCCTTTATGTGCGGAGTTTACATGTTCTTCCTGTGTTCAGGTGCGTTTCCTCCTCGCACTCCAGCTTCCTCCCACAGCCCAATAACACGCGTTAGGAACTGTCAGGAAGTAGTCAGGGGGACAGCAGATGCAGGATCCAGAAGTGTTTATCGAACACAACAGGAGGGAAAAGATGGCAGAAAGGCCAGAAACAAAACACTGTGCACAAGCACTGAACAGCTGGTACTCTGCCCAAGGCAGGGGAAAACAGAAGTACACACTCCTCGAGTGGCTCGGCTAAAAAACAAACACAGGATCTAAACTAAACTGACGGGAACAGTGGGAGACTTAGACAAGGGCCAGACAAGACATGGGTGCAGCGACACATGAGGCTAAGGATATAAACTCAGGAAAACAAGAAAACAAAACAAAGTCCCGCCTGAAGGTCTCTTCAATCTTCCCTGCTGAAGTACACATGGGAGGAGGCGGGGAATAGGGAAGGCAATCTCAAGAGGAACAGAAACACATGGGATTAATGAACAAGTTCACAAGGACCGGGTTAACAATAAAGGCTCAAGACAAGATGCTAAGATGGTCAAACAACCTAGACAGTTTGGATTGAGGTCATCTAAACGTGACGAGTAAAAAGCACCACGAGAACAGCAAAGGAAAGCATGGCTTTAAACGCAGTTCATCAGGGAAAGCTAAGGAGGGAATTTGGAAAAGCTAGAAATGCTCGCATTCGCAAATGAATTAATAAAGGTTAATACTATGTGTCAAAATATTTACACACCCCTCAAATAAGTGCTGGTTAGTATGCTGAGTAAAGGCCCTATCAGAGAATGCATCCACTCAGAGTTTTGCGAGACCCAGTATTAAGCACAAGAGGAAGCAATGAATGAAATACCAAAGCCGAAACCGAAAGAGGACATGTGATTGGACGACGAGACTCAGGCATGCAGGCTCTCACGGGACATCACAGGAATCAGGGCAAGAGGCAATCGATGGTCAGACTGCGGGAATGGAGCTGAAAAACATATCGAAAGAGACATGAGGGGAAACCGTACAAGCACAACAAGCACATGGGGCAGAATCATAACAGCGTGCCAGGTGAACTGGAGACTTAAAATTGCCTTTAGGTGTGTATGTGTTTGTGTGTGTGAATGGTGTGTACACCTTGTGATAGATTGGCAAGCTGTCAAGGGTGTGTCCCTGCCTTTTGCCCATAATCAGCTGGGACAGGTCCCCAAATACCCCAGTGAAGAGGGAGCAGTATAGATAATGGATGGTTACAATATTACTAACCCTTAGAGCACTACATGCAGTTATTGTTTCTCAATGATGTAAGACAGGAATGTCCACAAAGGGCCAGTATGGTTGCTGTGTTTCATGACTGCCCAACACTAATGCACCTGATTCTACTTACCAAGGTCTCGATTGAACCGTCTGATTACTTAATTAGTTAAATCAGCCGCTGTAGCCCTGGGCTGTAATAAAGACCTTCACCCACAATGGCCCTTTACGAATAAGAGTGGACCTCTCTGATATGAGATATCAAAATCAAAGCTATTGAAAACCTATTATGTGGCGACTTCTTTAAAAAAGCTCCCACAGGGGAGCTCTTTTAAACAAGTCACCACATGATGGGTCATCAACAGCACAAGTTAATTGAATTGATATTTTTTTAAGAATTTATTTCAGCGCTCTAAGGGTTAAAAGGGCATAAACGTACACTGCCCGGCCAAAAAAAAAAGTTACACACTCAAATATTTAGTTGGATCCCCTGTAGCTTTGATTACAGTGCATATTCTTCTTGTCATTGCTTTAACATCAATATGCAATGGCAGAACATTTATTTTCGATCAGAAATGCCATAATTTTTGGCCAAGATCTTGACCTCTCGACATAATAGTTGAACCGCTCAGTGGTCTTTCTTGAGCACATCCCAATAACGTTTATTGTGTTTAAGGTCAGGACTTCATGGTGGCAAATTAGTTTGTGAAAATGATTCCTCATACTTGTTTTTGTCATTCATGGTTTTCTTTGCTAAATATAGGCCAATAACTTGCCCGTTCTGAAATACTGTAACATCTTTTCCACCATCAGTGTATGTCTTCCGACATGCTTTTTTTTGTCATGGGTTGTGGACGATTCTCCATTTCGTCCAGCAGGTGTCTGTGTCCCGCTCTGAGTGGCACACCTGGGTCGGATCTTGCCCAATCTAATCTGCCTATAAAATCCAGCTCCGCCTTCGAACCCGTGCTTGAGTGTTTCACTTGAGTCGGTAAGGTACAGACTAGTTTTTGTCTGAGGTAACTGCTCGCTGCAATCTGTAGCTTCTCGTTCCAGTGTTTAGTGGTTTGTATTCCCATGTGAGCATAAAATTGCCGTGGGATTAGGTCTTTGCTTATTTCTCGCTCTGTAGTAGGTTCCCTTCTTGGGGGCTGAACGTTTGGAGCTCCTGTCCTCTTGCCGTCTCGGCGTCTTGTCCAGATTACCCGATTATTGGTGGACCGGGAGGTTCTTTTCGTTTTGCCGATTTCCCCGAGTCCACAGCTCCCGTCTCTAACGGAGCAGAGTATTAAGTTTAAAAGGCAGTGACGCTTCGGCGAAACGTCGGAGATCTTTTAGGTATATTTCCCTTTGAACGGCGATAGAGAGTTCAGGGCTATTTCCCTCGCCTCACTTCACCGTGAAGCATCAAACGCTTCCTAAGTACCCAAGCACCACACGCCAACAGTATAAGGCAGCCAAAGCCCGTGTTCGGACGGGAGTGTTTGAGTTTGGATATTTTTTGAGTTTCTTATTGTGACGTTCTGACAATTCATCCGCTCGCCCTGTTTTATAAAGGGTGGTTTCTTTGTTTATTTTCTCAGAACGTTTCAGTGGTTATTTTCCGCGTGTGCGGGGGTAACTTTCAGCCCCCTTTTCGATTGCTCCTGGTCCTCTAAATTCCGCCTCCCTCACAGAACACTCAAGCCAGCATGGAGAGACCAGCGATCACAACGGCCATAGATATTGAGAGGCTAATCCTTATGAAATGGCACTGACCGCACAGCAGGCCGCTCTTGCGGAACAGGGAAGGAGGTTAGTTACTGCAGGCTCAACAAGCAAGTACCACTAACCAACAGGCTGCTATTTTTAGTAGACAGGAGGAAATCACGGCACAGCTCAGTCGACAGCAGGAAACTCTAAGAGATCTCACCGAGAGCTTTCGCCAGCTGGCCGGCGAGCGAGCCGTTCAGGTTACACAAGCACAAACTCCATTTTCATTTCCCCCAGCTGACATGCCCCAGGGGCGTGAGCCTAAGCTACAACTACCCCTACGATACGATGGTCAGGCCGGAAGGTGTAAAGGTTTTCTTTCACAATGCTTACATTTTTTTTTTATATCGCAGCCATCTCGTTTTACGACGGAGGAAGCTAAAGTAGCTTTTATTTTATCTCTCTTGACCGGGGCTGCGTTGGAGTGGGCGGACCCACTGATTCGAGCGCAGGCTCCTGTAATGAATAATTCGCAGGAGCTGATGAAGGAGATGGCCCTAATTTTCGACCACGACCTAACGGGTAGAGAAGCCGCATAGCAGAATTAAACAAGGAGGCCAAAGTGTGGCCGAATTTTCTGTAAGGTTCAGAGCACTCGCTGGGGAGACGGGATGGGGGGAGGATCCGCTTATTACTTTATTCACCAATGCACTCTCCAACCCCGTGAGAGACGCACTGACCACAGTAAAACCCCCCGCCACTTGGAATTCGCTGATCTCCACGGCGATACGAATCGATAGTCGCGTGCGCGAACGCGAGAGGGAACGAGGGGAGAGAAGACAGAGGCCGTGTTCGAAATCGTTCACTCATCCACTCACTCCCTATTCCCTACATCGTGTATATGATGTAGTGCACTACATAGGGAATGACCAAAGGAGATTTCGGACACTACATCGGAATTTTCTGAACATGATTGCGTCGGCAAATGCGCTGGATATTCCTGTGATGAAAGCGTATATACGGAGGATCATCTTTTTTTCCCCCTAGCCGTTAATGCTTCGCTGCTCTGAAATTGCGGTCCCCCAAGTGACTTACGTCCCATAATTTACGTCAATTTGGGTCATGATTACCCGGCGAAATAAGGCTACGAATTGAGCCTTACTCGCTAGCGAGCTAGTTGGCTACCTAGCTAGCAATAGGATAGCTAGCAAGCCAAAGTGATACCAAGCTGTGTGTCATAATTAACGCGCCATTGTATTTAGCTACATGGCCAACTAGCTAGCGAGCTTAAAGGCTACAGTTCGCACACAATGCAATACTCGCGAGCGAGCTGTTTTGCTAGCTAGCTAACAAGATAAAGACATCGATAACTATAATATTTCAGCTTGCATGCCAATGTAACGTTATTTCACATCCTAAAGTCACTTTCACACCGGACGCGAAACTAATTTTTCGCATACATTCAAAGTCAATGCAAAGACGTGAATATTCGCGAAAACGCGTGTATTTGCCTTTTTTGCATTGGCTTTGAATGTAATCTGTCGGGCGAGGAATTCGTTTCGCGTCTGGTGTGAAAGCAGCTTTATTGAAACATTGGAGAATGTGTTTCTGGAGGGCGGAGTCACCTGACGCTGCACATTCTTCTTCATTGAAAAACTCATCCGCAGTGCATTGTGGTATACGGCACTACGATGTAGTGTGCATAGCTTGCTCACTCGACTCCGCTGTGCATTATGGGTATTTAATAGTCCACTATATAGTGGATTAAAAGAATTCGAACAACACTACAAAATGGCGGACACACTAGTGCACTACATCCGTGATAGGGGGCGATTTCGAACACAGCGAGAGACTTTCTGCACGGGTGCCACCAGCTGACAAACAGGCGTGGGTGGACCCGATGCTCCCCGAGTCCAGGGGGGAGGAGCCTATGCAGCTCGGAGTTTCGGCGTTCTCTAGGCCCAGTGAAAGGGATAGAACTGGGGAGGTTCCTTGTTTCTATTGCAAGCAGTTGGGACAAATTAGGAACTGCCCAAAAAAGAGAGTAAAAGATCAGTCTCACTAGTGGAGCGGAAGCCGCAGGTGAGACAAGATCAGGAGTTTGGCTTCCGCACTTTAGTTCCCGTAACGTTATCTTGGGGGGAATCTAGTATTCAGGCCCGTGCCTATTTAGACTCCAGCGCTGTAGTGTTTTTTTTATTGACGCCAAGTGGGCAAACGATTTGCTATTACCTACTCGCGAGTTGGCACGCCCCCAAGCGGTCATGGCTCTAGACGGTCGCCCGCTGGGTCGCGGGTTAGTGAAATATTTTGTCGATCTTAGCATGTATATTTCATTAGGAAGGCACGCAGAGCGCGTCCGCCTCTTTTTAGTGGACTCACCAGCCTACCCGCTGGTGCGTGGCCCCTCTTGGCTCGTGAGACACGAGCCTTATAGACTGGGGTAACAGGAAGAATGCCGTTATGCAATAAGGTCCTCAGTGCGATTCTCATTGCCACCTGAATTACGCCACCTCCTCTGGGGATTCTCACCCGTGTTGCGATGATGATGATGATGATGATGATGATGGGGTGGGGCTATCTTGGATACCTAGCACTGTTCCCCCAAACTCAGGATGTTCCGAGGAGAGCCTATCCTGGGACCCGGCTTTTGATTGGGACCCACCGGTGGATGAGTCCTATGATAGCGACTGCCTTTGGCCCGAGACTGATGAATTGTCCGGGGCTGGGATTGAGGGGGATAAGCGAGTTGTGGGGGCTATTTCGTTCCCACTTCTCCCAATGTTCCGGAGGTTTACCGGTCTCTGGCGGAAGTGTTTAGTAAGCAAAGGGCCGCAATGTTACCACCTCACAGGGCTTATGATTGCGCTATTGAACTCTATCCTTGGATGGTTCCTCCTCGGGGGTCCCTCGACTCTCTTTCAGTGCCTGAAAGTGAGGCTATGAAAAAATATATTGAGGAGGCTCTGGCTAATGGCTTTTTTAGACCATCCACCTCACCCGCAGGTGCCGGATTCTTTTTTGTGGAGAAGAAAGACAGAGGTTTGAGACCCTGTATAGATTACCGTGGGCTGAGTAAGATCTCAATTAAGAACCGGTATCCTCTCCCATTCATGAATTCAGCATTCGAACACCTCCAATTCGCCTCTGTATTTACTAAACTCGACCTTCGGAACGCGTACAACCTAGTACATATAAGAAGCGGGGACGAGTGGAAGACGGCGTTCAATACGCATAATGGGTACTGGGAATGTTTAGTGATGCCGTTAGGGCTGGCTAATGCTCTGGCGGTTTTCCAGGCATTGGTAAATGATGTGCTCCGGGAGATGTTGAAGTTTTTGTTCGTTTACTTAGACGATATATTTAATCTTTTTGAAAAACAACATTACAGAGCATATCTCCCATATCAGACAGGTGTTAAGTCACCTGTTGGAGGCTCGTCTGTTCATTAAGGCGGAAAAATGCGTCTTTCACGCAAAATCTATTTCATTACTGGGATTCATAGTTTCCCCGGGCCAGGTACGAATGGATCCCGACAAGGTGGCGGCGGTCAGGGACTGGCCGAACCCGGGGTCAGTGAAGCAGGTCCAACGGTTTTTAGGCTTTTCCAATTTTTAAAGGCGCTTTATCCGCGACTTTAGCTCAGTGGCCGCGCCCATCATGAGCAAATGTCTCGCCTGGGCGGAGTACGCACATAATACCCTGCGCAATGCCTCCACTGGGCTTTCTCCCTTCAAGGCTCAGATGGGGTACCAGCCTCCCCTTTTTCCAGAACTGGAGAGGGAGGTCGGTGTGCCGGCGGCGGAAATCTTGGTTCGCTGCTGTCGGGCGACCTGGAGAAGGGTTCGGAAAGCATTGCTGCGCGCAGCCGCTAATTAAACGAGAATGGCAGACAGGACGGGGCTGGCTGCAGTTTCCTATCGAGTTAGTTCCTATCGACTATTCATCCGCTCGCCCTGTTTTATAAAGGGTGGTTTCTTTGTTTATTTTCTCAGAACGTTTTAGTGGTTATTCTCCGCGTGTGCGGGGGCAACTTCCAGTCCCCTATTCGATCGCTCCTGGTCCTCTAAATTCCCCCTCCCTCACATTTTTAAGAAATTAGTGGCGATGCGCTTCATCAGTCAGGGTTTAAATGATTATTGCCAGCTGAAAAATATTAACTGCAAAAATGATCCAATAATAGAATTTGTTCATTAATTTCCAAACGGTGACTCTTTTTTTTTGGGCCGGGCAGTGTACTACAGTACAGGTATGTTATTGGGTGGCCTCAGTGTCACCTCTCCGAAGGATTTCTGAGAGTTTGAGAGGATGCTGCTGTAATGGGCGATAATGAATAAATGCTTACTTGAAACATAAGAGTGTGGATTTACACAACAGGCCAAAAGTTTGGGGCCACCTTCAAATTTAAAAAAAAAAAACTCAAATCAAAACACCATGTTCTGCATCTCATTTCAGTTTATTGTGATTTAAGGGGCCAAGACAGTTTCAATACGTCATACAGTCACGTTTCTTGCAAGAATTCAGGCTGAACAAGACGTTTTTGTGTGACTTTGTTCAGACTTCAGATTCATCGAAATAGCCACCCTTCGTCTTGATCACTGCGTCACAAATTCTCGGCATGCGATGCAACAATTTTTTGAAGTGTGCTGCTGGCAGTGATTCCCATGCAGCTTTCAAGTGTTCAAACGACTGTTTTTCGTTGCTAGGGTTGGAGCACCGGACCTGCCTATCAAGTCGATCGCATGCCAGTTCAATAGGAGAAAGGTCTGGAGACTGTGGTGGCCAAATCATGTTACTTAAGACAGTCTGCTCGTCCTTCAAATGAATGTAGTTCTGGCAAAGCTTTGAAGAATGTATGGGCTCATTGTCTTTTTTTTTTTTTTTTTAAAAATCAGAGGGTGGCCCCAAACGTTTGGCCTGTAGTGTATATGAGAGATCAGAGAACTTACCCTGCAGCTGGGGAATGAGCAGCACAAGGCTTTGGGCAGAAATAAACCTGGGTGAGTACCTGGTGCAGTTACCACTTTTTGCCTCGGTCTGAGTGTGTGAGTGAATGGTTTTAGGGCCTTGAGAGAGATTTGTGCAGGGTATGCTATGATTGGTTCAGAATACACTGAGACCCAGACCAGGAGTAAGGGGGTCAGATCGTGGACAAATCAAATGGACTTTGTTATGAACTTAAAGGCCATTTTAACATTTGTCCTTAAAGGTCCCCTATTATGCCACCAGGTGCACAGCTGATTATGAGCCAGTTCAAAGTCTCCCCTACCTGACATCACAAGAGGGGGTGACCACCCAGAATAATGAAATCTGATTGACTGGTTGGTTGAAGGTGATCAGTTCTTCTTGCCACTGGTTGGTTACTTCCCCACGTGATGTCAAGAGGGGAAAGATTTTGAAATGGCTTGTAATCACAAATTAGCTGTGCATCTGGTGACAAAAAAGGGGACCTTTAACTGTAAATGTGTGTCACATTTTTTTTTCTTTCTTTAGCTATCTCTGAGAATACACAAGAACCTTACTTTACAGGAATGCTAACTTATTGAATCAGGGCTTTTGGTGAAGTTGCTTATCCCATTTACAGTGAACCCCAGGTATATTGTTGGAAAGCTTTTTTTCCAGGACAGTTGTTTCAGCTAGATATAAATCAGAACCCGAAAGAACAAAAACAGCTGCACAATATAATCTAGGCAAGATACATTTTAAAATAGCCATGTTAAGATTGGAACATGGCCCTCCAGGAACAGATTACATTTTTGATGTGATATCCTGGTCCAGCATTTGTATCTGGATTCCAACATTCCTTAGTGCACACTTTTTCAATAATTTTTTTGACATGCTTTTCCATACAAAGTTTTACAACTGCAGAGAGTAAAAACCCCGAAGAGCTGTTTTTGATTCAGTCCATGTTCCAAAATTGGGTGGAGTCTGGATTTTTCTCAGTGCAGTTATCTAAGCACTGCCTTTAAAGTAAAGTTGCTTTGTGGAACTGACCCCAAAGTAAGTAGTTGTTCTGTGATCTCGGGGCCTTATACACAAGCATGACTTCTGCATTTTCAGATACCAAAGCTGTAATGTGATCAAAACATGGGAGAATCTGTTTAATCAGATCCAAACATCTATACGGTGTGACTTTTACATACATACACTGCTTTCTGTGACCCTAATGCACTGTAAAAAATAAAGGGTTTAATTTATCAGTTCAAATCATCAGTGAAAGCTGAGAAATACACCCTGGAGAGGTCACCAAGTGTGTGTATATATATAGCACTATATTACATCATATCACATTTTTTTCATTACTTTTACAACCCTCTCATCAAAGTTTACAGCCATCTCGTGTCACTCATTATACTCTTCTAAATTCAAGTAGGAAATAAAATTACTCATTAACTCAGACACTCATACCAATGGGTATTTCAGAGTCTCCGACTGTCTTTGATCTGTTGGAGGAAACTGAAGTACCTGGAGTAAACCCACATGAACAGGAGAAGATCACAAAATCTCAACACAAGAAAGGCCCCAGACTGGATCTGAGCTTTGCATAACCCAGGTGTCATGGAGTTAAACTGGGACTCAGAGAGATGTTGGTCCAAGTCCCACTGCAGCCATAATAAGGCTGGACCAGCTGTTTGAACCTTGAACAAGGCCCTCAACCCCATAATACTTCTGTGGCTAGATAGCCAATACTGAGTCTAATCAACTGTCAGGCTCTTTGGATACAGGTGTCAGATTGAATAATGGTAATACTATGGTAATGAATGGCATACTTTCAAGAGCACTTTATTAGTTTCAAATGAGCTTAGCGCACCACCCTTTCAGCCACAACTCAGTAAATGTGGCTGCATTCCAAGAAAAATTGAAAAGCAGCTTTTCATTACTTTAGTATTGACTGCAAAATGCTAATTTCTCTTGCTGAATATCATCAGTTGTTCCAAAGGAAATTTTCCGGAAGCCATTATCGGATAAATTAGAAAATATGAACAAAACGTGAATGTACCGCTGGCTGAAAAAATGCAAAAATGGATGAAATTCTGAAAGTAGTCTCTTGGAATGACTTCTGAAGAATTTTCTTGTCGTTTAGGGATGTCATTATATTCCACTATATTGACCCATGCAGAGGAATGATTTATTCATTACTTCAAGTCATGGTGTCAAATGGATGCCAAGAACATAATCTAAATATGACTGATTGCTAGGTTCACCTTTTGACAGTAAATATTACTCAGCTCTCACGTCACCTTCGTTATCTACCTGACAGAATTTAAAAAATCTGTTTGCATTTTTTTTTACATAATAATAAAGATCTTGGTTGACAAAGAGAACTTGCGGTCAAACTTTTCGAGAACTACTTGTGTGCACTTTAGTTGCTTTTGACTGGCGTATGGCCTTATATGGATCCTAAGCTTAAAACCAGAGTCTAATCACCTTCAGAGGACTGAAATGAATTCCCTCCACTCCAGAGGATGTGTTTGCAAAGCTTCATAACTTACTGTCAATAAAACCAAGCCATGCCATGAGATTCATATTTGCATAGCTCCTGGTTTCCAAGGAGACAAACCTGCCGACAGAAAAAGCAATACCGAGATGGAGACACAGGCCAGGAGAAGAAAAGGAGGAAAATGGAAGATATTTCATGTCTGAAAGGAAAGGCCTTATTGATCTTGAACTTCAATAAAGGACATCACAAGGTATGCATTCCGAATGCAGTTTACAAGTCCTCACCGACGCAAATGGAAGGCAAGAGCATTCCCAAATGCTCCCAAAAAAGATGCCGTCAAGGAACAGCCTTCATGTTTGACAGCTGGATGGTTGCAGATCCATCTGAGCGATATTAAGTCACCGAGTTCGGGATGCAACGAGATGAGATTCCGAGGCTGAATTTGATTCAAGTGAATAGGATACCTTTTTAAAGATGCATTTTCAAAAAGTTCAGTGAAAAATATCAGATGTTCCTCACTTGGAAGAAGTGATTAATGCATTATTGAAAGGGGATATTTAATTTCAGGATTTTATCTCTCCGCATCAATTATTCAGATGTGAATGGGTGAACAGTCAAATTCGTTTATAAGATTACTTTTTCTTTTTTAGGCAGGCTAACAGGCAGTAAAGCTGCTCATTTGAAAGGGTAGACGTGTCTCCCAGACTAGAATACATACAAACGTGTGTGTGTGTGTGTGTGTGTGTGTGTGTGTGTGTGTGTGTGTGTGTGTGTGTGTGTCATGGCCAGAATTCAGCCCCTGCCTGGAATACATGAGCGTAAAGTCCTCTGTCACAAATGATGTGGGATTAAGAACATTCTGTTCATTATTTTTTCCCTTAAGAATATGGGAATAACATCTTGATATTGCAGCTGGGATTCCCAGCCTTATCCAGAGAGGGTTGTTGCGGGTGCAGGATTTCATTGCAGACTATCAGTTCCACTCCTGTTTCTGCTAATCAACGTCGTTATCAAACACTCTGAGGGTCGATTAGTAGACTCGAGTGCAACTGCATGGCTGAAATGAAATCCTGCGCCCACATTGGCCTTTTGTGGACAAGTGGAAAATGCTGAAAACCTCTGCAATACAGCATCTAAGCTTTTTTGGAAGAGTTTATCTTTTAGCAATAACAAATTCAACTGGCGAAGCAGCGAAAAATTCTTATCTCTACTCAACATATAGTGATGTTACCTGACCAAGCATTGATATACAACAAAAAAGGAGGCTTTTGGCGTCCAAATTTTGACTTTCCAGGTCAGGGTTCAGGTTAAGGGTTAGGGGTTATGGGTTAGGATGCGTTTGAAACTGGCTTCAAATAAGGCCCCAAAAGCCACCTTTACTGTTGTTTAATGACACTTGGTCAGATAGTGTCACTTTATGATTATTCGGGATGGAACTGGGCTCAAAGCAAACCTACACCCCAAATCTGCATGCCCCCATCTCCACATCGCCAACCCCTTCACCAAACCTCCCCACCTAGGGAGCACCTCCCAAATTCTATTGCTTCTTTATCATTTTGGCTTATGTCATTAACATTTTTTTTATGACTACAGCTACGTAACACTATTTCGTTTTCTCCAGGTAAGCAGACACCTCCAGCCATGACATATTTTTCGTCATTTATATTTCTTAAGTTTAGGTATTTTGAAGACCGTGGTTTGTTTGTTTTTATTTTATGATAATTTATTGATACAGTTTTGGTTAACTACCTTATTCAAAGAACAGCAACACTGCCCTCCCAGGGAATTTAACTTGCACACGTTTTTACAACTCATTATATTTTAGCTTCTCATTACATTACTTGGGTACTCTGAAAACAAATGCGTATTATTCTTATATATTCACTGAATATTGTCGCCAAGGGCACTCTCGGCTTGGCATATTAAGCCTGTACTGTCGCAGTCTTTGTTGAACCCATATAGAGAGCGTGGTTTTTCACAGGCCTCTCATAGTTTTTTTAAATTTTATTTTATTTAACCAGGGAACTCCCACTGAGATTGAAAAATCTTTTTTAAGGGAGCCCTGGGGGTTGAGGTGGGGAGGGAGAGAACAAGTTGCACAGCCAATATGATCAGGAATTTAGCCATGACACCAGGGAACTCTCTACTTTATCAAAGTGTGTCATAGGCTCTTTAATGACCACAGTGAGTCAGGACTTCAGTTTAACATCTCATCTGAAAGATGGCATCTCTTTCAGTCTAATGTCCCCATTGCAGCACTGGGGATTATTCCACCAGACAGCAGATGGCAAACTTCTGGCCCACCAACACCTCTTCCAGCAGTAACTTCGTGTTCCCGGGTGGTCTCCCATCCAAGTACTGGCCAAGCCCACACCTGCTTAGCTTCAGCCACACAGCTGGAGCAGATTGAGGGGTATGGCTGCTGATGTGGCTGAGTATCAGCTTGTCCGTCTGTCCTAACCTCTAGAATGTAGGTCAGGGATTAAAAACTTCGGCCTTCAAATCTAAATCCAGCCCTGGCTTTCTTTTCTCCCCAGTAAATAACTAATTGACTCAACAAAAAGTGCTTCTGATTGGCCAGCACTTTTCAGGACCTCCTGAGCTGACGAGCCCTGGTGTGGGTTTTTTGGCAAACCATTTTTCAAGTTTCTGAGTCGTCTCTCTGGAACTGCACTGCTTTCCATTACAAGAGGGGATGTTGCAACAGCATTACAGCGCTCACTGTAATCACAGATCGGTGGCCTCACGCAATAAAGCTGTGGAAATACCGCCCTTGAATCAAAATCCGGACCCATTTATTTTTTCCTTTCAGAAAATTAAGTCAACAACTGAGGACTGTGGAGCTAAAACTACCCACTGTACATGAGTCATAATTTGGACAATTCAACTTCAGCATAAAAGCATGTTGTATTTGTCAAGCCGAGGCTATAATTGAACACCCCAGTGCTAAAAGTTTTTAACTCTCAAAAAGTCCAATTTGAAAAAACTGAGGCAGTGGACTTGGGTAAATATGAAAGGTGTTTCCTTGTCCGTACCTCTCAGTGCGTGAAAATGTTACACAGGTACATTTAGCACTCGGCTCTTCAATTATTGGCTCTGATTAGCTCAGGCAGTCCTTATACCTGACTCCCAGATGAGGCAGGGTTGAAAACCAGCAGCCCTCAGCTCTGGAGGATCGTGACTGGGGAACGGTGCCATAAACGGTTATTACCTTTTGTCCCCATTGCACAGAGTTCAGACCACTTGTTTCCCATCTGTGCGCACTTCTCAAAATCACATCAGGCTGTTACCGCAGCTCTTTGAGGTTCGGTCTTCGTTTAGGTGGCGTGATGGTGCCACAAATAAATGTGGTGCCATGCTCTCCACTGAGAGACGACTGAGTCAAAGTGGAAGAAAGTGCCAATGCATTTCCAGTCGTGTTCCGCCAAGCGTCGGAGCTGCCATCTGTTTCCCTGCATTTAAGAATCTTTAAAAGAAAAATAAGAACGAAAAAAGAAGGACAGGAGAGGAGACTTGAGTGAGCTTGGTTTGGATACAGACCTTTAGGGATGTTACTCGACGATGCCGTTACACTGGTCAGATACACCACCCAGACGTCCTACTCATCCACTCAGAACATAATGGACGGTGCAATTATCTCGACTCATTCCTCAGTGATGGATGTTAGCCAAACGTTAGCTGTATGCAGCGTTTAATGAGATTTTAAACCTTCCTCAGTGACAGCAGGTTGTTTGATTTCAATGTGTGTCCAGTCCTGGAGGCGAAATCAATGCTCGCACTATATGCTGTCCATATGTGGACTTAATCATTCTCTCTCAATGTGTCAGCGATGAATAACGGCAGCTTCAAAATGTTAATAACACTGTTTCCTGAGTGATGGATGAGTAGCTCTGTCACAATGAGTTCCTCATGCTAGTCCAGGAGATCTGTGATTATGGAAGGAGAGACAAAGTGTTAGCATTTCCCAGATAGATATTCCATCATTATTTAACATTTAATTTTAGCCCTCAGCCTCTGGCTCCAGGCTCTCTGCTCGCAGATGGTAAGCAAAACGGGCCAGTAATCGAAAGAATTCAGCATACTGCACTTATATCATCACATTCATTAGTGGGTGCTGACTTGGTTAATTTCCAGAGATCCAATGAGAAGGACCTTATTTTCAATCAGGTCATTTTGTGTTATTACTAGAGTGGGCACACTTCAGTAAACCAAGCAAATACTCAGCACGTCGAGGGAGTTTTCCTTGTGGGATCACATCTGTGCCAATAATAAAATTAAGAGGGACCATTTGGAAGTGTAATTCTCCCCATTTGATTCTCATCATTGAAAGGGCATAGGTTTTATTTCATTCTGAGTTGTTGTCGTGTGGCCCTCAAGTGGGGTACCCAGCTGATACTGTTTTAGTAAAGCATCCAGATGTTGAAAGAGGTTGCATGTAATCCCTGCAAGTTGCCCTTGCTGTGCTCATCTGCATAATGATGGAACATAATGCAAAAGAGAGCTCTTTAGAGTCACAGTTTAATGTTCTTTGAATATGTATTCAGAATGCAAATGAGGACGTGCATTTTGCGCTTGGCAGCCTCCCAGCAAAGCTGTGCAGTCCCTTTCTGTGCAGGTGGTTCAGCAAACACACAGGCTCCTAATCATCCTTATTACAGTATGGGGTGTACTCTGGGTAAAATCTTTGGGACCTCGACAATGCTATGGCTAAGTGCGCTGGAATTAGCAATGGCGCTATCAAGATTTAGTGCCAGTAAACAGACGGTAAAGTCCAGATTTTGCAATGCTACACAAGATGTGGTACTTGATAGTTATGATAAGGTATTGGCATAGTCAAGGTTTAACACAGTAAAGGCCAGTAAAGATACTGGTTAAGATTTAACACGACTTCATCTTTTTGGGAATAACTTGGGAATAACTCAACAATTAAACGATTGCAGGGTCAAGATTTAACCATGAGAGAGCCCAGATATGACCGCTCGTATTCGACATCGGCTTCAGCAAGGTGTATAAGCAGGAAACGCTTTCAGTGGAAACAATCACAAAATAAGTCAACATACACTCTCAAAAACGAGTTTTGTTCAATTTTTCTGTAAATTAAGGAATTCCTGCGCATAAATCAAACCCATCGCACATTTGCAGGGACAGATGTTGCATTTTTACTGAAACATTGCCAGGAAACCCCAATAGATGCACCAATTTTATATAGCGCTTTTTTGGACACTCAAAGACGCTTTACAATGGAGGCATTATGCTGCTATACAGCTGCCCTGGGGCACCACCAAACATTCACACACAGCCATACAAAAGGGTTCCTACATTGCAAGTTTTGGGTGGGGTAAACCGGAGTACCAGGAGGAAACCCACGCGAACACGGGGAGAACATGCAAACTCCACACAGAAAGGCCCCAGGCCGGATTCGAACCCACGGCCTTCTTGCTGTGAGGCAGTAGTGCTAACCACTATGCCACTATGCCACCATGCCACTGACAATAACACTGACAATCTGTAACTAAAAATTACGTGGAAGAACAAAGGACGGCCAATGTATGCCACTAATGCCCAAAAAAATGACAACTCAAAAGCAAAAATGGTTTAGTGCGCAACAGTATTGAATAATTACTGTTTACAACCATGTTATTAACCTACAGAGTAACTCCTTAACACCCATCATTTCTCCAATCAACCTTCGACACTAACTATGCCAAGACATTTCCTTTCTGTAACCACAAGTTAGTGGTAATACTTTGAATTTTTTTTTAATAAAAGCCTGAGACAAACTTTTATGGCAGATTGAGAGTCATAACTGGCCAGATTTCTGTCTCTACTTAAAAGATATTTTTGTTATGATTCTAAACATTAAACTGCATGGTCTTCACTATTCTGCCCTCTAGCTTGCTCGCAAAAAAAAGAGCAGAGCTTAAACAACGCAAAGTACTGGGAGAAAAGAATATGATCGTGCTAAATATGCTTGGACTAGGCTGTCTCTTGTTTTTTTATTTACATATATGGGTCCTGTAAATAGGACTAGGAAAAGGTGTCACTTGGGATTTTTTTTCCATTCTGAGATTAATGGGGTCAAAGTTCAACCTGTTCTATTTGACTGATAATACATGTGTCAAGCTAGAATTTCAAACTACTGTACTGTCAATTTACAACTGAAAATCTCAATTTTCATAAAATGACCTAAGTGATCCCTTTTCCTAGTCCTGCACACATATGTATAGATGGTTTATGGTGGTTTCACTACTTTGGTTTTTCGCTACTGCACTTCGCTACTGCACACTGCGTTATCGCCACCATGTCCAAGTCCATTCACTTCTATAGATAAATGCAAATCAAGAACAGAAATATTACTTGAGAATCAGCAGTAGAACTTTATAAAAAACATTCGCATTACAGCTGAGAATATTTTTTTCTGGTTCTGACTCAATGCAGACAATCAAACAAAGATGGAATCGGCAACAAACACTTTGTTTGATTATTTGTAGCGAACAGACTTGGGCATAGAAGCGAAAGTACTGTCTGCAGTAGCAAAAGTGTATTAGCGAATAGCCAAAGTTGCGAAAGTACTGGCTACCATATAGATCTATAGGCCTCATACATGCTCTGCAGTGTCGGCATCCAAAGTCATGCACTTTTCCCACAGAATGCCATTCATATTTCCCAATTATCACAGCCGTGTGTGAGATTTGGTCCAGGCAAGAACATCGGGGTACTATTCAACACAGGCCTAAAACCAGCCCATGAAACAGGAAATTATTCACTGGAGGACTGTGCTTTAAGGAACTTGTATTCTCCAACTGAAATAGATATTTGCCCGTGCATAATTATTATTGAGGTCACAAGTCTAACAGATCATTCCCACCAGCTCTCCTTTAGTCTCAATCCAGTTTTGAAATTCCCCTTCTCCCTCTGCAATCATTATTATATTTTTTACACAACTTGATTATGCATACAATCGTAATTATATAATGTTACAAATGAATGTTGGCCTGTAGGGCAGCTTTGAATAAAATTATCCAAATAAATATAATGTAATGCAAATGTAAATTATGCTGGACAATAATTGTGTCTCTGTGTAATATGCTGCCTTTTTCTATCCTAAAATGCATTTTGTTGTGTCCAGGAAAGAAAGAAAAAAAAACAGAAAACAGAAGAATGAGATTGAGTCACTATCATGTTAATAATGCTTTGTTTCCAAAATAGATAGTTATGTTCCCATGCATGAAATTGGCAATGATAGGGCTCGATGAATCTTTAATGCGATCTCATAAGATGTGTCACACTTCAAGCCTGCTTCCTTCCTTATCTATCTTTTATAGTCTTACAGAATTTTATAAATGTGATCAAATGCATGTTTTAACAGCACACTGTAAACACAATGCCCTATGACAAATTCAGAACACAGGAGTCACATGCAGATCAAAGACAAGCCATTTGGGTATCTTTAATAAATACAAGATAGGAGGTTTCGTTTTCAATAACACAAACAAAGAGGATTATCAGAAGATCCGAGGTTACGAGCGAACACTAGAGGTTAGGCTACTCATTGGTAGAAGAGACTGGTTCAAGGCCAGGAGCTGGGTCGTTAACCTGAATGGGTCAAGGCACACAAGGTAGATGCGCACTCTCAGCCCGGGATAAAGAGGTCACTGGGAGAAACTTTATTTGCCATAACTGCAGACAGTGGAAAACGTTTTTATAATAAATAGATACTTGGAGCTTGAGTTCGATGACCAAAAATGAAAAGCAACAGTCTGGCAAAGATGAAAACCAGGAACTTTAATATACAAAAATAACAATTAAAAAAGAGAAAAGGAGTTGATAAGCATGGGGAGGAAAAACAAGGGGAACAGAGCAGAACAATACAATAATTTAATAATGATAATCAATAAAGAAAATAAAACTGAAGCTGATGAAAATGGCTAAACTGCAGGAAATAAGAATTAAGAAAATACTCAGGAGGTGACAGCGCCCATTTCATTAGTGGGTAATTTCCCAACAGAAGGAAATGATGGAATCTGCAAAGTTTTACTGATTTAGATCAGTATTGAAAAAAGCCGCAGAATGCATACAGTAAGAGAGAAAAAAAAATTTGATAAAGTATACTCGTTATATGTTTTATGATATTTTTTGCTATATTCCAGAGGAATTCAATACCTATATTATGAATGTTACCAGCGTCATAACACAATTCATTTCATCTGTGGTAATTCATTCTCTGTTGTCATGGTGTGAACCCTCATCCTTATTATTGTTCATGTGAATCGACTTTTGTTCTTACAATAACATTCACTGTCATTTGGATGAGGGTGATATGTGAGTTCCGAAATCATTTTGGAGAAACTATGCTTCTTGAGCCAGAACACTTATTGTGGCATTATTCAAAAATATTGCGAACTTCTAATTTTAAAAACATGTTCCCTCGGTGTCTCTCCTTGCATGCTCCGATACACACACACAGTCCACACGCACACTTTGCCTAGGGACAATGCACATGAATAATAAACAATATCTACATGTAGTGACATTAAAGTGAAAACACAAATATGAACTGAAAAGGAAAACATAAACACTAAAGCAAAACTGCCATACTTCACCCCATGGGACCCTCCTTATATTTAGAGAATTTTAAATTTACCTGCTTCAGACATAATGTTTTCCACTATATCCACACTTTTGCAACCACATTCATGCACAAGTTCCCAACTCCAAAATACAAAAGATATTTTCTCTTCTCAGCAGATTGAGCAAATGCGCTGTCCTTAATGGATATGGGTATATCTGTATATGAAAGTGTAATATTGGAGGAATATGCACTATAATAATGTTCTAATGGCAGGGTTTTGTAGTTTTTACTGTCGTTGTTGATACAGCTGTTGGTTTAATTGCTGCTGTTGAGGTTTTATCTCTCGAGTTATTATATAGACAAAAAAATGTAGTTGTTTTTGTTACTATGGTATTTACTGTTGTTTTTAATCAACATTTCTCTAATTAAAAGGGGTAATAGACCAAAGAAAAAGTTCTGTTATAGCGCAGGTGATCATAGCCACCTTGCTGTTGACCATCTTGCAGAAAGACTAGCCACACAACTCTCTTTATTGGTCTGATGTCATGGTGAAACCCAAGGCTCTATTTCAAGAGGACTAAAAGGCACATGGAGAAAAAATAGTAACACGTGAAAATATGGCCACGTGCTCTCCTCAGTGGAACAAGAATAATCATGCCGTGTTTGGATATTAAATAATACTGTGGCTCTGTGCTTTTGTTTATGTAATGTTGTATTATGAAATATATTTCCCAGATTACCAAAGCACAGCACATTTTCCCCAGCAGCTGTTGCAACAGAAAAGAAATAAACATTTTCATGAATCTTTCAAAACACTATGTAGCCCTGGAAAGATGGTTAAGTATTAGCCACCTAATCTTATAAATCTTTGCAAAGTGATATAAATAGATGCGCCTTGCAAAGCATTGCGAAAATGCCAGGTAACTGGATTATTTGCTTCAAGTAGTTAAAATATTCAGCATAGATAATTTAGAGTGTAAATAGCAGATTACTCACTGTCTTGTTTTATTGAATGGGGAAAAACCATGTAATTTATCATTATTAAGCTTAAATTAATCACATGGAGGATGAACCTGCATTCAAGAATGCACCAATATATTCCACATCTCTAAAACACAAAATAAGATATCTCCATTCTCATCTCCTGCGTGAAATCACACATTTCACAGATTAAAGTGCACTTGGCCAATGGATGGAGTTCACGTGCAAAAATGAGGTGTGTCCTATTTTACAGGTCTGTGGGAAATAAATTACCTCCATTTAAAAGAAATCCACTGGCGTGAACATAATTGCCACAATGTACCTAAAATTGTGTGTCATTGATCTCCATTGACGAGCTCCTCGTGAAAAATTACCGTAATCAGGGGCGTCCTGCTGTGAAGGTGAATCATTTACCGTTTCATATGCAGAGCAATTGCAGCTATCCTGGTGTTCCACCTCAGCCACCGTACACTCTCAGGTAACGGGGCTCTTTGGCTCCATGGAGAAACCTCATTTTCGATTTTTGTGGAGCCCTGCATCATCTTGACTGTGGGAGGAAACCGGAGTGCCCGGCGAAAGCCCAAGCAACACGGGGAGAACATGCAAACTCCACACAGAAAGGCCCCAGGCCATATTCGAACCCACGACCTTCTTGCTGTGAGGCAGCAATGCTAACCACGGTTGCCATTCACAACTCAAGGACAAAATCAAAACACGCGATCAGTTAATACCGGTAATAAATCTGTGCAGAAATGCTGTCTTTGCTCATGGAGCTGATAAAATATTACAGGCCCCTTGTTATGCTGCATGCAACTCAAAATGATCCATGACTGTTTTAAACACCAGTTTGCCATCCACTAGGAGATCTAAGTAAAAGATCTGAAAGATTCAGCAGACAGCCGGCTAAACTGAAACCCCACAGAGGCCCCGCGCAGATGTTCGCCCTGCGAAAGATGGGCTTTCGCTGGCCCATCCAGCACTGACACCCCTCTGAAACTCAACCGTGGAAAAGCAGTGACCCTATTAGATCTCTAAGAGAAATAAAGAATATCTGTCACTGCTTATCAGCAGCCTAGAGATAAAATACAAACTTCTTTTTGGCTTGTTTGTCCCATAGCTTTAAACCATTTTGCCCTAAATACCTCAAAACATTTATTTACAATGTCCTCACAACACTGTAAAGTGTTCTGCAGCAAGACTGAATCAGAGGTGGTGAGGCTATAGATATGAACTCTTGATTAATAAATATTCCTTACGCGTCCATCCTACACTTTGGAACACAAGTCTTCCTTGTTTTCAAATGTATCATGAAGTTTAATTTCACACTCTGGGGCAGGAAAGGATTCAGATCCACGCATTGCGAGTGCTTTCTGCATTTAAATAAGAAAGACTGGGTCCTAAACCTTTCAACCTTAAAATTGTCTTCGGCGTAAATTTAGCTTAAAGCTGGTATCTGTCAGTCCCTGATTTTGTCATTGTTTCAGATGCAGTGCCTGCCTGCTCAGTTAAATTAGGAGGCTTTAAAGCAACTTATCTCTGAAATGGTGGTATACTGACAAAATGTGCTGGGCTTACTTGAAAATGTTGTGCATATGGGCTCCAAATCAGAAGAATTAGAAACTTCCATGTAACTTCAATCATTCTTAACCCAAATGATAAATTTAGTAGCATAAAAGCCGCTCACAGCCTGCAAGTAATATTTAGGAGATAATCCAAAATAGCACCGCTCTGAGTGATTGGGAGCAGCCAGGCAGTTCAAAAATATTGGTGTGGTGCCCCACTGCAATCTCTGGTGCACCGGGACGCCACTGGGGTGCGCCAGACTCCTGGAGGGGGGCAGAAAGGACACCGGCCCATAGGAAGGGGGTCGACATCCCCAAAGAAGTGACGCAGGGTTCAGGACCATGGACAGCAGTCAGTACCGCCGCTCACTTGGGGTGCGTTTCCCAAAATCACAGATGCTAACGTACATAGCTGGTCCCGTTGACTGTGAATGGACGAACTATGTGAGTTGCTAACTTAGTTAGCTACTACGCTTTTGGGAAACACGCCCCAGAATGGTCCGGACCGAGGGGAGCGCCGCATTCCTGTGCTCCCCCCTCACCAGCTGGGGGCAATACCTAATCACATGGGGAAGCATTTAAGGAGCGGCTCAGCACACACACAGGGGGGTAGCATTCCGGCAAGAAGGCAGAGGGTGAGAATGTGCTGCAATGGCTGTGAATTGATTCCTGTTTGTTGGATTTCTGGCTTTGTTATACCTACCTGAACAGGCGCTGGTGGGCACTTTGGTTATTTGTGGATCCTCAGGACAAGCTAACGTGGAAAAGTGGTCAAGAAAGAGAAGCCCAAGCCCTAGAAGCCCTAGAGGACCCAATAATGCGCCAGTGAATGATCAACACCAGCCATACTCGCCTTACTTATTCTCTCCTGTGTCCCCTGTGTTTCCCAGGACGGCCAGTAGATGATCCCCGTGGCCGAGGAAGGGAGGCCGGGGCCGCACCTGACGCTGACTTGATTTATAGTTTGGGCGATTGACCCGACCTGTTTTCTCCCAATTTTTTTTTTTTTCCTCGACCCTACCCAAGGGTATCGCCTCTTAAAGGGGCCGCCCCAGAGAGATATAAACCCTGGGCTGCATCCGAATAGTCTTTTTTGCTTTGGAAATTTCTCCTAGAAAACGATTTGGAAGTATTTACATGGCAGCCATTATAAGTGCGTTCCGATTCTTTAAATGTTAAGGAAAAGCACTACAATGCTTGCTAGTTTATCACCTTTAGCATAGGGTACACTGAACAATCCTTTTCGAAAAGAAAGGAGGAAATGCTATCCCATAATTTTGCGATGACCGTCCATCCGGCCAATCACGAAAACATGACAGGCAGGAGGTGGGTGATCACTGTGCCTAGTGTAAGTGCATTTGGATTCTCTTATTAGCGTGGTTCTCTTCATTAGCCAAAAAGAGCCCCCTTTAAACCTTTCCTTAACCTCATGATGTTTTACACAGAGGTTAAAGAAAAGTGGTTAGGAATTAGACGATAGGACGTAATTTTTTAATAATTCGGACGCGTCCCTGGTTTACTGAATTCAATCGCTGTTGCCCTCCATTTTGTGTAGCCAGCACTTCGACACGCCCACCCCTAGCGTCGGGCCCTCTCAAGACATAGAGCATTATCAAATTTATTGCCCCTGAAAGGTTGTGAAAAGTAACATTCTGATACAACAACATTGT
Source organism: Gymnothorax reevesii (assembly GCA_029721435.1). Lineage (NCBI taxonomy): Eukaryota > Metazoa > Chordata > Actinopteri > Anguilliformes > Muraenidae > Gymnothorax > Gymnothorax reevesii. The sequence continues at coordinate 25,153,203 of CM056589.1, forward strand.
TGCATTGGTTTGCGGCAACATTTCGACTGATCGACCGTACAAGTATTCACTACCCAGTGTACACTGTCAGTAACCTCACAAAGACCACGAACAAGTTGAAATCACACATGCAGTGCACTTGCAGTAGCAAAAAAGTTTTCAAGACATGTTTACAACCTAAGAGAATTGCAACAGGACAACATTCCAAACCCGGCTCATCCAGCAATGTAAGCCGTGTTTACACTTGGTATTAAAATGCCTCTTCGTTATATGAACAGATTTGACAGCCTAGACACATAACCGTTCACACCCAACCTTACTGCTTGTCTGTGAGGAGTCTTCGCTGACCACCTCTGTTCTGTTTTGTTACAGCCTACGTTTTTGATGATGTATTTTCCTGTTACATCCTTGCGTTTACATTGCAAATTATACGTCGTCAAATCCGGCCCAGACCACCTCGACAAAGAGTTTTAGAGATCCGATTTAAAGTGTGTTTTTGTGGTCATTTTAAATTTGTACATTTTGTGCCGTCCTCTTGTGATCTGATCACCCAAGATGCCTTTTAAAGCCAGGTGTAAACTATGTCATAAAAGATATTTCCAGCTGGGGTAGATTTTCTATTATTTTCTTGAAACTGTCGCCAGCAGTGACCATGGGTTTTGTTGATCACTTCAGAGAGTATTTGCAAACACGGCAGATAAATCACTTTCGAAGTGCAAACCTACATGCAGCCTAAAACTTCTTTCTAAAACATAAAATTTCTAAAAAAAAAAAAAAAAAAAAAAAGAGCTTCTGCAGGGGAGCTCTTTTAAACAAAATTGCCACAGGATCATTTATTTATACATTTTTTGAAAAATTATTTCACTGCTCTGAGGGTTAAAGTGTTTTTCACATGTAAGCACAATCTTTATAGTGACTGCCTGTGAATTTAACCGGACATATTTTTATATTTCATTGGCAGCGCAGGGCATCTGGCAGCCAGAAGTAGTTTGAGCATTTCATATCGCCGGGCTTTATCTCAGAGCCGCGCGGCAGAGCAGGGAGAAAACAGGATTATACGGAGGGAGAGGAGAACATGTGCACGAATCAGTGGGGGAAAGTAGAGCAAAGCTGGGTGATTAGAGTGACAGAAGTTTGCCCCCGCAGAGAGGAGGAAGTGATTTGTTCAGTTTACCGGGGAATTGTGTAAATACTTACTAAGCAGGAAAATGCAGCTCTTTGCTGCAGTACATGAGTGAAATAGCACGGACTTCTGTTTTCATAGAAAATAACAATGCCACCGCTGGCAGTGTGATTTTGGATGAGAAGAATCTTTCTGGTATCAGCATGACAATGCTCCAATCCATAGTATGGTCCGTGCGTATTGGGTTGAAATGGTGCCGGTAAACTGGTAACTCTTCACAAAAAGAGTACAACAAGTAACTTTAATTAATGCAGTGAAAAGCATTAACGAACATTTAATTTGTCCACAGCAATTATTTACTAATGGTTATCGTGTTTAATAAGGTATTAATGTATTCTTTATTGGATAGATTAAAAGTTTGAAATGTTACTTAAGACATACGTTACGGATGCTTTTCACTTCAGAATAAGGTGACAAAGAACATTAACAAATGGTTCATCACGGTTACACAATGTATATTTCGCACTCTGATGCATTAGCTAACAACTAATTAACTAGTAATTAATGCTAATTACTAGTTTAATAACTGTTAATTAATGTACTCTCATTGCAAACTTTTACCAAAAAAAGTTGATGGTGAGCTCTGAGACATACACTCAAGCCCATGAAATATGGTTCACAACAGCTGGAAAGCTGACTCTCAGTAAGGCTTAATCGCTCAAAGTCATTAAAAGACCTCCCAAAGGCTCATCTGGCCAGAATGGAAAAATACCCCCTGAGCGATGTTCTAACATCTCAAGGAAAGCCCTCACAGAAGAATGAAGGCTGTTATAGGAGCAAAGTGGGGACTGATTCCATACGAAGGCTGTATACCTCCACAGTAATACATTTTCGTTTTAAAACACATAACTTTTGCTGTGATATCTCATAGCAGCCCCACTACTCTGGCGTTTTCGAACCCCTGAAACAAAGACTTCTGAAAATGCTGCTGATCCTGTTCTGCTTTGAAAACTCCGGAACTGTGTTGTAGTGTAGACTACGATCATTTTCATTTTAAAACACTGTTTCAAAACAAAAACTTATTAGTGTGGATGTAGCCTTAAGCAGACTATTTTGGGGTCCAATGTTGGATGAATAGATGCCCGCTTGCGTTTGGCCGTGTGGAGTATCTGTTATGATCCTGATCTGCCTGACCATGTTTTGATTATGAATTCTACCTTGTCTGACTTTGCTCTGTATTTTGTATTGCGCTTTAAATTCCTTTCCATGTTTTGTTTTTACCTTGTCTTTGTCTGTTTGCCATTTTGCACCATTGCAGTTATATTCCGGTCCTTGTTTTATGGCATACCTTGCATTGCACTTTATCTCCCCCTGTCTGGTCTTTTGTCATGTGATCGCTTACTGCCCCAATATGGTGTGCCACGTTTTCTGGGGTTTCATCCATTCCTTCCAATCTCATTTACTTCCTTCACTTTGCTTTTCTATAGTACTAACTTACTAACGAGCACTAGGGATTGTATAGCTGCACATTACTAATTGACTAACAAGCTCTCAGCACTCGCTCTGCTCTAGTCTCTGCCCCTTGCCTTCACTCAATTTACTTTGCTGTGCTTCAAGCAGATCTTCTGCCTCTCACTCTGTGCACAGTAGAACTCCCTAACCAGAGCCGTATGTTTGTCAGTAGGCTGTCTCTGTGATCCCTGTCTGCGTTTTGGCTTTTATCAATTACTTGTAATCAGGAACCTCCTCATGTTCATTCCTTTGTAATTAGTGTGATCCATCACCTGCCTCCCCTTTGTAGCATGTGACTTCCCCTATGTGTATTTAAGCAGTCATTTCATTCACAGCTCTTGTTAGAACGTTTTCCCTGGTTTGCTTGAGCTGTGATTGTTTATGCCTTGTGCTCTTAGTGTTATACTTCTGATTGGAACGTCCTGGATTCTGATTTTGGCTTTACCTTTGATATTCCTGTGCCGGTGTACCATACCTGTTTTGCCTGACTCCGAGTTTTGTGTTTGCTGCCCTGTTAATGGTTCGGATTATGGCCACTGGATTTTGGCTTTTGATTCTCTGACAAACTCGTGCCTGTGTACTGAACCTGTTTTGCCCGACTACGAGTACTGTGATTGGTGCCCTGGTTACGACTTGGATTTCGCCCTCTGAATTTTGACTTTTGGATTGTGGACTCTTTACTGTTGCCCCTTGCTCTGTGGGGGTTCTCCCCCTTCCTTAATAAAATCAAGTTTTACTGCACTGCTTGGTTCTCACAACTGGTTCCTGAACGATACATCACAGTATCACAATGATTTTCTGCACTATTGTCCTTAAAATGAACTCATACATCAAATGTCCTGCTCAAACGTCTGCTCTGGGCACATTTTCATGACGTGACAGTGACCTCAAATGCAACCACAATTAGACTCAAATCAGTAAGCACCTCTGGGTCCACCAATTGCATTACAGCCAATGTTTTACGATCAATCAAAACCGCAATCATGTTCTTTGAGCTCTTATGAATAAAGCCAGTCTATTATCTCATTAAAATATATTTTGCAAAGCCCTTTGAGAATTAAATTAGTATTGGCTTGGCTCTCTAACAGGGCTTAAAACAGAGGACTTGAGCGGTAGACTGTACAGTAATTTACTGCACTGCTTAACCTTCCTGCTCTCGACAACCTAAGCAAATGATTGCATTTTTTTACGTCGCAGTACGTTCCAGTGCAGTTGAAATATCATAAATATTATTTATATTGTTTGGACATTAACATTAGCATTGGCTATACTGTTTCTGCTCCGTGCACTGGAGAATGTGTAATTGGAATGGCTGCCTTACAGGAGAGTGATATTTAAAGCGGCGTTTGATGCTGAATTATGTGAACGCAGCCTCACCAAGGCTTCAGTAATGCTGAGCAGTTTCAGCATATCAGTTTCAATTCAACTGGAGCACGGAGGTAAGCGTAAAGAAAATTATGGACCTATCGGCACGCTGCATACACTGCCAAAAACAAAATATTTTCAGCTTTTCATTGTATTTACCATTTTTTTTTTCGTAACTTTACTTGCAAAAGTTTGGAAGCTGCTCAAAAAACAAAAACAGAGGAACAGAAAGGGAAGCAGGCTTCTTGTCGGAACACAATACCCAGTACTTGGCACAGACGCATTTAAATTTCTGCAGTGACAGTAGGCCCATAAAGTTGAACACATTGCCTCTGATTAAGTGCTACAATGCAAGTTCTTGGCAATGGTGCATAAATATCCCAAGCTAATTCAAAGGGAGTATCCTCCAATCAATCTTAAAATATCAGAATTTTTCACTTGTACGGTGCCTTGAGTTATGGAGCGCAGTCTGAGTGAATTACGGCCATTGTAGCCCACACCTAATTTCACAGTGATCCATCTTACTGGGCGTGTTTACACAAACTGGCATTTGAAGTTGTTTAACACATCAATAACCTTCCAAAACAACAACTGTTTATACACTCCTGTCCACCACCAAGCATTCTAACCGTGCCACCCTGTGCGCATAGCTTGACATAAACAATTTATCCATTGCTTATTATTCAGAAATGTTTTATCATCATTGCTGATTTCTGACACAAAAGCTTTAGGATTTTGTGGATCTATACTGTAAACCCAGATATTGAGGTGCTCTGAAGTATTTTGTAGCAAACAATCAGGCTACCTCAAAAAAAGTACAAGCAATAGTAAGTAGTGATCTTCACAGCACTTAAAACACATGGTAAAACAATTTTTCAAACATGTTATGTGATTATTGCTGTTACCATCCACAAAAGGCAATTACGTTGGCTTGCTCTTTTTTTTTTTTTTTTTTGAGCTGATTGGTTCCTCCGACAAAACATTTGAGTGAGCCTCATTATCTAGTTTTACCACCCTGTGAAATGTTACAGGTTCCGTAAACAAAGACCCGTACTGTCCAGTAACTTTGGCGTACCCACAAGCCTTCACTTTCAAAAACACTCTTGAGGATTCCTTATGTGCAAATCCCCGGGCTCTTTTCGGAAACGTTAAAACTTTAATATGTGTATATTACAAACACAGGAGAGAGCCTTGCGTTCGAGAGGGAATCTAGCACTCCGCATCATGGAAGACTATGGGGAAATAATGTTTAAAATGAATATGATCAAATGCATTCGGAAACCATTGGGCTTTCTCCCCCTTTTTTCATGTGGGTATAAATTCTTCAGCTACTCCTGGGAAAACAGCCTGCAAGACGTGAGCTAGGAGCAGAGGGAGAAATTAGATGTCAGAAAAATTTTCCTCGAACACTTGTCTTGAGGAAAATCGCATTATTCAACTGACTCAGCGTGGAACTGGAATAGAGCAGGAGCAGGGAATGTATCTACACGAATAGCCCCTGGAAAGCCTAGCTTCCTGAAAGTTATGCATGTTACGAAGAGGCATGACCTCCTTTAGCAAGACTTAAGTGCTTTATTAATTTTTCTCCCGAAGCAGAAGATGTATATCAATGCAGAAAATTAGGGTCACAACCCAAACATCTACTTTGCATCAGCAGAACTAAATATGCTGAGGGTAAAAGAGAATATTAAAAAAAAAAATCAAAGCAGGAAGGATAATTCCAGGGATAGTGGTCCTCACATGACAGCAGTCATATGAATACTTGGTTCTGTCATGTAAGACATGTATGTAAGATTTCATTGAGCTCTTTAAAACAAGTTACCAAATTATAGGTTTTCAACAGCACAAGATAATTAAATTTATATTTAAAAAAAAAAATTATTTCAGTGTCAAGGAACAGTTAATCGAATTATACGCAGCAGCAGATTCATTTTCAAATTACTGATACTCTCTGTGTCTGCCCCATCGGCAACCATTTTCCTTCACACCACACTACCTTTACAGTATGTCAGCGAACGTTCGTAATGAATGGAAAACGGTGCGTAAATGTTGATGCCGTTAGCTAACATTGACCATTTTGAATACCCCTCAGAACAGGGATACTCACTCTTTTCCAGAATGAGCCGCAGTGGGTGCAGGCTTTCATTCTAACCATGCAGTTACACACCTGATTTACTTATCAAGGGTCTATGGCAAAAGCTTTAAGGGTTCATTAGTAGAATCAGGTGTGGGACAGGTTGGATAGAGCGAAAGCCTGCACCCACTGTGGCTCATTCTGGAAAAGAATGAGTATCCCTGCCTTAGAACAAAGCTTTCACTTGTATCCGGTGGACGGTTTAATTTGAGAAAATTCAGATTTTCCATTACAAATTCTCACAGATGGGGTCTCTAGCATGTTAGCCTGAGGGTTCCGGGAGAAATGGGGGTCACCTCCATTGATTTTTACCTCATAATTTGCTCTGCTGAGCTACAGTATCAAAGCAAAGTGAAGTTAGAGAATTTAGCAGGCAGATCCTGCAGCTCTCAATCCCCCTAAACTGCTCTGGTGTGATGGAGCCGTAAATTAAGTAATAAGCATGCATAGGGCCTGTCCACAGGGGCCATCGTCCCCCCGAAATGGAATACCATATTAATGTCTGCACTCGCCTCCCGGTGAGGTCACGGACCAATGGAGCAAATGATCACAGGGTCAAGTGAATGTGCTTGCATATGTGTGTTCGTGTGTGAGAGAGAGAGAATGTCTGTGTGTGTGTGTGTGTGTGTGTGAGATAAGGTGTATGTGTGTGCATGTGTGGGTGCGCGCACACATACATGTGTTTGTACATGTGTGCACAATTTGTTTTTAAAATGTCATGTATAGTATTTGTGATTTCGTATTCAGATCACGAGTTAACAATTCTACAAATTAACATATCTAAACTGCAGGTCCATCTCTACATCCAAAATAATGACTCAACATATATCAGAGGCGCAAGGCAGAATTATTTTCTTAATTTCTTTTTTCAGCCATCAAATTATCAGCATGTGTTTCATTCAAAAATTAATGCACTCATGAACGCAGTTTCAAAATGCCACCCAGACACCTTTACACAGTGACAAACCCACAGCCTCCCTCATTGAAGAGAGAACACAAATTAAACTGGACTTTATCCTGACTCTAAGTGATGTGCCTGTCAGCCTCAGTCCGAGAAGCAGACCTCCCTCTCTGAGTCCGCCTGCACTTTCTACGCAGCGAAATCCACTGGAAAGCGATCATGCTACTCGTTCTCTTGATCCTCTCCCAGCCCATTTCGTAAAAAGAATTTCACACTTGTGTGGAGGAGGAGGCACAATTGCCAACCAATCTCCTCTCGCCGGTGTTTTCCCCGAGGAACAAAAGGCAGCGATCACGAGCCCTCTTCCCAAAAAATGCCATCTGGATCCATCAAACCACAGCAATTTTAGACCTATTTCAAATCATAGGTAACATCACTGGAAAAAAAATGTTTTCAAACTGTTTAATATCTGTCTTAACAATGACTGCATTTTAGAAAAGTTTACGTCTTTAAAATGGTATATTGTTTTTATTTTTACATTTTCATACTTTCATTTACATAATTGTGCTCCATTTTTTATTGTATTGCTATACTGTGTATTCTGCTGGAAAGGTGCCATGTTTATATGTGTAAGCTCGCAAGTATAAGTATGTACAGTGTATGTGTGCTTGCAAATTAGAGAATGTGTGCATATGTGTTCTTGCATGCATGACGGAGTAGATGCGCTCAAGTGCGCGCGTGTTCTGTTCAGTGGGGGTATAGCTTAATTAGTTGGATATACTATGACTTTCCCCCCAAAACAGCAATATATAACAAACCAGTAAGGCAGTATGACCTAGTTTGGCTCAGTAGTTTAACACTGACAGAGTACTAGTGCACATTTGGGTTGCTGCATGAATTTCTTATGACTGAGTGGACCCCCACTGTGTGGCATTCAGCCATTACACACCCTATCATTGCATGAGCGATTTAAGGACAGGAATAAAACTGCAGGGCTCTGTTCTCACTAACACTGTGGGGGGTTGTGCCGAATAGCATGGCTTCCCATAATTATGAACCGTACCTCGGTCAGGGAAATCGGCGGCAGCAATTGCAGGCTTAAGGCTACATTCATACCACATCAAGTGTTTATGTGACAATGCCAATCCTCCCATTCATTTGAATGGTGGGCAGTGCATTCAGGTCGTGGTGCCGGGGACCATAGCGGATGGCAAGGAATTAAACAGAACCCAGTGACCCTGTAGTGTGAAATTGAAAATGAAACTACTTTTGGAGAAACTCAACTCGGCATCTCGCTGCAGTGGCCAATCAAGTAAGATGATGACCAGACTGCCACCTTTTGGATCACGGAGTGAAAGTTCACAACATGACATCACACAAATGGGCCATATAATGACTCTCTAACACAGCTGCACCAGAGCAGTCATTTAAATCCCAAAAGAGGATTTGTACACACCCTAACTGCATCTAAATCACACGCTTCAGTTCCTGTGCTTGGATCATTAAAATATATTCCTAGACCTTCAACAATTTTTAAATTTTGACAAGAATTTGATCAAAAGTATAGTCTGAGGAATTGCAGGGAGTTGATAAAAAATAGTAAAAAAAAAAAACAAAAAAACTTTATTATAAGTTACCTATTGAGTAAGCATGCATACCTTGGGTGAATAGACCTGAGATATGCATTCTAGGGTTGAGAATAGGGAAACGGACTTTGACCTTTCTGCTTTTTGTATTAGCATTAATGTCTCAGTGGTAGAGCGTGGCGCAGAATTTGTAAGTTGCTGGTTTGAATATCAGGTTGGACACGGCTAAGCTACCTCAGAGAGAGTAATATAATTCCCTGCAGGTGAGAGTTGCGTGTCCCAAGTCAATAATGAAATGCATTGTCAGTCTCTTAGAAGCTGTCAAACCTTGACTGAAAGTGACACTACATAAATGCCAAAACAATAGAGGTATCTCATCGTTTTCTTTCTACTCAAGTTACACCACACACACACACACACACACACACACACACACACACACACACACACACACACTTTCACATTACATTGGGGCCTGTGCACTATGCATTTAAACTACCAATTGATTTTCACCTGGTACGACAAGCCACTGTTATACAAACGCAAAAGGAGGCCTGCTGTGGCATGATTACATCACTCCATCACGTTGAGGGCAAATGCATTTGATATTGTGTTTACCATGTAGGAACGTTGACTGTCAGTAATGTGAAGCAGATAGAATGTGTCCCTTTGCAATCAATAAGGTGCTACTTCAGGAACTCTGAGTAATACAATGCAAGACCCAATGTACTTTCATATCGGGGCTCTCTGTGCCATACAAGAGAAAGCACATGCGTATTTCTAAAGCAAGTCACATTAAAGAGGATATTTTATCTGGCACAGAGAAACATGTACTGCATATTAAAACAGTCGAGATGAAACAGGCAGTGGATATTTATTTCTTGTATACATATTTCCAGAAAAAAGAATTATAAATTAAATAAACCTTTCATAAAACTCATGGCCAAACCAGCCTGTATGTTTAAAACCAGTTCAGACCTTACCTTTTGGATCATGTCCATGACCTTTGTTAAGAGTTAATCTCTTAGGACTTTAAATGTCAATAGGATAATGAGAAATCAGCCTGTCATTAAGTCAGTAAGTTTACCTTTTGAAAGTAATGCTCTCCCGCGGGGATACAGAGAAATCGGCACAGGCTCAAAGCACAGTAAACACGGCTTACCTGCTGATTAGCACATCTGACATACACAGCCTCACAGCTTCTGCATCATTCAATCTGAGAGGAATTTATTCTTGATGAAAGATTAGGCATAGCTAAGGGAACTGAAGGCCTATATACTACCACATGTCCATCTATCTGTACATTTTATTATCCAACCATCGGTTTCCTGGCAAGGTCACACATATCCCAGCATTCAACGGGCAAGAGGGAGGAAATGCCAAAATTGGCCACTGAGCCAATACATCATAGGGCATGCACACTTCATTTAGATGCTCTGATAGGTAATTAAGACAGTTAGCCTAATGTGCATTTATTTAGACTGTGGGAGAAAGCTGGAGACCCAAAGGGAAAACAAACCGCACACGGATAAGCCCCAGGGCTGATTCTAACCTATGACCTTTTGACCTTTTCGCCACACGCAGCAGTGCAAACCGCTGTCCCAAAGCACTGCCCTTATGTCTACAGCAGGCATGACAACAGATACTTAGTATTAAACATGCATTTACAGAAGTGTGTTAAACAATGTTAAAAAATAGTCATGTAAAATGATGGCTACTATATAACAGTAAAATGTTTTTCAGAGACCAGTCTTTTTGTTGCACTCTAGGCAAGATGACAGTCAACTGATTGCTAATTCAAATTCGAAACCTCAATTCCAGAAGAATTGGGACAATGTGTAAGATGTAAATTAAAACAGCAAGTAGCAATTTGCAAATTTCTAACTAGTTTTTTTTTTTTTTTTTCAGCTAAAAGAATACGAAGGCAACATAAACAATATTTTAACTAGTCAACTTTTTTCAATTTCAAAATAATATTCACCTCTGTGTAACATCACCTTTCCCTTTAAAAACACTGAGTGAACAGTAATTGTTAGAACTTCAAAAGTGGAATTTGTTCCCAATAGTCTGATATAAGACTTCAGTCGGTCAAAACTCTTGGGTCTACATTGTTGTCTTTTGCACTTCATAATCCTTCATGTATTTTCATTGGACGGCAGGTCCGGGTTGCAGGCAGTATCCACATTGTACCATATTGTTGCTTGATACAGAGTGAATATCCCTGCTGGAACAAGCAAAAGACATCTGGAAGGCACATACTCCAAAATGCACGTGCATCTTTCTGCAATAATTTTGCCCCCACAAATGAACAAGTTGCTGAGGCCAAGTGCAGCCCGAGATAATGACCAATGCTGGTTATTGAACATGTTGCTGATAACAATTGAAGCACCCATTACTAAAACCCCATAAGTCACTTGACTTGTGGGGTTTTAGTAATCAGTGCTTCAATTGAGACATTTCTTCTTTGGTCCTGAGAAATTTGCTCCCAAAAACAATTTGAACGATAGACTTGTCAGACCACAGTACTCGCTTCCACTCACCTGTCAGTCCACTCAGATGGGCCTAAGCTCAGAAAAGTCGGCGTAACTTCTGGATGGTGTGGATCTATGGCTTCCTCTTAGTGCATTAAATTTTTAAGGTGCTACGTTCATTGATGCAGGTCTTCTGCAGTATTTTCTGGTCAATGTGGTTATGTCTGTTATAGAAGCATGCCAGTTCCTAATGCAGTGCCATCTGGGGGGAACAAAGGTCGCACGTATCCTATATTGATATTTGGCGTTGTTTTACGTACGGAGATTGCTCTGGTCCCTTCAGATTCTCTGCATCTTTTGATAGGATTTGGTGGTTCCACCACTGACAATCCATGTGCAATTGTGCATTGAAAAATATTGTTCTCAAATTGTTTTCCCATTTACTCATTCAGTTTTGAGCAACATGGCAAAACTCAGACCAACTTGCTAGTAAATGACTATGCCTTGTGTCAACTCATACCCAGTCATGATTGAATCACCTTTTCTTTGTTCATCTGTTTACCTGCAGAAACAGGAGCTTTCTGAAAATTCTACAACTTTTGCAGTCCATCCATTAACCGGTCTTGTGTGTTATGTAATGTGTTGCAGTGTGAGGGCGTGTTCCGGAACCACATGCGAGTACCAGGAAGTGCAGCAAAATTTGTTTTACTGAAGGCAACAGTACAAAGTCCAGAATCCAAAAATGCAATCCAGAGAGACAGAAATGGTTCGTTACCAGGGCAGCAATCACAAATCTCGAAGCCAGGCAAAGCAGGTTCAGTACACGGGCACAGGAATATCAAAGGCAAAGCCAAAAATCAAAATCCGGGACGTTCCAGTCAGAAGTATAACACGAAGGGTACAAGGCATAAACAATCACAGCACAAGGAAAACATTCTGACAAGAGTTGGTGGTGAAATGACTGCTTAAATACACACACGGGAAGTCACATGCTATAATGGGGAACAGGTGAGCTGGATCAGACAAAGGAATGAACAAGAGGAAGTTCCTAACCACACGAAATTGGTGAAAGCCAATACGTGGACAGGGATTACACTGACAGCCTAAGACAAACGGACGAGTATGGTTAGGGAGTTCTAAAGTGCACAGAGTGAGAGGCAGGACAGTGTTTAACAAGGTGCAGAGAATCTGCTGAAGCACAGCAAAGTAAATTGAGTAAAAGCAAGAGGCGGAGACTAGAGCAGAGCTCGTTAGTCAATTAGTAATGTGCAGCTATACAATCCCTCGTGCTTGTTAGTAAGTTAGTACTATAAACAATGTTAATTAGTGTTAGTAGTTTATCTAAAAAAATAAACTGCTCGTATTGTTTGTAAAGATAGGACCGTTAGGAAAAGTAAGCAGACGAGATTGGAAGGAATGTTTGGAAACCCAAAAACCATGAAATCACCTGAAACTGTGGTACACAAGACTGGGGAATAAAACTGTCACAGAACACAAGACAAGACTGGGGAGACAAGGTGCAATGCAGGGTATGAGAATTAAAAAACCAGAATGATAACTAAACAGTGAATATGGGAAATGGCAGGCAAGGACATAACAAAGAAAGACTGGCAAAATACAAACACAAATACAAATACAAAAACATGGCTTGGAATCAGGGACATTACAAAAACATGGTCAGGCAACAGCAGCATGATAACATGCAGGCAACAAATTTGCAGTTTGTTAATATTTTTCAAAATGAAGAAAGTTGATAAGATTAATTTTTAAATATATTTTCTTCCTGCTGTCCACAACTAACTGGTGGTAAAAGAGAATTTTATAAATTACTTAGATCTGTTTTCATTTGCATTTAAAATGCTGTCCAAAGTCCAAAGAAAAAGAAAGAGGGCAATCTGAAATGGCAATCTTTCTCACTCTGTTCTTCTAAATTCGCTAAATCACTGAAGCAAAAAGAAAATCCATCCCCAAATGTACTGGAGTTCAGACAAAGACTTGGGTTCATTTTAAGTTTTCATACAAAAGTAAACTCAAGAGTTATTGTTTCTTTGCCTAAAAAAAAATGGCTTGAATTTTTCCCTAGCAAAGTCAGACCAGTAATTTACTTTTATTCAGATTGAACTTGACAAAGCTCTTTGTGAAGATGAAAAAAAAAACACAAAAATAGTGGTCACTTGTTGGTCAAAAGGACGAATACCGATAAAATCTCAGATTTTGTTTTCCATTAAATATTTTTTTGCTGATTGCGAAGTGTAGGGTTGCATTTTCAGTGTGGTCCAACTTAGACACAAATGCTGACAACAATTTACAGTCCACTGTCATGGACGACTCAGCCTATAAGTCAGCAAAAGAGACCTGTGAGAAATTTTCCAGGCAGAGACCGACGGATCTTTGATTTGATGGAGCTGCTACTGTTCCACATTTGTCTTTGATGTCCATCTACTGAGAGACTGGGTGAGACATACATTCATCTCTGCCGTCCACATTGTTCGAGTTTCTTTCTCAGGATGCTCTTTGTTTTCTGATTCAGCATTGGTGAAAATGTCTGTGGTGGTGGATTTCTGAGGGAAGTGGAGGTCTGATGCCCACATTTTTTATTACTCACTGTGCTTTACATTGCGCTGATTCAACAGACGCCTTCATTCAAAGCAAAGCACATTAAGAACGCACTGAAGGTCATTGGGACGACTGCAGAATACAGGTCCGACTCTCTGAAAGCGTGAAAGTGACCTCGAACGTGACTTCAAACAGGTACGCAATGCACCTGTATGTAAAGATTACTGTTTCAGGCTAAGGTGAACAATACAGAACACAGCAAATGTAATTTTGTCCCTGAACATACGCTGCCTTTTTCCATGCAGCCTACCGCGAGGAGCACAGAGTGCTGATTGCTATACTTCCAATGGCCATAACTTCACATGTCCAAAATTGGATTTTAGACTTCCACACGCAGTTGACCTCATGGGACCTTGACCTTTGACCCGATGACCTCTGAAAAACTGTATGCCTCCTGCCAACTGTGGCAGGAACCAGGCAAGAAGTCCATGCATGCTGCACTCCAGCTCTTCCAGCTGCTCCTTACTGGTAGACATTACTGGTCCCTGCATTACTGGTCACTGCCCTCCAAAACAAACTGTCTGAAGGAAATTTTTCCCCAAGTGCCATAAAGATTGTAAACTCCCCCTCACCCCACATCTGACCCCCATCAAACCCTCCCCCCACTGCCCCCGCTCACATACTACTCCCGCCCACTTTATCTCAGAATAAAAACTGAATTCTGATTTTAACTGATTGCGCCTGTTCCCTGCTGATGTACCCTGTGTAATATTCAGAGTTGTATGGTGCTCACTGAGTGTGCTGTGTCATGTACTTGTGTGTATTTGAGTTATCATATTGATTTTGCTTTGCTCAGCTGTGTCGATGGTACTGCTCCTGCAGTGTCTGCTCTTGCGTATGCTGCATATAACTTTCTCATATATCATTGTGATACACTGTTTTGTGGGTTGTACAATGTAACAAAAGAGCTGTGCTGCTTATGTACTGACAAGTAATTCCATCTACCTGCCTTTGAAGTGATCAAAGTCACTTCTTCCACCACTGCTGCAATTACTACCACTACAACAATAATCATAACTATAACAACATAGTAGTAGTAGTAGTAGTAGTAGTAGTAGTAGTAGTAGTAGTAGTAGTAGTAGTAGTAGTAGTAGTAGTAGTAGTAGTAGTAGTAGTAGTAGTAGTAGTAGTAGTAGTAGTAGTAGTAGTAGTAGTAGTAGTAGTAGTAGTAGTAGTAGTAGTAGTAGTAGTAGTAGTAGTAGTAGTAGTAGTAGTAGTAGTAGTAGTAGTAGTAGTAGTAGTAGTAGTAGTAGTAGTAGTAGTAGTATGCAGCTGTGTAATAAGTAATCATTTCCATACCGAAAGCATACCGAATTAAAGCTATTAATTTAGATGCAGGGCAGCGATTACAATAATAAAAATAAAAAGCGGCATTTTCACCGGAGATCAAAGACAGAAGGTATTGAAAAGTAGCTCGCAACCGTCTCCCTGGGGCTCACCAGCTGAATCCATATATCTGCTGTGTTCCACTATAACCACACCTGATCATGATGGAAGGGGAACAAAACAAATACCTGGATCTGGCTGGTGGTCCTTAAGGAGAGGTGATGGAACCCTCTGGAACAGGGGCCCAAAGTCTCTCATTTGGTTTTAAGATTTCTCTATACACAACAGATGTTGGGGATTGACTATGAGACACCGAGAGGAAAAGCAAATAATTTCTTCCATTACACTTAGCCAAACAAAAAATCTGCTTACTGCAGCAGAGGTGCCATAGAGAGGTGTTGATGGAATCTGTGGACTTTAGACCATGAAATCGTTCAAATGCATTTCAGTATGAATCTACTGAGGACGCGTCTGCTCTCAATTTCATAAGAAGAACTGGCCAAACAATGAAATGAATGCAGTATGCAGCTGCACAACCCCAGTGACTTCAATTATAACTCCATTAGGGCCATTACTCTCTGGTTTTTGAGGCGCAAATACATTTATAAGGGCAAAGCCACAATTGCTTTCGTAGGTGCTGTGCTACAAACAGCAATATGACGATATCAGACTATTATCCAAGTTTTGCATAATAGCCCTGTTTGTTGTTATTGTTTTTTTGAACTGCTTTTAACAGACCATAAGCAGTGATATGACAGGCCATGGATATAATTAGATAGCATTATTGTTTATTATACCCTAATGTCGTGCAGCATTTTGACATTAAGATAAATATATATTTGAAAGATTTTGAAATTTAAATGCTCATAAACGAGCGGAGAGCTGTGCAAATGTGTTTCCTTGCAGGCTTCCAGCAGCCCACATATTGCTGTTTCGTGCCAATTTGAAAATCAAGCTGGCTTTATATGCTTAAAAATGAGTTTCTGCACTTAAGATTTATGGTTTTAACAATAAAAACTATGCAAGTCAACTGTCATCTCAACATACAATATATCTCTCATAAATGTTAATCCTAGTCTTTTGTAATCTCTGATGAAAAAAATGGCACAGTGGGAGATGGAATTTAAAGAAAGTCATTTTTTTCTAGTTAGCCTAATTGTTTACATTTTTGCTATTCTTAGAATCTCTCATAGTAGCAGAGTTATTTCTTAGTGACTGTCACGTCTTAATCAATATTAGTAAAGTATTTGTCCTGATTCCACAGTAAATACATTATTTGATTTTTATTCAGGTAAATACATTACATAGGAACTGGGTGAGAGTAATCCTGCGTTGCCAGGGCAACACCCTACAATCTTTGTTATGTTCCTCAAACCATTTTTGTGCCATGTGCACAGTGTGGCAGTGCTAATTAACCTTCTGAAAGAGTTGACTGACTTCCTGAATACCGTTGCCATGCGGAGGTGGAGCTGGTTCACAGTGATGTGTAAATTGGTGGCATGTGTCGCATTGACGTACACATGAGTGCCTGGGCCCAACATTGTCGAGAGCATCACGCTCCCTCAACAACCTTGTCTTCTTCCCACAGTGCATCTTATCACCATCTCTTTCCTCGGTAAATGACATAGACTTATCTATCCAGTGGTCAACCTGCTGTGGAACAATACAGGGCTCATTAGACCAGGCAACGTTCTTTAATTGCTCCAGTTCCAGTTCCGACACTTGGATACCCTTTAAAAGCACTTTTGACGCTGGAGTGAGGTTTGCATGGGCACTTTGGCCTGCATCTCTGCAGCCGCATTTGCAGCACGGAGCGATTCCCAGCGTGTCGTGACATGTTTTTACTGTAACCATCATGAAACGTTTATGTGACTTGTGCAACAGTAGCCCTTCTGTCGTTTCAGACCAGATGAGATTGCTTTCATTGTAACTGTGCATCAATGAGCCCAGGCAATCAACACCAAGTTGCCAGTTTGTGGTTTGTCCGTCCTTGCACAACTGCCAGTCCATACTCATCCTACAAGCCTTGCTGCTACAGAGATGCTCCAGTTGTCAGGCCATAACGATTTATCCCTTGCCAAAGTTGCCCAGGTTTTTAAGCCTGCCCAATTCTCTGGAATTAAGTGTTCACTACAAAAATGTGCTGTGCAATTACAGTCCAATACATCCCAGACCTTGATATCAAAATCGTTACAGGACAATTATGTTATGTGCATCATCTGTGAGAGTTCACAATGTTTTGGCTCATCGGTGAACATTATATAAGCAACTAGTCACTGCTGCTGTAGAGCAACCCAGTAACTTTGTTCTTTTTTTGTCTGAAAATTAATTTAATCTATTTTCCCATGATACCACACAATCAAGGCCAAACAGTTTAAACTAATCAGGGAGAGTCTAATTTGTTCATATTAGTTATTTTTCTTATGTACTTTATGAATTCTGAATCCTTCTGGGGAATATTATACTTTCAAAATTCCACTGTGTTCTGTTTGCAAAAGGTAGGATAGACTTTTCTGTAACTTTGACGGGCTTATATACAGACGGTTTCTTTTCATTAAAGGTTATATCAACGATTCTGAACCAATATATAACTTGTCCCATACAGGAGATTTTTACAAACTGTCAGCTGCTCTGCTCATGAGTGGGCAGTGAAAAGCTCTGATCTCTGTAGGCCACCTACAGCCAGGTAGACACTGAGAGAGATATACAAACTCGTGGGGATCTCGTGTCCCCAAACATGAACAAAAGCATTCCAACAAATCGGAGGGCAGGAGTGGGTCTTCTGCACCATTTCTGTGCTCATGCAGGACAAGTGGGCGGGACTGAGAAACGAAAGGAACAGTGGCACTACCGAAGCGGCAGTGTGAAGCACGGTGGAAGCTAAACCGAAAAAGAGACGCTTGAACGAGTGCATGTCGAGGAAAAAGGAACGTAATCGCAGCTATGTGAAGTCCAGAATAAACGCATACCAAAAGCATACCGACATTGGAGAGGATTCCAGGAGTTTAATGGTTATAATTCTGACGCCTTGGTCACCTTGTTTCTACTTGAGGTGATTAGAGCTGGTGCTAACTCGGTTGGATGTGAATTGTAACTTTTTTTCCATTTCACAAACATTTTTATCCATTAGACAAACAATTAAATTAACCAGATGATTTTCAAAGAATGATCTACATTTTAGCATAGATGCCTATTATCAGCAACTGTCAGTCCTCTGCATCAATCTCCTGGTATGGCTGCTAATCCAAGTTAAGCATTTTATAAGGCTAATTGATTATTAGAAAACCCTTCGGCAAATGTGTTGCAGAGCTGAAAACCGTTAATAAGGGAGCGCAAAAGGGAGCATGGCATTCTTGAGGTTGGTTTGGTACCTCAAGCATCAGGCCAGAAAGAAAGAACTTCCTTTAGAGATCTATTGTTGTGCTTAGAAAAGAAGGCTTTTCAATGTGAGAAATTGAAAACTTAAAATCTCTTACCATGCTACTCCCTTCAGAGAGCAGCATAAACTGGCACTAACAAGGACAGAAAAAAGGAGTGGGAGGCCCCGATGCATAATTGTGCAAGAAGACAAATATCTGAGTGTGTGTAGTTTAAGACAAAGACGCCTCACAGGTTGTCAACTATGAGCTGCGCTAAATAGTTCCTGTCAAACACCAGTTTCAGTATCAACAGTAAAGGTGTCTTTTCTTTTGATGAAGGTAAAGTCTGAAGTACATATTCATCATTTTCCATTAAAATCATTATTTATAACTCAGACAATGTCAGCATGTTCTGTTCATTTGCTATATTTCCTATTCAGACTAATTTCATGTGTGTTTCCATGGAAAACAAGAAAATTTCCAAGTGATCCCAAACTTTTGCGCGGTAGTGTATTTGACGTTGTTAATATTTGTAATGCCGAGCTAAGATACTTGGCAGATACCTTGTTGTACACGTTTTGCGTGTATTTGCGCCTTTGCATTGACTTTGAATGTAATCTGTCGCGCAAAAAATTTGTTTCGCTTCCGGCGTGAAAGCAGCTTTACTCAAGTTTCACTTTAAGAAAAGCGTGTTCATGTTCCAAGCTTCGGAAGGGGAGGGGTGAGCGGCTCTGTTGTGTTTTGAGAACATTTCAACTGCCAACAATAGTGACGTCATATTGCTGATACAGCCATTAAAGATTAATGAATTATTAACAAATATATCCAGTCTGACTCAAGGTAATTTTTTTTTTTAAACTATAGCTTAAGTTGAAAGATAAAAGTTAAATGGCAAAAATACTTTCCCCAGTTATCAAATATCATTGTTCCAAACTTCTCAGGCACCATTTCAAAATTTCAAACTGAAGCTTAAAAATTGATTTTAATTCAACAATATATGTCTTTTTAAACTTTTCAGTGAGTTTCAACATTGCCTTTCAACACTGGACATTCAAATTTTCTCAGTGTGTTGCAAAGGCCTTACTTTTGAAGCAGGCTGCAAAATACACCATGTACTGAAGTCAGTGTTTATTTTTTGCTATCTTAAAAAAATAAAAAATTTTTTGTCATAAATGTTAGTGTCACAAGGTTAGCCTACCCCCTGTACAGTGAGGGCAGAAACATGGTCTGCGCTAGTACCTAACTAGAAAATTGTGATGCAATGTACGTCTCTGAGTATTTAATAACAGGAATACAAATTAAAATTCCCACAACACAAGCTGCAGTTTGCATTTTACAGCTAGAAGGTGCTATATCATCAAACAACAAGAGACAGCTGACACCTCCCCCCCTCCCCCGTTGGGGTTAAGAAGCCATGTTTGTTTACATCTGTGGGCATGACAAAGCTCTGATTGGCTCGATGTAGCTCTCTAAAGGACTGACATGTGTGACCTCCATCGGGGTGTAAGAGGGCATGTCAAGTCTGTTCACCATGGATGTATGTTTAGGCTCGCTAGGCTAGGCATCAGGGCCATTTTAGTAGGGGAAAGTGGGACTGACTACCCAGGGCCCCAATTTGGAATGTGAGGATGGACTCTCGAAAGACCTGAATTGAAAAATTTGCTCGTTTGCAGTTGTTCATTTGAAAGTATGCACAATCATAACTTAAAATTGGCTGAATGAATCAGCTGAGGATTGAACTTTGTATCCAAAAAAAAAAAAAAATTTCATAAATGAAATAGAAAAATACTGGAGACTCTCTGAGCCTGTGCACACCCCTTACAAAAGGTGTAAATTGGTTTGGTCCTTCCCTGCAGTGGGACCTCTCTACACACAGCTAATGAGCTGTTGACTGTAGATGCTGGAGCTCCAAGGTCAAGTGTACTGTGATGTGAGAGTCATGTCTTTCCTCAAGAAAGGGAAATAAAAAGGATATTAAAAAAGTAAACAAAGACAGGAAAAAGAAAAAAAGCAAATGGAGGGAAAACGGCTACTATTCTTCTGAGTTCTCCCAAAAGAATGGCGAGCACAGCTAGCAGTTAAAGAATGGTTTAAGGTATTACCAGCGGTTGTTTAGATTGAAGGCAAGCAGCTTGAAATATAGCCTGAAGCATACTTGCATTGTTAATTAGTCAGATTCATAAATTAATAATCATTATAGCTACATGTCAAATGACATTATATCTATCAACGTGACCTAGCAAAGTTTAAACACTTGGCCTTCCATTTCCAGAAACAGTCAAAGAGAGTGAAACAATCACTAATTTCTCAGTGTAGGGGTTAAAAATGTAAGATGATAGGATTTTTTTTAGGTTTGTGTTATACCTTGGGAATGATAAATAATTAAATAAACACAAACAAAGCAATGTTCTCTCAAACCTCAAAACCCCTAGCAAACCTTATTTAACCATAGCAAAAGTATCACACAGTAATGGTTGGCTATAGTATATTTAGCAAGGAGGGTTGAAATGTGGTGAGATTTCAAACTGTCCTGAATTAAGCATGTACTACATATTACTATAACTTGTTAAAATGTGGTGTGAACAGTTCATAAGTGACTCATAACCACATCAGATTCATGTGCAAGGCCTACAGATGTTGGATCAAATATTTGTAAAAAAAACAAAACAAAAAAACAACACAAATTAATAAATAAATCGATCAAGAGTGGATGGGGTGCCTACTAAGCCTGCTTCTGTATAGAGCCTGGAACTTTGGGCAATAGCCCAGCCAGGCGTCGTCATTTGCGTTCACGCTCTTGTATGGACCATGTTTCCATCCGAAGATCCACACTCGCGTGTCCACACACCGAGGGCCTTATTTTCACCCAATTCTGTTTAATGCCAGGAGGTTTGCGGAGGTCTGTATCGCCTTTTTTTTTTTTTTTGTTCAGCTCAACCAAAAATTTAACAGATTTTAAAAATCTTTTCAAAATGAACCACTGAGACCTTTGACTTATTCTTTTGATTTGTAGTTGAGGTATTTAAATTAGCTGTATGTCGGTTCTGTGCTTTAATTGCACTCCATTGTCTTAGAGCTTGCACGGCCGAAATAAAACGGAAGTTATCCATTGCCTTTTGGAAATGGGTTCCCAGTGGAATGGACCAAATTTGCCCAAGGGGGAGAGGCGTTTCTTTCTTGCAAGTGATTTGACCGAGCGTATTGTAGCATGATTGATGGGGGAATTTGGAGAATGTATTGACATTTTCTGGCCCAGGTAATCGCCAGTGTGGAAACTGATGGACTATATTAATCAATTTCTCTATGCAGGACCCAGTTTACATAAAGATAGAGACCAGAGTCCCAACTTCAGCCTCAGCCTTTAACTAAGATGGGGGGGGGGGGGTGGAGCTGTAGCAGAGAGAAGTCTGCAATCCCACATATGGCCATCAGTGGAAGAGGCATTGTCTGCAATGCAGAGCAGTGTTTATTGTTTCATTATAATTATTATTATTGTTGTTTATCATCAGTCCTGCACTATTTACGGGATTTGTGAGTTCCACAGTTTTCGTCAGTAAATACACCTGAACTGCAGGATGGTTCTCTATATTTTGTGCATCTGCCATTCGGCAAACCTTACAGGCAGCTCACACTGCGTGCGGCTGTTTCAGTCACATACACTACTGGTGATCTTGAGAGGAAAAGTACAAACTGAAGATGATTTTAAATCTTGGGCCCAGTGCCAATTCATTATTCTTTCTGAGCAAAAAAAATGGGGCCAAATCACATCAGTGGACAAGGAAAGCGTCCGTTCCTTCTGAAGATTTAATTAACATCGTAGTCTCTGAGAGAAATGCAACCCCATGGACATAGTTTATGTGGCTGGGTTACTGGAAATGGCTGATATTACTGGGGCCTGGAATGGGTTATACCCACTAAATGTGGGCCTCTTGACAGTAATGCGACCATTTTCACTCTCCCAGGTCACTCAAGCTTGGAATTACATTGATTTTTTTTTTTTTGGTGTTTTGGGTTTAGAGGAGGAGATCGTAAGGCCCTGTAAACAAGAAAACACTCACCAGAAATATATTACCCATTATTACATCATTCACTGAGTCCACTGACAACTCCACTAAAAGTGCGATTTCATGAAAAGGGAAAAAAAAGAGAGAGTTTTTATGAGATGCAAGCATTTCTGTCTGTAGAAAATCCAATGTGTAGCCCAGCAGCAAATGTTTGCATCAAATGCTTTTGAACTGACTTCAGTTTTCCAAATAGCAAGTGCAAAAACAGTCCAAGATGATGGTTAACAGAGCAATTTTTCATCAAAATATGATTTTTGAACAATACCAATCATGAAAATGGCAATAACTGTACATAATATACGGTAAAAGCAAACAAAAATCCAAAGCATATTGAGAACAATGTACACAATAGGGGACAGTTTGTAAGTATCTGGACGTTTTTTTTTTTTTAATTTCTCCTCACTGTGCTCCATTGCAATGGATTTGAAACCAGACAATGAATAATGGTGCTAAAGTAAAGACTGTCATCTATAATATGCAGGTACTTCCGTCCATGGGTGATGCGGTAGCTCAGTGATTAAGAGCGCTTGACCTTGAAAGCTTGAAAGCTGTCACAGCGTGTTCTTGGGCAAAACACTTCACTCTGACAGTGCCTCATTTCACGCAGGTGTATAATTTGGTACTGCCAAATTGTCAGGGAATCCTGATTAAGACGGGGGGGGGGTGCCTGCGATGGACTAGCATCCCATCCATAGGAAGTAGCTAAATTCCATGTCGCGTCATGCTACTGAAGTCGGGGTGACACACAGGGTCTGATGAGCCACTTGGCTCAGAACGGACTCACTCTCTCTTCCTCTCTACTAATGTCCATAACATGGGAAGGGAACCATGAAAGAATTGCAGCAGTTTTCATACAGTGTCACAGTCCAAACACATATGGACTGCAATGTATAGTACATACACACATGGATACACTTCACCTACAAGTAGATATACATTCAGTAACATACAGTGTATACACACATATAATCAATTTATTCAAATAGCAGGGAAAAGGAGGATGAAGGTGTGGCGTGTGACGAGGCCCCTTCCTCACCTCGAATACTAATGGCACACGGTGTCATGGTTTGTGAGGTGTGTTTGGACTTTTCTTTGCGGCTCTCGTCCCGGGATGATGTCAAATTCCTGGGCCATCAAATTCTTTACCCAGCTGGTTGATTGAGCTGGGGCGACGCTTCCCCAGAATCTATACAAGCAGGATGTCCGGCACGCCTCCTTCGCTAGAGTGTCTGTGTTTAGCTTCGCACTATAGCCAAAGATATCTGTTGTCAAGTTTTGTATGACTTTCTATCTACTTATTGTTGGAGTTTCTTCTCCCTTTTTCCATCTCGCTTTGCTTCCGTGGTTCGGACTATTATACGTCCTTTGGAAGCACGAGTACTTGCGTTTGGTCTCTATTATTCTCTGTGTTTGTACTGTGTTCGTGCTGCTCTCTTTCTCTCTGTCGTTGCGCTTGGCCTCCGTATACTACCTGCCATTACACACAGCGCTCCTAAATCTAATGGTTTGCCTGAAAGACCACTTATACGGTTCATGCTGGCATCATTGCAACCCCTCTTTATGGAAACTGACCACAAAATCTCCCTGAAACCAACACTAAAAGCATAGCTGTGTACAGATGAGAGTTTATATTGAGTGGGTTTCTTGAAAATACCGTAGATCAAGCCAGCCGACAGCTCAACTGGGAGAGCTAAAAGCACAGCGCTAGGGCTAAGCCTGGCAATGCCCCAGCTCACAGAACGAGACTACAGTGCTTCGTGAGTTTGTTTTTGAGAATGCTAAAATTCTATCTTTTATTTGTATTCTGAGAGTACCTCTGTCAATATAGACAAATGGCAGGCTTGTTTAGTTCGATCGAAAGGGCTGAAAGGGCTGGGGTGGGTTCAGGCTTTCATTACAACCAAGCAGTTACACACCTGATTATACTAATCAAACTTTAGAGTCTTTGCTAACAACCTCGATTAGTAGAATCAGGTGTCTAACTACCTGGCTGGAATGAAAGCCTGTACCCACACCGGCCCTTTATGTGTAAACTGAGGACCCCTGTGGCTGCCTCTCCTCACCCCAAGCTCTGTCTGCACTGATTCTGATTCAGGTGTGGGAACTTAATGAGGAACTTGTGAGAACAAATGCATCTGACTGGTCAGCAGGAGTGGGGAGGGGGTCGTCAAACTGAGTGGCAACACTGTCATTCCTTCCACCAAACCGTTATTCTGCGGGGCCCAATTATACGGTGGCCTATGGCGAAGCTGGCAGCAGTTAACAGAGGGAAGGTTTCAAACGGGTTACTAGACTAGGGAACCCTTCTGCGGAACCCAAATGTAATCCCCTCCCTAATCAACTACAGAAAACTGCATTGACAATGTAAGATTCATACCATGTACTGAAATCAGCGAGAATGCCCATAGTGGAGGTCCATTAAATAAATTATTTTTTCCTGACACCCCAGGAATAACTAGTGTGCACAGTGCATGAAGAAATTTACTGCGGTACACGTCTCCGTACACATAGATGCCATTTCCCCAGTGCAAAGTTCCAACCCAGTGCAACTGTATCATAATATGAGCAACGTTATATGCTGTTTTAAGACTCCCTAGTCGAGAGTTACACAAGTCGACTATAACACACGGTGGCATGAACAATAGGTATCTTTTATTGTGCAGTACATCATGATACTCCGCCTTCAGGTAAACTGAGCAGTAGTTCTTACCATTACACCTGTAAGGAAGATAGTCTTTCTCATTCACCTTACTATGAAAAGACACATATTTACATTATGTTTCAATGCAGCAACTCCATTTTTCAAAGTGGTAGAAGCCCCTGAAATCAACTGGGACAAAATGAATAATTAAGATGAAATCGACTCTTTCACTGAATCTGACTGACAGTAGCAAGCGTTTCAAGTAGAAGTTTGAGTGATGAACATCAAATATTACCAAATAAAAAAAAGATAGCAACAGTGAGGGAAAAATTAATGACCGAATAACCACAGTTTTAAAATACATGTTCTTTTTTAAAGATCAAAACACCAATTAATGTTGGAAACTGAAGGTTAGAAGGGATAATTTATTCACATTTTCAGCGTTTAAACACTATTGAATGCTTACTCTGGAATTGCATACATAGTAATTTTTCTGGCAAATGACTTCGCCTAGGCCATTTGTTTGCATACAATTGTTAACAAATCCATGAATAGAAATTGGTTTACTAATGCTAGATTGCTTACAGAAGGTGTGCAAACACTGATCAATCAAGCAGGCTTGTTAATATTTAATTCAATAATAAATGTAATTCGTGATGGTAATTTCATTGAGTCCAGCAACATACATAAATAATGTCTACCTCAGAATCACAGAAGTATTTGACATGTACATATGCTGTTTTGACAGAAGATTGCTGTTGTACAGCTTGTTCCAGAACATTCTGCTGTGATTTGTAAGATGTTACAAAACAATAGTTTGAAATTAAGTACTTGTGGTGACAGAGGGCATCGTAAAACTATTTTGTCCAAATATGTAGTATCTTTGAACTTACATATGACTGACACCTAGTCCTGTGCTTACACACAGCCCTTAAAAGTGTGAAATCACATGTACTTAGAATGTTAACTGAACATTGTAATGCTGATCTAACACACATCACACCACTGGCAAAGTAATGCAATGGAGACTAGACTGCAAATAGTCAATTTTGCATTTAAAAAAAATGAAATAAATTTTGCCCTTTTAAGGGAAGGACTGAATCAGTATTATTATCAGCTGTTGCCCTTTTCTGTTAAAAAGCAAAACAAAAACATCCTAAACTCACAAATCTACCCAGCTTCAGCCAACAGTTCTAATAGCTCTCAATTCACTCTGTGCAGCACAATGTTTATCTGCTGAAACTCCTCTCAAATTCTTGGCGATGAGAGTAGCTAGCGAACACGACAAAGGCTTTAGCGGTACGATCAAAAGAGTATGGTGCAGTCCATCAGGGTTGTTCTCTGGGTGACCTACATCAACCTACTCTCAAACTATAGGCTATTTCATGTTACTTTAAAACATGAAACTGAATCATATAAAATTAGTACTTTGCTCTTTGAAATGAAATGGCTAACAATGATATTTCAGTAACTAGCAAGCAAAGCTACAGTTGCATGATCGCAAAGGTCTCGCCTTTATGGATTACAATGAATAGAGAGAAGATATAAACATAATCCAACACTTACATCTCAACCTCTGCTGGTAATTAATGTTGTATTTCATTCAAGATTTAGTATTGCTGAAAAATATTGCCCACATCTTTTAAAAGAAAGCATTTATGTTGTTTCATTTTTCTTCCAGAACAGATACTGAACGATGAAATTAAACATTGTACGGCAGTAAAAAAAAAAAAAAAAAGGAATATTGTTTAAAGCGCTCAGTTTAAATTGGAAACATAACTCAGGAAAGAAAAGGAAAAAAAATGCATAAAAATACTGATGGCAATAAAACAAACAAACAAACAAATAAACAAAAAAAGGATTGATTATAAGGGATAATATAGTGAGTCTATGTGACCTGACAGTTACAATGCAGATGGATTTACACAGTGGAGCAGAATAGGCAGTTACCGGAAAATTACACCCATATAAAAGCCCTGCAGCTTCAAAAGTGCATCATCTGCACTGAACATACATATATGCATGCCTGTTTGGAGAAGTAGAGCACAGCATGTCTGGGGGTGCAAGTTATGGTCCTCCTGGACCCAACAGCAGACAGAAAACACTGGCTTTGAATGTTATCAGTCAATTGAATGAGCATTATCATCTGTAACTAGCGCCATAGATATGGGCAAGTAGGTGCCCTACTGTATCTACTAGTTGGTTAAGTGGGTCGTTATCATCGCATGAAATCTCTGATAATTTAGATGGAAGTTATGTCTTCTGACACGATTGTTCTGAAAGCAGCAACTGTCATGGGTAAATATATAGAGCCCGGTGAAATTCACACAAGCATACAGTTTGGGAGCACTGGATGGGTTTGTAAAATATAAAACTTCCCACGGGATGGGAACATTTATTAGTGTGAGGTATGAATGGCTGCTTTCCCAAATCCTCAATTCTAAAATTGCCCTCCTAAAAAGCACGATCGCATCTCCCCAGCCCTGAATTCTAACCTCACCCTCTTAAAAAGCACAATAGCCTCTCCAAAACCCTGAATTCTGACATTAACCACTTAATAAGCACAATAGCCTTTCCCTAACCCTGAATTCTAACAATAACCTCTTAAAAAGCACGATTGCCTCTCCTGAACTCTGAATTCTACCCTTGGCCTCTTAAAAAGTATTTCTTTAACCCAGAATTCTAATCAGAAGCTTTTTAAAATCACGAATGCCTTTCCCAAACCCTGAAACAAAATGTTAATGAAATGAAAAGAATAATTTCCAAGTTGCTTGCAGTAGCTACAGTGGGACCTCATATCTATCACGCTAATAACAAATGATAACAGCAATTCAATCAACCGCTAACATGCAAAACGGATGCAGAAAAATGTCATGTTGTTCAGCAACTGTGCTGCCTTCCACCTGCTTGGCGATCTACACTGAAAAATGCTCACTGCTAAAGGTTCAATGCCTGGAGACTGATAAATCCCCATACAGCTGAATTAACCTTGCACCAGAGCTGAATTAACCTTCTGTATGCAGTATATGACCCACATCGGGCTGAGACTGATTAAGGTGAATGGCAGAGGTACTAATTAAATGTAATGATGTTACGGAATGGTTTTGCATGAACTGAGAAGGACAAAAAAGATAGAAATGTTTTAAAGAGACAGAGAAACAAAGCTTTCAAGTCTCACAATTTTAGATAAAATAAGGGTATTTACCATCAAATATGTTCTCAGCAAACCTCAAATTGACTGCAGTCTCAGAAATGAGGGCGATTTGTCTCCAAAGAGGAGCCCATTTTGGGTCTTATTGGAACGCTCTATCATAGATGTGAAGTGTGAAAAAGAATCTTTGAACAAGCTGCGGTTCTTTAATTGAATCACAGCCTACTGTTTGGAACCATTCTGGAGCGGAATGAGATACTGTTAACCTTGGCAACTGATCTCTACTCTTACTTGGGTATCCAAGTGTTATTGGGTTAGCTAGGTTTACTGGTAAGAAGCACGTGATATTTTGAGTGAAGGCACTAGGACAGAGGTGGGCAGTGAGGGCCGTATCTGTCCCTGGATTTCAGACCAACGTCTGGTCTTTAATTAGTTGATTGTCTCAATTAGCCAAACCATTTATGAAATCTGACGTTTCATGCGCATTTCTTTAAATTATCCTGAAACTACAAAGACTAATCTTGTCTTCCTTCAAAAAACATTTTCCTTTGATCGAATCATTGCGAAAATCTATATTTGTGCATGCAATCAATTAACTCAATTAGTCAGGGTAATTGATAGGAATAAAAACCTGCATACACACCAGCCCTCCAGGACCGTGATTGCCCACCCCTGCTCTAGGAGACTGTGAACACAAATGTTTCAGTGATGTAACCCTCAAATTGACATTTTTGCCCTTGACTGGATGAAATGTATCCTCTAGCTGATTGGAACGAAACAGTGGACAAATAAACTGTCTGTGTGCTCGCCATACAACTCCACCTCCCTAACTATATATATAATAAATATATATATATTTTTTTTTTTTTTTTTTTTCCTCCTCCTCCTGCTCTGGGCACTTGCCCTGAGCTCCAGATCAAGCTTCACCGAACACCCCCTGGCCCGGTGCTCCAGCCAAAGACCAGCTGTTACCATCTTGTTTCAGCTACAGGACCAAGAGGGTCTTCCTGCCTCATGATGTCCTCCATTGCTAATTGTTTTACATTAGCCAAGACATCTGTTGGACAGTTTTAAATATACAAATTATTTTAGCACTGATTAGATGGATTTCAATGGAACTCTTGTCATTATCTTGTTATCAACTAGCTAGCCCGCGGAGGATGGGCTTCCCCACTATAGCCGGGTTCCTCCTGAGATTTCTTCCCACTGGGGAGTTTTTTCTCACCACTGTTTGAGGATTTTTTCTCCCTACTGGGAGTTTTTTTGCCTCGCTGTAGTGGGAATAGGGAATAGGTGCTGGGAATAGGTTGGGCACTGCCCTTCAGTAACCCATCTCTGACTGTAAAGCGTCTTTGTGACAGTGTATCTGTAAAAAGCGCTATACAAAATAAAATTGAATTGAATTGAATTAAACATGATCCAGAGGAAGAACCAGATGCAGATTCAGGGTACAACCCAAGAAGGGCGTTTATTCATAGGAATACGGTAGTGAGAGGAAAAGGGCAATAGCTCAGAACAAGAGGACCACAGTCCAGCTTAGTGGTATGAGGTGGTGAGGGTAATGGGCGTGTCCTGGCCTGGCCAATGGCGACTTGGGGCAGAAACCTGGTGCTGTTAACCCTCTTCGAAGCAGGACTGTCGGACAGCAGGTCCGAGGGGTTTAGCAGAAATGCAGTCCCAATCCCGGAGATAAACTGAGCTGAAGAACTAACTTTATAAGGCAGGTTAACAAGGAACGCAATCCTAATCGATAGAGGGACTTGGGGGTTTCATCCCATTAATAAGGCTCTGAAGCACGTTTCTGTATTTCACGATCAAAAAAGTTAAAATAATTTCTGAAGATGGTAATACAATTCTTAACTAGGAGACACAAATTGACTGGTTGCATAGGGGTTAAAAGCATTTCAATCCAGCAATCCCGCCACAGAGCTTCTATACACTGGAGCAGGGGTGTCCAATCCTATCCATAAAGGGCCAGTGTGGGTGCAGGGTTTTGTTCTGGCCCTGTGCTTCAACACCTGATTCCACTAATTAACTGATAAAGGGGTTCAATCAGGACCTCAATGTGTTGAATCAGCTGTTAGGATTGGGCTGTAACAAAATCCAGCTTCCACACTCGCCCTTTGTGGATTAGACTGGACACCCCTGCACTAGAGGAACATGAGGGAGTGAGGCGTACAAATGGATAACACCTTGAAAGGGCAGGCACATTCGGCACCGAACCAATTAAAGAAGACAATACCTCTAAAAGACACGCAGGTCGCTGGATATAGACAGAAAACAATTTAGGAGACATGAAGGTTGTGACAGACATCGCACCTTATTTCTTTTAACCTATGATTTGTTACCCAGTCATAGCACCCATGCATATGCTGACAGCACTTTACCAGGGTGAGCCACCCAGTAGGCAACTGTCAGTCGAAGAAGACCTATCACGAAGGACCCCTGCCAGCAGTTCTGCCTCGCAGCAAATCAACTGGGCAAGTGCACCGCTGTCCATTTCAATGCCTGACTGCATGTTGTTCAAACAGTTGTGAGGTGGCTCCCTTTAGAATCCAGTTTCAGTCATCGCCATTTAAAAATGGCTGATTTAACAAAGCAGTCGCAAATTAGCTGAATGCCCGCAGTTTGCTGACACAAATCCTGAGAGAGAGAGAGAGAGAGTGAAAACTAACATGTGAGGTTTGTAAAGATGAGAAAGATGGCTTGGGGCCATTCTATTGAGTGGACTCCACGACTGAAAGGAGTGTTATATAAACTCAGCAACAATAGCACACTGCAGTCTGACTTTTGTAATTACACATGGGAGAAATCCACTCTGCTCACAGTACGCATCTGGTACAAGCCTAAGCCAGTCCACAGCCGCTTTACTAAAGTGAAATCATCAAGAGTTCATTGCATAGTCACATTACATGGTGTAAGTCCTTTTAATATTGAATACAGATGAGAGAATATTCAGAAATGTGATTGACTATTGCACATACCAGGTAAGTGGTTTCAATATTATCCCAATATTCTCATACATAGCCATCCTCAGGATTGAGTTTGGGAGGTTCCGCAAAAATGTGCACAGTCATGTGGTCTTGACACAAGCAGCCAATGCTCGATTACTTCCGTAGAATTACCACCTTATATTTAAATGATGGCAGACAGCCAAGTAGCAGCCCAGCCAAGAAAATTAAACAGCTTAATTTTTATTGAACAAAAATTGCTCCTAAATTGCGGGTATGCAAATAACCTCCAGGAAACCATAAAACAGACAGGTAGAGACCTGTCTGACAAATGGTGCAATTTGAAGACAGCAAATCCGGAGTATTCATGCATTATTAATGATCATACACACTAATGTCTGCCTTTTTTGCAGGCTAATGCCCTTGTAGAGCGTGTTCAATTTGCTGAAACATGACCTGGCTTATCATAAATTTGTACTATGAGCAAAAAAAAAAGAGTTGATGCAGTGAAATAACAATAAATTAGCTATACTTAGCCTGTGCTCGGTTCAAGTTTTTCCCATCCATGATGAAGAATCGGAATAATCGCCCTGCTTGCTCAAATGGCAGAACAGCCTTCGACAAAGTAATTACAGTGTTCAAGGTTACCGTACGCCAAAGATGATCAAGGTAATAAAAATGTAATTTTGTGCGGGAGAAAATGGCGCTCACTCATGGGACAAAAACGTTGCGTCCTCAAGCAGCCAGTACTAACACCCTCAATCTGCACGAATCACATTTACAGTATGTTCACAATATTGCCAGCGCTAACCACTTACAGTTAGGCAAACAGTACATTTCAAATGGAATTAGGTCCGAGTAGTAGCCTTTTCGTGTAATTCTATCTCAGAGTTAAATAGATATTAAAACAAAATAAAAGAAATACTTTGAGTAAACTAAGCGAGCATACATGTAGAAAGCAGGGGTGCTGTCGCATGTTGGATGAACAGTTTTTTGGGAAAGAATGGTAGCTCGCAAGATAGATAAAGGGACTGAACAATATCATCATTATAATCCCCTCTCTCTGTTCTGATCATTTTAGTTTATATACTACTGTACCAGTCAAAAGTTTCTGAAGGCGTTACTAGGGGTTTCGTTAATGTCTTAGTGAAATATAGCCAGTTTTACTTGATGTGAAGAACCTCAAATGGTGCAGGGTAAAACAAGTGAAAAATAGGACATAACAGGTTATTTTTTAATTTCAAAGAATAGCGACCCACATTTTTGAGTTAAAGCAATTCTTACCTTTCTGGCATTTTTACACTTTTCTTTAGTAATCTTAAGCTCCTAATATGCGTATGGCAAAATAAAATGTAAAAGAAATCCACCAGGTGTTGAAACTCTTCAATATTCAATTCTCATATATGGGAGGCCGAGGTGAATTGTCACAATTTCTGTTTAAATGCTTCTATATGGCATATGTAGTCAGACAGACAGCTGAAAATAATGTGGAATGTACTCCTGCTTCATTATGATAAGTCAACTGATGCAATATGTGACATGTTTTCTACTGCATGAAAATTCACTCTAAAGACAATCAGATTTTTTGAGACATATCACTCCGACCCAGGGTCAAACGTCCCAGGCCCTGGGGTGAAACGTCACATTTATGACCAGCTTTTCTAAGTTATTTTTTGACACTTTTAAAGTCAATAATTTCTTCTTCTGACTAAATTATTAAAATGACACTGCAGAGCAAGTACTTTGTTTCAGTTAATTTGACAAACAATACAAATCAACTGTAATCATAACTCAATGGACGATTTCAAAAGTTTCTGAGAATTCAGAAAACAAACGAAACATTTTCCTTGAACATATATCCATTCCTGATTCTCTTGGTTTCAGTTAGTTCTGTTTTTGTTAATCGGCATATTATTTGCTCCTTTGCCACAGACCATTTTCTCGTTTTGGTATCTGAAAAATGTATTTCTAACTTTTTCACTTCTTTTCAAAAACTCCATCTCATAATCTCCTCCTTCAAGTCTATCAGTTTGTACCTGGGGTGAAAAGTCTCACATTTCAAATCTGAGACTTTTCTCAGTTTGAACCTTCAGAAGTCTGCAACAAAAATAACACAACCCTGCCAAGTACTATGTTCCCCACTCCTCCGGAGTGAGAGGGGCTCGGTGTTCCCTCTTCATTTCCGGAGTCTAACTCCAAAACTGTTTGCATAATCTCAACCAAACTTTGCACACTTACTGCTCATGTCCTGAAGTGGTGCTTTTTGGTATGTGCCTGTTTGTTTGCCCGTCTGTCCGTCCGTCCGTCCGTCCCGTGGGTTAGGCAGGGAAGGGAGCCGGGGGCGCAGATGTCTGTAAAAACACGTTCTAGTTATTATGGTAAAAGGAGGCTATATTAACCCTCTCCAGGCTCATGTTGCAAATTTGCAACAATAAATCAATTGATGACTGACTACAAAATATAAAGGCCAGATGGGAAATGGTTTGATAAAGCTACCCTTCTAGCTCAGTATTGCAAAAATACACCGTTACTTCCACCTGCTGCCACTAGTGAATGAGAACTAGTCTCCATGAATGAAAGATTTTTCATATCTCAAAATATTAAATTGGGCTGGAGAGGGTTAATTACCATATCAGATTTTTAAAATAATAAGAAAAAGTGTTTACATTTATTTATTTTAGTCCAAGTCTGCTTGAAAATCCTGTTTGTTCAAAAACATTAGACTGGCAAGATGTGTTGATGGCAGGTGAACAATTCAGACACTACTTATACTTTTGCTTTGGTTTCAGCGCAGGTTTGGAGAGTTCTGCGCAAAGGTGGCCTGGCAGCCTAAGTTACAGGTAAATTCAAGGAGTTTTTTTTTTTTTCACAGAACACCTTAATCTTTTTATGGAAGTTCTCACATAGATTGCAGTCAAAGAATTTCTTAATAGTTCAATCATGAAGACTTCGGATTTAAGAAAAGGAGATTTATTAACAATGCAATGACATGAAATAAATTCAGGATTTGGCGATGACTCCGTCCTCGAGGACCCTCAAGCGAAGAGAGGCGCTGATCTGCCTGGGTAGCAGGCAGGGGCGAAGCCATCCCCCGTTGGACAGAAGGGTCACACGGATGAAGTAGATGCTGAAGAGGCCGGAGTCGAGAAGTTGGTGGTGGTGGGGAGGCGGTGGGCGATGCGGAATCTCTGAAAAAGCAGACAGGAACACGATATAAGCACATAAATAAAGAAACCTGAAGGCACCGATTGGGTAAGTGCAATTGCTTGAGAATCCTAAGTCTTGTGATTAAACATTCGTTTACACTCCCATTTCATTGATGGATGACTTATTGCACTGATATTGAGGGATTTGCATTTTGCAGCTGAGTATGACATGGCAGAGGTTTTGTATTTATACATTTTTTTAAAAAACTTTTTTAGCTTTATTTCACAGACCAGTGCAGACAGAGGAAGAAAGAGATGTGCGACAAGGCTTGTGTATAGCGCTAAACAGGGTGCATCACCGAGACACCAAAATCATATTTTTTGAGCAAACACACTGTAAATGGGACACAAATCATTACTGCGGCACTTCCCAGAGTAATATAATGGCTGTCTCTTTTCCGCAGCAGATATGCCCTCATTAAATCGCTGCAGTCATCCAGAACTCATCTATCAAGCTCCTACGCAACAATACTCATCAAAAAGCTTTTGAAATGATTGTGCTTGTGTAGACATGGATATTATCAGAGACGGAAAACTCATCAACGAACCTATTTAAAGTATTATCCAATCTTGAACATGCGCCTTTTCTTAATAACTGCAGCTATCACTATCAGCAATTTGCAAATTTGCTAACTGTCAGGGCTAAAAAGGTGAAAAATCCTAGCGTTAAGGAAGTAAAACTCCTGCCATGTTTTTCCTCTAGCTGTGACAGCGGTAAGGAGATTTCACGGCTGAGAACATCAGTGGGAGAGATACAGGACAGGATTTATATACTGACTCTAGAACTTTCCGCTCCTGCTACTCGTCACAGTCGCTTGTGCGCAGATACAGTGAATATCCCACAAACTCTTAATAAGCATTGTGACATGAATGACATTGATTCAATGAAAATAAAACCGCATGCATAAGTAGATTAGCCCTAGGGTAAAGTGTTATTTCTGTTGCACAAAGATTTTATTTCAGTTAAGACACTGACCACTGAGATTAGCACTGGCCACTGTGAATAGCTTTAACTGTGGCAGCGTTTGCAGACGTGGCAATATTACGACGCTGGCTCTATCGCCATGACTGCAAGCTTAGACAAAGAGCCACCGAGAGTAATGCTCCTCCTATTTTCCCCGGCTACCTGCCTACTCTTTATTATCCAATTTTCCCTCTGCCTCTATTCAACGGTTACACCAGTTTCTTATCAGTCAGTTATCATTCCCTTTTCTATATATATGTCTCAATTCTTCCCCTCACAGGCAATTAGCCTTACATTGCAAAACTATTTAGTTTCGAGCACTCCTGTTTGGTTCCTTCATTATATCCCCGTGATGATTTACTTTCTGTTTCTAACCCACATTGTGTATTTAATGAATATAACACACCTGGGTCATCCACTTTTATTCACTCTCCTGGTGCTCTCATGACATCTCTGGGCACCTGAATTGTTACGCCAAGGCTGTGCTCTTGTTTGGGCAGAATCATTTTCAGCCGATGGCATAACCGAATCAACTCACTTGTAACTCGAATGCGAGTGAACCTTCATTTGATCTGCGATTATGCAGAGTGGACTGTGGAGAAAGGCGCTGATTACATTTCCATCATCGCAGCTCGCACAAATGCACAAATCTCGTGTGTGAATTGCGAGCACTTAAGACTGCAAATTAAGATTGTAGAAATCGGCACTGTTCCCACTAAAGACGGTCGAAGAACGCTCAAGCTGTTGAAGAGATGGCCGAGACAATGATCCCATCACTAGGGGTGACAGAATTTTTTAAAAATAATCTTTTCCGTTTGTTAGTAACTCTAGCTAAATGTTGAATGCTGAAATAGAATTAAAACAAGGTAAACATGTTAAGGGTTGGTGTTTAAATGCAATAAATGTTTTCAAACATGTTTATTGTGATATATCTGGTGTGACAGTTGAAGGGTCCAGTCACTAGAAATGCCTCCTAATAAGTACCCGCCCTGGCTACTTTGCCAAGGAGCATGGCTCTTTGGAAATGTGGTCCGCACGTCTGATTCTTACCCGGGAGTCTAGGGTTCAAGTCCCTGCCTAGGCCCTCCTTTGGCCTGCCACATTCTGGTGTAGAAAAGTCATTAGATGCATATTCTAATCTACTGCAGCCTTAAGTACAAAGAGTATTTATTAAAACTGAAACTACTTCATTAAACTGAAATTACGTTTCGGAAAATATTTTACTGCAACATTGCCCTTCAAGATGCTTATTTGATTGCAAAAAAAGGTGGTATATTAATGAGGTACATGAGCTAAATCTCAGCAAGAGGCAGAGGTGCCCAAGTGGCAAGAATGTCTAATTTCTAATGCGTGGGTTTTTGAATCAGGTCCACTTTCATAAATGAAAAGCACTCATCTGGAATCAGTTTTGTTTTTCGCTCATAATAATGTTACTCTATGGACCAGAAAAAAATCTGATTCTGCATCGGCACTTCTTCACTGAAAGGTTTTATGATTTTTTTCCCCCCATTATTTTACCAGGTAAGTTGCAATGAACACGTTTCTTTGTTTTAATGTCAACTTTGTTGTGGTTCCCATTCAGACCTGTTCTCATGTTTTCAAGGTCCCCCATCTCCAAACAATTGGAGAGAGACTCTTCAGGAAATTAGACTTCATTCAGCTGTATGAACCAGTACAAAGCCGAGCTCTTGTTGCGCAAGAAGAATTTTAATTCTACTTTTCATACCCAATCTTTACACCTTCATAACCGGAAATTTCTTCCAAATATGGTTTTACTGTCCTCTCACACTACAATGATTCAATAATGTAATGTCTGCGTCTTACTTCTTTTTCTCTTTTCTCATTGGTCGGCATCATTTGCAAAACTTCAAGGCTACTTATGTCGTAATCACAACTGCCTGCATGTTTTTTCAGGACGCACGGTTTCTGCGTTTTTTCGGAGTTGGGAAAAACGTAGAGATCCGTGGCAGTTCGCACAAGGATTCGCACTACCCTCTTGCAGAGACTGTGTGTGTTCAATACGTCCTGTCCATGGGCTGCCTGTCGCAGCGAGAACGCCGAAAATAATGTGCATGCACATTTTCGGCCTACTTGCTTACATTTACTTACATTTTGTACGAACAACTTGCGTGCCCCTTGCGTTTTTCCCAAGTTTTCCAAGATTTCCGCCCGTAAACCACCCGTACAAGCCCGTACGGCCAGTTGTGATTAAGGCCTTAATTGTTTAACAGCACTTCTAAATGGGTCACTGATCATCCTTGGGACAGGCTTTCAGAGGCAAGCAAACCAAAACACTGCCTACGTGCCCTGAAAACTGCAACCAAAAGATTACACCCCTCTTACAATCCAATATTGGTTCTCGTCGGCCTGCTGATAAAACCTTGTATCCTCAAAATGATTAACTTTACAGGAGAGCATAAAAAATGTTTAATTTTGCATGTAAGAATGTAGTTGAACTGTGTTCGGGTAGGATGACTATTTTTCTTCCAAGAATGTATTTTCTATTTTGCAATGTTTGTTATTATCGTGGACATATGAGTTTTTGTTTCTTATAAAATTTGGAGATACGAGGTTTTATCAGCAGGCCAACGCTATGCATGTTTCTAATACAAAAATACATATAGTTGTGTGACTATGATCAAAACTACTAACATGAAGCAAGCATGCATAACTATTACTGATGAATAATGCTGATGACTGAACAGATATTGACTGAATCGACTGAAAAGATGTTAGTCAAAGCTACAAAAATCAGCTGAACATAAATTGATTAAATCAACTGAACAGATATTAATCAAAGCAGAAGTCAACTGCTTGTGCGTGTGTGTGTGGGTGGGTGTGTGTGTGTGAAACGCGAAAATATATGATACTCAACAGCTTCAAGGACGCCCTGTGAGAAATGGCAGATGGAATGATGCCAAGCAAAGAGGGACAGCTTGAATCAGGCATAAAGGCTTTGCCGTTTTGAGGTTTAGGGCCTTGCTCAAAGGCCCAATAGCAGAGCACTTTACAAGTTTATCTCTCTTTATGCAAGTCAGAATCTCAAACCCCTTCATGGGCTCAAACTAGCTTTACTGTTGTCAGTCAAGTGACCCACTGCCAGGGTCTAAAATGTCTGATGAAGCCACTATTTAGGGTGGTGTTTAAGCCCCATAAAATAAAATACAAACTCACATATGGGTCTGTCAACTGCAGCTGCCGTATTCAAACCTGCAAAACTTCAGTCCTTTTTTTGTCCTGCCGAATTACAGTGAAAAGTGTATAAAATTGCATACAATATCTAGTTTTTCTTTCCATTTGAAGTAATGCTGTGGCCATAAAACCACGGCATCCTGTATTTTTGTAATATTTCAATGTAAGTGGAATGTAGCTTCAGGGAACTCCTACAGCCAGCAGGCACAGAATATTGTATGTGACATTGTCCTAAAATAAGGTGAAAAAAAATAAATAAATGCTTTTCGAACTTCAAGGGAAAACCAGGGTTTAAGGGGTTTAGACGGACGCCTATTTGCATTAATTGATCGCTTGAAGCAGTTTTGGTTTGACAAAGTAAGAATACAAAACAAACAAAAAGAAACACAAAAGAAAAAGAAAGAAGTCCAAACTTAGATCCAGGCAGCAAGGCCGGGCACCTGAGGTCACAAATGAAACTTAGATATGCAGCAGCTGCGTACATCAATGTCTGTCCTCCTGAGGCAAGGTAACAGGCTTTCCTTAAGCAGAAGGCTACAGCTTGGCTAAATGCTGATGTAGAGCCTCAGGTGAACTTTCCTGCGTTTGGGGTTTCTAGTGTCCCGGGGCCTGAAATCCACAGTCAGTCAATGGCAAGCAGCAGCTGTAGCAATGAGCACATAACTGTAAATCACAAAGAATTAAGCACCGGTACTTTTTTTTTACCTCACATATTCACCTTTAGCATATGTGATAGAAGTTGAAGGTGACTGAAATTTGTGGGTCAGCTTTAATGAGCGCTGAGGAGTTTAAATGAGAAACGGCAAGCAGAATATCGACGGACAGAAAGTATGCCAATGAATGCACGCGTACTGGCCTAAGTGATTGACCAAGGCCGGCCGAAGTATCGGCAAAGATAATAATGCGTGTTTTTCGGCCTCCTGGCACTGTCAGCTCTTCGCTACGAATCACGTGTGGCAGCGCTGATGTAGCTGCTGTTCATTACCGTTGGAGGGAGAAGTGTTTCCATTAGTGATCACAGACTCAAACAGAAGAGCATAGTCGATTCAAACATTTATCCCTCTATGAAATTCCATTTAAGATAACTTTGATGCACGCAAACAGACTGCCCATTCTTACAGCCTGGAAACATTGCTCTACATTATTGAAAATTTTGTGATCTAACATAGTCTGTCTCAAATTTAGATTGGTATGGCCTGTGTTCCCAAATGTATGGGCTTCGTCTTGAGGACGGCTGTTGGTTGTCCCCAAATATGCAAAATGAGTTCAGTTGGGTTTGCCGCACAAAAGACATTTGAACTTCGTTCCCTTATTACCACCTGCAATTCAAGTGGCGGCATCTTCCATTTCATCCTAATCAGATATTTGTATTTATATGGATATAACATCCATTGTATGTTATTAATGCGATGTGGTCACCTGAAATAAAGCACCTCATCCCAAATTATGGACGTTAAAATGGAATTAGTCCAGCCTTTGTTTACATCCCAGCATGCACTTATTTGGGGAGGCTTTATAGTATATATTGGATCATTGCAGGGATTTGCACCTGTTCAGCCACAGGGGTGTTCGTAAGATTAGGCTCGGATGTGGGGAATGAGTCTCGGCTCACAGTTGACTTTTAAACTGATCCCACAGGTGTCGAGGGGGGATGAGGGCAGTGCATTGAGCAGGCCTGCCAATTCCTTACATCCCTATCAATAACGCTACATTGCCGTGAAAAATTATTTGCCCCCTTCCTGATTTCTTATTTTTTGCATACTTGTCACTCTTAAATGTTTCAAATCATCAAACAAATTTTTATATTTGAGAAAAATAACCTGAGTAAATACAAAATGCAGTTTTTAAATGATGATTTCATTTATTTAGGGGAAAAAGCTACCCAAACCTACCTGGCCCTATGTGAAAAATGAATTGCCTCCTGTTGTTATCATGAATTAACTGCAATTAACCACATTTTTCTTTGTTCAATTTCACCAGCCACACCCAGGCCTTGTTACTGGCAGACCTGTTGAATCAAGAAATAACTTAAATAGAACCTGTCTGACAAAGTGAAGCAGACTAAAATATTTCAAAAAGCAACACATCATGCCCCGAACTAAAGAAATTCAAGAGCAGATGAGAAACACATTTATTGACATCTATCAGTCTGGAAAGGGTTACAAAGCCATTTCTAAGGTTTTGGGACTCCAGCAAATCACAGTGAGAGCCATTATCCACAAATGGAGAAAACTTGGAACAGTGGTGAACCTTCCCAGGAGTGGCTAGCCTACCAAAATGACTCCAAAAGCGCATTGACTACTCATCCAGGAGGTCACAAAAGAACCGAGAACAACATCTAAAGAACTGCAGGCGTCACTTGTTTCAGTGTTTTATGATTCAACAATAAGAAATAAACTGGGCAAAAATGGCATCTATGGGAGGGTTCCAAGGCAAAAACCACTGCTGACCAAGAAGAACACAAAGGCTCATCTCACATTTTCCAAAATACATCTTGATGATCCCCAAGACTTTTTGGAAAATATTTGGGCGCTGACGAGACAAAAGTTGAACTTTTTGAAAGGTGTGCATCCCGCTACATCAGGCGTAAATGAGTGTAACTAGTTCAAGCAGGAAACCCGAGAAGAGCTACATCAGCTGACAGCAGCCTGGTAAGCTACCAGCACGTCAGCATCAGCGGGCACACAGTTGGAGGATACACATCACATGAGGTAGTACAGCGGTCTATTTAAAAGACATCAAGCTCACTGACTTCTGCTGCTGTTTGCGATGACATTTCATGCAATGCAACATGCTGTATGGTTTTTTGCTTGCTGCCTCCACCCCAGCCTCCACCTGTTTGGTTCTGCTCACATCGGGGGGATTTTGATCTCTGTTCATGACTGTTTGAATGTTTGCTGTGCCTGGGTAGGACAGTCCTCCAGAGCAGAACCACCGCCAAAATACAATGAAATGTTTATACCCATGAATAAATCGTTCTATTTTATTGAAACGTGAGTTTTCCTGACTGAAACTAACACAGCATTTCTTAAAAAGAACACTGTACCAAAGGTCAAACATGGTGATGGTAGTGTGATGGTCTGCGACTGCTTTGCTGCTTCAGGACCTGGATGACTTGCAGTGATTGATGGAACCATGAATTCTGCTCTCTAACAGAAAATCCTGAAGGAGAATGTCCAACCATCAGTTCATGACCTCAAGCTCAAGCACACTTGGATTACTCAGCAGGACTCACACCAGCAAGTCCACCTCTGAATGGCTTAAAAAATAAACAAAATGAAGATTTTGGAGTGGTCTAGTCAAAGTCCGGACTTAAATCTGATTGTGATGCTGTTGCATGGCCTTAAACGGGCTGTTCATGCTCGAAAACCCTCTAATGTGGCTGAATTTAAACAATTCTGAAAAGGAGAGTGGGCCCAAATTCTTCCACAGAGATGTGAAAGACTCATTGCCAGTTATCGCAATTTTTTGATTGCAATGTTTGTCGCCGAGGGTGGCACAACCAGTCATTA
Organism: Gymnothorax reevesii; assembly: GCA_029721435.1. Taxonomy (NCBI): domain Eukaryota; kingdom Metazoa; phylum Chordata; class Actinopteri; order Anguilliformes; family Muraenidae; genus Gymnothorax; species Gymnothorax reevesii. The sequence continues at coordinate 25,195,256 of CM056589.1, forward strand.
GGTTTAGGGGGCAATTACTTTTTCCACATAGGGCCAGGAAGGTTTGGATTGCTTTTTCTCCACAATAAATGAAATCATCATGTAAAAACTGCATTTTTATTTACTCAGGTTATCTTGGTCAAATAGTAAAATTTGTTTGATGATCTGAAACATTTAAATGTGAGAAATATGCAAAAAAAATAAGAAAAAGGAAGGGGGCAAATACTTTTTCACAGCACTGTATGTCTGTATAAATCTTGTTCTGTTCCTGAGACTTTGCCATTCTTTACCAGGCAACGCCTTTCACCAAACAGTTGCTGAAATATAGAACCATCTAGAATCCGATTCATGCAGTAATTTTACGATTTGCCTTCACTGGAACTGAGGAGCCTGGCCCAACTTATGAACAACATTCCCAAACTATGCCGAGATACAATAAATTTGTTCAAAGTGTAGATGTGCAAATACAAGACAAATCTTGGGGAAATAAAAACAGCAATAATACTGGGTAAAAAAATGAAATGTTTTGCTTCTGGCAAAAATGCTTTGCATTCTACCTCTAAATAAAAACCCATCAGAATATACGACAAGGCTGCTTGCCTTAAAGAAATATTTAATAATAGGTCTGCATAATATTTCATTAAAATTATGTTTAAAATGGTAATACCTTTAAAATGCACGAGCTGAAGGCTTTAAAAATGAATAGGAGCTGAAGGGTAAAACCGCCAGTCAACAGCAGCTTCAGAGAGACTGGCTCTGCATCTGGAACTGCCATCATTCTGTCTTTTAGTTCCCTACACATAAAACTGAGAGTGAGAGCACTGTTCTAGGATCAGTGTTGTATTTTCTACTCATAATGGATATGGCTGAAAAGGCAGCGTGGTGGGAATATATTCCAAAATATTTTAAAGACAATGTATAACCATAATCATAGTTCCACAGAAAGAACTGAGCCAGGTTTATATGGCCCTTTAAATTGCTGTAGGAGAAAAAGGAGCTGTGAGGAGGCAAAAACCCATAAATCTGTTTAAAAAAAAAAACCCAGATAGCAAAACCCTGGTGGGCCGCTCAAGGCAGGCTACATAAGCAAGTTTTCCAGAATGACCATATGGATAAGACCAGCGAGATGAGCTAATCTTCCAGAATGACCATGTGGGTAAGACCAGCGAGATGAGCTAATCTTCCAGAATGACCATATCAGTAGTCAACCAATAGGTGGTCCCATTAAGTCAGCTGGTGTACTCTAGTTTATTCTGGAAAAATCAAAGAATCCAGCCTACTTGGGCACCCAAACTGACCTTCAGATGAACCCTAAGTTTGGGAGGAATGGGCGCAGCGCTCGAGCGTCCCTGGAGGCCTAAAATGAATTTACACTATTATATTAAAGGCAATTCCAGCAAACGTGTAACTAAGGGTGTAGAGCAGGGGTGGGCAATCACGGTCCTGGAGGGCCGGTGTGTCTGCAGGTTTTTATTCCAATCAATTACCCTGACTAATTGAGTTAATTGATTGCGACTAGTCTTTGTAGTTTCATGATAATTTAAATAAATGCGCATGAAACGTCAGATTTCATAAATGGTTTGGCTAATTGAGACAAACAACTAATTAAAGACCAGACGTTGGTGTGAAAACCAGGGACAGATACGGCCCTCGCTGCCCACCTCTGGTGTAGAGTCACAGTATGACTGTGTACCAATCAGAAATGAATAATGTGTGATAGGGTAGAAAGTGTCACGTTTAACCGCACCTAAGGCGTCCCAAAGCCCAATAAAAATGAGAGTCCGGACAATCGGTGGTCAGTTGGCGTGGGGCGATTGATGGGATATGAATGCTACTTGGTTTGCGCAGCCTGGGTTTTTGTTTTTCACTTTGAGCAGGATGCAATAAACCTAATTGCATCAGACCCTGGAGAATGTGTCCAGTCCTTGAGAATAAATGTCCAAGTGTGAGAGAAACACTTGTTCCACTTGCCCGGACTAAGTTTTTTTTTTTTCTCCCACAGTGGGCAGGGGAAACTGGACTGACATCAGCGGTTCTAAAGGACTAGGGCCATGTAGGGTGAAGCCTGCTAGCAGTGTAGAACTTAGGTTCATGAAATACAAGTCAACCCCAATTTTTGTTACTGATCACCTTAAATTTCTATGTATAACAACACCACCCTGTACCATTTTTGCTGAATAAAATCAAATACTTTTTCCTAATAAATTTGAAGAGCTGATTCCAAATATAGTGTCTGTTTTGCTCTGGCACATCAGTTTTTTCACAATGGATGATATGCATTTCATAGCATTGTCACTTTTGACAACCTCTTGTAAGGTTAAAAAATCTTATCATCTTAAAATATCATCCCTTAATTACCAGAAAAACTGCCACAAAGACATGATTTCCATATTCTTCTGAGCCAGGTGAGAACTATTTGTTCTATTCTCGGCTGATTTTCACATGTATTAATGATTATCAAGACATTTTTTCATGTCTAACCCTTATTTCAGGCTTAGTAATATGGCAACTGAGAGAATAAAGTGCAAACATGATCCAGATGTTTTCTGCTACATCTGTGGGTGTTTCACCACAATCAAACAGCAATAAAAATTAAAGACTCAGTGAAAGAAATCTATACATGATGAAATTAGGTAATATGACACCTTTTTGGGATATCAGCTGATTTTTCTCAGCATGCAGGGTATAATTATTAAAATCAGCTGGCGTTTATTGGTCAAAAAAACTCAAACACAGAATGCATGTATTTCTCCTTCTAAGTGCTGAACTTTAACATGAGACCCTTGGTAAACAGGGGATTTGCTGCTTCGCAGACAAGCAGAAGAGCGAGCACTCTGGTTCGCTGTCTCATATTCGCACTCCACCTCAAGGGGGCAGTGTTAGAACTGCCTCCATTTCAACACAGACTGTGAAGAAAGGATGGCACTTCACGAAGTCCATCGCATTGCACATCATCCTTAGATCTGAAAAATTATAAGCAGAGTAAAGATAATCCACTGCAGTTTGTTAGAGGATTGAATGAATGAATGCACTTATATAGCGCTTTCATACTCACAACACTTTCCTGTCATATGGGGGAATTTCACCTCTCCAGCACCAATGTTTAGCACCCAGCTGACTGATGCATGGCGACCATGTTGTACCAGAATGCTAACCCGCAGAGAGGACAATTTGCATAACCAATTAAATCAGGGGATGATTAGATTGCAGGTTCAGAGAGCCAGTTTGGGAATTCAGCCAGGACACTGGGGAATCCCCTACCCTGGTGAAAAAAATGCCATTAATTTAAAACCACAGTGAGTGAAGATCTGTTTAACACTTCATCTGAAAGACAGCATCTCCAACAATTCAGTGTCCATATCACTGGATTATTGAAGATTATATGACCAGGGGGAAGATGGGCACCTTCTGGCCCATCAATACTGCCTCCAGCTGCAATGTCGTGTTCCCAGTTGGTCTCCCATCCAAGCATTGACTAAGCACACACCTGCCTAGCTTCAGCCACTTGGCTAGAGCAGATCGAATGGTCAGTCAAAACCACAGTCCGGCTTTTATTAGGATTGCAGGCTCTTATTATTAAAAACTATATACTTAGACTCTTGAAATATCCACCCTGGGTTCTTCCATACATACTTATTTCATATCATTACCTAAGGTGATGCATTTTTGGAAAAGAACTAGCTGCTTTCCTCACATATTAGCTTCAAATTTAGTCTAGTTCATCTCGAATATTTTGCATGTGAATGGCATGGTTTGAGTTTCCTTCGCGGAAAGGATCACCAATACTGTTAAAGAAGATAAAAAATAAATAAACAAAATAAAGCTGGCGTACAATTACCAGCAGTAACTTATAAGCCATAACAATGAAACTTATATTTTGAAGAAGAATAAAGGGAACAAAAAATAACAAGTGCAAATTGATTGCATTTTATGGATTACATACAAGGTAAAGCAATTCTAGCAGTGGCTATATAAACGCTGACTCTGCGCTCAGCACTAATTTCTAAATTCATTTCTGAATGAACTGCAACCATGCGTCAGGGCAGAAATGGCTTTGCTGATGTGAATGAATTAACACAATTTAAATGCTCTAGAACACCACACTTTGAAGAGCCCTCAACAAATCTGCTCTATCATCTTGCTTTCCAACCAAACTGAAGGTCAACCCCCTCCGGTTAGATGAAGAACACCAGCGTAGTGTTACAAAAGCCTCAGACCAGCCAGAGAGGCTCTGAAACGCCTCCTGGTAGAATGAAAGCTATCGACCGGATCGGGCCGAAATTCCCAGGAGGGCGAGTGAACAAAAAAAAAGGGGGGATTGCTGTGACCTGCCGGAGCTAAGGGCTCTTTTCTTACTTCCGGCAGATTCTGCTGGATCAATCGCCCAGCCATAACCGCGATTGCTAATCACAGCCAGCGGCCATCTGCTGACAGGAACTCAAAGAAAACAAGAGCCATGCTTTCTCATCGCGATTGCGATGCTTTTAAGTTTTGGACTCTCACCAACAATGCTCAGAAGTCGAGAATCAGCACCCCGGACCGATGCCGAATCCCGCCCCCACCTGGCACCACAATAGGACTAATTTGTCCTGACACGGTGTATCCAAGAAGTGAGTTGACTGCACTTTCAGGTACATTTAGTTTTGTTGCTGTTTTAATGACTGGGAGCTAACACGGACTCAGCTGATGCTACATTACTCAAGCTGGTGGAAGCAGTGTGAGATTTTCTGGGATGCCTGTGAGGGACCTCAGTGAATTTTATATCAAAGTGCCACTTCTTCACTGCCAAACATGGAATAGCAGGCTGGCAGCCATCGCAGTGACAGGAAATAGAGCAATGCCACTGGCAAATGCACTGAGGTTGTGTTCATGACATCACTCTAATGATGAGGTTATAATGTCATTCTGAGGTAGTTTATAATGTCATTGTTGCTGCCACTGTTTTTAACCTCATGGATTAATTTACTGTATTCAGCCAGGGTGTAGTCACACTGAGATTGACCTCTCTTTCGCCAGGGGATCTCTGGAGTGTGCAGATCTTTGGACTGTGGGAGGAAACCAACCCAGAGAGGACAGAAAATCAGAACCCTCAGCCATGAAAAAATCCTTCTTATAGAGCAATGACACTCACAACTCAACCTCCTCTGTCTCACTGGGTCATGCACAGAGGTAGACTGGAGCAACACAGAGAGAGAGAGAGAGAGAGAGAGAGGAGAAATCAGCTGTAATTGTCTGATATAAGGTACACTGCAAAACCAAGTATTTGCACATTACTCTTGCATTCAGCATTTTAAATACCATTGGCCATTCGGGCTTTTGTATTACAAAACTGTATAAAATTAAGCAGATTCAGCTTTCTTGCGGAATAACTTTCAATGCGAGATTTAACTAGCAAAAGTGCCAATTATATCACCCATACAATTAAAAATGGAACTTAATTCAAGCATTATTTCCACCATAAAAGTCTCTGAAACAGATGGCACCATTAAGACAAGTCTTTACTGCTGGATTTAAGCTTTCACTCTTACAGAGTGTCCCTCATTCAAAATCTGATAGAGTGATAGTAATAATGAACATAATTTATGTAGCACTAAGATTATTATTGGCAGCTATGAATATGCTAATGTAACATCCCATCACATTAACGATGCTCTAATAATTTTCCAGCACCATATTATGGCTGAGACATTGAATTTCCATAACACTTTCAGAATCGCTATTTAGTCCAAGCATACGTAACTGTACGAGTGTTTTATCTCTTTGAAACAGATTCCCGGCTGTCGGACTGTTCTGAGCCTATTCTATTCACTGAAAACCCTGACAAGAGTAGTGAACTCAAATTCTTTGATTACTGCAAAAATAAATAAATAAATAAAAAAGTTGAGTATGCCAACTTAATGATTTTGTGTTCATAGCCCTTAAAAACATCAAAAATAACTTTACCTTATTTTCTTTAAATTCCTTCCACACAATGCAAGTAAGTTGGCCTAAACAATGTTTATGATTTTCCAGAAAACATTTGAGTTCACCACATTATCAAGGTTTACAGTGTGGTATGATGCCCTGCTTGATACACATGTAACGTGTCGCAAACATTTACGGTCTAAGCTGCCGTGTATCTTTGCAGTACGAACAGAAATAAACAGATAGTTACGAATCGCATCCGTGCATAAGTTCAACACCCAGACTGAATTTACACACAGCACCAAATTTCCGGAGGGCTGTCCACCCTCAAAAAATAGAAGTGTCCTTTTCTGAGGCAAGCTTCCGATCAAAGTTCATTCCACTTTAAATCATTCTGAATGAAGTCGCTCCCTGCTGCAGCAAAGCATATGGAGCTCCCTCATAAATATTGGACAACACTGCCGTTTATCGGGCTCTGCCCTATTTATCTAAGGCGATAATCATTTACGGAGCCCCATCAAGTTCCCCTGAAGGCAAACCAATCACCAAAAAGCTGATGGCAACAACAAGCCAATCAATGCCTTCAATCGATTGCTTCATAAATTTGCGAGTCTGGAACAAACAAAAAAAAAAAAAACAGAGATTGAATGGGCTAGTTTCGGTGGAGAAATTGGGGAGAGAGGAAACAACATAGCGGATTAGGTCTATACGCTAACCCAGTGGAGCCTGAGAGTGGAATCCACAGAGAGCAATGGCCGACTTTCCTGCCAAGCAAGCGCATAATATTGACGGTAATTTACTGTCGGTGAAACAGATGCAGTGGTGCTGTGGGATTTTAGCTGAAGGAACAGTTCGTGAAAGGCATGAGATGAGCTGCTTACTGATGTCAGATCTTCTGCTTGATTTTTGAAGGCCAGATTTCATCGACAGGTGTGAGTTGGTCATTCGGATTCACCATATTTGGCGCTGTAAAATGACCAGATAATTGGGGCGGCTGTTCTGAAGTAGGCTGCTTGTGCGTGTGCGTGTGTGTGTGTGTGTGTGTGTGTGTATGTGTGTGTGTGGGGGGGGGGGGGCATGACTAACACAAAGCAAAAAGCCCAGCCTTCAGTCCCTGATGTACTCGTGTTAAACCTGGCAAGAGCATCTGGATGTGCTCTTGAGAGAAAATCCCTTTTAGGAGTGTTTAATTTTGGAAAACGATTCGTGAAGATTGATGTACCGCAGATCTTCGAGGACACGCATTGGACAGAGCTGTGAGTTCTAACAGAACACATAATCTAGGAGAGGACAATCTGGATAGGTGTCAATATTCCAATAAATATATTATCACCCACTTTCACTTTTGACGTAGTTCAGGGACCTTTGACATTATGCTGAAATCACAGGAAGGATCAGCTCAGTGTAATGAGAACACATCAAACCGTCCTCAGGGATCTACTAAGAGAGGTTTAGTGTGATTGATCATTAAGTCTTTCATTGGCTCACACACTACTGTCAAATTATTCAACACAGTATCAGCACAAATTTATAGATAACATTTCGTGAGTATGACATGACATTTCGTGATACTGGGTTGGAATAGGAGTTTCACTCATCTCCAGTCCAGTAAATTGGACATTGGTAGCTGATTTGAGTAATTCATTTAACCAAACAGATCATTTGCTTGGGTTGAACCCTTTCAGTGGCGTGGGCAACTATAGTTGTGCAATGATGTAAGATATCCTGCAGGGGAGCTCTTTTAAACAAGTTGCCACATGGTAGGTTTTCAACAGCTCAGGATAACTACATTTTTAATTCCTTGAAAATATAGTCGGCGATCAAAGTGTTAAAATGGTCAGAAGCCAGTCGGGGGAGTTTCACTCTCATATTATTTAGAAGGAGAAATATCTCAATAAAAATCTATTTATAATGAAAAGAGACACTATTATTCTAACAAGGCTGATGGCTAAGACTATGTGAAAAATTTGATGGGAAAGATAAACTGATATATAAAGATTTGGAAGAAGAAGTAAATATGGCTGATATTACTGATCTTTACTGGAGGCAAAAGGAAAATGAAAATGTACTGATTCTGTTTTAGAAAAAGTGTGACTAAATTGTGAGTTTTCAGCTCAATGAGCAGTGCTACAGTGCAGGGGGAGTTCATTAAGAAAACATTTTAAAATGAAATTTGCATTTTCATTTCATGGATGGAAATTGGCAGTGTCCACAACTAAAGAATGCTTCAAGAAAATCTTCTTACAATGGTTTTATTGACAATGAGAAAACTTCCTACAAAGACAAACACACGCACGCACACACACACACACACACATACATACGCAAACTAAACAACCACAAGCTTTGACTCCGGGCCAGAACTTCCAGCCAAGGCATCCAACACTCTTCTTCTTCTTCATTCACAATTTGTGGCCATCTGTGGTCCTCCTGCTTGACTGGCGAGGCGTAAGCGCAGTATCCGCAGGGGATGGAAATGTTCATGGATCTCAGTTTGCGACCCATATGCTCAAACACAGCTCGTGAGCCATCCAGAACCCCACAGGCCTGGATTTCACACACTCCCCTGGAGTCCAATTCTCCAGGCCTTCAGGTCCTATCTGATCATACCCTGCAGGTTCTGCACGCCATTGAATCTGGCAAAGTGCATCCAGGCGAGAGATTTTGATTCACCACAAATCTACACCAGCAATCAACAAAACATGGTCCTTCAGGTCTGAGAAATGCTGGTTTTTCACCCTCCTTTTACTTGTGTCAGGAATAAATACAGACTGGCCAATTAGAGGCACTTATTGTCCACTTAATTATCGGGAGAAAAGCAAACCAGACCTGGAATTGGATTTGAGGTCCAGATTTACACTCTTAAGACAAGAACCGCCAAAATCTCATGTCAGCCATACAGTGACTATCTCAGGAAGTATAGACCTGACAGCTATTTTGATTTGCCAGGCCAGTAAACTCTTTTGCAGAGGCTTCCATTTTTCGCAGCATAAGGTTAAATGAAAATAGAAGAAAAAAGCTGCAAGCGCTTAGACTCTCATGGTTATTTTGACTGCCGTCCACACTCACTGTAGAGCTCAGGAGACACGTACTGAAGAATATAGCGAGATACGCAGTGGGTGTAGCGAGATGAGAGTTTTGGTGGGATCTGTGGTTTTACAGGGAATGTTTCTGCAACTCACAAAAAAATCAGAAAACATGAAAAAGATTGGACTGATCCCTCGATGAGTCTGCAAGTAGAAAATAAAGGTTGACTGACTGATTGATTTTTTTCTTAACTGCCATAACAACACTCAAGAGGAACTCACACAGACGTTTCTTGATGCTTGACTACAGACTGGGTAGAATTACCCTGCTGGAAGATAAGCAGTGGAGGTCTCCAAGCCCAAAAACACTGTAAATAATAAAGCTGCGAAAAGTGTGGCAGCCAGGACCATAGCATTTTTTAGTTCACTCAACTTGAATTTTTGAGCTTGCAAAACTGATTTTTGAGAGAATTTGGAACTTTAAGTTGAGCCAACTCAAAAATGCAGTGCAGCTGGTTGCCCTACTTCTTTTAAGTTGGGTCAACTTCTTATTTTTTACAGTGCATGTACAGCCTCAGTGTTGCTATTTGTTCCTTTTACCATAAAATTACAGCAAGTTCAGACCCAATACTCTGGGTGATGTGAGTCAGCTACCCTCTTAACTGCTTTCAATGATAAATGAAATGCTTGGTTCGATGAACTGTGCCAGACCTCACAGCAGAACAGGTACAGGATTATAATACACCAGAAATTAAAGCAACTATTTATTTTACAGGGACATTATGCTTGGCTTCGCAATCTGATTCACCTCAAGCAATCACTCATACTTTAGGCCCTGAGTGGACTTTGATGGATAATGAGGGAGGGATATAATTACTGCTGCTTCAAAAATACAGCCATATTTTTATGCAAGTTATTGATTTTGACCTTGAATTTCTGCAGAATGTGCGCGACAAATGAGCAGAGTTGACAGCGCTCAGCTCCAAGGGAAAGCCAATATAAATCCAGCACTGAATGGCTTTTTGAAATCCACCTTTTCAACCAGGGCTTTCTGCACTGTGGTGTTAAGGGTCATCTGGTTGTTGCAGATGGGCATCTCCACAGTCAGCTGAACCTGTAGTATATTGTGCAGGTATACTTAAACTCTCCAGCAGCAGGAGAAGACACTTTTGTTTTGTAGGATGAATATAGTAGAAGGAGGATAGGAATGCATGGCATCTTTCAGTAGGTATAGTACCAAGAGGTGGGATGATTGAGATGATAATTGGGCAGGGCAGAAGTTTCATCGAAAGGGAGCTCTCTCACCCAGAAGATTATCATACAGCCCCTATTACATCTGTCATCTCAAAAACCGATCGAACGTGTGATGTCAAATTAAAGGAAAGATGGCAATGTCAATCCTCTCACCACTGCCGTCTTCAGTTCCTTATCATGGACGATCAATGGACTTTTTTTTTAGATGTTATTATTTTGCATTCTAGTGGAGTCCCCAAGATTTCCAAAGATCCCAAATATGTCCAGCTCAATTACAAGGAAATGTGCATAGAAATGATCTACAGGATCATTTAGGTTTGGCTTTTGATGGTTGCTGTGGACAAAAATGTGTTATGTTGGGTTTTAATATTTCTCTCAAAGTAAGAGTGATGAGGCTGCAGCGAAGAGCTGTATCCAGTCAATACAAAATATGTGACATTGTCCAACACTTTGACCATCCAACAATATGAACAAGAGTTTGTCACTAAAGTGACCAAAACCGACTGGTGTCTGCACATTCCCAGTAGGAAGGTTGGTACCAAAAAGAATTGAAATAGGTTGACTCCTTCTTGAGATATCGCGCTGACAATGTTCCGGACGGAAGGAGCTGAATAATATATCCCCCACTTTGCGCTAAACGCGCGGCGGGGGATAAAAAAAGCTTTTTCTGACTTTAAACCAACATTAGGGAAAACTTCACCAAAAAAATTAGAGTTTCAAAGGTCAATAGTACAGAAATACACAACTCCAATGCCAAAAAGTTGGCACATTATTGAAAATATAATGAAAAATACAGCAGAAAATCCTCCGGCACAATTGTTTTATAACAATTATAGACCTGCATCATATATTTATTTATTTGTTTGTTTGTTTGTTTTAAGAGCAAAATACTTCTGTTATTCCATAGTCCTAAACAATGATAAACTAGACAGTCCGGTCACTGCGAGCGCATGGGTGTAGCCCCCCAAAGCCCGCTTCTCCCCTTTTTTTGCCCATTATTCGGCCAATACTGTCGCCATAGCAACCGAAATCAATAAGTGTCATAACTTAAGTATAACACGTGTCCATACCAAATATGAAAGTAATTGGTAAAAAAAAATTACAGCCTGTACAGCGACCACAAAGAAGTATCTACGGACGCGGACATGGATGAGGACGCGGCTGCGGCGACGACATGAATGAATCGCCCGACTTTGTCGGGCTACAATAACAGGTTCTTTCCACTCTAAGAAAAGAATGGATACATTGGCTTGCCTATCTTCTTGAAACCGACTATTGATCATTTGAAAAGCTGGGAAACTCACAGTTTAAAGCATTTCGCCTAACGAAGAAGATCCTTTGAAAAGAAAATCGCACGGTTTTTTTCAGGATCGTTCCGGAGATAGTAGGAAAAAAAGACCACCAAATGACTACGTGCCAATCAGCCATGTAGCCGCTAAAGGCTGACAATATGTCTGGCGGACAGTGAGAGGCCCTACCAGCAGGATTCTGCCGCGGACACTCTGAAAACCCGACTGTGTCGCGGGCGGGGCGCTTATATTCAGTGACTGCGATCTGCACTAGGAATAGCGGCCCCTGTTCTGCCCCACTCAGTCAATGGGCATCAGAAACTTAAAATCGTGAGGACACCGCAGGAAATTTTATTGTTTATCGGGTTAATTATGCTTTCCATAAACTCCTCCAAATGGAAAAATTAAAGTAAAGTTATTTATGATAACGTTTTTGTCCCCTACAGTGGCCGTGTGATTTGAGTCACAAAGCGTAGGCTAAATCGCACTTTATTGCATATTCAACAGTACTGCGCTGAAGCCGACAAATTCAAATACAATGAAGGAGCTATGAGAAATTTCAGAACATTTTCAATACACGTCTTTGTCATCCGTGAAGTGAAGCAAAAAAATTTTAGAAATAAATAAAATAATTTAAAAAATACCCTACCATTTTAATAAAGCCGAAGTTTCTGTCGTAGGCTATTACACCTCAGGTTTTCTGTCAACTCATTAATAGCCATGCTAGTTTGATAACAGTAGGAAATATAAACTGGCAACCGTATCACTTCTCGTGTCAAGAAAACGTGGTGATGAACTACGCATAAACTAGCCTACATGATTTTAGACAGTTGTAAATGTCCAGTCAAAAATGCAAATAAATACTGCGAGGGTTCCAGTCGAGCTACATTGTGGGCTACGGCACGGAAAACTACTTTTTGCTCCAGGCTGGTTTGACATTCATGTCCAGAGTAATATCTGTCTCGGTGGAAGTGACTGCTATTTCCCTACATTCGTTTGTCAATAATATGCGATATACGTGTAGAATAAAAAAAAAATGTTTGTTTGCGTGTAAAACCATTTCTTACTGCGTGCAGCCGACCACATTATTTGTTACGAGGTGCATCTAACGTGCCCAACGACTTCATCAAAACGTGCGATCACTACAACGAGATGCTTTGACAACCAATAACGTTTAAAGGACACCGTAGGCTATATTCCTCTCCGCTTGACAGGGCTCCGGTCTCATGCAAAATCCGAAAGTTGCGCGTCATAGCGCAATTTCATAGTACAGAACAGCATATTTGCGCATTGTGACAAAAAAAAAAGCCTGAAGGCATCTTCGTTGGTCACTCTTCTCGAATTTGATCAGAATGCACCCCGAGCGGCGATGTTACAATAGTGACCTCCAGTGTGCACTGGGACCTGCAGGAAAGGAGCAAGGCGCAGCCGGTCTTGGACCGCAAAGGCTGCGTGTGATTTATAGTTCACATTTACCCGTTGATATCGATTTCCGTGTTAATCAAATTGTGTGCCATAAATTATAATGAGCTTGTGTGCGGGTTCTCAAGGGACAACATCTGAATCGAGTTCACATTACCCTCGTGAGGTGATTATTTACATATATTCCCTTGACTGAAATAAGAAACCTATCAAACCCAATGTTTTATTCCCGAATGAAACAGCCATAGTCAACGACTATCGGTGCTAAAACTCAAAAACAGCACCTTGTCGGCATTACAGACACGGCAGCGAATTACCGCTGTCTCTTTTACGCATGCCTTCTTTTCCTATGTTATGGGCGGGTCGGAATTGAGTTAGTTTAATGCGAAGAACACGTGGATATTGCGCTGTTGACAGGACTCGGATGTTCAGCAAGGGCAGAGAGCGGCGAAACCGAAGCAGACCCTGGAAACAGGGGAACGCCGAGGACGCGCAGATTTTAGGACAGTTTAAAGAAATGAGTGAAAGAAACGCATGACGGAATGTTTCTCTCAAAGTTATTTTATTCGCGCGTTCGCTTGGTGAAATACTTCACAAACGAAGGACATCGCAGGGATTCGATTCCAATAACGTGCAAGTGTCAGAACGGAACAAAATGGGAATAAAATGAGTATTTCCGACGCCGATGCGAAACCTCAAGGAGTGGCAATTCGGATGCTCAGAATTTCAGGATAAACAGTTTTGGAATATTTAATGCAAATACAAGCAAAAAATCAAACAACATGGATTCCTTAAATTTCTCCGGTGATATCAACGCTTCAACTGACATAAATCTAAATTCCTCATCTGTGGTCGAGCGATATTCTCTGGTTACCATCGCCGGACTGGCATCACTAGTGGGCTTTCTCATTGTGTTTACTATTGTGGGAAACGTTCTGGTTGTCATTGCGGTCTTAACAAGCAGAGCGCTAAAGCCACCTCAAAATCTCTTTTTAGTTTCTTTAGCAAGTGCTGACATTCTGGTGGCCACCTTGGTGATGCCGTTTTCTTTGGCAAACGAACTTATGGGGTATTGGTTTTTCGGAAAAGTTTGGTGTGATATATATTTGGCATTAGATGTTTTGTTTTGCACGTCGTCCATAGTGCACCTTTGCGCGATAAGTTTGGACAGATACTGGTCAGTTACAAACGCGGTTGAATACAACCTTAAAAGGACCCCCAAACGAGTGAAATGTATGATAGTAGTAGTGTGGCTAATCTCTGCGGTAATATCATTCCCCCCTCTGATTTCTATGGACAGAAACAACGTCGACACCCGCAGCCCCCAGTGTGAACTAAACGATGAAACGTGGTATATCCTCTCTTCCAGCATAGGCTCTTTCTTCGCCCCGTGCATTATTATGATTCTGGTGTACATAAGAATTTACCAAGTGGCCAAAACCCGAACGAGGACGATGTCAGAGAAAAAACAAGGGACTGAAGGCTCTTCTCCCGCTGAGAACGGTCTTGGCAAGACAAACTCCTGTAAAGTAAACGGTGACAAAGAGAATGGGCACTGCCCGTCGGTGCCAAAGGAACAGAGACACGGAGATGAGGACGACATCGATTTGGACAGCAGCTCGTCTGAAGAAAAGGGCAAGAAACTCAGCGACAGGAGCACCAAAAGGGATCGGAGAGCCAGTCGAAAGAACAGCTCCCTGTCTAAACAGTCCAGTCGGCTGTCCAGAGCCAGTAACAAATCTATAGACCTCTTCTCTTCCAGGCGCAAGAGGAGGAGAAACGCCGCGTCGCGGAAGAAGATATCTCAGGCGCGGGAAAAGCGGTTTACCTTCGTTCTGGCAGTGGTCATGGGGGTCTTCGTGGTCTGCTGGTTCCCGTTCTTTTTCAGTTATAGCCTGTACGGCCTTTGCAGGGACAACTGCGCGGTCCCGGAGCCGTTGTTTAAGTTCTTTTTCTGGATTGGTTACTGTAACAGCTCTCTTAATCCCGTCATTTACACCATATTCAATCAAGACTTTCGAAGGGCTTTTCAAAAGATTCTTTGCAAATCATGGAAAAAATCATTTTAAACAGCTTTTGAAAGTCATTGACAATTGTTACAACTTGCTGCTGGAAATATTGTCGGAGTAGAGTCGAGAAAGGGAGAAAAAAAACCGTTGAAATAACGATCAATGCATTGATGTGCAAAGATGTTCTACTGATATTTTGATCTTGATTATCTACAAACGACTCGGCTGAATTTTGATGTGAAACTTTCCTTTAGAAGAGTGTTTTTTAAAACTCTTTTGGTGATAAACGTCGTGAAGATCGTGTCCCAGAACGCGTTGCACTGTTGGTGTGAACACGATTCGTTTTTCATGGGCAAAGCAGAATATTAAAACGGGTGTTTCTCATTCACCTTCTTTGCATATATCGCTTTGCTTTTTGTGTTTGAGAACGGTTATTTGTGAGGCTTACTTGTTTTCCTGATGCAATCAACTTATGGCAAGGCCGTTGTTTTACGGATTGTGTCTCAGCCAAATAATTCAGCGAAAAAAAAAAGGTTCGTTGCAATGTGTTTGATATGCTCACAGTACTTCAGGGTTTGTATATCGTTCGCGGGACTGTGAAGAAGACTGGATTCAATCGTTTTCACTTTGTAATTCTACTTGTAATATATGGAGCATCTCTTTTCACTGGACACTATCCCAATAAATATGAAGCAAATGCGACAGGCGTTATTTCTCGCTTTGCTACCGCTGTACAATAATTTCCTCACCTTTATTTACACACAGCGTGCTATAGGTCTGAATATACCGTGGGCTGCAGGCAAACACACCTGCTAATAAATTCACACACTAAGTACTTGTCTATAGCGTCCAATTTCCAAAATTGTGAATTGACATACTGCATTCTAACGAAGGTTAACGAAATATCCTGATTAAAAGCTGACAGAGTGGAGCTGCTCTACTTTACTCTACTTTACTTTATTCTTTATTGCAGACCTTGGGTCCATAAATAACAGAGATCAAATGACATGCCACTCTGTCATGGATTATGTGGATTGAATGACTGAGTAGCCCAGCAGCACGAAATTTGATGATTATTTATTTATTTATTTACATGAATGTACTTGTGGTTACTGATAAAGTATGGGTTATCTATATTATACATATAGGCTAGGGAGTGAGATGTGGAGTTCTGCAATCTCCTTCCTTTTATTTATTTGTTTGTTTGACATTCTGGCAGTTCCATCGAGTCAGTGATAGTGAAGTAGTTCAATCGCCTCATTTCCTTTACTCTAAAAACAGAAAGGTGAAGAGTAATTGGTCAATCATTCCTGATTGGTTGGACATATCTACCAGCTAGATATCTACCATACCATATCTGCCATCCACCACTTTGATTGATTGATATGTGCCCAACCAAGCCAAATTCACTGACAGGATAACAATTATATTGGTTAATTGAAGCTAAGATATTGTTTAAATCAACCAAAATTTTTAATAAAACTACCTAAATATTGGTAAAATTGGCCAAGATCAACCCAAACCAAAAAAACTAGTTATTTTTACCCAATTTGTTTTGAGATTGTTGGGGTAAATAGGCCATAAAGTGGCAGTTAAATCTGCAGACCTTGCGGCCTCCAAGTTTTGAGTTGGACCCCCCTTATAATATATGTTTTACATTCCTATCATGTTTGCTGTGACCTATAATTTATAAAAGGCAGGAATCAAGGGTCAAATTTATAATGTCACAAAGCAGATTGAGCAAAGGTGTCGCAATATTATTTCAATAACTTTGTATGGAAAATTTAAATTCAATAATATATCAGCACTGGAAATCCAACATAGGAAATGCTGTTGCCAAATTAACCATTTGAAGGAGGGATTAATTTTGTTTGACAAATGTCCAACTTAGTATATGTAGAGGTTGCTAGATATGAATTCTTCCATTTTAATTATTAGACAGAATTCAGCTATTTGCATAAATTTAACAACCCCAGATAGAACATTTAGAATTCATACATCATTGACATAGAGGGTTGTGGGTTCATATCTGGCCTGGGCTTTTTCTTTGAGCCGCTCTGCCAATGTTCTCCCGATCTTTGTGAGGGTTTCCTCTGGGTTCTCTGGTATCTTTTCTCTCTCTCTCTCAGCCCCAAGAAATGCACAACGAGCTAATTTCTGAATCTAAATTGCCCATTGTTTGGTATAAGTGATTGAATGGTACATGGCCTCTGCGTCGGATTGGCGATCATCTTGAGCGTGCTCTTCACTCTGATCCAATGTGTGTTGGGTTTGGCTCCACCCCCCATGACCCAGCCAGGAAATAAGATGTTTACAAAATGAATGGATATTTCCATGAGGAGTAAAAAATATTTTTAATTATGCTCACGTCTCTGTGTGGTCACCCCACGCACCTATCAACTCAGGTGTTTGTAGATTACATTGCAGTGTTCAAAAGGGGAAATTTGAGATCTGAGGTTCAATAACTGGTAGGACTCTGTTAGTGGACCTACTTATGAGGAATGTTCAGAAATGCATATTTTCTATAATCCTGGAACTATACAGCAATCTAATTATTTTCATTTACATATTTACTGTTGCTTCTCCTATGCGGGCTGTTGAATAATTGCACTGTCTAACTGTCAGCTTGTCTGTGGCCAGCACTGAAACTTACGGTATATTGCATTGCAATTATGCAGCCTATATGTACATAATTTTGCATTCAGATTAAATTTTTCTATTTTTAATTGCATTACAAAGGAAATCTATAAAAGAGACTTCATTTAAAAATAAGCTTCATTCTGTCTTTGGGGCTTTGTGGAGCTCTATATACAGGGAATAGGCGGAAAAAAATCATGGATTTTTTTAGCAGAAGCAGCATACTTTTCCTTAAGACTGGGCAAGCAAAAGGAACCCCTAATCTCAATATACAGCTGTACATCAGTTTATGTACTCCCATGTTAGCAAACTCACTGGCAGATGTTTCAAAAGCCAGAGCAGCTGAAAAAGTAAATGCCCTTGCAACCAGAAGACAAGCAGTACAGCATGGCCGTCCTAGGCAACTTTGAGCCAAAATGGCAGTCGATAGTCAACAAGCTGGTGCAGATTACCAAGCAGCGACAGGCTTAGTGGTTAAGTGATTTGTCAAGTCTATTTTACCAAGTTTGTAGAAGACATTTGACTATGTGTGGAATTAGCTAAATTGTGTGCCATTTGTGCTTGTTTGTTTATAAATTAATATTTGAATGTCTGTACGAGCTTATGTACGGGTGTGTGTGTGTGTGCGTATACATTAGTATATAGGTGTGTGCATTATGATTTGTGTGTGTGAGTGCATGTTAGAGCGTTTGTGTGTCAGTAAGGGTGCGCACCTTTTGTGTTTTTTCGTTTACATTTGTATTTATATGTATGAGTGCATGTACGAGTGTGTGTATGTGTGTATACATTAGTATTTGTGTGAGAGTGTGTGTGTGTGTGTTTGTATGTTAATACATTACTACTTGTGTGTGTACAAGTGAATGCTAGTGTGTTTGCGTGTCAGTGTGTGCATGCATAAGTTAGTGTTCATATCTGTGCGTGTGTGACAGAGAGAATGGTAATGGATGAGCGTGTGTGCGGCAGTGTGTGTGTGTGTGTGTGTGTGTGTGTCAGTCATGCGCAGACAAAGTTGCGTACTTTAGTTCTGTGGGTGTGGCAGACAAGGTAGCCCTCAATCACTATGACATCCCGTAGCCACACAGCCATATTACTGCTTGCTGTCCTGGATTTTCCATTCAGCCATTAAAATCTGACACGACAGCACTTTTGGTCTAACTGCCAAATTCATCTTGGTCTCCACTGCATTGGGTCATTCTTTAGAGTAAAACAGCGAGCTCCATTGCTTCTTTTAAGAAAAACAAGGAGTAGATTCTTTAATCCTCGTTTTGGGAATTCTTCGGTTTTGAGGTAGAGCAGCTTACACCTATTAGCTCGAATGTCCTGCCTCTTGAGTGCTGTTTGAAATGTCCAAATATACACACATCAGTATTATGTTGATCATTTGTTTTTTTATAATGCTTTCATCTACACATTTTTGAATATCATGTTATTTATTTCAGAATTATATGTGCTTCTAAGGTTAAAAAAAGAATTTCCTACATGGTTATAGATTCAATTATTAAAAGCTAATTGCCATCATGACCCATTTAAAAATTAATATTTATGTAAGCCAAAGCATTTTCTTTCAAACCCAACATGTAAAATGTTTCCTCCTTAAAAGGTGTTCCTTTTTTTATGCCAAACAAAAATGTGAGCTGAACTATTCATGATTCAGGTCAATGGCTCTGTCTTTTAAATCCTCAATTTGTATTGGTGAAGTGGTGACCAGACTAAGAAGTGAAAAGGTCGTCCTTACATTTTTGGCACACAGGCCTACTGTCATGTCTACTGCCCCAATCCGGTGTTATCCTGTTCCTGCAAATAATGTTTTATAAGCAGATACTCTGAAAACTCTTTATCAACAGAAACACTGGCACATATTATTTTATGCTGATGTCATTATCAAACCATGCGAGAAATGTATTCTCTTTGTTTAGGTGCATCTTGATTCAAGACCCCAGTGCTAAAAGTACAAAAGTCTCAAAATGTTCATTTTGAGTAAAATTGAGGTAGTGGACTTGTATAACCATTGAAAAAAGGTAAGTTTAAAACCCATCCTTACGTCACGGTATGCGAAAAATTTACTTAAGTACTTTTAGCACCGAGGTCTTCAGTCTATCCACTGTCAACAAACTCCAGTTGGGACTGATTGTTTAACTTGAGTTATGCACATGCTATTTGCGTGCCTGAATAAAACGTTTGCGCTGTATCTACGTGTCAGTCTTTAATTGCTGTTGTGCGTCATGGTGTCGGTGTCAAAAATATTTAAAGGGACGCTCCCCATGCTATATGCTAGCCATGTGATGACGATGAAGAGGAAAAGCTAATTGGCTTTTTTAGCCTGGGTTCCTCAGAAGGTTAGCATGTAGCATAAAGTGACCTTTAAACTAGTACATGTGAAACATGAGGTGACATATTGGCGCAGTTGACTCTTCTCATGTTTGTTTGAACTTCCCACTACAGTCCAAAGACATGCATGTCAGTTGAGAGTGTGTGGGTGAGCAGTGTATTTGTTCAGTGGTGGATATGGGTGTATCCCTGCCGCCCGCCAAAGGCATGCCGGGATAGGCTGTGGCACGCTTCCTCAATAACCTTGACCAGGAAGCGGGTTAGGTTACAGATGGAGGCATAGACTGTATAAATAGCTCGACACAGCACCCAGGTCAGAAAAGTGAAGCCAATGCGGAAGAACCTTAAAACTGCATTCTATTTAATGGCCAGCAGATGGCGATATCGGTGGTTGCAGAAAGATGTTCAGTGCTATAGTAGTCTCTGAGAAAATGACTCTATTTTCCCACCTGATTTATTGTCTCAATAATGATTTTTAGAATAAAGGATAAAGTCAGATATGCTTTGGGGGTGTGGCTATCCTCTGGCCCTCATCAGATACAGTCAGATCCACCCGTAGATCCACACCTCACTCCTCCCTGGACCCTCAATTCACGCACTCGTTTCATAGGAGTCACATCAGGTTTCAAAATGACAAAATGGCGCTGTTCAAATTGCCAAAATTGAGGCTTTCTAAAAGGTATGCTGAAACCAATGGGTGATATCAAGGTTGCTTCGTCCATCTTTTTATATACACTGCCCTCAATAATTATTGGCACCTCTGGTTATGATGTGTTCTTTAGCTTCTAATAAATTCAGTTTTTTTCTAAATAATATAGGACCACAATGAAAAAAAGAGGAAAAATCCAACGTTTAATTCAAGTGCATGTATTCAGTGGGAAAACAATCCCACATTAATACATAATTCTTTCACATCAAATCATGTGTGCCACAATTATTAGAACCCCTAATACTAATACTTTGTAGAACCCCCTTTTGCCAACAAAACAGCACCTAAACTTCTCCTATAATGTTTCACAAGATGGGAGAATACAGAAAGAGGAATCTTTGGCCATTCCCCTTTCCACAATCTCTCTAAATCATCCAGCGACCAGGGTCCTCTCCTCTGCACTCTCCTCTTCAGCTCACTCCACAGGTTTTCAATGGGGTTGAGGTCTGGGGACTGAGATGGCCATGGGAGGAGCTTGATTCTGTGTCTGGTGAAGCATTCCTGTGTAGATTTGGCCACATGTTTAGGGTCATTATCCTGCTGAAAGACCCAGTGACGACCCATCTTCTGCTTTCGGGCAGAGGCCACCAGATTTTGATTTAAAATGCCCTGGTATTTCAAAGCGTTCATGATGCCATGCATCCTAACAAGATTCCCAGGGCCTCTGGAAGAGAATCAGGACCACAGCATCACCGATCCTCCCCCATACTTCAGTGGGCATGAGGTGCATTTCTGCATACTCATCTTTTGTGTTCCGCCAGACCCACTTAGAGTGTTTGTTGCCAAAAAGCTCTATCTTGGTCTCATCTGACCAAAGCACACGGTTTAAGTCCCAGTGCTGCTTAGCGAACTCCAGACGTTTGCGTTTATGATTGTGAGTGAGAAAAGGTTTTTTCCGTGCATGCCTCCCAAACAGCTTGTTGGCATGTAGATAGCGCCTGATGGTTGTTTTGGAGAAGTTGTGACCCCACGATGCTACCATTTGTTGCAATTCTTTAACAGTGAGCTTTGGAGAACTTTTTATTTCTCTTACCATCCTCCTCACTGTGCGTGGAGGCAAAATAACCTTGCGTCCCTCGTCCAGGCTTGTTTACCACTGTTCCAGTTATTTTAAACTTTAATGATTCTTCTGACAGTAGATATGGGCAGGTGCAGGCGCGTGGCTATTTTCTTGTAGCCATTGCCTGACTTTGTGAAGGTCGACACACATCTGCCTTACTTGAATGGTGTGTTCCTTTGTCTTTCCCATGTTGAAGAGTGGATAAGAGAAATGGCCTCTGCGTCACATTATATTTACATCCCAGGGAAACAAGAAGTGATGAATTACTAATTAAATGTTCCTAGATACTCTGATCAACTTTGTAAACTACTGTAGAAATGACAGAAATACTTCAATTACATTTATTTCCTAGGAATTGTTAGGGGTGCCAATAATCGTGGAACAGCTGATTTTATGAAAAATAATTATTTCTTATTCAGGGTTTTTTCCCCTTAAAATTCACTTGCGTTGAGGGTTACATTTTTCTACAATTTTCAGTGTGAGAGTGTGCTTCTGCAATAAAAATTGTATTTATTTCAAGGCTTTTAACACATCTTAACCAGAGGTGCCAATAATTATGGAGGGCGCTGTAGTTTATGGATGGAGGGATAAACAATGGTTATGCATCATCTGAATTTCCCCTCAAGCAAGAGCGACCCCTGCTGGTGAAGACTGTCCCAGCGGCATCCCCAAGGATCTAATTGCGACAAGAATCCAACCGGCCTTGGATTTTGCTTTTTCGAGCCACAGGTTTGTGTACATAGCCGAGGAAAATGTCACTGGAAAAGAACGGCAGTAACCTTTTCTTTTAAATACTTAAGCTTAGAGCAATGCATTTGACAATAAAGGTTTTAATCAATTACTATGGTCAAAAACAAACTTACCTCCTGGCAGAGTTTACAGGTAGGCTGCATTCCAGCTTGATGACCTGGACTGAGCCAATTCAATTTGCGCATCAGAATGTCGCTAAACTGCATGAGGAAAAAAGAAACGACCCTCAAGCAAGAGATCTATTCACACAGAACCATTCAAAAAATAATCCTTCAACTTTCTACGAAATCCATTCAGCGCATTTACTATAACTGAATAGTGCCAGAAATAAAAAATGATGATGGAAAAATACCATCTTCCAACAGAATATTATGCTTTCAAACTGGAGTACACTTATTTGATGATTGCATTTGAAGGACAAAGAGCTCATGGCTGCTTCTCATCATTATGCTTTTAAGGTAATTTTAGAAATACAAACTGCCTGAGTAATGTTATATTTTACTAGGGACCTTTTTCAAATAGACATCCAATATGAAAGATAATGAGAAAAACACAGTATGCAGCTCTCAATATTTTACAGCCACTCCCTGCAGGACAGTTATTTTTGCTGGTGTGCTTTGGTTGTTAGGCCAGCTGGGACCCATTTGGTGTTCCTTGGGAGTTGGCTGACTGGAGGACGAGATCCGCCAAATAACTCCGTGTGGGATCTACTGTTCTTGAGAAATATTTGAAACCTTCACATATCCAATATTTACTTAACATTTTAAAGTCGGGAAGATGAAAGTGGGAGAGAGAACAGGAATTAAGGTCCCAGGGTTTTGGAGTGAAGGGCCCTGACTGTGGGCCCAATGGTAAAGTTCTTCCAGACTTCATCTCTTCAGGTCCGAGTCAGAATTCCATGCCCCATCAGGCATGTGCAAGTCAGCTATCAGAGGCTTGGACCAGCAGTTATACAGTCTGCAGTCAAGCAACTCACCTGCATGTAAACACGCAAAGGATAATATGACAATTCAGGCTAATAAGGATTTCTAGGGTACAGATCAGACAATTACTTGTCGTACCAACCCATTATTGCGCCCAACCCCCCGCCCCATAAGCCACCATCCCACGGTGCGCCCGCCTACCACGGACACTGTAATAGTCCAAAGAACAACAGCGTCATCTTACATCCTGTCAGCTTGTGATGAAGGCTAATTCAATTAGCCTTTAACTCCTCCCTAGTCGGAGAGCACAACAGTTACCCAAGCATAAATATCACTGACCCACGTCCTCCATTGCTGTCGATGTACTCGCTGCGAGGCAGAGCAAGAATGCATGACCAGTTATTACCCTCGTTTGTTCCCTGACAGCTGATACATAATATTCATAACTCACTCTGGGGCTGAGCTGGGTGCCTCAACTGCAAAATCCCAAATGGGCTCAGATGGTGGCTTGCATTTTTTCCCCCATTTGTTCTCCTGATAATTCTTTGTATCTCAGCCAAACTCTTGCAGATCTTTCATCTTTTTCTTTCAAGCTTAGAAAATGGGCTTTTCATGGCTTTTGGCCCAGATATGCAAAACCCTAAAAAGTGTGAATGTGCAAACTAGACTGCTGCTTTAATAACCAGTCAGTCGCACCTTGTAGGCTGCAAGGAAGGACTTGTAAGCAAAAGGGAGGCATCACATGACCTCTTCTTGATGCTGTTGAAACAAATGGGAAGCCACACCTGTCTTTTAGAATTATTTAAGTAAGATAGAAGACAGGACAGGATATTAACTGAATGCCTTTCAACAGGTGAGACATGAACACTGCAAACAGGTGGCTCTCCTGTGTAATTCATAACAACCGCAGAACACTTCTGCAATATTCATAAGCCACCCCTGTGAATACTAATCCTTTAAAATCTACCATCTAAATCCATCTACAAACCCACTTAAAACCCTATCTTATACCTCTAACTTCCCCTCGAAATTTAGAGATTTGTCTAATATCAAATCGTTGGTGATTTTTTTTCACTTCTCTGATTCACTTACTTACTTGAGTTTTGGTAACAACAGTTGGACACTAGGTTATGTTGTTTTATGCACATTTCTACATTATCGCTTTTTTTTTTTTAATTTTAATCATACTTTAACCATACTGTGATAAAATGCTGCAGTGAAAAAATAAAAGTACCAGAAGTGTCTCAATATGTTTACCAGCTAGGCTTAGAATATAGGGGGGTTATCCAACACACAAACTGGAATTAAGATGTGAACATTCACAGGGCAGTTTACAAGCGACAAACAAATGTTATTTTACAATGATGATGAGGGATTGTATTTAGGAACAGACCCTTCCTGTTCGATTGCATGCATGCATGTTTTCGGGGAGATGAAAGGTATTCAAGCGAAGTTCAGTTAGGACAACTCTCGAATTAAAATGAAAAGCCAATTATTGAGCACGATGTATAACGTTATTATGGGTTTGGTACTGAATAGATTTACTCTGGGTACCCTGAATACAGAAAGAAGTTACATCTACCTCATAAACAAGTGACTAATCACACCCCTCCACTGTCCAAAATAGATATGAGCATATAAGCCGCAGGTGGAAACTGGGGTAATGGTGGGTGAGCAGCAAAGCGAAATAGCAGCAAACGGAGCAAAAACAATGAATCAGCAATGACAGTAACCAGCTACGTATAGCAAACACGGAGCAGCAGCAACAGCAGGCCGACAAAACAAACAAAGCCTGAACAGCTGCTCGGTGTTAGTCTGATCAGCAGTTTTTTTTGACAGTAGTGCTACATTACTAATGTGATACGTAGCTACAGATGCGTTAGTTTGGTGAGAGGAAACGTGTTCTCTAAATTCAGCCATGTAGCTGCAGCGAGAGTTTCCCCGACCGAACTGCCGCACTCATCTCACGATGCTGTTTGATCGAGTGAAGATTACAGACAAAATAAATTACGTGGCTTCAACAAAAGGCCAACAGCTGCTGCATTGAACCAGGACAATAAATCTGATGGGGATGATTCAAAACCAGACCAGCGGATAAGCAGTATTAGATGGCATCAGACCGTGGTAAAAAACAAAACAAACAAACAAACAAAAAAGTAACAAAAGCTTTCAAAGTGGCCCACCCACGAGTCAGGGCCTATACTGACCAGATCAATAAGAAGCCCAGTTTTTGCTAACAGCTCACTGACGAGAGCGTCCTCATCACAATATAGAACAGTGTCGAAGAACCGAGACATTAAAGCCAGTTGTCTTTTATCAAGTGTATTGTACTGGTAAAATTGTGGAGAAGTAGTGAACTATACCAATGAAAACCAACTGTGGCTCTGTCTGGTGCCAGCATGGCAAGAGACCCTAAAGATGGATGCTCAGAAATTTAAGCTGAAACAAAGTGGGCTGTTCTTTACAGTAAAGATTGAACTGATTGGAAACAAAACAACAAATGGCAGATAAAACCAATGAATGATCAACAGAGGGGGGCTGGAGGGACATTAAAAAGATAACAATGGGAGTGGATTGGTTGAATAGCTAGGTACAGACAGAATGATGGCCAAGGGGGAGGAGAAGAGTGCCTTCTTCTACCACAACAGAAAAAGGAACACTGCATAAAAGAGGTGGCACCTCTTTGAAGCTCTTTTTAGGCTTATTCAGATTTGGATTTAATTAACTTTTGGGGGCTATTTTTAGAGCTGTTATTCTGTAGTGATAAGCAACTGTCCAAGCAAGGTGTCAATCCGCACCTGTCAGAGAACCTTGACTTGCGGTCACAGTTCTTTTCGCTGCTGCGGTTTTTTGGTGGTCGGCATAATGACGTTGTCATCATTTTTGACACAGTTCCCCTTCTCACCTTAAATTATTTGGCAGTTTTTATGACGGACGCACCTGCTGTTTGGGACTAAATTATTAAGCTCCTCTGGAACTCTGTTAATATCCTCTTGCTTTAGAGAGTAACCAACCAAAGTGCAGCTGGTTAGACCTCTTAAGTACATACTAATACTTTGCATTGTGCCCAAGACAAAGGGTGTATGAACCAAGAGTTTCAACGGCGAATAGTTTGCTATTGCTAGAAGACGCAGGCTCTCAATTAGGCCTCTTTTAAAATAACGGCATGCAGGATCTTTACAGGCCATAAAAAAATCCCAAGTTAATGTGTTCACAGCGGGACGTAGGCAATGTTTACTGAGATACAAAAGGGCTTTATTGAGACTCACTGTGAGTGACATTATCAGAGCTCTGTGACCGATTTATCACTCTTTCACAGACATTTGCTCAGTTTGGTGTCACTGATCTGTCTCAGAGTTGACATGATTTATCAGTATACTGCAGTGATCCTCAAACCTGTTCTTCCCTCCTGTAGATTTCCATTCCAAACCTGACAAATTGCGCCTCATTCAACGGCTAGAGACCTCGCTGTGAAGCTAATTAGGAGAATTGGGTGTTCTTTGTTTTGTTTGGAGGGAAAAGCGACAGGATGGTTGAGCTCCAGGTACATGGCTCGAAGCCACTAGTATATTGTGATTTATTCATCTCAGCCACGAGTATAAAGTGGCTAAATAATCTCATGATCAGATCTGCCAGCTAAATCAGTTTAAACACCCAACATGAGATAAATTTCTGATTCACTGGCTTTATCAAGTTTCAGTCATTAATTCAAAATTCTGAGTTGCCATCAATGTCATGGTGAACGTACAATTAATCTCCTGCTCAGCTTACTCTGAATAATATCACATTCACAGGCTTTATCAAGTTTTTTATGACATGTAACGAATCTCAAAATTGCAAGCTATGTTCGTTAATGATGACTATACCATTAATCTCAAATTCACATACTCCTTTGGTTCACAAGGACAAAAGCAGGGGTGGCCAACCCTGGTCCTGGAGAGCCGCAGTGTCTGCTGGTTTTTGGTGTTACCCAGCACTCGATTGATGGATTAAAGTAGTTGATTACTCACTTAACTGATCTCACCTGGTGTCTTAGGTTTAATTTGGTAGTAATGAGCCAATCAAGCAGCAGGAACAACCCACAAGACTCCTAGAGCCAATTAAGCAGACTTGCAGGTTGTGACAGCAGTCTACGTGTTAACCAAGATTTGTCAATGTGGTTGGATATTTAGCATAGTTGTAATGCAGACAAAGTTGAAGTACAGAATACAGATAAAAGTTTATAAAGCAGGGGTGGATAATGCTGGTCCTGTGGAGCCAGAGGGTGTGCTGAGTTTGGTTTTCTACACTCGATTTAAACCTTAAAACACCACTGTTTAATTCATCAATCAAGTGCTGAGTTACACTAACAAGAGGCCCATGGGCCTTAATGGTCACCTGAGTATAGTATATCCAATTGTTAAACCTTGACCATTAGGCGTGGCCCCAATTTTGACCCCAGGGATCAGATTAATGGAAACCAGTATCATAAGCAATAGAGTATTCTAAATTGTATGTATACAACTTGTGGCTATTTTCTTTAAGCAAAGAAGATTTCTCAAGCCATTGACCCTTGGGCCCTGCCCCTTAGCCCCTGGGTAAGGGAAACTGTCAAAAATAGTGGATGGAGCGGTGTTGACTGTTTCCTGACCAGTCAGCTCCTAAATTCTCATTTGGCACATGACACAGGACTGTATTTTTATCCAGTGCCTCACCCCACTTTTTTCTGTCTTTCTCCGAGGATCTTTCCCTCCACAACCCTGAGTCCTGGACCATCCGAGCCCTGTCCCTCACCATGAGCGCTGGCTGCTGCTGTCCTGATCCAGTCCTGCTCCATCCTGGGCATGCCACTTCCTCGAGTAACTGATAGCACTGTTTAGATGGACTTTAATGGAACTCTATTGTCATTATCTTCTTATTAACTAGCTAGGCCGCGGAGGATGGGCTTCCCCACTATAGCCGGGTTCTTCCTGAGATTTCTTCCCACTGGGGAGTTTTTTCTCACCACTGTTTGAGGATTTTTCTCCCTACTGGGAGTTTTTTTTTGCCTCATTTGCTGTAGTGGGGAATAGGCTGGGCACTGCCCTTTCAGTAACTCATCTCTGACTGTAAAGCGTCTTTGTGACAGTTTATCTGTGAAAAGCGCTATAAAAATAAATTGAATTTGAATTTGAAAAATATCATATCATCATCTCATTGTTGTAATGTCAATCAAGTGTGAATGATTTCCAGTAGAAATTAAACAGAATATACCCAAAAGCATCATTTTCCTATATAAACTATAGTAATGTTGAACCCCTCCCCAGGGGCAAACATGGAGCCTGGGGGTCATGAAATTCACAATTTTTATGAAGCACCTCAAGACACTCCCATCTATAAAGATAACTGGTTTCCAGCATATCTAGGTATAAAAATGTAAATGCAAGACAATAGGCTTGCACTAACAGAGTTGACAATACATAGGTTTGGTCAGTGCGGTCTGTGAATATGCTCATAAAAACTTCATTTTGCGTTTAAACAAAACATGCTTCAGTTAAAGGAAGGAATAATACCTTCATTAACATATGTCAAGTTACTTTTCTACTTTTGAGGTAAAACCGCATCCCGCGGGGCATTTTCCCCTCAAACTGTACAGGCAGTTGCCAAGTACCAACCTTAGGTTGTTGGTTTTCTCCAGGTATACTCCAGTTTCCTCCAAAACCTAAACATGACACATCCTTAAATGTCCCTTACTTAAGTTGTTGTGTTCACAATGTGGCTTATGATGACAATATAACAAAGGGCAATTACTCCATCAAATTTGATTGAATCGGTCTGGTTTTCAAACTTCTTTGAGATCTTATAGATATAAGCCAGCATGCAAGGTTTAATGAAAATTGACCAGTATTTACTAAAATTATTGTGTTCACAAGGTTGTTTATGATAATAATACAACAAAGGGCAATAACTCCATCAAATATGATCAAATCAATCTGGTTTTCAAACTCGTCCAAGATCTTATGGATATAAGCCTGCATACAAAGTCTCATCAAAATTGGTTCCTAACTACTTAAGTTATTTTGTTCACAAGGAAAAGTTTACGGACGACGGACGACGCACGACGATGGACAAAAGGGGATCGCAATAGGTCATGCCTTCGGCTCAGGTGACCTAAAAACCAGCACACACTGCGGCTCTCTAGGACCAGGGTTGGCCACCCCTGGACTATAGTATTAATCTCAAACTAATGCATGGTGAGCAAGTGATTGGTTTTGGATTGACAGATTTAGCAGACGGCGTGTTGATATGGATCAGCGCCCTACAGAAACAGCTCTGGAAA
Source organism: Gymnothorax reevesii (assembly GCA_029721435.1). Lineage (NCBI taxonomy): Eukaryota > Metazoa > Chordata > Actinopteri > Anguilliformes > Muraenidae > Gymnothorax > Gymnothorax reevesii. Next base: position 25,224,844 of record CM056589.1, read on the forward strand.
GTCTGAAATTTTGGTCCATTTCAGCCTATATGTGGACCGCGGCTGGGGTGACGGAACTAAAGCCTCCTGACACACTAAATGGCCCGCGCAGCCAAAGGCTGGAAACAAAGAGCTTATCCACGTAGATCATTATTTCTTGTACTTTGGGTCGGGACCGAAAAATGTCTCCCATGTTCTGCATACACCATAGGACTTTGCACAAAGGACTCCACGTGAAACGATTTCCCGGCTGCCCTTTTAACTCTCACCTGCTTTGATGCACAGAATAAATAGGAAATGTATTTCTCCGTGAGGGGAAAAACCTGAAACTGTAACATGAAGATGAATACATTTTATACATGAGTGGGTTTTGTTGCCAGAATGTAAGCACTTTTTAATAGCCGACCTCTACATAAATGCCAGGAGCGGCAAAATAGCGCTAATCGACTTGTGCACCTGTGGTGATATTTTTGAGTCATGGTGTAAGCTATTGCCATTAACATGAAAATTTCAAAGATGAAGACAATTAGAAAATTATAAAAATTTTTACCTAATAGCTTTGATGGCAGCAGTTCTTCTCAGAGTATAGCAACGAAATTATTTTCATATATCTCTGTTAGACCTCAATTATCAGCCGGAAATCATTCATTCGACTTAAGAGCACAATTTATTTATTGTCAAATGCATGATTTGGCACATAAAACCACTTTACTCAGACTACTGGCGTCAATCAACTAATGAGTAATCTGACGATCGGTCCAAGCTAATTACAGTTGGTTTGGCAACAACACCTATTTCAATAATTATACATATTTTTTTCCTCATACAACAGACATTTTACTGCAGCGGTGCTGATTTCAAATGTGAGCACGGGACTTTTTTTTTTTGAACTCCAGAGTGAGGACACTCAAAGCAACAAAGCATGGTCGTAGACTGTTAGAAAAGTCAGGGTTCTGATTTTACCACGGAGTATAAATTACCTTACTGTTTGCATGCCCAAGTGGACCCACAGATGATTCTCTGTAATCAGAACGCAGCCAAACGAAATATTATGGAACCTATTTTCAGGAACATTGGCCTTTCCCTTGAACATCTTTGATTTGAATCAGATTGGCTCTAAATCATAGAGCAGTTGTCGTGGGAGTAATAATTCTCTCCGTGTGCGGTAATATGCTTTAGGAGACTATTTTCTTTAGACTGCAGTAAACGTCCCTCCGCCGCATCGTCTTTTCATGGTGACCTGGCTTACACTACATGCTCAAGTGCATTGATCCAGTGTGTAAAGCAAGGGTGATTTCGCAAAGCAGGGCGACTGTGTTCGCTGATTAACTGCAGAAAGTAAACCATGGAGCAGCCCTTTTTTAATTCAACCATGGTCAGAATTCAGGAGGGTGCCGAGTTTTACTCAGTTTTGTTATCAGGTTAACATGACGTGACAAGACATAACGGTAACACTTTACAATGAGGCAATACTTTACAATATATTGACATTAGCTAATGGAGTAAGAAGCATTAACTATAAATTAATTAACAGTAAACTAATTGGCCTACTAAGCATTTACTAACGGTGTTCATGTTAACTAAGGTATTAATTTGTACATTATTGATTAGTTTGATAGTTTTAGGTGTTACTTAAGGGATGTTTTCAACTTCATAATCAGGACATGTTAAAGTCACCTAATGCTAATTTAGCTCTCCAATGCATTAGTTAACTGTTAGATAATTGGTAGTTAATGCTTATTGCTGCGTTAACTAGTGTACTCTTATTGTAAAGTGCTACTGAAATAACATAACACAATGCAACACAACATAACATACAGTAACATTACTACGTAAGCGGCTGGGTAGAATAGTAGTGGGGTGACTGACGCTGGTTTAAACACATGGCTCTGGACTCCGGTTAGGATCGGGAAGACCTCAGCTGAACCATTCCAGATACCCACTGTTTCTCACAGCCCCTCCGTAACGGAGCATCCCTTGCAAAATAAAGGCAGAAAAAAATATCATACAGAGCTCAGCCTGAGCCTCTCAGCCACAGAGGCTTTGCCATTTTCCTTCCTGTATAATGTGCTTAACTCATAGGATGCTGGGGGTCCAGGTCATGTTTGGCTCCATCTCAAGCCTGATCTTGAAAACACCCCGTTTCTGCCTTTACAACCTGAACCGATGAACTATTCCACACAGTACACACTCGGAGACGGAAATACAAAGTACTTCCAAACATCTGTGCTTAACCCTTTCAGCACCATAGGCAACTATAGTTGCCCAATGATGTAAGACAAATCAGATGCTATTGAAAACCTATCGTGTGGCAACTTGTTTTAAAGAGCTCCCCTGCGGGAGCCAGGGGAGCTCTTTAAAACAAGTTTCCACAAGATAGGTTTTCAACAGCTCAGGATGACTGCATTTTTAATTCCTGGAAAATTTATTCAGCGCTCAAAGGGTTAACTTTCCTTCTGCCGACTTTGTTGGCTTAGTGTCTCTTGTTTTTTGAACATTGAACAAGTTCTGTCATTGGAAAAACCTGATTGCATGTTCCCTCACCAGTAGCTGAGAACTTGAGATTAAATTGGAGTGAGAAGAAATAGTCAATTCATTTTTCTACTCTTACTGTTTTCATGGCTCAGTGTCTAGTCTCACAGCAGTCAGTTGAACAACCAGAGGAAGGGCTGGCACTGTTACCAACTGTCATCCTGGGGTGCGTTTCCCAAAATCACCGATGCTAACTTACATAGTTGGGCCCATTGACTGTGGATGGACGAACTATGTAAGTTGCTAACTTAGCAACTACGCTTTTGGGAAACGCGCCCCTGGACAGCTCCTAGGATTAACATTTCAAAAATCTAGTTAAAAAGAAAGCATAAAAGTATTAAAAAAAAGTGTAAAGCAGTGATTAGTGGCTGATATACTGGAAGAAGAAGAAGGAAAAAAAACCTCCCAACCCCAGGATATTGATTTCTGAGGCATCGGAGCTCTGCGATTCCCACTATCGACCATGTTGTGCCTCAGGGTCCTCTTGTTGGAGCCACTTCTGTGAGGAGATCCTTAATGACACTTTCCTGGCACTCCTGTGAAGTAAACACTTAGCCCCTGCAGGTGTCGAAGTTAAACTGAAACTCATGAAGAAATGGTAAAAGGCTTTCTTTTCTCTGAGGAAATAGAAGTGTGAAAAGGACAGATAAGGGTAATAAGCAGTGAGCGAATGCCTTTTTTTGTGAAAACGGCTGATGACGAATATGAATGCATGGCTTTTTTATATTTTCAAAAACAGGTGAACAGTCATCCTTCTCCTTGAAGACAAATGGGTTTAGAAAGACTACAGGTGCAAAAAAACATTTTCTCATATAAAGAGAATGTACTGTGAAGCCACCAAAGCATGGCTGACCCAATTGCAATGAATTTGTTACACACAGTGAGGCAACATGGACATTGGGTAAATCATAGTTCATTTGGAAAGCCCCACCATGCCCAGTTTGCTTTAACGTAGATGGTTTCTTTAAATTGTCCTTGAAATGCTATAATTTAATTGAACTACAAAAAGTGTATATTTACAGGGCAGTGTGTAAATACAAAAGTGTATATGGGCCACACTGTAGTTGTTAGAGGTGTAACGATATGCCGATATACATCGAATCGGAGGACGTGTCGCTTTCTATCGCTTTAAATGAATACGTAGCGACCTGCCTCATATTCCATGTGGTTGCATCGCTCCTAGTGCGATTTGTTTAAGTCTTGTTTCAACATGTTTGAGGTTAGGTTTCCAGACCTCAAGTTGACATGAATAATAAGAACTTGTAGTTTGCAATATGACTTTTTCTTCAGGTGAATAGTAGTGGAGACCTATTCAGCTTTTATCAATTTTTTAAGTTGAAGACATTGACCTGAACAGTAAACACAGAGGTACAGTGGTACCTGAAGGTAAACTTTTGTTTTAATAAACCTCAAAAGCCCTGTCTAGTGAAATATTTCAGTGATGCTGCCTACTTGTAAGTAGAAAAAAAATCAGAAGTAAAATAATTTGTAGTGTATCGGGATACATATCGTATTGCGACCCCTGTATCAGAATACGTATCGTGTCCCCACCGTATAGTTACACCTCTAACAGTAGAGAATCCAAAACTTAAGCAGACACCATGTAATTGTGCCAATATGCTTATGTTCACAGTGTTTGCCGGTCGCCAGCAAGAAAAAAAAAAGCGCATGATAAAGATCCAGTGGATTATAAGATACAAATGTGTCTAGACATAAAGTACAGTTAAAAACTGCCGCAAGTATATAACTAGAGTGTTCAGGTGAACACGTGTGTCGCCTGCGAAGCACTTATGTGAAAGTGTGACTACCAACTGAAAGTGTGACTACCGAACAGACAGACGCCGGACAAAGTGATCCCTATGTGCCGCTATGCTTCGCAGGCGACACAAAAACCATGCCATGATCCAAGCAACATCTTTTTCAGGAACATCCCTGCTTATTTCAGCAAGACAATGCCAAGCCATATTCCATATGTGTTACAACAGCTTGGCTTCATAGTAAAAGAGTGAGGTTACTAGACTGGCCTGCCTGCAGTCCAGACCAGTCTCCCATTGAAAATGCTTGGCGCATAATGAAGTGCAAAATACGTCAATGGAGACCTCGAACTATTGCGCAACTGAAGTCGTACATCAAGTAAGCTACTATTTTTGCCCTCAATTCCCATACACTTATTGAGTGTTAAAAGGAAAGGTGATGTAACACAGTGGTTGGCATGCCCCTGTCCCAGCTTTTTTGGAATGTGTTGCAGGCATAAAATTCAAAATGAGTGAGTATTTCCAAAAAAACAATAGTTTATCAGTGAACTTTAAATGTCTCGTCTTTGTAGTGTACTCAATTGAATATAGGTCGAAAAGGATTTGCAAATCATTATATTCTGTTTTTCTTCACGTTTAGCACAACGTCCCATTGGAAAGACAGAGGTTAAGGGTTTAGGCAATATATATACTTTTTTTTTTGTCTGACGAGGTTATGTGATAGGTGTCGTTTGGTTTGTTTGTTGGTTGTCGCAATCGACAACCATGTCACTTCGTTCCGTTAGTCATCTGTCTGTTAGCAGGTTATCTCAAAAATGGCTGTATAAATTTCAACCAAACTTTGCAGGATGTTAGTCGCACAAGAGGAACAGGTGATTAAATTTAGGCACATCTAGGCCAAAGAATAAATCCAGCAATGCTTCGGAGATTAAGCGCAGCTGAAATATAGGCCAAAGGATGTATCCAGCTATGCTGGTGGAGATTTGAAGTATCGAGTCAGACACCAGATAATTTCAACAACGGTCTCGCTATGCGGGAGTCATTTCTTAGTCTGTAAGCAGGATTTCTCAAAAAGTAATGAGTATATTTTGCTAAAATTTTCATGAGGAGTCAGGAATAGTACAAGGAACAATTCATGAAATTTTGGTGGTAATCTGAATTTTCAAGGATTCTTTCCCAATGTGGGATAGGGGCATTTTCAGCATTATTGCGTATTACACCATAAAAAGGGCAATAATGCAAGCATAAAAATTACTGCATATCATCTCCATAAGTTCAGTCCCGTATCAGTTTTGTCAGGATGAACTATTCAGTGGTGTCAGTGACCCTATGGCTTGGCAGAGGTTTGCGCTCACCTAGTGTGTCTAGTATGACATTATTACAGACAGCATTTAACTGGGAAAGACATAACCAGACAGAAAAGCACTGAGTAATAATGTAATGAGAAAAAAAACAACAATTCAATCATTTCAACTATTTTATAAGCTCGGTAATAAGAAAAATACTAAAAGGCAACCATTTCTGTGCAACAGTGAAATGTTTGCATCATTGGAGTGATTAACTTTCAACAGATTGAAATCTTTTTCGGGGGCTCAAGCATGAAAATCTAGCAAGTAGACGTGACCCTACGGAGAGATTGAGGCTACAACAGCATATGCTTTGAGTTTCCTCGAATAAAATGTGTCGTGCACGATGCGGCCATTAATATGATTTACAGCCGGCAGTTTCAGTCATGAATTTCCGTTTTAATTTTCAAGGAATGACGTTTGGAGGGAATGTTTTGTCAATAAGAGCAAAGATGGCTCACGCATCAGTACCCCCTGGCAACAGGTCCTAGTCGTTTATCATAAATATTCAAATTTGACAGTGTCATCACTCTCTCAATGCAGTAATGCATACAACCTTAGGTCCTGTGAATATTGCTTATAATAAGCCATTTGCCATTAAGCACACTTAGCTATTCCTAGAGGCGATATGACTCCCTGTTTCCCACTGCTCTGGTACGGGCCAAGAAAGCGCGAATGAGGTCCTAAGTCTTGAACTGGGAAGTGTCAACAAGTGCCGTCATGGATTCACTTTCATGAATAACCATGACATGCATATCCTTTTTCTACAGAAATTCAAGATTTTTTTATTGATAATGATGGGGACCATCAAGACATTTGGGTTGGTAAATTTTTCTCCCTCATTACTTGAAATCATTTAGAAATCACTCAAAAAATACTATTACGAGGGATGTTGGCAATAAACTGTCGCAACTTCCGCCGTGTTCGTTCCCGGTTCGTTCTCGTCACACCAATGGCCGAGGTGGTGCGAAAACTGGGCGGAAGAACAGCCCGGCAGACGCGTTCCCGCGTGTTCGACTCGTTTGAGAGCATTGTCCTCTGTTCTAGAACAGGAGTCGAATAGGCCCTTATATTATGGGGCAGGAGCCTGTCTCAGCATACGCTGAATTGGGTGTGAGTCAGGAACACGCGCCTGAGAGTTTGGACAGAGATCACACGCTATTCGCTCACACGCTCATTCCAATAGCTATTTTAGAAAGCCCAGTCAGCCACGGATGCTTGTCGTTGAATTGAGACAGGACATAAGACTACTCACCCAAATGAACATGGCAATCAAAACCAGAAAGGCCCCAGGCCTGATTCTAGCCAGCAGCCTTCTTGCTGAGAGGCAACAGTGCATTCAGTTTATACTGGTACTGGTCCTAGTATTCCATAACAATAGCTATCACCGCCCATTCTTGCAAAAATCAAACATTCATTTGAAATTATTAAATACTGTACTGTATTTTCATTGAAGAATGGAGCAAAGACCTTAACAAACAATAGTTCCACTCATCTATTCATCAACTATATTTGTTAATGAGAGAATGCAATAAAGAAACAAGATCTCATAATGGCTTAATTTTTTTCTTTGTTCAAAACGATAATTACCGTATTTTTCATGAACTTAAATTTTATCTCCTCCCCATTACTAAAAGATTTCAAAATCGGCACTGTGGTGCGTAGTAGTAAAAAAATATTATTGCTGTGTCTGAACAACACAGAAAATGATTTCTTGCAATAATTCTCCATTATTTTTAAATTGATTTATTCATTATTATTTTTTTTAAATTTCACAGTTCAGTTCTGCATGCATATAAACGTCACTGAGCGCATTCTTAAAGCTTAACCTTAGCAGCTTGTTTGAGGCTGAAGCCCGTGACTGAGGGAAAGCCAGATTCTGTAAAGTCAAAGACCTCCACAATGTTTTTCTGACCATCTGGATTTTGGCATTATGAAACTGCCTCAGCTCAGATGTAGATCTTAATAGAGCATTCAGCGGCCTGTGTTAATGGGTTGGAGTGAATTTTATTTTGTCGTCTCTGGATTTTCTAGCCAATGGTGATTAACTGCACTGAGCAAGTGCTGCTGTGTACTGTGTAGAAGAGACAACATTCAACACACATTAAAGCTGAGGATTTCGCACTTATCGTTGCACACCTACAATAAGTGTTGCATCAGGAAACGATGGCCAGCTTAGCAGAACGAGTTCTTCTGAAGTTTGGAGAAATTCTCCGCTCGTTTGATGGACGCAGCCAACAGACAACTCGCTAAGCAGATGGGAGATTTAATTTCATGTCAGACCCATTTGTGATATGAGTGCTACGCATTGTTAACACTGAGCTCTGCTCACCACACATTGTCTGTTTTCAGGCACTTACAGAACCCCTGGGAAATATCTGAGAGAGGAAAGAAGAATTATCTGGAAGCTTATTCACTACAGGCGGTTACAGCTGTAGGGTGAAACACACAAAAAAAAAAACACTGAGAAGAGCTATGTGCGCTCTCTCATAATACATCTACGACACAAACATATTCTACATGCACATATACAGATGTTGTCGATTCTTGGGATTCTACACTGTTGCTTACCACTGCCATATCACAAACTTTAGGCTAGTAGGGGACATGATACTGTGCATTCAAAGATTGTTTTCCTCTCTGTCATTCTCTCTCTCACTCACACCTCTTACTCTCATTCTGCTTACATTTCAGGCTCTCCATAATTAATGGAACCACAAATTCAGCTCTTTTCCAGAAAGGAGAATGTTATGAAGGAGAATGTCCGGCCCTCAGTTTGTGACCTAAAGCTCAAGCGCAGCTGGGTTGTGCAGTGGGACAAAGTAGACAAAGCAAGTCCACCAATAAATTTCCCACAAGAAAAAAAAAGAAGGTTTTGAAGTGTCCTAGTCAAAGTCCTTACTTGAATACAATTGAGATGCTTTGGTATGACATTAAACAGGCAGTTCATGCTCAAAAACACTCCAATATGGCTGAGTTAAAACAATTCTGCTGAAGAGGGTGAGCCAAAATTCCTCCGCCTTGATATGAAAGACTCATTGCCAGTCATTGCAAATGTTTAATTGCAGTTGTTACTACCAAGGGTGACATAACCAGTGATTAGGTTACGGGGGCAATTTTTTTTTCATTTTGCATAAATGCAAAAGGCTTTGAATACCTCGTCCCCTTCAATAAATGAAATGATCATTTAACAAGCAGCATTTTGTGTTTAGTCATGCTGTCTTAGTCTAAATTTAAAGTTATTTGGCTTTTATGAAACATTTAAATATGATATATAAGGAAAAATGAATGAAATACTTTTTCATGTCAATGTAGAGGACGCTTTTATCCTGACCAAATTAAAATGAGAGAAATTCAACAAAAGGCCCAAATTTCCAAATCACGAGCACCCTAATTAGAGATGGGTTCCAACACCTCGGTGATGGGTAATTCTTAATAAGAAAGTGGAGAAGCATTTTTAGAACAGATGGATCTTCAGGTCTCTCTCTCTCTCTCCCTTTCTCTCAGTCGCCCTCTCGCTCTCTCTCGCAGTCTCTGTCTCTCGACATATTTGCAGGGCAGTAATTCCTCTTGTCTACAGTGTGCGTGATGGGAACATTGACGGTGAGATGGGGAAGTCTCGCCTAATTAAATGAAACCACATTCACTTTGCAAAAGCTCTTAACTTGAGTGACTGACAATATGGGTGCATTCAGAAGTGCATTCAATAGATTACAGCGAGTAATGGTGAGAGAGCTGGCCATTAAACACATTTAAACCTCTTAAGACAGTGATTCATACAGGTTACATTTTCATTCTTTTGTTCAATTTCTCCATGTATTACTTTACAACAAATATTGAACATGCAAATACAACTGTGCCGTCCGTGGGCATCCAGAGCGACAGAACTTTTGCTTTTTGGCTCCGTACTCCAGGAGCTTGGATTTGAAACAAATGAATTTGTGGTGAACATAGATGCAGCCAGCTTTTGTTTGGAAGTATTCTCCTCCATATTATGCAAGCCATGGAGGAGTTACTTCCTATTTTACACAGTGCCAATGGCCAACTACATACACACTGCGTAGTATGGTGTATCTGTTGTTATTCTTGCACTGATACAACCTGTCGAACTCTCCTTCAAAATAGTGTGGTATACTTTCACTTTACGGCTAAGGGCATCAGATCTCTATCTATCTATCTATCGATCTATCTATCTATCTATCGATCTATCTATCTCTCTATCTATCTATCTAGGCAGATTTTACTAAGCACGTATTCCTACTGTGTTTCTTTGTCAGTTTTAGTATCCAAGTATTCATTTGTTATCCCATAGGAAGCCATTACGTGTAAATCCTGCTCTGACAGAAACTGAGAAACTTCAACCTTCAAATCAAAGTCCATGAAAACATGTTACTGCACTTTAAATACACTTTTCGATCGTTTTGCTTTGATCAGGAAATGGAATCGTAGAGACCCAGCCATGTGGAACTTATTTTTATATACCTATATGCTGTAAGTATAGGTTTTGTTAATCTCCCGCCAGACAAAAGCCTAAAATGGGGATTATGTTGAGGCGCAGACTGTCTGTTTGTTCGTCCATTGTTTAATAGCAGAAGGCACATGGCTGGTGAAATCAACTCCTCCTACAGTTTTCATTGGACATCCATGCACATATTCTGCAGATAGACTGATGATATGCATATTGCAGTCACGGCTCCGGCGGAGGACATTGTGTTCTCACAGCAGTCTTGTTCTTTTTTAATCTACGCCTTTATATGCAAATGTAGTATAATGTATAATAAGATTTTTCTTCTCACAGACTACTAGCTTTTCACTTACCACTAGGGACAGCTGTCAAATCAGTACTGGACCACAGCAAAGCAAGATAAGGAGAAGTCTTCAAATACAGATGTCCTGATACTATAATTACAGCAATATCCTGTGCTTTCATTTGCCAGATTACGTTTGACTGCAATAATGGTTTAAACCACCAAAGACATTTTGTTTAGTTATCTATCCAATAAAAGAACAACATCTCCAGCAAAGCACATCAACTTGAAAAATAAATGCGATCTGAGAAAACTGAAAGTGAATATAGTTTTCACACTCTGTTTGGGTCTTCCTTTTAATCACACATTTTAAGTGGCTTAATAGCACAGACAAGCAGAACCCAGGATTTTCTGATAGTGTAAGGAATATTGTACACTGATACTGCAGGGGAGCCCAGTTTCATGGGTTGTACTGATTTTTTTTCTTGCAAATTTTGCCAATTTAGTCTAATTATTTTGCATGACATTAGCTTTACAGCAAAATAAGACAAGGAGATGCAGTCTATTCTAATCCAGTCTCATCACAGCCTAATTGAACTGGAAAAGACGGAACGTTCTGTCAGGATGTAAGAGTCAGTCACATCATTTGAGGAAGGGAATTTAAGGTTAGGGCTTATTAGAAGGTGGACATCCCCCCCCACCCCCAGAGTGCCTTGCGGCCTCAGCCTGAAGTGAAGGTCAACGCCATCCCTAATTACATGAGCGGTACGAACTAACCAGCGCTGGACGCTGTGGCAGGTAATTGCCATGGAAAGAGCCTATAATGCTTGTTTACACCCACTCTGTTTTACAGGCTGGAGCTGTGGGCAAACAGGGAAATTTATTTAACCCCAGTCCCAGCGGTCAGCCAGCCCCTGCCTATAGGACAATTCTGGGAGACTGAACACAGTGCCTCAAGCCGCTCTGCTCTCAGGAGCACCGACTAGGCAAAGCAAGCAGAAACAAATTCATCAGTGTGAAATAAACACAATTGCACACTTTTTAACCCTAAAGATGACCTTGTTTTCAACACCGTATGAGTTGATTTTACATTGCTAGAGTTGTTTCAGCACCAGTAATTTTACAGTGCGTAAGTTAAATAATAATCTTATTGTGGTCCCGTTTCAAATATGATTCCAAAACAGCCTAAAATTATAGTACAATGTGTGTCCTTTAACAAAGAATATTCATGATGGATAATTAAATTACATACAGTAGTTAAATGTTTGCCATATACAAATGATAACTTTTACTGCATGATCCTAGCTCTAAGATGTCACTGTAGTTACATAACTTAATTGCAGAGGAATCACCAAATAAAGGCATTTGTTGCCTGTTAGGCCAGAAAATCCTGCCAGCACAGTGTAAAAGAAAAGTCCAGTTCCATTAAAAACAGATGGTGCTCATACAGACTCATATAACAAGCTTAAAGATGATAAAAGTTTTACAGCTCAATAACGGTCCATTTACACACCACATAAAATCAGAATTGTTGCTCTTGACCTGTTTAAGTTTATTTCAATGTAAACGTTTACAATTACGTCCTCGTTTACAATTAAGTAAGGTAGCTTTCAAAATCTGCACGGATTAGCCTCCCATTACAAGCATTTCAGTCCACTACATCCTCTCTTTTACACAAAGACATTGTCAATTTCCCTCAGAGAACAAATTTTCGGAGGGGTATTGTCCTACTGTAACAAGCTAGAGCCAAGGGGGTCTTCAGTAAAAAGTTGCTTACTTCGCATCCTCCTATGATCGGGTCTCTTATAAAAATCCTTAAATTTTTCTCAAAATTAAAAATTGCTAATTTTTTTGTGCCATATTTTTTCATTAGCAGAACTTATTTTTTTTCATGTCACTGGCAATAAATTTATGCTCCCTGTAGGAAACATGTGACTCAGGAACATAATCTCAGAAATCCCATATTCTTCTATGCTAACCTGAACAACAATTTGTGATTTAATATGCAATTCTATTCTATTCTCCTACACAACAAGAGTGATGTAAAATGAAAAAAAAAATGATCTCTAATTTTTAAATATATTGATTGCAGTGCATTTGCAGACACACTAGTACCACTTTTATTGTAAAATGGATGCATTTGAATTTTTTGTAAATGCATCACTGTTTAATCTCTACCATGTGTCAGGAACAACAGCCATCAGTCAGCCTCATTGTTTGGTGTTCTTAAAGTCAGGGGGTCAAAAAGCCGGGGGGGTGGGGGGCTAGTCTGTGCTCAGACAAACAATAAACTTCTCTGCCCACAAATTTCAGCCTCCCCTCAAAAATCCTATCTAAACTGGGTTTCTAACCTCGCCAAATCCAATCAAACAAATTGTTGCGAAGATTGATGAGGCATTTACCATAGCAGCAACGTTTAACAATTTCAAAAAAAAAAAAAACAAAAAACCTGTGGGTGGAATTCGATTGCTGATCGAGTTAACGGCGCCTAATGTCCAGAGCTTGGAAAAGTCAGCCTTGGCGAATGAGGTAAATATCGATTTGAGGCATGGAGGTGAAGACAAAAGACAAGACCGATTCATTATGGTGCTTCACAGACAAGCTTGTGCAAATGGCAGCAGCTTAATACCAAAAAACAAGAACAACAGCAACGTGGGAAAAAAAAAACATCTCTGAGGAAACGCCCACACTCTTTTCTGTGGATTCTGTGTTTATGAAACAGGCATTCAGTCATATTGATAACGGCCACAAAATCTAAAGAAGTGTTGGATGACAGGCAAAACATATCAAAGCGATGCTTTGCCATGGGGCAACACACTCAGCATCTAAATTGCTGTTCAATTTGTTTTTGCAAATTTATAGCAAAACGGCTGGAGAAGCAGACAAATTAAATCCTAATATTCAATATACCGCTGACCCTCTTCTGCAGCACAAAAACACACTTTACATTGTTTTATCAACTTCCTGTTTCCTGGCTTGTGCACCTTTTTTTTGATGATGACCACATATGAGCATGATTTTAACTATATGATGTTTCAAGTGCTTCGGGGGAAAAAAAGCTGCTTGTTGACTCCATTTAAATTCTATTCCAACAGAAAAAGGTGGGCTAAGGTCAGGTGACATGGAGTTAGAAGACAAAAGTTAAACTGCGCAAAATTTAAAGTGTCTTGAACATCTCATTGTACAAAAGTAGAACAAGACACACAAGCCCTTGTTGTTGAAAGAAGAATATCAGACAAAAAGTAAATGATATTTTGACCATTTAGGCACTAAAGAGACCTCTATTGCTGGTGGTTAGCCAAAAAGGCTTTCAAAATATTATTTTCTGGTCCAATTAACAGTTTATTACTCAGAAACACAAGCACCGTGGGAGGAAAAAAAAAAAAAAAACATTATTGCGGATGATAATTTCACAGCAAAAATCCAGAAATGACTTAAAAAGCCAGGGATCTGCGCTTTAGTGCCCTGGTGAGCTGAGCAAGGTGATTATATTCAGCCAAGAAAACAAGCTTTTACCTCAGGGCGATTTGACTGTCTGCTGGGAGGGCGTAGGGCTGTGACAGATAGACAGGGACACGCCTGGGGCACATTTGAAATTCCCAGTCGGAACGGCGCGGAATAAAAATGCCGTACTGTGTGCGTGGCTTTGCATAACCCTGACCAGTTCGGTAGCCAGGGTGAAGGCCAAGATTAGTATTAATTTAGTGGAGGGCAGATTCCGTTTATACGGGGCACTGGGTGGCCATAACACCACCAATATTAGAAAAGGGGCTATGTAATCTTTCCATAGCATAGCATGATGATGATAAATTATTAAACTTTTTGACTGCCACACTTTCTTATATGGTGATACAGTCTAAAGTATTATCCTGCATACAGTAGAATTCACCAGAAATTCTACTTTCACAGGTGTAATTTTGAGCCTAGTCTCATTCCAACACATCATATAGTGAAGCTCCCTGACCCAGCGTCGATATACGACACAAAAAGAAGCTTATGGCGTCCTTATTTGACTACAGTTTAAAACGAACCCTACCCCCTAATCCCTAACCCTTAACCTGAACCCAAACTGTAAGTAGTAAAATAAGGATGGTAAAAGCCTCCTTTTGCATTGTACAACCTCAATTCGAAATACTTGGGACAAAGTGTAAATTGTGAATGAAATCAAAATGCAAAGACTTTCAAATCACACCAACCAGTGTTTTATTCATAATAGAACGGAGATAACATAGCAAATTTTGAAACTGAGAAATTTTACAATTTTATCTGCAAAATGAGTTCATTTCAAATTTGATGGCTGCTACAGGTCTAAAAAACCTTGGGACAAGGGCCTGTTTACCATGGTGTAGCAACCCCTCTTCATTTTAATAGAGAGTGGAGGCATCTGGGCATTGACAAGGCAAGTTTCTTGAGTTTAGCCATTGGAATTTGATCCCACTCTTGTTAAGTACAGGCTTCCAGCTGCTGGAAAGTTTTGGGTCTCGTTTGAAGGACTTTTCGTTAACGGTAATAATACGCCAAATGATCTCAAGCCATGAAAGATCAGGACTGCAGGCAGGCCAGTTCAGCACACAAACTCTTCTACTACAAAGCCGTGCTGTTGTAATGCAGTATTTGGTTTTGCATTGTCCTGCTGAAATACACAAGGCCTACCCTGGAATAGATGTCGTCTGGAGTGGAGCATATGTTGCTCTAAAACCTTTATATACCTTTCAGCATTCGTGGTGCTTTTTTAAAACATGCAACTGTCCTACACCATATGCACTAATGCATCCCCAAACCATCAGGGATACTTGTTTTTGAATTGAACGCTGATAACAGGAGGTGGGGGGGGGGGGTGTCTTTCTCCTCTTTAGCCTGGAGGACACAATGCCCATGATTTCCAAAAAGAATGTCAAATTTGGACTTGTCTGGCCACAGGACACTTTGTCACTTTAACCCTTACATACTGTTCGGGTCAAATTTGACCCATTTTGACATTTGACAGCAGTAAATAAGCCCTAAATGTCAGCCTTTTGGCCTGAAATTTGATTACTTTTCCTCAAGTGACCCAAAATACATAAAAATGAAAACATTTTAAAATTTTATATTACTGTACAGGTGCTACAGATTTTTGTCCACTGAGGCTGTTCCGGGTCAAATTTGACCCGTATACATTCAAATTGATTTTATATCCACTTGTGTGTGTCAACTCAAGCACAATGGTGCTTTTAGGGATTTTGAAACTGTCAAACTGTACATTTAATGTCTGTATTTTTATGGGTCAGTGGTGACAGAGCTCAAGGGGGACCTTGACACTGTCATGAGAACTGTTTGTGGTCCCACCATATTAGTTCAGGTTCCCACAGGGACAGGTTCCTGCTGCCCTTTGAGGTGTTGTGGGGGAATCTCAAGATGGTGAAACACCATAGGAGTGATCATATGAGATACACTAAGGAACAGAAGTCATAGAGGTCAGAGGGTGCCTTGACATGGACATGAGAACTGCACCTGTAAGCCCTTGCAATGTAATAAAATGATGTAAAAAATTTTTTTAATCAATTTGGGATGGGAGGGTGGGGGGCCCTGATCAACATCACGTCACAAAAGAAGTCACCACAAGGGGAGAGAAGAGAAGGAGATGCAGTTTCTGTTCTGGAAAAAAAGGACTGTAAAACAGGGACAACCTGCTACAAATGTGGGAAATCTTTGCGCAAGGTCCACACATGCAAGGTTTCCTACCACTGACTAGTTAACTAATTTGCTGTAAGTATTTTTTAATGTTTTTTGCTCTAAATGTCAATTAATGGTGAGCCAAAACTGCGATTCTGTGATTCTTAAAATTGTGAATTTTATGATACAGCAGTGAGGACAGTGTTCAATGGTTCGTCTGCAGCAAATGGTTATGTGGATTTATATTATGAATCCTAACAGTTCCAGAACGTTCTTGCCATTTTCACTTTTACAAAAATCTATTTCAGTCATTGTGGCAGTTATCTTTTCATGTCTTAGATAAAACAGGACACGATATTGTGTGATATTCAATGTTTTTCTCGAAAAAAGAGTGTTGTACAACCTAGAAAATAGACTTTCCTTTCTCTCTGAAACATTAAGGATTAATCATCCATTTAATTAATGTCAGATAGGCTATTTTTACATTCATAATAGATCTGTGGTTCAAAATTTAGTATAAACACTTATTATGACGATATTCTTAGTCCGAGTCAATTTTGACCCGGACCATACTCAGAGGGCATCAAATATGAACAGTATGTAAGGGTTAATACAGTCCATTTTAAATGAGCCATGGCCCACAGAACACGGCGGCGCTTCTGGATCATGCTCAACAATGGCCTCCTTTTTGCATGATTGAGTTTTAGGTGGCATCTGTGGATGGCACGGTGGACTGTGTTTACAGACAGTAGTGTCTTGAGGGGCCCGAAAATCACGGGCATCCAGTAAAATCTTCGGCCTTGTCTCTTAAGCACAGAGATTTTTCCAGTTTCTCTAAATCATTTGATGATGTTGTGCATTGTCAATGATGAGTCCTTCAAAGCCTTTGCAATTCAACGTTGAAGAACATTGTTCTTAAAGTATTCCACAATTTCTTTTCTGCAAACCTTCACAGGTTGGAGAGCATAAGGCCATCTTTACATCTGAGAGAGACAGTCTCTCTAAGACACCCCTTTTATAGCCAATCATATTACACTCTTGAAGCCAGTTAACTTCTTTACTTGCTAAATGCTTGCTTTTTCAGCTGATTCTCGTATATATTAATTGCTTTTTCAGCCCTTTTTTGTCTGTGTCCCAACTTTTTTGAGACCTGTTGCAGCCAGAAAATTTGAAATAAGCTCATTTTGTGGATAAAAATGTGAAATGTCTCAGTTTCACCATTGGAAATGTTATCTATGTTGTATTATAAATAACACATTGGATCATGTGATCTGAAAGTCATTGCATTTTGATTTTATTCACAATTTACGCTTCATCCCAACTGTTTCAGAATTGGGGTTGTATATTGGGTCGGCAAACACCACTATAAAACAAGTCAAAATGAGAATGTGTTATACAACTGTAATTTCTGAATGTTTTCAGGGGGTAAATCCCCAAGACCCCCACAGAGCGCTGCTGGTCTTCGCATCTCACCATTTTACAGTTTTCAAACTAAACTTACCTTATTGATCTGGGCTATTGTTCATCATTCCTAGTCTTGGTCTTTAACTGACCGAACATGCATGTCTTTGGATTTCAGGAGGATACCAGCAATCTCTGAGAAAAGGCGCAGGATTATGGGAGAGTACATGCGAACTGTGCAGAGGCAGCATCAGAATTCACTAGTTTCTCTCGACATTCTGCTCCTCCATGGTGCTCAAGACTGCATGTCAGTTTGGATAAACAGTGTCTGTGAAATAACTGAATTGATAAATATGGCCATATGCCCGACAGTCCCCTGGGACACCCCCACACTACCCTGACCGCCCCTTGGTCCCAGGCCTGCCTCAGGCTGTGTGATATCACACAGGTGTACAGTCAGCAAAGAGGATGTTTGGGAGGGCCAGGTGGTCCAGAGAGATTTTTTTCACCAAGTCTTTGTCCTCCCATCAAAAAATGACAGCACTGCACATTTTTAAGTTTAATCCTCGCGGGTATTTCTTTTTGCATTTTCACTGCATGAGCAACCGTGACACTTTTATGAAGGCCTGATAAGTGACCTCAGTAATAATTCATGATGGTGTTTGTGAGAGACCAGATAAGTGACCTCAGTAATAATACATAATGGTGTGTGACGAGTTCATGCTCTGCTGTAGGTCTGCCATGACTGTCAGCCATTGGCTGTGACCATCATAAGTGGAAATTCAGTTAGTTTTTATCAGAATTTCCAGGGGTGGGGGTGGGGCGGGGGAGACAGGAACAAGAACAAGATTAACGCTCACATGCTCAGAGTCATGCAGGCATGTGGCAGTGAAACGGATTTCTCTGTGTTTCACAGATGGATGCACATGCTATCTATGGTAATGCACGGCTCACTGTGGAATGCACCGAAAGACGAAAATCAGGTCAGTGCTGCCATCTGTGCATGGTATACAATATTTCTGTGTCCTGAACTCAAAATTAAAATGTATAAATGCATGGTCATGCGATGATTTAACACAGAGCTCTGGTAGTATTATGCGGGCCAAAGAGAGGTTCTAGCATAAAGGGTCGAATGTTAAACGTGCACACACTTCCACTGTGCTCAAGAGGCTGCAGGAAAAAAAAATGGTGATGGTTAAGGATAACTTAAATATATGAAACATTCTACAGAGTACATACAGATATACATGATTTCTGACCTAGTTTACTTGCAATAACCTTCCACTACAGTGAAGGCCAAACTGTGAACACATATGCAAACAGCACTGCTAGTCCACACAAAGTGTGGCTGAATATGACATTAAAAAGCTGATTTATTGAATATTTTCATACTCATGTAACTGCCACTGCAGGTAATTGAAAGCAACAGGTCAAGACGTTTGTTACAAGATACGATTGGTTACATTTACTGAATGTTGCCAATGGCTGGGTGTTTCGTGGAAACCGAAGGACATCCAGACATCCACAATTTAAATCACAACCGGAAGAGTGGAGCTGTGAGTCACAGAATATATTTTACACAATAGAACGGTCTTGATCAATTTTCAGTACAGAATTGACACAAAGATTTAGTAGAATGGTGATGCCAAATCATTTTTCACCATGAAATGGATCATAGAATTGGCATCTTTCGAAATGCTCTCACATTGTTCTTAGAAGGTTTAGTTAACGTTTTAACCTGACCATATCATGGCCGAGGCTTTGTTTCTGCAGGCACACTGGTAGACTGAGAGACTCAAGATAACAAGGTAAAGCGCATTACACTTGCTGACAGAAGAGAGGCCGACGAGGTTGTGTGCATTTTACTCAGCATAGATACGTAGGAGCAATATGTAACCAGCATGCAGCACCTTGGGACCAGCTCCAGTCCTCAGATCAGAGTCTCGGTCGAGGGCACTGGCAGAAGCATACCCATAATGCAAGTCCTACTGTGGAGAGGAAAACTGGATTATTTGCAGCAAACCAACGCGGGTGGCTAGGTCTCGCACCCTAAGCTCTGTGCCGCATTATCGGGTAGTACGACAGTACTTTGATATTGTCCCTAGTAAATGTCACGATAAAGGAGCCGCAAATCTTACAAAAAAATAAAAAAATAAAACATTGCCTGAGTAGATCCAGTGTAATCTGTCCCATCGCATCTGCGTCCTAGTTTCAGGGAGAGAAGCAGAGGAGAAGAAAGAGCCGTTCCCATCTAGGGACTGAGTACAGAATCCAATTAAGGTTACTGCAGATGCGGCAAGTGAGATAAGTGCTTCTGCCCTCAGTGACTAAAAGCAAGCGATGGGCCCAAATGGTTCTTTCAGAGGGCTTCCTGTAATTACACCAAATTCTTCTGTTTTAAGCTGATCCATTGCACCCACAGAAACTAACAGCAAAAAGACAAATTTCGAGCAGAGTGCTGGCTGTGGGAAATAAAGAGGTCGAGTCGCCTGATTTCAAGATTTGAATACCATTTTGACTGTGCTAATCTTATGAAGCTGCTAGTAGTCTCACTCTGCAAAGGTGCTGCTTGTGGTCTCAGATCCGGTCCGTGCCAATTGTGACTGGCAGCCGCATAAGAGCAGCGTGAAATTGGGATGGGAGGGATACGGTTGGTTTGAGCTAGCATACTTCACTTCGCGCCTCCTACCGGTCTTTTGGGGCCTACTAAATGCTGTCTTAGCGTACTCTCGCGATACCTGACAATCAGCAATCTTTCTGGGCATATTCCATTTCCATTAAAAAATGAAATTCAGCTGCAAACTCATTACTATAATATATAATATCTTGAGGTAAACTCTGTGTATTAGTTTTGTATGAAATGCATTTCATTCTGTTGGACCCCAGGAGGACTAGCTGCTGCTTGTGCATCAGCTAATGGGGATCTGTTGAAATAAACAAATAAACTCATCACCTTATCTGACAGGCCAGAAAATCTCCAACATTTTTTTGCAGTGAATTTATATTTTGTGTATAAACATACGTGTGTATGTGTGTGTGTGTGTGTGTGTGTGTGTTTGCGTACACGCATTTGTAAACCTCTGGTCAAAAGCTGGTCTAAAGCAAATGAAAAAACTTCTGATTTATTTCCGACTTGAAAAATACAGAAAAGCACATATGCGCACACATGCCTACTTGGACACACACGCACACACACAAATACACAATCATGAGAGCTAATGGGGGGTATATTGCAAAGTCATCGATGCTAAGGACCCAGAATCGACACTGATTTATGGTGTCTGCACAGACTTTATTGGTTCAATCTGCCTGGAGGTATTGAGGAAATTTAATTCTGAAAAAAAAAAGACTGGTTCCCCAGGTTACAAGTATCATTACATCCATGCTTTACACAATAAGGCTTGGACAAGGTCCACAATGCGGTGCTGAATGAATCAGAGAGCCTGAAGGTGTCAATATGTACTTACATAAATGAATAAAGAAAAAATGTAAACAATATTTCCTCTCTGAGACCCACTACAAGTAAGTATGCAGTGATACGCGTCATATTTTTCATGTTTTTATTGCCTCTGTCTTTCCAGTCATATTTAACCAATTTTTAAAAAGTGTATTTTGAATACATTCACATGTCAGTTTTTGATTAGTCACTGATTAAGGCTGATTAATTGCACTGGATTCAAGATACTCCTGCTAAATTTCACATTCAGTCAAGACCATAAATGGATACATATCGTTATCTTCACTTTCAACAGATTATTGAAAATGAAGTGAAATAATGAATAAGAGATGACAGAGCAGACTTTTTGCCTTATTTTGATGCCGTTTACATTAAAATCAGGTGAATTTCCAGCACTTTCTATAGGTGGCCTCCCTTTCTTTAAGGGAGCAAATGAGATTGAACAGTTGGCTGGACATGTGATCCATGGCCAGGTTTGCGCGATTCGCTCATTATTGTTGACCCCGGACAAGTCAGGATTCATGCTTGTTGTCTCCGCCGCCGCGTCTGTAGACACTCCCTTGTGGACGCTCTACGGGCTCTAATTTTTGACCTATTACTTTCATATTTGGTATGGACACGTGTTATACTTCAGTTATGGTATCTATCGATTTTAGTTGCCATTGGGACAGTATTGGCCAAATAATGTGTAAAAAAGAGGAGAAGCGGCCTTTCAGGTGCTACACCCATGCAGTCGTGGGCGACCGGACTTTCTAGTTTTATTTATAAGTATGCAAATACAATGTACAGAGTTGATTTCAAGTGTGGCATCTGCATTTGGAATCTGTTGCTGTTAACTTACAAAATACGAGACAATCAAGAGTAGAAGATTCTCTTCATCACATACAGTAACTACATTGTGTATTTAACAGAAAACAAATGTGATTTTTGTTTGTGCTTTAATGGTAATTCCAATTATACTGAGCGAACACTGAGCGACCTCCATCGCTGCGCGACTCAGTCACTCAGTGAGTCACAGATATTCAGGTTTGTGCTGGTAACAGTTTCCAAATTCACAGTCAACTGAGTAGCTGGCTAACGCTCGCTTGCTAGCTAACTAATGTTGCATAATGGATATGGAAAGGTACTGCGTGCAGGCTAACTAGCGAGTTAGGGGAGTGGCACTTAGCTAGCTCGGTACAGTGCTAAGCCATACCAGTTTAACTATCGTTACACTTGGTATTCAGTTTGGCTTAACATTAACACTGTGAAATAATGCGGAACAATTTTTTTTTCTTACGCTCTCAGCCAATTAAATTTTTGCAAAAGTGAGATGTATGTAGGGTACTCAAAAAAAATGTCATGAGCTGGGATGTACAACAAGCAAAAAAGTTATATGAAAGCTTTCTTTCCCGGGCAACAGTCAAGAATTCATATGAGCAAATACAGATGGTTTACATCAAAATGTAAGTCATTGCTAAATCTCAAAATCAGGCAGTTTGGCAAAAACACCTAAGCCTACATCCTGCAGACTGAGGTCAGCTTATACTGCAAATGGTGGAAAGAGAAGAGAGTGGAGAAGGTAAGGAATTGCTCACGAGTCTGGACCTGACTGTACACTGAAACTGAATTAAACTTAAAATGACAGAGTACACAAGAAACAACCACTCCAAAAAGGAACCTTGCTATTTCACAGAGGAAGCAAATCTTGTTCAAAGGTCTTTTTGGGGGGGGGGGGGCAAAAAGTGTTTTTTTTCCCTGTATGTGCGCTTTCACACTCCAGAGTACCATAAACAACTTAAGTGATTTGTTTATGGGAACAAGCCAAAAAAACCCTTTGTCCAAGATTGCAGGGGAATGACTTCATTCAAAATGGCTGAAGGAAATGCTTCATCACATACACAATTAACCCTTGAACAAGACCTCTGGATATTTTATATTCATTTTGCTAATGACAAAGAATGGCACATTACAAGGTAGCCCTGAAGCTCAGAAAGAATCAAAACTGGAGCTAGTGATAGGTTCATGCTAGCTGCATGTTGCCAACAGTTTTTTGACTGGAAGATTCCAAACATGTAAGCCTGCACCAAGGACGTAGGCAAATTATTCCGATGCCAGTGTTAGAGCTGCAGTCTGTTAGAGCCATTAGCAATGGCCCTGCTCTTTATGGCCATGTTAAAGTTACAAGCTGTTACCGCTTCAAGTGATGGCTCTGCTCTACATGGCCATGTTAAAACTACAAGCTGTTAGCACTATAAGAAATGGCCTTTGTCCATATGCCCAGATTTGAGCTACAAGCTGTTAGAGCTACAAGTGAGGATCCTGCATTACGTGCCCATGTGAAAGCAATAATCTGTAAGAGCAGCAGTTTTAGATGGCCATTGGAGAGTATAATGTTACTGCTAAACGGATACACTAAACACTGCATTGAATCAAAACTATGCGCAAAAGCCGATCAAATAACCCAGGACTGTCTACAGTTCAACAGAACCCTTGTTGACATGTCGTTTCATGTTCCTCTTACTTTCTCATTTCTCATTGACTGAATACTTAGTTACATTTCTAATCAGCCAACATCTAAAAATAGTTAGTGGCAAATCTTCCATCAAAAACAGATGACTAATAACATTATGATGACTCACCTTGTAAATATTCCATTAAATAAATTTCCTTGTGTAAAGTGCATGTTATTACAGGACTCTCAATTTTAACATACAATCTTGAAAATGGAAAAATTCAAAGTTGCAGAGTGACATGACATTGAAGGACAAGTATTCTCTGAAAGGCTGTTGCATGAACCTTGTTGGATCAAGTTTTTTTTTTTTTTTGAATTTGGCATCTCCAATCCCACCCAAATCTGGTATGTCCGATTGGGGAACTATGTCCAATGCTTTTGCATATGCGACCCCCTGTTGCCAACTAAGGAGAGTCAAGGCAGCTCGCGGCTCTCCTTCGAAGCACATGCCTGTCAGCCACCGTTTCTTATACACTCTTAGTTGAATTTTCGCAAGTTTAGAGCGAGGGTGGAGGATACCCGGACCTGAACAAGCTTAGAATCTTCCTGATAGGAACCAATCTGGCCAACAGGAGGCGCCTAAGGAACGAACAAAGCAACTTATATAACCCTTTCCAATTTGCATCCCTGTAGCGCATTGGCCAATTGACCACTGCCAGATGGTACAACCGGGGCTCGAACCCGCGCCATGATAGTCACTTCTGCTTCGCAATGCGATGATTTAACCGAGTGAGCTATCCGGCACCTCCTTGTTGCATCAAGTTTAAACAGTTTAAACTCGATGAAATTAAGTCCCTTGCAACTTTCCAGTTGGTTGCAAGCAATGATACACAATGGAACTCTTAATGAGTTGCAAGGTTCATGTCTGACATCAGCCTTAAAGCTTCAATTGATTGTCTTCCTATATTGCCAATGTTAGAGCAGTAAACTGTTAGCGCTACAAGCTATGGACCTTTTCGATATGTCAGTGTCGGAGCTACAAGCTGGTGAGTTTAAGTGGAGGGCAGCATTAAATTGTGCAGAAATTAGGATGGGCTGCATCACACAGGCCTAATGATTGTCACAGCACAGACCCAGCCTCCACCTCATTCAAAACCAAAGCCATTAAGCTTGGCATCATTAGTTTGGTGGCAATATGTTTTGAGAGAGAGAACAAAAGTGAGGGTGTTTTCCTTTGGAATAATCAGCTCATTACCAGAGTGTACATTTGTATTCCTGTAAACCATTTGCAGAGGGGTGGGGGCTGGGCCATTGTGTCAATGGCAATAAATCAAAACTCTCTCATTTCAATGTTTGAATTGCAATTCATGATTTACCACAGTATAAAAGGTTAATGGATATGGATTTCAAAACCTACATGTACACGCAATTAACTGGGCACTCTGCCTGCTTGCAACTTTCATGTACTGTTTTAACTAATTGGCACCAGATGAAAATATATTCAGGATACTGGTACTTTGTTGTAGCATGTTATCAATTTCACATCACTCTGCCAGTGAAACACTGGCAACTAACTAATGAAACTAACAGGGATGATTCAATGTGCTCAACTATTGAAGTCATCAGATAAGGCTGCCTTTCAATGAAAATTACAGCATTGAATATTAGCCATATTTTAACTGCTTAGTACATTCTCTAAGTCTAGTCAACAGTGTCATTCAGTTAATGGAAAATATCACACGGGGCACAATCTTTCTGCCTGCGCACATATGACAATATTTGTATTGACCGATTGCTATACCTATTCATATTTTCTGATAAAGGAAAGGACTAGCTGGAATTTTTTTTCTCAAGCGCAAACAGAGAGAGGAATATCAAGAGCGTAGTTATATTAAAGGTGGCGTTTTCAGATGACACCAGTGGGAGTGCAGCAGACCGCATATGACTCACTAGAACGACATCTAAACTGAATTGCAACTTACTTATTATTTCACCACAGGGTGCAGACAACACAGAATAATCAGTCCGTATTTAACGGAGATAATATAAAGCCAAAATCATCCTGCTGCATGTTTATATAAGGGCATGGTTGGAAAAATATTTGTCAATTAATGTAATTCCATTGAAAATAGTACAAAGACATGATAACAGATGTTGAAACTGTGAAATTTTATTTCCCCGCATCAACCTGAAGGGCAGGGCGAGGGTATTGTAATCGACTTGGGTTGAGTGCTACTTTATTTATTGGTCGTCATGTTTGTTTCTTTGTTTGTTTGTCTGTTTGCGCTCTACGGTCCACAATTTTTTACTTATCATTCTGATTTATTTTGGGTGGATAGATTTCGGTCTCAGAAGAACCCTATTGTTTTTGGCGAAAGTCGGATCACGGGCGAGATCACAGAAAATTGAGACAAAAAAATCCCTATCCTCAACATGGGACGAAATTTAAAAAATTCATATCTCCGTCAAAACGTGTTCTATTGCATTGTAATTTAAAACACCAACACAGGGTCATGATATCTAGGTTCTGACGAGGTTTCATCTGAATCAGATCCAGAATGCAGACGTAGTGGCCATTAGTATTTAACATTGAAAACGTCTGGGGCGTATTTTTTTAATAAACTCAGCTATATATTCAGATACTGGATAGATATCAGACTGATGGAAAGGTATTATCAAGTTACATGAACTACATGAATCTGATCCGCATCAGATACAGAATGAGGACTTGGTGGCTGATTGAATTTAAAATTTAAAATCTCTCTGGCATCCTGGATTTTTATGGAATTCTATTCAGATTTTTATACTGATAGACACAAACATTGTCATGGAATACTTGACTATAAGCCTGTACTGCTGATACTTACATTCACATATGAAGCACTAATTACTAAAACCCCACCAAGTCAAGTCAAGTCAAGTGTGACTTATGGGGTTTTAGTAGTAGGTGCTTCATATTGATGTTTGTCTGTCTTCAGGCATAGTTTATTTTTTCAGGAAAATAAAATATTTTTGTTATATCTACTCTTTTATTATTAGCCTAAAGACATATTTGGGTGATGAAATGATGCACCAGAAGTCCCTTGTATTGATCCTCAAACTTCTTGGAAGTTTCTTAAACAAAATTTTTTTTTCAATGTGAAAAATAGCCAATTGTGAGCATTAGGATTTTTATGAAGATAGTGCCATGAATTGCTCCAAAGTCCTGAAATATAGGCCCAAAATTGAGTTAATTTCACTTTATCGCTGTAGTCTGCAAACTGTTCAATAACTGTTTTTTCTAATTTGATATATGGATGACCCTTAGAAGAGTGGATGCCATTTAGAATTTGTATAATGATGAAGTACCTTGAATCGCTCAAAAAGCATGAAATGCGTATATATACACTGCCCGGCCAAAAAAAAGTTGCACGCGCAAATATTTAGTTGGAACCCCTGTAGCTTTGATAAAAGTGCATATTCATCTTCTCATTGTTTTGACAACTGTATGCAATGTCAGAACATTTATTTTCGATCAGAAATGCCATAATTTTTGGCCAAGATCTTGTCTTCTCGACATAATGGTTGAACCACTCGATGGTCTTTCTTGAGCACATCCCAATAACTTTTAATGTGTTTAAGGTCAGGACTTAGTGGTTGCAAATTTGTTTGTGAAAATGATTCCTCATTCTTGTTTTTGTCATTCATGGTTTTCTTTGCTAAATACAGGCCAATAATTTGCCTGTTCTGAAATACTGTAACATCTTTTCCACCATCAACGGATGTGTCTTCCGACATGATTTTTTTATGAAATGAGTAGCGATGCGCTTCAGTCAGGGTTAAAATGATTATTGCCAGCTGAAACATATTAATAACCGCAGTAATGATCCAGTTAGAATAGAATTTGTTCATTAATTTCCAAACGGTGACTTTTTTTTTGGCTGGGCAGTGTGTGTATATATATATATATATATATATATATATAAAAACAAGAGGCACTCCTAGAGTGCAGACCTCCGCCGAGGCAGCACAGTCCAAATCTTGGTGAGTGGGAGCACCAAGAGCACCAGTTATCCCGAGTCATAGGATTTTGAGATGGCTGCCGTGGCAGCCATATTGTTTCACTGATAGTGGTCAAAATCAATAAGGTCCATCCCTGATATAATAGCGACCCACCCAGATAATTTCAGAGACATCCATTCATTGAGTTATCTTGTTCACAAACAAACAAATGGCACCAATCACGTAACCTCCTGCCAACTTCGTTTGGCAGAGGTAATCCGTTTTCTTAGTGGAGCTCTCACGAGTGCTCTCATTTATTCATTTGTTTGTTCGTTCGTTAGCAAGATTACAAGAAAACCAGAGCTTCAAGTTTTACCAAATTTGGCCAAAAGTTGGCACATGGCTCAAAATAGATCCCAATTTGGGAATCAATGAATAGGATCAGGGTCAAGGTCAAAGGTCATTGAAAAAGTCAAAATCATTTTTTGGCCAGAACTGATTTATGCAAGGCTGAACTAGAGACTGGGCCAGTGAGGCCAGTGACCCGGGGCCTCGGACTCCCAAGGGGCCTCCGTTCCTCGGGCCATATGTGATGTGAGGTTGAAGACTTCTGTGGGAATTTGAATGCCATGATCAGTACACAAAACATCTAATGATTTATGGCAACTTATAACATGAGGTAACCACTGGGGGCCCAAATCCACAGTCTTGGCAATGTCAGGCCCCTGGGCCTGGATTTACATCAAGCCAACACCAAGAGTTTTCAATTAGTAAAATATAATCTCATCTTTTGCTATAGTAAAAAGTGTATAGTTTCAAAGACTGGTTGGGTCAAAGTTCAGGGGGGTCATGGTCTTTGATATGAATTGCCTAATTTACACTACATCTCAAAAACTACAGTTTATAGCTATTTGGTTACTATTAAACACAAATAGGAAATCATTCATGAAAATTCAAATTACCTTGAGAGACCTTGAAAGGCCAAACTGAAGGAGATGAGATTTCAGAAGGCCATATCTCAAACTAGGTTCTCAATTATTTTTCAATTCATGGACCTACACACTGGTGTTGTGTTCTCTATGCAGGTACACGCAGAAATGGTGGCCAATTTGTTTTTTTTTTTTTCTATCTCCTGTTTTTCCTTAAGTGAATCTCCTGCTGCAACCTCCATTACTCTTACAGTTAGGTTGTGTCTTCCAAATTAAATCTGCCAATTCACCAGAAATCTGATGTGTATAAACCAAAGGCAGATCATGCGTTTTGTGTTCTGCCATTGCGTTGTTGGCTAGCCGCATCACTGTAAACCTGTACAGTATGCTCCATTATCATCCAATGCAAGGGCACCTGGGATCGTTCTAATCTATCCCTCCTGAGCAGATTTCACAATGAGAGACTGCAATCAAGCTCATTAAAAAATCAGTGTTTGCAACGGTCAAGATTTTGCCATCAGATGATTCCCGCTCCTCGGATGTAGTCATCAAATTTGCTCATGTGTCTCTC
Source organism: Gymnothorax reevesii (assembly GCA_029721435.1). Classification (NCBI taxonomy): domain Eukaryota; kingdom Metazoa; phylum Chordata; class Actinopteri; order Anguilliformes; family Muraenidae; genus Gymnothorax; species Gymnothorax reevesii. The sequence continues at coordinate 25,253,628 of CM056589.1, forward strand.
TGCCAGCATTAACCAACTATGTCAATGGCCATCAAAAGCCTTTAACATTACCTGGATGAGGCTATAGCTTTGTCCCTTAACTATGAAATCTGGAACTGGAACAAAAATGTGCTAAATTGAATAGCTAAGATCATGCTTAGGTACACACAATACACAGCACACATGCAAAAATGTAGCATGCCTTTTACGCAAAAACCTTAAAGCACAAGGAAAATGGACTGAATTTACTACTGTATATAGTGCTTTTGAATTCTACTGATCAACGAAAGCATTTAATGAAGTGCCACGTCCTGGCGCTACAAAGGCTACGTCTTGGATTTTTAAAGGAGTTTTTATTAGACTTTAATCCAACTTTATTAATTAGTTTGCCATCAGAGGATTTGCTTTCCCACTATAACTGGGTTCCACCTGAGATTTCCTCCCTCTGGAGAGTTTTTTCACACCACAGTTTGAGGATTTTTCTCCTAACTGGGAGTTTCTTCAGCCTCATTTTTAATTGTGTGGAATTAGGCTTGCCCTTGGTGACATTTATTCATTGAAAAGTGGTACACAAACAAAATTGAAATGGGTATATTGAATATACCGCTCACATTCACCTATTCACATTCTGATGGCAAAGGCTGCCATGGACAGCACCAATCTGCTCATCAGGAGCAGCTCAATCCTCAGTGTCTTTCTCAAGGACACTTCGACATGCTCTCTGAATTGAAGCAGGAACCTTCTGATTTCTAGACAACCCGCTTTACTTCCTGAGCTATGCCACCCCATTTTGTCATCAAAATTAACAGCTTTTTAATAAATTTGGCATCTCCAATCCCACCCGGGTCTGGAATGCCCAATTGGTGAACTATGTACAAGGCTTGCTCGTTTGCGACCCCTTGTTGCCAATTCAGGAGAGTGAAGACAGTTCATGGCTCTCCTCCAAGCACATGCACGTCAGCCACTGCTTCTTATACACTCATTGGTTGAATCTTCGCAAGTTCAGAACGAGGGCGGAGGATACCCAGACATGACCAGGCTTAGAGGCTTCCTGACGAGCGCCCGTCTGGCCAACAGGAGGCACTTGAGCAACAAACAAAGCTATTTACTTTATTTCCCTTTACCGGCAGTCCCTTCCCAATTTGAAACCCTGTAGCGCTATGGCGCTACACTGAAAAAGCTGCCGGCAACTACCGGGGCTCGAACCCGCGACGTGACAGACACTTCTGCACTGCAACGCAGCGCCTTAACCAAGTGAGCTATCTGGCAACAATCAACAGCTTGATTTTTAAAAATCTTTATTTAAGTGCTGAAATCAAAAGGACAGCCTAAAATATCAATAGAACATGTCCCTGGTTGAAATATTATGGTTCACTTTGGTCAAACATGGTCATACTAAATTGTAATAAGAGACACTAAGGTTCTCCTCAAAGCCACCCAAAATGTCACATACATATTCTGCTCCTCACTGAAGTGACCGTACATCTCATATTGGGAGGTATATTCAAACCCAGGATGCCATGTTCTTATGGCCACAGCATTACATCAAATGGAAATATCTAGACTGTAAATCATTTTTTGCACATTTCCCTGTATTTCAGCAGGACATATTTGGGATAGGTGGAAATGCGGAGATTTTAGATTTTAAAATTGGCCTGAAGTTCCACAGATTTGAATACAGCAGCAGCATTTGACGGACCCATATATGGGTCAGTCGGTCCTATGAGATTAAACCCGTTTGTCATCAAGATCTGTTAAAAGATATTGACTCCATCTTAGAGGAACTAAGGGCTTTGATTTAACATGGAAGGAAGTGGTATGGTAATTCGCTAAACCTGCAAATGAAGCCCAATTAGTCTTACCCTATAGCTTTCAGGAAGAGTCGAGAGGGATAGCTATACCATGCTACTCTGGACATATTTTGAGGGATCGGCCTCTTGTGAAGCAGGCCGGGCCATGAGAACTTACTAATTAAAAGCCCTGGAGCTTGTCAGGGTTTCAAGTTCCGCATCGACGCAGGTGTCCCTGGGGATGATGTCATTAAGCTTGAAGAGAAAAAAACGGCCAGAAATGGAAAGCAAAATGAAAGTTGCTGAAAATGGCTGCAATTTAGAAGAATGAAAGTGCTTTCACTGGCAGAATGTCTGTTGCGCCCAGATGTGGATCAAACAATCAATTTAGCCGAGTGACCCACTTGCGTATATACGGAGACACAGAACGTGTGCGTGTGCGTTAGTGTGTCGCAGAGGTGGAGATTTATTGTCAATGAAGAATAGCCTAATGGCAAGCGCACAGGGGGCCTTGCCGAAAGCAAATATCTTTCAAAAGGTATGCGGTGGATAATTAGATAGAAGGATGACCGAGGGATCATATTAGAAGCCATGCGCGCACAAAAGAGGCCTGTGGTTGATATTAAGACACTTCACAAACGTGCACAAAATAGCACACTGGCAACTGGAGCAAAGGTCAGGAATACTGCAGAGCTAATCAATGGGATAAATTGCTTTGCTTGTCCTATGACAGGTGGAGGAAACAAGGGTGTAAATCTGTGCGTTCAGGACCTACACGAGAGAGGGAAATCCAAAAAACGTATGCCTTTAATGAGTTCCGGGTCAGTACCAAAAGACACAAGAATTGCCAAGCCAATAAAAGCAAAACCAAAAACAAAGTCGACTAGACAGGCCGGGGTCAGAACCAGTAAAACAGAGGTACGACGGTACATAGACAGCAGGCAAAAAGTCGTAGTCGATATCCAAAGCAGTGGGTCATACACAGGGTATCCAAACACAGAAATCGTGGTCGTACAAAAATGGGTTGAAATCCAGAAAGACAAAATCAATACAAAAAGGGCAATGGCTAGAATCTTGGTCGGACGAAACAGTAGAAGAAAAACAATAATCAATGGCATACGAGAAGCTCTGCTCAATGAAATATTGATCTATGTTCTGACTTTGTCAGAACAGCAGTGAGGACTCTAAATAGACGGAGGGGAAGTCACATGCTATGCAGGGAACAGGTGAATGGGATGAGAACTAATTACAATGGGAGGAACACATGAGGGAAATCCTAACCGCGACAATTCGCGAAAGTCAAGACACGGACGGGAATCACGCACACAGCCTATGACATTAAAACAGCTCCGGTCAGGGAGTTCTAAGTGCACAGACAATGAGTGCAGGAAAGCAAATAAGCACATGCGAGAGATCTCGCAGAAACGCAGGGGGAGACAGGGAAAGCTGAGCAAGAGGCGGAGACTAGAACAGGGCGATTGCTGAGAGGGAATTAGTACTAATTAGTAGCGGAGCAACTTTACAAATTTAACTAGAGTGCTCGTTAATGAGTTACCAATATACACATGGATTAGTTGGGTTAGTAGACTATGATACAAAATACAGACATTAGTCTTGTTAGTAATCAAGAACAGCAAGGCGAAGGAAGTAAACGAGAATTGAAGGAATAATATGAAACACCAGAAACCATTGAAATCACCTGGACTGAACCAACTAGATCACAAGACAGGGGAGACAAGTGCAATGGAACAGAAAAGAACTGAAACCTGAGAATTACAATAACCAAAAAGAAAAAAATAAAAGACATAATCCTGAACATGAATACAAAAACCATAACCATGACATTATCATGCGCTTCTGACCAATCATTCACTACTTACTCATGACACACTCACAATGGGCAGAAATGGCCTGCTGGCCTGAAGGTGTCCCCCATCGCAGAAGTGACCAGAGACATGTGGCTGAAAATAATGTGGTGCACTGTACCACTAATAATGTGAAGTACAATGACACTGTAGCTCATTGGTCATTGGTTGAACAAAGAGATGGATGAGGGATGGATCATTGTGATATGAGCTAAATATAACCATGGGTTATGAGAGAGATTACAATTTTCATGACTTGTGGATGATGGACGCATCGCCAAGGCATAGTTTTGTGCCCATGGCTGAGATCAACCTAACAAGCCAATAAGAATGACATATGAATTTGGTGAGCCTCCATCAAAGCTGTCAAAAGTTATTGCGAGTACAGTGTTCTTCACATGTTTTTGCTCAGTGACCTTGAAAACTAGGTCAAGGTCAATCATCATTGAACTTGAGCAAGGCCTTCGTGAGAGGCATATGTGGTGTCAATTTGGTGATCCTCCGTCAAAGCTGTCAAAAGTTATTGCGAGTACAGTGTTCTTCACATGTTTTTGCTCAGTGACCTTGAAGACCAGGTCAAGGTCAATCATGATTAAATTTGAGCAAGGCCTTCATGAGAGGCATATGTGGTGTGAATTTGGTGATCTTCCATCAAAGCTGTCAAAAGTTATTGCGAGTACACTGTTCCCGGACGGACGGACGGACGGACGGATGAACAGCATTTCTATGTTCCCCGTTCCGCGGGGTGACGGGGGACAACAAAGCCTTCCTTAAACTCATAGAAAAAAACACACTTCTATGAAAATTGGTAAGATACAGTCCACTGAACAAGGACTTATGCCTCTTGTCATCTGCTGTAATATGATCAATATGACCTCCCAATTCTTGCCAGTCTATGACTAAACATTCGGACCAAAAAAAAAAAAAAAAGAATCAATATTAATAATGATTAAGGACAAATATACTCACAGTGAAAGCAGTAAGTGGAGGATGCAGAAAAGAAGGAATAATTTTTCATTTCCAAATGTAACCCAGCCAAGATTCTAAGTTTGTGCGGTCGGTTTGTTGGTGGTCTCAGAGAGAGCTGTATTAAATATCAAACAACAGCGACATATCAATTTATCACAGACATACAGTTTATCCCATGCTGTAGATAATGGGCTAAAGCAAGCGAGAGAGAGAGAGAGAGAGAGATTAGGATCTGATGCCCACTTTATCTGAATATTTGAAAACCATTTTTTTAAAAAACAGAGAGAAAGACAGAGAGATGGAGAACCGGAGAAAGAGCGTGAAAGAGAAAGAAATAGAAAATGACATAAAGAAAAAAGGGAGAGATAGATACACCATCAGTTGTGGCAAAACTAATCGACAGCCAATCCTGCCGACAGAAATGGATAAATGGGTCAGCCTTCAGCGGAGGAAAGTGCAGCCGAGAGACTGTGGAGCGCGCGAGCCCCTGCTCCAGTCGGCGTAAAAATAACAACATCGCGGCTACATGCTTCCATACATTAATTAAAGGGCCAGGTCTCCAGGCGCTCGCGACTCCGTGAGACGCAGGGGAACACAGCGCAACATGCAACAAGCAAATTATGCTGCTTAATTAGCGTGCCGCGTGAGATTTGGTCACGCTGCAAAGCATTTAAACACAAAAAATGAAACACATTTTTGACTGTGGCGATAATGATGCCATTGGGATGGGCCATAATTTACCGAGAATCCCACACACTGCTTTGTGGGCCAAAAGTAAATCCTGCTGTCCTCTCCTCATCGGCTAGGTGAAGCCAGTGCTTCTGTCCTCTGTGAACCTAATCAGCACACAGAGTGCTCAACGCAGGCCTCTCTCTCTGAAAATGGCAGCTCAAATTGCTCCCTGTGGCTGCAGAGGCCATTTGGAGGCAGCTAACGCTCCGATCACACTTCTCATTCTAGTACTACAGGCCGAAGAGGCACACAGACGCCGTCAGAGAGTCACAGTTTGCTTTCTTGAGGCAGAAAATTACACTGATAGGAAGTACTATACACAGAACCAGCTTGTGCTAGTATTTCTCAAGGCCTCAGCTTCATCACTGCTGAGGGGATCTGGGATTATTGTCTAATGCTTCTACTTCTGCCACAACTACTTCTTCTAGGGTTCTGGTTCTTCTTCTTCTTTTTCAGTTGATTATATTTCCTCCTGGAAATGTCAAGCTTGTGAGTGGTTATTTTTGACATATTTGTATTTCAGCTGAATAATTCATTTTTGATGCAACTTACAGAACAATAAAAGTGATGCTCTCTTTAGTTAATCACTCATTAGTCCACAAGGTTCAAAGCAAAATCCCATTTATATGGAGAGAAACAGCAGAACAGCCTTAATGAATTGATAAATGGTGATGGAGAGCTTAATGTCTGAAAGAGAATAGCACCATAAGTGTTCCAGAATCCAGCAAGCAGTGATACATCAGGTCACTTCTCATAAAACCTGTCCAATCTCAAGTAAGTTATTTGAAAAAAAAGCTTCACGTACATTTTCCGGGTTATAATTAGCATTATACAGAACAAAAAACATTTCATTATTTCATGTCTTCATGTTCTTATAAAAGGCAGGAAGGGCTCCATTAGTTTGCTTTCTCTAGAGTCTGATTTCATCAGGCTGCATGTGGGTTTGAGAAAAATGAATACATTATCAGTCTGATTCATAATTATGTTTACATTAGCTCTTGCTGGAACAACTTACACCTACATAAAAGAAAGTGTTCATTATCACAGTGCCACTATAATTTGAGAGAATAACACTTAACAAACATTGGCTCGCATCCTGACTTAATTCATTATAATCATCGGTATACAGTACATTGTATCAATACGATGATTCATAGAAGTCCCATATTGTATTGCACCAGTGCTATGATTGTAACACAATGTGCCATAACCACAGTGCACTTGCTGATAAAATGACTGATTCTTCTCATGTTATCACTTCACTTAAAGCAAACCATACTGACATATAGTGGCTTGCATATGATACCAAAACCTATGTACAGCCACAGCTGAATAACAGCCACATGTGACCTATTGTTACTTAGAATGTGTTTACCTTGTAAGTAATAGTCAGTCAGCTACATTCATGAAGGTCTGCTTCCTTCAAGAGAGCCAGGTTTGGCAAAACACTACGCAGGAAGAGGACAAAGTATCTGGAGAAATGCTGGCAGTTGCTAGTTCCTGCTTCATGATTCATTAATATTTTACCTGCCCTATAAACAGAAAGCAGTTTTGATGAAGAAATGGCTCAGCGAGATAAATTAAAACCCTTCGAATCTAATAAACACCAACAATCAGTAGCGGCTCTAGACCCGGGAATGGCGGGGCGCAGACACGTCCCTTTATGACAATTAGTCCTGGGTAGTTCGCAATCATTTACTGACGCGTTTTCCAATTATCGTACTTGGCAACTTAAGACACGGTCTCTCCAAATGTGATCGAACAGCGATGAAATCATGGGCGAAATTCAGTACAGAAAAAAAATTTACTTATTAATAGGCCAGTGCTTCGCGTTGATTGATCAGGTCCGTGTTCCAGTTAAATATCGCCTTTCACTCTCGGTATTGTGTGGGTTGATAAAAAAGTGGCACTTGGCAGTTAAATAGGCAGCGTGCTGCTCAAGCTGTTTGCGTGAGAGTCGTCAGGTATGCAAGTTTGACTAACGTTGATTTAAATACAGCAAATAAGCGTCCAGATGAATGATTGTCTTCTTACGTAATCGGGGAGAACAAGCAGCAGCTGTTAACTGCGGAGTGCTCTCGGAGCGAACCTTAGGTTACTCATGAAAATGACTGAGAACAGGTCAGGACTAACGACTGTTTTAAACAGATGTTTTGTCACAATTCTCAGTTCAGGTTCCGCCACTGAGCTGAATTTCGCCCATGATTTCATCGCTGTTCGATCACATTTGGAGATACCGTGTCTTAAGTTGCCAAGTACGATAATAGGAAAACGCGTCAGTAAATGATTGCGAACTACCCAGGACTAATTGTCATAAAGGGACGTGAGTGCGCCCCGCCATTCCCGGGTCTAGAGCCGCAACTGCCAACAATGAAATGTTTGGAATCACTGGTGATTTCCACTTTGATTAAATTGAAGAAATGCTGTGTTAGTTAAATGACTCAAAAACATTTGTCAAAACTCTACGGGGATTTTCTGAAAAGGAAAGTGCAAACTATGGAGTGGACAGCTCAACCCCAGAAAGCTGTGATAGCATCACCTGGGTTGAGCAGTTTGTGTAGTGTGCCTACCTTCAAAGACACAGCTATGGGAAATTTTGCAATCTTTCCAGAGATCCATTAATGATACCTCAGGAGTATTTATATCCTGAATGCCAACAATTTTTCTTTTTCTTTTTACAAGAAATAATAAAATATTACTGGGGTAATTTTGATGGGAAATGCGTACAATAGATAAATGCGTCATTTTTCTTTTCAAAACTTTCATGCGTCCACATACTGGATATACCTAATAAAACATCTTAAAAGATGGCTTTTGTCAATAAAACTTTCCATTACATTTTTATTGAATGAAGTCGCGAGAACTGTGTAAATGGCACTTTAGAGCAGCTGTGTATATCGCCGCTAAGTTCCTATAGCAGGCTGAATATTCCCTTCATTAAGTGGCCAAACACAATATTTATTGCTTATCACTTACTTGTCGCTGAGAAATTCAACTGTAGCGCTGAAATTGACACTTTTGCCTGGTTTTACAGCAAAATAATAGGGCTGGCCCAAGTAAGGATTTGTTTATGAAAATCATGGGTTCAAATTCCTGTTTCAAGGCTTTAAGTAAGATGTCTATTTACAGTCTTTGAGGGACTCAATCTTTTCCCTCCAGTTTCGATAATATAGTTTAATGGCTTGCTTGCTGGAGCTCTTTGTTTTTATGTCATGAGAGCTGATCATTTGAAATGTGCATAATACATGATCACATAATTGCTAGCTGACACAAACAGCCAACGAATCAGTGGTATTTACTTCAAAAACACGAGGCCAGCTTCTGAAGCCTGAGTAATCTAGTATTTTATCTATCCAATCCTGTTAATTTGTATGGTTTCTGATTCTATTTATGAAACATGAGAGGGAGAAATATTGCTGATGAGGGATGATTAAACTGAAGTTGGATCTAAGTATCTCTGCTCCTGAGTCACCATAATCTTGCAAAATAAAATTTGCAGCCTAATTCTCATGAATAAGCTTCATTTTCCCTTTGCTCTCCACTTTTCCGTGAACTTGCTAGAAAACGACACGCAAACCGAGGGGAAGTTACTAGGGATATTTTGAAGTTACCTTGGGGCATGTTTAAGAAAAATCAGATGTCAATATGTCATGAGTGGGATGGCAATTGATAATGACCCGGGGTGCGTTTCCAGAAATCCCAGATGCTAACTTACATAGTTGAAACCATTGACTGTGAATAGACAAACCATGTAAGTAGTTAACTTAGTTAGCAACTGCACTTTAGGGAAACGCATCCCTGGCTGATCTAACCGGAAAATTCTGACAAATGATGTATCCCATCACTACACTGCAAAGGATTGTGGTCCAAACTCTGTGATTCCTTTCTTCCAAAGTCGGCCTTATCTCAGCAAACACACCACGTAGTTTCCATGTTGAATAAACCTTCCACCTTACGTCCACATGGAATCCACATGGAAAATATGAGGCTCTTCTATGTGGAAGTAAAAAAAAATTGATTCCACGTGGAAAAAATGTGATGGGTGGTGAGGTTGAGACACCAAAAGCAGTGGCCAGAAATAAAGGAGGACACACAGAAGGGAGAGAGACAAATAAACAAAACAGGAGAGCGAGAATCGTGCTTCCAACGGACCAAGATGTAGTCCGTGGCGAGGAAGCAAAGCAAGCTCGACAGGACGAACAGAAAGAGGAACACACAGAAAGATTCCCTTACTAACTAGAACTCTTCCTCAAATATGCAGCTAAACCCTAAGATCTCTCTTACTAGAGACCTTACCAGCTAGAGTGCGAAACATAGCTCTGACACTCTTGCAAGGGAATTGAGGCAGAACTAGGGCTTAAATAGAATCCGGGCGACGCCCCCAATGAATGCCAGCCGGCCCACGCAATTCGATTGAGAGCAAAACGATGTCGTCACGAGATGGTACGATGGTATTGGCATGGATATGGTATTGACGACTTTTGCTTCAACCTTGTCACACCCAATAATGTTTAGCGTAGCTGCTGCTGTCAGCTTAGCATTCAGTGACTCCTGCTTCCATTTTGTGATTGAGAGTCAAAATATCGTCGTCATCGTAGTTGCCATCACCGATTCTGTGTTTGACGAACGATTTCTTGCCATTTTTCACGGTTTCTTGCACTGTCCCAGAGCTTTCGGGCGGGTCTGAGCTGGAAGTTGTGGAAGAACTGCTACCTCTGCCCGCCACGGGCTCGTTTGCCCTCAAATTTCCCTGAGAGGCTCAGATTTTCAAGTGCCTCTTTTCGGATAGAATGTCCAAGGAACCTCAGTTGCTGCTCTTCAATTGTAAGAGCTGTCTCTTCATTCCGACCCGTCGTAGTACTTCCTCGCTTGTGACTCGATCTACATAAGAGATGCGTAGCATGCGGCGGTAAAACCACATCTCGAGGGCTGCTAAGCTGCGATGGGTTTCGGCTGTGAAAGTCCATGACTCACAACCATAGAGGAGAGTTGACCAGAAAAGGTTTTCAGTAAACGGTCAAAATATTGCTGAGATATTAAAACATTGCATGTGACGGTCGATCAGATTTTTTAATTATCAAATATTACATCAAAACGTGCTCTTCTCTTTTAGGCTATATATCATTAGTTAATATTATTTTCATCTCCTAAAACTATCATCTGCTGAATACATGTATCGCGTACATCTGGTTTAGTAGTACAACGTACATGGCTTGGTTTTCGGGTGATGATAAATCCTGGAACTTGAGTATTGCTCCCTATATGTAATGTAAATTTATGTAACCACTTTCTTATTTGTATTAACAAAAATTTAATGTGTTTAGAGTGCTAAATAAAGCATTTAATATTTATACTCTTAGCCATATTAACTAAAAATTTTATAGTCTTATCCATATTGACCAAAAATCATTTTAAAGGAATGGAACAAGCTGACAGTTATCCAAATTCCCCACAACTGCACATTATTCTTTTTCTTCTAACTATGAACTCAGCCAGCTAATTTCACTTCCTGGCCGAAGAACTGAGCTAATTAGCGAGTCAAGGTGACTGGAAAAGAAAATATCAGAAAGCACTGTTACTCTCTGAAGCTAAACTTTTATCACTGGATTCCAACCAACCAGCTCATTAAGAAAGGGTTCATTGGCCTGTAGAGACTGTTATAATCTGGACAGGAACCGAGTGCAGACACTGTAGTAGAAATAGTAGGTGTGTTTATTCTCAGGATCACAGTAACATCAGATGATGACGATGAACTGGAATGCTCAGAACTAGATGAAGGTCCCAATGACTGGAACGTAACATAGTAATCCTGGAACACAATCAGGAGATTTTTTGCAAACACAATGTACAAAGTATTTATCATAGGATAGATACCTGGAAATTTCATTTGTAAAAATTTCAAATGTAAATTTCCAGGTTTCTAGCCTACGATAAATACCGAGTGATCAAAAAAAAAACTGTAGGTTTATCTCCATTCTACCATGACTCTTGTCAACACCCCTACGAAAATATTGGCGTGCCAGCTAGGAAGCCAACTAGCTTGCTAACAAGTATACTGCAAAAATGATAAGATAAAAATACTAGGTAAGATGAATTTACTTATTTTAAGACTTAAATCACTTATTTCGTTGACCATTTTTCTTAGTAAGAGGAAACAAATGTCTTGCTTTGAGGCAATTTTTAGTAGCTTGTCCATGGGGTAAGTAAATTTCACTTGTCAAGTCAAATAGTAACTTGTTTGAAGTTTTTTCTTCTTAAAACAAGTTACTATTTGACTTGACAAGTGAAATTTACTTACCCCATGGACAAGCTACTAAAAATTGCCTCAAAGCAAGACATTTGTTTTGTCTAACTAAGAAAAATGGTCAACGAAATAAGTGATTTAAGTCTTAAAATAAGAAAAATTCATCTTACCTAGTTTTTTTTATCTTATCATTTTTTGCAGTGTATGACAGTGTACGCATTGAAAGTGAACTGCAGCCTTTTTAGCTTGCTAGCCAGTTGGCTATGTACAAAACCCAAAACCAGTGAAGTTGGCACGTTATGTAAATCGTGGATAAAAACAGGATGCAATGATTTGGAAATCCTTTTCAACTTATATTCAATTGAATACACTGCAAAGACAAGATGTTTAATGTTCAAACTGAGAAACTTCACTTTTTTTTTTGCAAATAATCATTAACTTAGAATTTAAAGAATGAAAAAGACATTGCTTGGATGGCAACATATGTTGCTCCAAAACCTGTATGTACCTTTCAGCATTAATGGTGCCTTCACATATGTGTAAGTTGCCCATGCCTTGGGCACTAATACACCCCCATACCATCACAGATGCTGGCTTTTGAACTTTGCGCCTATAACAGTTTGGATGGTTCTTTTCCTCTTTGGTCCGGAGGACACAACGTCCACAGTTTCCAAAAACAATTTGAAATGTGGATTCGTCAGACCACAGAACACTTTTCCACTTTGCATCAGTCCATCTTAGATGAGCTTGGGTCCAGTGAAGCCGGCGGCGTTTCTGGGTGCTGTTGATAAATGGCTTTCGCTTTGCATGGTAGAGTTTTAACTTGCACTTGCAGATGTAGCGACGAATTGTAGTTACTGACAGTGGTTTTCTGAAGTGTTCCTGATCCCATGTGGTGATGTCCTTTACACACTGATGTCAGTTTTTGATGCAGTACCGCCTGAGAGATCGAAGGTCACGGGCATTCAATGTTGGTTTTTCGGCCTTGTCGCTTACGTGCGGTGATTTCTCCAGATTCTCTGAACCTTTTGACGATATTACGGACCGTAGATGATGAAATCCCTAAATTTCTTGCAATAGCTGGTTGAGGAATGTTGTTTTTAAACTGTTCGACAATCAGCTCACACATTTGTTCACTAAGTGGTGACCCTCGCCCCATCCTTGTTTGTGAATGACTGAGCATTTCAAGGAAGCTGCTTCCCCACAGGCACCCACCTGTTCCCAATTAGCCCGTTCACCTGTGGGATGTTCCAAATAAGTGTTTGATGAGCATTCCTCAACTCTCTCAGTCTTTTTTGCCATTTGTGCCAGCTTTTTTGAAACATGTTGCAAGCATCAAATTCCAAATGAGCTATTATTTGCAAAAAATTACATAGTTTACCTGTTCGAACATTAAGTAACTTGTCTTTGCAGTGTATTCAATTGAATATAGGTTGAAAAGGATTTGCAAATCATTCTATTCTGTTTTTATTTACGATTTACACAACGTGCCAACTTCACTGGTTTTGGGTTCTGTAGCTAAACACATTGGCGCACTAGCTATACTATTGCCAGCTGCGTAGCCAACTAGCTCGCTAGCGATTAAGACTGTACACAAACTGTAGCCTTATTTGTCGGCGTAATCATGACGAGGTCTTGACCCAGTGTAAGGTAGTTTACCGGTGAAGAGATACCTGGTGTTAACCAATCAAAATGCAGAATTCGCTGGAATGAATAGTAGAATACATGATAATCATAGGGAAAGAACTGACTATCCATGGCCATGGACTGAAGAAGGTCTAATAGAGTCAGGCGACCGAGCACTAGTGAGTCGGTATAGAGAACTCAACTTGAGAACTGGTAATGAGGAAATGGTGAAGTTTATAAACGGTACGTAACAAGAGTGCGGACTAATGAGACCTAATAAAGGCATAGGAAGGAATAACCATGAATATTAGGCTGAGGGTAAATCCTCATGATGAAGCATGAGGATCATAACAGAGCCCATTGTAATCCATTAATATGAACCAATTCTCATAAGCATTAATTATGAAAACTACAAAAAAAGACCATTTTGTCAGAACTTGATAGGGCTCTACCATGGAATGACGTGTTCCTTAAGGATCCATTTTGTGTGAGAGTGTAACTAATTTCCAATTACCTGCTGTAGGCATTATAGCCACTAATCCTAAAATTGTCGCAGCGGGGGGCGAAGCCCAATTTCGCAGATATCATCACTTTAAGATAATTTTATCCCAGCTGGTTTTAGGCAAAATCTGAATTTTCATCTTATATTTCATTATCTAATCATGACATCATCCTCCATACACAGCCATTTGCCAGGTCAGCGGACAAGAGGACCTGAAACTATCTCTTCCTAGATGCATTATTTCTGGGCCCAGAGCAGTAATTTTACAGATAAAGAAGTTCAGTGCACTAGCTATGGCCCTGGACTGCATCAGCTCCCAGTGACAGGGCAATTCAGAAATGCTTTAATTCATGTCAGGCATCCTTCGTTTACCTTTTTACAACAATATCATAAGACATGAGACACTGGCTCAAACACAAGCTATCATAAAGTCTGGGAATTGAAAATCGCGTTTGTGCCCCCGTTGAATGCTTTATGTTGATTTAGAGATAGCAGCCTTGTGTCCATTTCCTTTGGTTGCGCTACATGCCCTGGAAAATAGAAAGGAGGAAAAAATAAACATTAAAAACAATCATTATGGGACAGTCTGTTTTATAGACTGTCAGAACAGAGTGAAATCTTTGCAGCAAGCAGGCTGAATACACTGAAGTAATTCTACACGGCATTAATGCTCTATCGTGCACTTGTTATTGTTAAGATTACATTTTTTTTAACCGCATAGAAGGTTCAATGATGGGAGTAGGTGGCACGAGGTGGCGCATCTGTGAAATATTTGAGGTTCAACAGTTCCACCTGCCATTTATGGTGACACTTCAGGGAGAAAACAATCATTACAATTATCATTATCATGCAGCAGTGCCCATTAAAAGGCTCCCTGCCATGTCTAACATTGACACCACATCATAATAAAGAACAGTGAAGATAAAATAACAAAATCACAAGACCGCATGAATGAAAGAGAGGAGAGAGAGAGAGGCAACCAGATTTTAGAGTGAACTTGGGCGTAACTACACATCACCTTACCATTACTTCCTGTATTGATTAATGGAGTGTGTCATATCATGGTCTGGGTGCATGGTTACCATTCAAGCCACTAATACTTCAGCTTCAAAATGCCAGATGAGGGAGGCTCATGAAGTCTCCTAGCAACTGTGGGAGGTGGCAAGGTATGAGACGGTGGCGAGATTAAATAAGGGAACTGTCTCACTGCTTCAGCACAGACCGTATTTGCAAGCGAGAAACATTGCTTTACTTTGACCTGCGTGAACCTGCGCTCTGTTTGTCTTATATTTACACAGCTTTATATACTATACAGTAAACGCAGTTCAAAATATGTGTAGTCTGCGACTCTTTGAAGGCCTCAGTGCTTGCAGACAAAACAATTTAGACAAACCATAAAGCTTAAAATTTACTGCTTAGCAGCACTTGGCCAGCTGACTTCAGCCTCAATCTAATGGTTCACCACAGTTTCAAAAAAGAATTATAGCAGCTGTGGAGCAATGGTCGGGGCAATTTTAGGCAAAATTAGGCAATTCTGAGCAACAAGCAGTATGTAAGAAGATGAAAAAAGGTGGCATTCTAATGTGTATTTTACATGAGTTGAGGCTTGATCTCACACTTTCTGGCACAAGAGATTATGCTCTATCTCACTTAGCTAATAGGCAAACAGAAATGTCACATGTAGCTTCACAAATTGACTAAGCCAGTCATTTGTGTGCAAGACAGCAGCTGTTAGCGAGTAAAGGCAGATTTCAAACGGCTGTCAAAAATTCAGTTATTAGACAAAAATCCGAAAATACACAAATTGCATCTAGACAGCATGGAGATGTTGGTAATTTGTTTTTAACAATGATTTATTGGCTCCATAACTGAAAAACTGTTGTTAAAAAATGCCATTTTTGCATTGACTCCATTTGTTCGCAAGAGAGAGAAATTCAAAATGCTGTAAAAAAAATTCAGTTTTTGAGATAAAATTCTGACATTTTCCAAACATCATCCACCGTGACTCCAAAATTTTGTGTTTTTTTTTAAATGAACATTGAAAATGTATTTAACAAGAATTTGCAAGTACTGTATATGTTAACAATACCATTTACAATCAAACATTTTGATGCACTGTAGGCTCAATATTCGATGAATCAAAAATATGTGTGCTTTGTTTGTGTAGAACAGTCTGAAGATGCTCTGTAGCAAGTTTGGTGTCAATTGAGCAAAAATTGAAGCACTGATTACAAAAACCCCATAAGTCAAGTCAAGTCAAGTGTGACTTATGGGGTTTTAGTGATAGGTGCTTCAATTGAAGGAGAAGACAGGTTTAGTAGTTTTACAGTTTTTGAAAAAGAAAAAAAAAACAGAGGAATGGACTTTATAATTTGCATGAGGTTTAAATGTAGAAAAGTTTCTTCAGTGTTGGGGCTACATTTTAGTGAAAAATGCAAATCTGTAGCACATATGGTTGATTTGTTGTGAAATTTCAAAATTTTGGAATTTAGAGGCTTGCTGTAACGCCACCATCAGGACAATTGGCCTGTTTTTGCAGCTGAGCATGGGACTGGACCTTTGTGCAAAGTTGGATGATTTTTCGTGCATGGGAAGTAGGATTTCCTCAGAAGAAGAAAGAAGAACATGCAGGATAACAACAGGGTCCTGGCAGCTCAGGCTGCCTGGCCCCCAATAATCAGGTTTCACAATTTTTCACCTGAATCTTCAGATATAAAAAGGCAGATCCCACATGGAAAAAAATAAAATATTGGCAGAGGATATTTTTGTAACATTGGTCTGGCTGGTCTGCCTGGTTGGTTATGGTATTCTGTTACCTCCACGTGGTGGACAAATTTTAAGTATCTGCAATAAATTGTATCAAAAAGCTTTTTTTTTTTTTTTTTGAAAATCAAGCATCCGTAAGAAGTATGTTTAATATTGATCTATTTTCACGTCTGGCCGGGAGTTGAAAATGCCAAATGAAAGCATTTCTTAATTCTATTCAACTAGACATTAATTCAGGATTCAGGACTTGATGACTTAATGTGCTGCATAAATGATGTGGAGCACATAAAAAAAATGTAAACAATTAAACCCGACATTTCCTGTTTGGAGAGCGCTAAAGGGGCACTGTCACGACTGAGCATGAGCAATAAACTTGAAAACATTGCCCAGTTTTATTCCAAGTTAGTCACTGGTAAAGTTGCTTGTTTATTTTGCAGTTTAACATGACCATCCTTGTACTGTTCTTAGCAAAAGGTAATTATTTACTGAGGGCAGGACTCTCCTTTCTAAACATTCTTTGAGTTTGTACAAACTTTGAGATATGTGTTTGTGTGCTGCTATGATATCATCTTAACTCGTCAAATGGTTATACTCTCCTCAGAACATCAACATACAATGAAACAGAAGTCCTTTAACCTCTTTATTTCATGCAATTGCTAAATGCTTAGGTTTACCAACCAAAATAGTTGAGCGTGTTTAAAACAACTTGATCATTTTCAGTGTTCGAGTAAGAGATGGTATCAGACTTAGGGTTGAGAAAGGTGTGAGTAAGATGTTTCATTTACAAGTGCAGTAGTACCTTGGTTTGAGTGTGTGTTTCCATCAGTCACTAAGTTCTGGTCTTTGAGCCCTGCCAGGTATGTCCTTCATCATGTCAGCCATTATCATCAAATACTGCTGTTTGCTTTGTATTGAAATGGGTTGGGATACCTACGGTGTTCATCGGCACAAACGTCAATATATAACACAAGGGGGATATATCAGCCTGATGTACCAACGGCTGCATTGTTCCGGAGGTGGTCGCCTCAAAAAGCGCCTCTAAAAAAATATATATACGCAATTTTGTTTGGCAAAGAGAAGGCCGATGAATAAAGCCAGTCAACATTGAGTACCCTTTATGGGTTACTGCTTAGAGTAATTGTGACCTGACATGTCACTTGGAGAATGAACAGAACGAAAACCAAAACATAAAAGAGAGAAAGAAATAAAAAAACTCCCCTTTTCCACAAGGCATGCTCAGTCGTGACAGTGTCCCTTTAACTGCTGTCAACAAAGCTGAAGAGAAAGCAGTGAAGAAATGCACTACCAAACCGCAGGTCAATTCAGATTACAAAAGTTTACAGGGAGAAATGTCATTTACACTGATCAACAAGAACATCTAAAATAACAGCATGATTGCAGCTTAAATGCTACATAAATCTTTTCACCAGCAACGATTCACGACAATTTGTAAAAGATTTACAAAAAGCGTGGAGCACTGCTTGACAGAATATTGTATTAGGCCAACTCGTTTTCACGTACCGATGAAATTGTGCAAAATAATGGAAAAAATGGCTCAAGAAAATA
Organism: Gymnothorax reevesii; assembly: GCA_029721435.1. NCBI lineage: Eukaryota > Metazoa > Chordata > Actinopteri > Anguilliformes > Muraenidae > Gymnothorax > Gymnothorax reevesii. The sequence continues at coordinate 25,271,667 of CM056589.1, forward strand.
AACCAATAGTTTATGGGAACAATATGTTCAGTGGTAAAACGCCATCATGGAGATTGGAATCCACGCTGCTCCGGAAAATTGGTTTTGAGTGCCAATGTGGCTGTTACCGCGGCAACAGCAGCTTGCGCTTGCACTTGCCCATCGAGTAGAAAAGCGGTTTCCATTCAGTCAGAGCTAGCGTGAAAGAGACGAGGACGCGAGCAGCGCTTTGTCTGTTACGGGGACCTTGACAGATGTTCTGCTCAGTCGCTCGTCTCGGTGTGCGGCTACACCCGCACGAGCGGAACGAGTGGACTGATGAGGTCAATACGGTGCTCCACACGAGAGCTCGCTGTCAGGGCAGCCGACAGGACCTCCAGGTTCATTCTCACGAACGGCTCCTGCTATTGATTGTTCCGTCACTTCTGGCACTACCGCTGCGTACACTTCAGGTGTTCAAGAGGGTCAATGCTGTCGTGCGTTTATATGCAGAAGTCGAGGAACAATACAAATGTGGCCTTTTTAGATGCAGTCACCCTTCCTTACTTCAGTAGGCCTATATTATTTGGTCCATAATGGATACGTGGGCATGAAGCTTACATCATATGACACAGAAATCAGCATTCGGCAGGTGCAATTACAGACATAAGGCCACCCATGGCTTTGTCTACAACTGATGTCAAAGCTTGTACTCACAACCTTACCTCGCGTAATGGATTTTATAAGGAGTGACACCACACTTTAAGAGCATTTAGTATAGAACCACCATTTGGCCCTCACTCAATGAGCATGCAGCATGCTCCAAATCTTCAATTCACTGCAACCCCTTTATCGGGTGATATATAAGTGAAAGTAATGCTAACTACAATTTTGGACTCAAAGCAATTCCTCAGCCATTTTGAGTCGCTTTACCCTTACGAAATAGAAGTTTATTAAAGTGTGCTATTAGTATACTTCTTCTAAACTAAAAAATAAGAGAGAATACTTTCAGTTTACTTTTGGTGTACTTATCAGAGATATACAAAAGTACTTAGCAAAGTAATACTTAAGTATACTTAGACTTTTCTGTGTATTTTTCAGTATAAGCTAAGTATACTTGGCTAATACTTGTACCTAAACTTTTAATTATTTTACTTTTCTTGAGTATATTTCAAAGTATTAAAATATTCATGTCTAATGTTCAAGTATATTGACTTGCGTTAGGCTACTATCAAAAGAGTAAGCAGATTAAAATATTTTTTACCATACATATTGGCTTCTTTGAAGTATACTGCTTTGGGGCAACATAGCAGAGTAAATAGCCCATGGGTGGAGCCGAACTTGATTTTTATGCAGTGTTATTAACCCACACAGAAACAGATAAACATTTTTCAGATTTTATTTGAGAAGAAATTTGACAATTATTCCAGTATTGACAGACTTGATACACACTGTTACAAAAAAGTATACTTCAAGTTTAAGCAACATAAACTTACCCATCTAGTTTACATCTAAGGTGTATTTTGTACTGCAAGTGCACTACAAGTGAACTTTGAAGTCTACTGTGACTTAACTTGTTGTATACCTCTAGCATACTTTTCAATTTATGAAAGTATACATTTAAGTATACTGCAGGTAAACTTACAGATATACAGCTAGTTTATTAGTTGTATACTACTAGTAAACTTTTCAGTTCATGAAGTATATTGTGATGTATACTGCTAGTAAACTTAAAGATGAACTATTTTTCACTAGTTTCTAGCGCAATTTCTAGTTTATAAAAGTATAATTTGCAGTATACTGCAAGTAAACTTGCCAATATTCTGCTAGGTTATTAGTTATATGCTTCAAGCAAACTTTTCAGTTCATGAAAGTATACTGTAAAGTATACTGTTAGTAAACTTAAAGATGAACTATTAGTTCACGAGTTATATACTTCTAGCACAATTTCTAGTTGTATAATTTGCAGTATCCTGCAAGTAAACCTACAGATATACTGGTAGTTTATTAGTTATATACTTCTAGCAAACTTTACAGTATACTTTCATGAACTTTAAAGTATACTGCTAGTAAACTTGAAGCTGAACTATTAGTTCACTAGTCATATACTTCTTGCACAATGACTAATTTATAAAAGTATACTTTGAAGTATACTGAAAGTAAATTCAGATGTACTACAACTTTACTTGTTATCTACTTCAAGCCAACTTTTTAGTGAACGTACACTTTGAAGTATACTGCAAGTAAACCTATAGGTAGACTACAAGTCCACTAGTTCTATACCTCAAGGCCTCTATAGTTAAATTTAGTTTTAAACTTTCAGAGAGCTAAAAGTTTTTTTTTAACTGCATGTATACTTCAAAGTCTGCTTTAGGCTAACTTAACATCATACTCACATCTTATGATTGTAATAATGCCGAATTTCAGCCTGTGTGATGCGGTCCCATTCCTCCTGGAGTGCTTGACGCAACTGTTGGACTGTGGCTGGTTCTGGATCATGCCTTCTCACCCGGCGATCCAGAAAATCCCATAGATGTTCTATAGGGTTTAAATCGGGGAATACGCAGGCCAATCAAAACACTGAACATTATTCTGCCTCAGGTGGTCCTGACAGACTCTGGCGACATGTGGTCTCACGTTATCCTGTTGCAGTGTTAGGCGATAGCGATGGACGAGTGGAACTACGACGGGGATAGGGATTTTGTCACGGTAACGGGCTGCACTGAGGTTTCCATCGATGAAAATGAGGTCTGTCAGTCTACTGCTTGTGTCTACTGCTTATTCCAGCCCAAACCATCACACTGGGTCCACCCCAGCGGTCACGCTGCAGGATGGTAGCGTCACTATAACATTCCCGTCGCCTACGCCATACACGCAGTCTTCCGTCTGACACACTCAACTTGAACCTCAATTCTTCGGAGAAGAGCACCCTGTTCCACCTGAGAGCATTCCAGCCCAAACGTGCCCTTGACCATCGCAGACGGATGCGGCGACGTGCAGGGGTCAACTCCAAACCACGACGGGGACGTCAGTTGTGCAAGTCGGCTTCAAGCAGGCGGTTGCATTTGGTTTGGTCGCTAATCCAGTTCTGGTCACGACCTCTGGTCTGAGCAGCAGTGACTGTAGCTGGCAGGAAGTGATTGCGCAGGTGCTGGAGGCGAATATGGCGATCGTGGTGAGGGGTGGTGACACGTGGTCTGGGGGCACGTGGTCAATCACCGGAGCTTCCTGTTTCATTATATCGGCTCCAGGGACGTGATATGGTTGACACATGGACGCCCAGGTTCCTTGCAACCCGTCTTTGCGACATTCCACCAGTGAGCATACCAACGGCTCACTCTCGCTGATTTTTGACCTAGGCGCGGCATGGTCACACATTTACCTAGGGTAATGCAAAGGAATAATTAAGTTGCCCATTGCTACGGCTATTTATTGACCAAATCCACGAAGGATTGGTCAATGAGTTCTATTTAACCTAACGAAATAGGCAAAATTCTAAACAATGTGCAATCAAGCGGAACGAGCTGCCCACACAACAAAATCAAAACAATTTTCTGAGCTTTTAAGTTGTAGTTGATGTATCATGGCTCAAAACCAATATCCCATTTTATGTACATCAAATATTTCAAAATTGTATGTGTTGCGTTGGAAGTTTTGGTCAGTGTACATAGTATTTTCAAACATGAGATTAAGAAGACTGGAACTTCAGTGCTATCTGACTTCATGACATAAATGACCCCACAAACTTTGCATTTTTCTTGGCATTCAAAAAAATTTAGCAAAATGCTTAATTTTTAGCATTTGATCATTTACTTATATCTGCCATATATAAATGAAGCTGTCTGGAAGTGATGAACATAAAAATAGTCATTAAAAATAAGTATTTTTGCATAAAACACAGCGGGATCATTTATGACCCCACTCGGTCATTTCAGTTGCTAAAAATACTCGGTTGCTTGAGGGTTAAACATCCAATGGCACTCTTTAAGTATCCTAGCAGTATACCTCACAGTATACTTTCATGAACTGAAAAGTTTACTAGAAGTATACCACTAATAAACTAGCATTATATCTGTAATTTTATTTGCAGTATTCATAAATGTATACTTTCATAAATTGAAAAGTATGCTAGAAGTGTACAACTAGTTCACTCACAGTATACTAAAAAGTATACTTGTAGTGTACTTGCTGTATAGAATAAAACTTAGATGTAAACTATATGGGTACTTTCAGTTTACTTTGCTTAAACTTGAAGTATACTTAAAAGTATACCTTTATAAACTTTAAAATGTTCCAATTTACTCCGAAGAAGTATTAAATTAATATATTTTCTAGTACACAAGAAGTACATGGTTCGCAGTATACTTGCTATACTTATACTCAAGTATACTTCATTCAAATGAACTTCAAGTGTACTACTTTCTGCTAAGGGTATTTAAGAAGTGCAGAAAAAAACAACACTATTTATTGTCATAATCTGCAGCACAACTGTGAGGCACTAAGCCATGTGATAATGACATTTAATAGCATTTAATATCTATATACTGGTAAATCCATAGAAAATGATATTTCATGCACGTTCGCGTACGCAGACACTCAATTTATTGATTACAGCAATATGTTTTCTCACACACTGTACACATATTGCACACATACTGTCTTCTTCAGCAAACAAAAGTCACATGAAACAGGAGGAAAATATTATCAGTCCTCAAATGGAGAGTTAAAAAGTTAGGAGCCCATGATGTGAATAGTGAAGTGTGTTGCAGAGCCTATTTCCACTGCTCTTTTCTTCAGCAGGTATTACATTCCACATCCCATTCAGCGGTCTTTACTTGCCACAGGGAGGAATATCAGTTCTAACATCCCTTAAATTGAGGCCGCCAGACCCAAATTCCAGGGAACTGGCTTATTGTCTGTTTTCCATCCAGTCCTGAGAAAGCAGGCCACTTTCAACAGCTAGAGATGACTCTCAGCTGCTAATTATTCCGGCCTAACACCAACAACTTCTCCAGCAATTTTACCATTGGAAACAAATTTTCAATGTCAGAGTAAAATCATGAGAGTTTTGCCTGAGTTGAGGAGCATTCCGGACCGCAACTCAAATTTATGGTAAGGTAGTCATAAAATTCAGTCTTCTCCTCATCTTGACGTTCTAGTAAAATCAAATGTGTTTGACATCTGAAGTCTGTAGTCTTGGCTCAAGCAAACAGTGAAGTTCAATGACGTGAGCATTGTCGACAACCAATTGGTGCTCCCTGCAAGATCCCCCATTTTTGCAAATTCTTATAGTCAGTGACTATAAACTCAGTGACTTTATGACACGTTGTCTTCAATTAAATGTGAGAGGGTGTCAGGCTTTAGTTTTTTCAGACTCTTTTCAAAGTCCTCTAGTGCATAATAGGAATTAGTATAACAAGGTCTGTAAACAAATAAGCATTGAGAAAACAACATCAGAAACAATGACAAAAAAAAGGATTGGTGAGCTATGTCAGTGTTTTAAAACTCTTAATTAAGGGAAGCTGCCGGATAGCTCACTTAGTTAAAGCACTGCACTGCAAAGCAGAAGTGACAATCACGACAGGGGATCAAGCCAACCGCACCAACCGGCAATGTTCGGCAAGTTCTTTAGCGTAGCGCACAATTAGCCATTGCGCTACAGGGATGCAAATTGGGATGGGTCTTCCTGGAAGGGTAATATAACGCAATTCCGTTGTTCGTTGCTTAGGCGCCTCCTATTCGCCAAGACGGACGCTCATCAGGAAGATTCTAAGCTTGCTCATGTCCGGGTATCCTCCGCCCTCGCTCTGAACTTGCGATGATTCAACCAATGAATGTGTAAGAAGCGGTGGCTCACTGGCGTGTGCTTCAGAGGAGAGCCGCGAAGTGTCTGCACTTTCCTGAATTGGCAACAAGGGGTCGCATACGCGCGTTTTGTACATAGTTCACTAATTGAGCATTTGAGATTCAGGTGGGATTGGAGATGCCAAATAAAAAAAAAAAAACTCAATTTAGCCATTATCTCTGGTTGTAAAGCTCCTCAGTTCTGCCCTGCTGTTTGGTACTGGTCATATGGTGCATCTATAATTCCTCTCAAAATGGCAGATATAAGCTGTGTATTTGAATTTCTAAATATAAATGTTTTTGCGTTTGTCATCCCATTGCATGCTCATTGTGGGAGGTAAAGAGGCTACATACATCTGATTACTTTGACACACTGAGGCAGACAGAAACCTGCAGATTTTTGACAATAGTCAACAGTATGGTGAAAATGGCCAAATCACTCAGTCTCTGTTTCTACCAGCAGTGATAATTATTTATGTGTCTCCTGATTCAAATGATATGGCACCCCAACCACTGAGCGGCCTCCCGACAGCTGCTCAATGACAAATTTTATTAGACATTAAATATGAATTTCGAGCCCCGGGGTGGCATTTTGTAACAGGCCCCAAAGCCATCAGATCCACTACTGCTTACTGAATGTTTGAAGTTAGCAAGGTTTGACGTATGACCGTTATTCATTAGCTGCTTCTGAAAGAGGTGGTCATGGGTCAGTAAGGCCAGGTAAATCCCATTCATCACTATCATATATGTAAATACTGATAAAATAAATGCCTTGTAATCATATCTTTGTGATGGTGTTGGTGCTGCGCTGTGCTTTATTGCTTAATGAGTAATGACTGAGAAATAGAAAGGCAAGTGGTAACACTGAATTATTTATCAGTATTTTTTCATATAAAATGGAATTTCCCTGTCCATTCTGAATTTTGAATGTCTAATCTGTTAAGTTTGCACTAGAGAGCTCATATGTGCCTTGCTCAGGAATACAAAGACCACTGGTGCCCATCCTCTGAAACACACTCCGTCACAGACAGATGCATGACAGGGGCACAGAGAAGGATGTAGACCAAAAACCAGGAGGCGCTTTATTGGATGGTACTATAGACGATGGCAGAGAACATGCCGACAGGGCTATAAAGGGCAGGCACATTGTAGTCGGCGGACAGACAAAGGTCAGGCAGCGGCGAACAGTTTACAGACGATGAGGCTGGTCAGAATCGATGTTCTGCTCCGAGGTCGTTACCATAGAGTCAGTCTAGGGGTAGCTGGAGTCAGTAAGTAGTAGAATAATGAAGGACCATGGAACACAATCGACGAGGGAAAACAACCAACAAAAGTAAAGCCAGCTGAAGATACTGGGAGCTAGAAAAGAAACTACACGGAAAAACCCTGAGAAAGTGATCGAAACACAAAGGCCTTGTTATCAATCTGGCGACGAAAAAGACAAAAGACAGGAGCATAAATGCACGGAGACAACAAGGCAGTGGAATGTACACAGGAAGGGGCAGAGCCTAGAGACAGCAATAGAGCAATTGAAAAAATCAGTAAGACAAAACAAAAAAGAGGCAGACAGCCAGATTGTTGCGAAAACTAATTAACAGAAAAACAGGATGTCTCTCTCTCTCTCACTCTTTCTCTCTCTCACTCTCTCTCTCTCTCTCTCTCTCTCTCTCTCTCTCTGTCTCTCTCACTCACACACACACACACACATATACCTAACACCCAGTAGCTTCCTTTCACTCTGAAGCCGAAGGCAGTGAATGTACATGAAACAAAATAGCATAACGTATCAGAGCGGTGAGAGCAAGCCACTTAGCTTAACAAGGCTCGCCATTTTCCTACCTCTATAGTATGCTTGACACTTAGGATGCTTGAGGATAAGATAGTAGTTAACATTGTATCAAGCCTGGTCTTGAAAACTCCCAGAGTTTCGACCTCTTAGAAAATATTTGTGAAGCTACTATGTACAAATATATACAGTATGTTTCTCTGTAAAAAAAACTTTCCATCCAGAATATAAGAATATAAAACCTGAATTTATCCTTGGCTGACTTGAATGAACTGTATGACCCCTAGTTCTACAAACATACCCTAACCAATGTAATCCTGCATTTAGCTCTATTATTTCATTGTTATTTACTGTTGTTACTTATACACCTTGTACTTGGGGGCAATGGTTCAAAAAATTGGGAGACCAGTATTTTTAGTTAAATTTCTCATTGTATAGTCCATAAGAGGAATGTATCACTATGTTGCTAAAAAGTTCAAGAGGTATTGGTTCCTTTCATTAAAATGTATTGAAAACTACTGTCTGAACATTTCTACTACTTTCTACAACAAAGTGCTATCTCTAGCTAAAAACTGGTGTTTAAACTCATGCTATATATTTATCAGTAATAATAATAATAATAATAATAATTTGAAGTGAGTTGAAATAAAAGTGAGTGGTGTCCACTGATTAGATACACTCTGTCTGTGAAATGAAGAGGTAAAACCCAAATATTCACAAAGTTTGTGATGAACTGCAGGTTATTTCTTCAGATTCATCTTAAACAAAAAAAAAAATTTAAAAAAAACCCAGCTTTCATCTGTACTGCCTGTAATTTGGTGACTCTTCTTTGATCCTTTTCTTGAGCCTCTGTGTTTCTTGTAGTTCAGTCCCCAGAAGTATGTTGCACATCATGAAAGTAGAGACCCAATCATACCTGTTGACACAGGAGAAGCCACAGGAGTCCAGGAGGCCAACAGGTGTTATTTGAACCATTATGACCGCCATCTCTGCCAGCTGAAAGCCAGCCACCCATACACTTTTCAAATCGTACCAAGTGAACTGCGTGGAGCCCCTTCAGGGCAGGCTGCCGCTGATGGAGCTGGCACTGAGTGGATTCGGTTTCATGACTGTTGTTGTTTTAAAAGCTGATGCGCCGGAAGCTACACTTTTGCTCAGCAGCCACAGTATAAATACATTATTAAGTTTTCATTATGTTACGTTTTTTCCATTGAAAAGTTGAACAAAAACACCAGCTTTGCTGGTACAGAGCAACATCAGGGGGTTCTACTGAAATAAAGCGACTGTCCATGAACCAGACAACTGCCCGGCTGGCTTGCCGCCAAATACAATGAACTCAATGGTTTCCATTACTGACCGTGCCCTGGGATCTGCAAGTTCAACAAACTGTTGCCCAAGAAAGGGAACTCGAATGCTTGAATTAAAATAATAGTCAGGGTGGCAAGAAATCTTCCGGACCGCACTTCGAAGCGACTACCTAATCCCACCATCCCCCTTAAAGCCCTTTGCGCAGAATACAAATGATGCCAATTTTTTCCCGTTATCCATGAGCCTATTTAGGCTTTATAACTCAGTATTTGCGTTACAGAGACTCTGGAAAATTATTCTAGTGCAGCAAGACATTTGAAAATTTGAGTACAGAATTTTTAGGAATTAAATTTCGAAATTTTCGGACCCCGGCGTCAACATCAACATGTGCAAAGGGGTTTTAAAAGGACATTTTAGGTTTGAAACAGGCCAGATACCCACGACTGCCCAGATATTAGGAAAAGAGACCTCATCAGAAAAAAAGTAAGAAAAAACTCATACCTGCAGATGCAATCTGTCCTTCTACGGCAAAAATTAATAAGAATGTGCCAAATGACATTCATGTAATGAAGTAAAAACACTAAATACAGACAGGTAACAAATTTCTGGGTGTTCTTTGCCAGTTTCATCACAAGTTCTCCCCTTCCTTGACCAATGATGAGACATAACGTCTACACTGTGTGCGACTCCCTGCATTAACAGTCTGTCCTGATAACACTTATCTGTAATCTGAGATGGAGATGGCAGCCAAGCTGTTTTTCTGACAGATTTGAGGCCAGAAAGGCTGTGATTTTCTGTTGATAAGAGATTTAAATCTGGCCCGTCTTTGCTCTTGAAAACAGCCCCAGTTCGCTGGTTTGAATATGAATACAATCCGAAATTCAATAATGAAATTTAATGAGTACCAAAGGTGCAATACAAAAACAGACAAAAAGATCATTCTAGATGGTAAAGGAATATAGAGTTCAAAGCATGTTTGCAAAGCTGTGCACATCTGCTGCATTTTTGATGCAAATATACATTTTCAAAACCAGAAACTTCCACTGCAACTACATGTTAACTTGAACATGCATATAGAAACAAACATGCAGCTTGATAGACACACATACACATACATGCATGCACACACACACATACACACACACACGCACACGCACACGCACACGCAGACGCAGACACCAGGAGTCTGGCTACGTGAACATGATGTTCCATTAATGTGATGGAAAATGGGCAGAAAACATTATTGAAATAATAGGTCATTATTTTAAATCGCGCAGTGAGCATCAGAAAGCTGTGTTCTGCTGCTGTTTATGACAGTGTTTCTGATGATTCAGCCACCCCCAGTGCATAAGTCATAAGTGCAGCTCGCTCTGCAGGAGCAAGCTTGATTCTTTAGCCCGAATGTCATACATATAAATTCACCAGCCATTTAGCCATGGCACACTCGCTAACAGTAGCAAGAAACACATTATAGACCCCAACTATATGCCTACATGGCTATTAAGGTGGACTTTCAATGTTTGTCCATTCTTCAGTTAAACCAAATGGAAACAAAAAGCACACACACTTATCAGCCTGATTTGGCATGTCTAAAGATAAGCTTTGGACTGAAAAAAACAAGTGTCCTTTATTTTGTCACTGGAGAATTTCTAATTGAAAAAAATTAAAAGAAGAATGAAGAATGACTGCTCTTTTGGCAGCGTTGAGACTGCTGAGATTTACTTTACTAGAGTCCTGAAATTTAGACTCCATTCAGCTTCCCAGGCATAGGATATTAAAACATGTAAGTTTAATGTTCAAATTCAAGAAGGATCCCATATCAACATGTGTGTCCCATGTATGAGAGCAGTTCTTTAATTACCTTTGTTCATTCTATGTACAGTTTGAGTGTGTATGTATATGTGTGTTTGTGTGAGTATGCATGTATGTATGTATATGTATTTTGCTACTAGCTACTTTATATTCAGGACTTATGCATGATTAGACTTGCACGCTAAGTTTTTGCGGGCAATTGCAATTCTGCACACTAACTTTGTTTCCCCCTGTCCACGTTCCTTTCATCTCAGGCAAAACATTTCCTCAGCTGTTTTAGTCAGAAACCTGCCATCATCAAGACACAGCACGGCCTTCACTTTTCACCAAAATACACTCACTGTTAAACTTGTTCCAAAACATATTTCAACTCAATGCCATGCAGTTATACACTCTTTAAAATTTCCATCACAATGGGTAGCCTTGGGCCTTTATGTCTTCTGCAAACTTAGTATCTTTCATTGCAAGGTCTCCTTCTTGGCTCCCCCAATCAAGCCTCTGCAGAAGTTCCATAACAAAACTGATGAAAAACTGACGCAAATTGCTGAATTTTGTGTGGAATGATCAAGAAAAATAGCTGTGCTCCCAAGGATGGTTTTTTTTTTTTGAGCAAAGCATTCATGCAAGGGTTGCAGCTATGAATTCTGGGTCTTGTTTTAATCCGACGAGGAATATTTTGTGGGTCCTCTCCTGCCCAGTTATGGGCCCAAGAATTGTCACCGATGCTCACCCAGCAGCGATGGCCCTAGAAACCAGACTCCATAAATATCACATTGTCAATTAAACATGCCCATAACCTGCGCATGATGGATTGGCACTTATGATGCTGGCAAACTCTTTGTGACATTTATTTCACCGAGTGCCCTATGCCCCAGTAATGTGATTGGTCTGTCCAATCCATAACGGTGATAATAACTGTATTTAATATACCGCTACTTTCGTGGCTCAATTTTTACTGCCTGCAGCTGGAAAGTATTCCATTATGTTGCTGCTCACACAATTTAGGCTACAGTATTGTGGAAAAAAGTATTTGCCCGCTTCCCGATTTCTTCCATTTCTGCTTTTTTGACACATTTAAATGTTTCAGATCATCAAGCTTATTCAAACATTAGACAAAAATAACCCAAATAAACACAAAATGCAGTTTTTAAATGATAAATTATTTTATTGATGAAAAAAAACTATCCAACCCTACCTGACCCCATATGAAACATTAATTCCCCCCTTAGTTACTAAATACACCAATTACAGGTATATAAATCTAATCGATTTTTGGGTTCAATTCCACCAAACACACCCAGGCATGATTACTGCCAGCCTTGATTAATAAAAATATCACTTAAATAGAACCCGTCTGGTAATATGAAGTGGATGAAAAGTAACATGATGCAGCAATCTTAAATTCAAAAACATATGAGAAGTCTTTTTCATCTATGAGTTTGGAAAAGGATGCAGAGCCATTTCTAAGGCTCTTAGAAACCACGTTGGGACCCATAATCTACAAATGGAGGAAGCTTGAATCTGCAGTGTACCTTCCCAGGAGAGGTCAGCCTACCAAAGTTCCTTTAAAGGTGAATCAAAAACTCATACAGGAGATCGCAAAAGAACCCAGACTTAAATATAAAGAAATGCAGCCTCCACTTGGTTCAGTAAGGTCAATGTTCACAATTTTACAAAAAGAAAGTCACTGTGCAAAAATGGTATCCACGAGAGAGCTCCAGGGCAAAAATTACTGCAGACCAAAAACAACACAAACGTTTGTCTCAAATTTGCCAAAAACATACCGACAACATGCCTCGCCCCAGCAAGCATTACAATGAATTCCAACATAACTGGATGAAAATTGATAATGTCACCAGGAATGAAAATTCATAAGGGTCTGGCCAAGTGGTCACGTCACTACGATTTTGATGTTCATTGGGCCATAACTTTTTAACCAGATAACTTATATATACTTGATACATATATTTCTAAAGGTTTTTACGAGTACTTTAACATAGTTCACTTAATGGATTGTTAGAATAATTTTTAAATGTGAAATAAGCAAAAATGTGCACGGTTACGGTACTACCAAAAGAGGACATCAGATTTGACAAGGTGTACACAAAGAACCATAGCATGCTGTTCTCATCACTAATTTGAGTCAACCTGGTTTTAATATTGCAATAAACCTATTAAACTATGTTCTCAGCAAAAATTGTAGCAAAATGTGGAATTTCTTAGATTTAATAGGGAAAAGAATATTGTTCCATCATTACAAGCTGTATTGGTTACATCACTACAGAACTAGATGTTCATGAGAAAAGGTTTACTTCAAGAAAATAACTAAAATAGGTAACATAACATACTTTTATTATAAAACAAACATTCTGTATCACAGATATACATTATTATGTGTTACAAAGAAACACAATTTTCATCACACATGTTTACTTTCGCTTGGCCAGACCCATTACCTCACCCCCTTAACATTTACTCTCCCCCCCCCCCTGCTAAGGAAGACATAGTCTTGCATATGAGAGGATTTAGAATTGAAAGTTGTCTCATTTCAACTTGGTTCAACCTCGATCAGACCATTACAACAGAGGTTATTGGCCTGTATCTTTGCAGATCTTTGGCCAAATGTGTCCAAAATTAAATGGCTTCTGTTTTGGGCCATGGCCAAGCTGTGTGACAAATATGGAAATGACTGGTGAAATTCCGTGCATTTTAAGTTGCTAGAAAACAAACAAAAAACAAACACAAGGAAAAAAAACAATACTTCCCTTGGATCCTCCAGGATGAAGTAAAAATGAAAAACGCATAAGATGGAGCATGTCATAGCGATGGAGAATGTCATAGTAGATAGAGCTTTGCGACCTCTTATCCAGATCACAGTGTCTGCCCAATGGTATTACGAGTATCAGAAGGAACCCTGGCAATGGCTTTAACTTTGAAGTCTTCAAACCAAAATAACATAAGCATCTGCACAGATTATTCCAATTAATTTGAATGTAAATGAGCCGCATTATTTTGCTTAGAAGACCTCTAACCAACAGCACTTTGCTAGATAAATCCATTGCAAACTGATGACAAGAACACTAGCAGAGCACCAAACTGACAAAACAGTGTAGCCACATTGCAGGGGCGATAGTCACAGAAGCACAGAAACTATTTAAGGCGTCAAAGGGAACTGTGTCAGATATGATGAGGACAGAAGCCTAACTCCAAAATTCAATGGAAAATAACTGAGGCCACAAGTCAAAGGTGTCTGACAGGGACAGACTGACACTCAGCAGGAGTTTCTGATTCCCACCACAATTAAAAAAAAAATCACAGCATAATTGAATAGATACATATTTAAACAAGTGTTGCCAGGCAAAACAAACGTTGCTCGCCAGCACTTATTTTAGTGCTTTTCATACTGACTCAATTTTACAATTGAAACCTCAACTGTTTTCAACTTACGGTACATTCCTTTTTAAAATCCTTGATGTTCAGTTTGACCTTTCAAGTTCACTCAAGGTGAAAGGTCATGGTGTCAGCTAAAAGCCAATATCGATGTTCCTTTACGGTCATAATAGTAAAAATCTCTCTATCTGCAACCGCTTTTGAGTTATAATAGAAAACGTATTATTTTTACCAATGACCTTGATTCCCCTGACATTTAACCCCCAATTGCCATGTAGACTATCAAAGCTATCAAAACAGAATTGAAAGACACACGTTTTGGTTTTGGTTTGAAGTCAATCTGATGAATTTGAAGGAAGTTATCACAAAAAAAACTATGTTGACATTTCTGATGACCTTAACCTTCACCCGATCACCCCCAAAATTTAATTTGTTAATCTACGAACCACTGCCAACCTACTGTGAAAGTTCGGAGTCAATTAGTGCAACCATGTAGACGCTAGATTGTTAACACACATAAACAATCGAACACACAAACCACACTGATTACAATTTCTTGCCCCGTTGACTGTGTCGAGGGTGAGGTAACAATTCTCAAGAAAAAAAATGCTATATCTTGCCATATTAAAAATCACAGGCTGTGCACACTGAAGAGTGGAGGTTTTTTTTTTAATGAAAACTTGGGATAAATTTGGAGGGAGGGATGGATACTACTGCAGACAGGGGAACTGGTAGTGGCAGACACATAAAAAAGCAATAGCTTGCAATTCAAATGTGTTCCAAAGTGGAGCAAATTTAAAACTTTAATTTCATGGCCCTGAGATGACTGTGTCCCAAAATGGCTACTTAGTGTGTTTATGCCAACAGCCGACTCTTAAAACCCTTCTACACTGGAATTTCCATCCACAACTGTCAGCAATGGTACCAAGAATATTGACACTGTGCTCCTACACCAAGCACACGAAGACCCAGAAGAGTGTCCCTCTGTTGCCTCTTTCAGCCACGAATAACTCCAGGTTCCAAACTGGCCGTTTAACCGTTTAACTTGGAATAACTACAAAGCAGATCTAGATGTGATGAGGCATTGCACTCTGGGTTCCAAATAAAAATGGAAACAGTCAAACAATTACAGAGAGGTCCCACACCGCACATCTAAGCGCAGTATCACGGTCAATTTAGACATTATGAGCTAAAGATAGTCTCACACCAGGCCTGACATTTTGCTTCCTCCCACATCCCTCCCTAGGATGTGATCTTTGCATTCGATGTTCAGATGAGTTGTTGTGCTGATCGTTTTTTTTTTTTTTTAATCCAATCTATTTTGGTAATAAAATTGAGAGGAAATAATTTTGCGATAGTTCGAAACAAAAAGACTCCCGATGTTTGTGTCCTCTGGTACTAGGAAAGATAGAGCCCAGAATGGACACTTTCAAATTTCTACGAGAACAAAGTGGGCGGCTCCATACTGTACAGAGTCCATAATGATTGGACATGGAAAATGAATGGAGGGGAAAACCAATGAATGACTAACAGGGGGTTTTCACCGCTCACCGTACCCTGGGAGGATTCCATTGATGAGGCATATGAGCGAAAACATCTGCGCTATGCTAAGCTAGCTGCTGAAGCACAACATCACGGCTGGAACACAGAAGTCCGCCCAGTGGAGATCGGATGCAGGGGGTTTGTGGCAACATCTACCACTAAACTGCTGAGGGAGCTTGGAGTCAGGGGCCAGAGTCAACGCGCAGCCATCAAAGCTGCATCTGAGGCAGCAGAGAGAAGCAGTCAGCGGCTTTGGCTTAAGAGGAACGACCCCTGTTGGGTCCCCAGATAACATAATTGGGCATGGGACGCAAGCTCAGGTCTGATCATCCTGTAGCTGGCCGCCTCTGGTGAAGGTGTATAGTATTAAAGGCCGAAACACCCCGTGAGCCAGAGGAACACTACTGATGATGCGTCCCATAAATTTAAGTTACTCCAAAGCCTCCCACTATTCACCGGTTCCTGTGTTTTCTGCATGTGCTCGCACAAGGATGTTAACATCTCTTCCTGTGTTTGTTTACATCTTGGAGGGAAATTCAAATGATAACAATGGAAGGGGTTGGTGGAGGAAGACAGATACTGATGGGGGGAGGAGGGGGAGACTGGGAATGCTTCCTTCCTCCACAGTGCCAATAATTATTCTTCTCTCAGGGTGGGGGGAGGGGGGGGTGTCTCATTCTGTCTCTCCTTTGTCAACATGGCCTTGTTCTCTGGTACTCAAGAGAGACGTACATTTCTTCAAACCTCAGGAAAGCAATCAGATCACAATCAACATCCGAGCCTGATGATTTTTGCAGTCATTTTTGCGGTCTCAGAAGTGGGAACAGTCTACAGAATCAAATATGAAAAGACATAAATCATCGACATCTTAGACTGAAAGCAGATGCTTAATCCAAAGGGCATCAGCTCCATCCCCATGCAGTAGGCACAATTACTCATGCAACAACACCTTTTAGCATGACTGCATAATCCAATGGAAATACACAGGTTTGATTATGCATGATTTAGCATAGTTTAAATTGATTATTATTATTTTTTAAAACTTTTTACTTATCTAATTTTTTTAAAACTAATGGCTGAAGAGAAGCTATAAATTCCCCAAGTCCATGAGACAGAATTTCCCCATTCAGCAAAAAAAAGACACCGATTTAAATTATATTCAGTAGAATCACATCTGCATATCACTGGTCTTCCTTTCCAGACGCAGAAACGTGATACCATAGCGAACCGCGCAGCCGACACAGGGAGACGCAGTCGCCAGGATGGATCTGTTCAATTGAGCGGGAGAGAACGCATTAACGGGACTCCAAATAGACCATGATGACAATATTGCCATTGTCACCACACATTGATCTGAGACTCAGGAAGAAGAATGGGGAGTCCGCAATATTGATTCGTACTATGGTGGGAATATCTCATGCAGGAGATGGCTTAGTGTGTAATCTTACCTCATCCTTTCCCAGAGACAAATGTGCGAGGATAACCAATGATTTTCTTTTTTTTTTATCATTTCCATTTTTTTGTGATCGCCATTGTTTCTGAGGGATTCCTTGAGGGGCCGGGCGAGTTGGTAGATATGAACCAGTAATATCAATGGCTTTACAACAACAATGCAGACTTTCAGTCTGATTCATAAGCACTCAGTCCATGTCCTGCGCCGTAAATCAAATTATGGGTCATATCTTTGCTTTCAGAAAGGCCATCACTGCTAATGAGAGACGCAAGGGCAGCACCCTCCGGATAAGTTCTCTGTGGGGAATCAGGGCTGACCTGACATGCCCTGTTTGCTGACACATCCTTTCATGAAATGGACTAATACTATATTAACTAATTCATCTTTGCGATCCCATGTGCGGGTTTTGTCAACTGCCGCTGCTTTATTCAAACCTGAGGAACTTTGGGCCTGCTTTAAATTCTAGGGGATACTAGACAGTTTCCAAAACTTCCAAATATATCCCGCTGAATTGTAAGGACATGTTTTTAAAAATATGCACAAGATCTCGAGATTTTGTACTTGTTATGCTGCAGTCATAAACACATGGTGTCCTGGGCATTGACTATTTCTCTTAGTATAAGAGCCATGTGGGTTCAGTGAAGCACTGCAACCAACGGATGCAGAATGTGTATGTGACATTGTCCCTGAATACAAAAAAAAAAAATAATAATAAATCTTTCTCTGACCTTGAACCAATGTTTCCTTACGGGACGCAAAGACAAAAAACAGCTATATATTTGCATAGGATCAGGGGGGTTATTCTGGTTCCAAATGTGGAGATAGCATAGGAGCATCATGATCGCAGCTCGTGATTAGGTGAGAGGCTGAATTTGTTAAATTTGTTATTGATGTCTAAACGTGCAGGAGAAATGTGGTTTTTTTTTAAAGCCTATGGACAAGATGCATAATATACAGTATTTTTCTCAGGCAAAATGCACACCTGATCAAATTTTTTTTTTTTTTCAAGTTCGCCACAGCCCACTGTCCTAAATAAATAAATAAATAAATAAGTAAGTAAAATATTTAGCAATTGTCACACTCCGGCCATTGTGGAAATGCATCAGACTTGCGTATTTTTATCTATAAAAAGAAATTATTGCAGCCTCATGATATAGGTATGATAGTATGACTTGACGACGGTAGGTTTTACTACTAAATCCTGAGTCTGATATTTCCATTGCAGCCGCCAAAAATCCAGAAAAAAATGTATATACAGTAATTATGGTGGATAATGCAAAAGATGCATTATGACATTATCATAGGATGACTTATAAGTACAGTTGTAATATGAGATATTTTAGATGGACAATTTTTTATTGCCATTTCAAAACTGCCAAGATCTGTTCAAACTCGCAGCTGACACTGTTCCAGAAATTGTTAGCATGGGATGCAGAGTTATTTTGGTCATTAGAGCATGGACACCTGGATCGTAGGCAATGCGGTGGGTGCTGATCCACTGTTTTGACAAACGCCCTCATTTCTGTGGTACCCGGAGACAGCTCCACAAGAAATGGGCGCGGACTTGTCGACCTCATTTTGTGGTCAGAAAGTCTGTTGGCAAAGTTCAGCCTCCCGAAAAATCTCTAACGCACCATCTGAATAATCACTGATCCATCGAGAAAAGATGTGAAATAAAAGATTCTGAATTACTGTGAGGTATGATGACTCATTAGATTTTTTTTTCCACAAGTAATTACTTTTCCGTTCTTGCTGAAAATGGATTTTTAGCAGAATGACAGGAATAAAACCACCATCTCATTACTTATTTAAGTCCAGAGGAAGTTAGACTCACTTTTCTTTTGTGTCCATTTCGCAGAATTATATCTGTCCAATATTCCTCTCCCGAAATGACAAGCTCAGCTGTCACTAAGCACTATGCATATGTAGACAGTATGCATTGCCACTACTGCCGGGAGTCCACACATTATACTAGAACTTGAGTGACCCAAGTGCCACTCTGCAGTGTTAAAATAGCCATGCCTCTACAATTTAGTAAATGAAGCAAACGGTTGAGGCCAAATCTGTCATTAACATTACATAAGTCTCCCACAAGCACTACACAGAGCCTTTGTAAGAACAGTACAAGCTCATACTAATACCCGCGTTGATAACCGCAAACAGATATGTGATTTACTATCACCACCAATGTAATACAAGGTTACCGTGCCATACAAAGTCACAGGCACTGCACATGGCTGACAGGTGCATTTATGACCATTAATACAACGCTTGCTGTAATGGTTTTATAGCTTTCATGTAGTACTACTCAAAGCAAGTGCTACCAATAAATTTAACAAGCAAGATGTAGCACCTCTTTATAAAAGTGCTACAATCATCCTCCATAAATGTCACTGCTATAAAGCTAGTTACATACTATATTGTTACGGTCAATGTGAATTTTATCTAACAAGATGTATGATGTTAATTCCTTTACCAGCGCCTTTAGATAAAGGGAGGACATTTTAAAGCACAGAAGCAGATTTCACTTGGGAGTAACAAAGGACTAGCAAAAGCCCTTGAAGTGAGAGAAAAATAATATTAAACACTGCTCGAAAAGTTTATTACCTACCAAAACACCTGAATCCACCAGCATCTTCTCATTTTGCCCTGAAAACCCACATTTTCCGTGCGGCCTCAGCGTGATCCTCTACCTTTTAAAATACCCATGTACCTCAAGCTCCTCATAAACCCTGTGTACAGCCCCGTTTCCAAAAGAGCTGGGACACCATGTAAAATGTAAGTAAAAAGAGAATGTAATAATTTGCAAATCAATTTCACCCTACATGTAATTGAAAGAAAATACTAAAACAATATATCAAATGTTGAAATGGAGGGATTATGTTGTTTTTTCTTGCTTATCTTGAAATTCATGCCAGGAACACATGTCAAAAAGGTTGGGAGATAGGTCAATTATAATTTTCCCCAGGGGATAAAAAAAAAAAAAAAATCACATTATAAGTCTACATGTCCACATAATCTACAGTAAGAGAATCTACAGTTACAGAAAGTGCATTGGCACACAACTACTTACAAAACCCAAAACCAGTGAAGTTGGCTCATTATGTAAATCGTAGATAAAAACAGAATACAATGCTTTGCAAATCCTTTTCAACTTATATTCAATTGAATACACTGCAAAGGCAAGATGTTTAATGTTCAAACTGAGAAACTTTATTTTTTTTTTGCAAATAATCATTAACTTAGAATTTAAAGGCAGCAACACATTGCAAAAAAGTTGGCACAGGGGCCTTTTTACCACTGCGTTACATTGCCTTTCCTTTTAACGACACTCAGTAAACGTTTGGGAACTGAGGAGACTCATTCTTGAATCTTTTCAGGTGGAACTCTTTCCCATTCTTGCTTGATGTACAGCTTAAGTTGTTCAACAGTCCGGGGTCTCCGTTGTCGTATTTTACGCTTCATAATGCGCCACACATTTTTAATGGGAGACAGGTCTGGACTACAGGCAGTCCAGTCTAGTGCCTGCACTCTTTTACTACGGAGCCATGCTGTTCTAACACGTGCAGAATGTGGCTTGGCATTGTCTTGCTGAAATTAGCAGGGGCGTCCATGAAAAAGATGTTGCTTGGATGGCAACATATGTTGCTCCAAAACCTGTATGTACCTTTCAGCATTAATTGTGCCTTCACATATGTGTAAGTTGCCCATGCCTTGGGCACTAATACACCCCCATACCATCACAGATGCTGACTTTTGAACTTTACGCCTATAACAGTCCGGATGGTTCTTTTCCTCTTTGGTGCGGAGGACACGACGTCCACAGTTTCCAAAAACAATTTGAAATGTGGACTCGTCAGACCACAGAACACTTTTCCACTTTGTATCAGTCCATCTCAGATGAGCTTGGGCCCAGCGAAGCCGGCGGCGTTTTTGGGTGCAGTTGATAAATGGATTTTGCTTTGCATTGTAGAGTTTTAACTTGCACTTGCAGATGTAGCGACGAACTGTAGTTACTGACAGTCAGCCCATGTGGTGATGTCCTTTACACCCTGATGTCGGTTTTTGATGCAGTACCGCCTGAGGGATCGAAGGTCACGGGCATTCAATGTTGGTTTTCGGCCTTGTTGCTTACGTGCAGTGATTTCTCCAGATTCTCTGAACCTTTTGACGATATTACGGACCGTAGATGGCGAAACCCTAAATTTCTTGCAATAGCTCGTTGAGGAATGCTGTTTTAAACTGTTCGACAATCAACTCACGCATTTGTTCACTAAGTGGTGACCCTCGCCCCATCCTTGTTTGTGAATGACTGAGCATTTTAGGAAGCTGGTTTTATACCCAATCATGGCACCCACCTGTTCCCAATTAGCCCGTTCACCTATGGGATGTTCCAAATAAGTGTTTGATGAGCATTCCTCAACTCTCTGTCTTTTTTGCCACTTGTGCCAGCTTTTTTGAAACATGTTGCAGGCATCAAATTCAAAATAAGCTAATATTTGCAAAAATTACAAAGTTTACCTGTTCGAACATTAAGTAACTTGTCTTTGCAGTGTATTCAATTGAATATATGTTGAAAAGGATTTGCAAATCATTGTATTCTGTTTTTATTTACGATTTACACAACATGCCAACTTCACTGGTTTTGGGATTTGTAATATGAGAACTTACTCACTGCTACTTTATTCACTTCACAATGTATAGTACTCAAAGGCATGTGGCTATTTAATATTCACATGGCTTTGGCTGTGATTCGCCTAGTGCTCACTTCAGAACTTCGGAACACAAGGTCTCACACACAACGGTGTCTGTCAGTGCTGACTGCTCTCGCCGTTATTCTTTCCACCTGTCTTCAGGTTAGTGCTGGGCAACTGCCTGTCCTCATTGTTTGTTTTCTCCTCTGTGCCGCCATTTCCATGGGAATTTAAATGTCACAACTTTGCTTAAACTTTCAGCTGCCAGCTAGCTCTAGCTGTAAATTGAAGTAGCCTAGTGCAGACGTTAGCTGCTGCCTTATAGCTAACTGACTGATCATAGGCATACCGTTAATTCATAAGGGTTAGCCTAGCACTGTCAACTCGGTTTCTGGAAATTGCTATCGATGTTTCATGAGCATATATGAGCCAATTCACATTAAAACATGGGTTCTGTATGAACAGAGAGTCGGGCTCATCGAGTACTTTGGTTATGAGATGCTGAGGATAACTAAGGAGAGTATACAGTTTTGGTTAAGACTTAAAGATAGCCTACTGATGTAGCCGACACTAGTGAATACAGTTTTATGTTTAGTAAAGATGCACTGATTAGAATAGCACATATAAGATACAGTTTAATGATTGCAGTTATTGATACCTTGATGAAATGGTTTATTTCACCAGTTACAGGAGTGCTTTAGTTTTTTTTGTTTTACTGTACTATAGCAAATGCTCAATTTACATATGTCTGCTACAATCAATATTTCATAAAGATTCATTGCGATTCTTTTTTTTGCTTGTACCAGGTTAAGAGGTCTCGAGTAAAGTGCACAAGTAGGCCAAATGCATCAGTCCATTTCAGGTGGTTAATCATAGATCCAGACAACAAGATAATCTGACATGAATGTATAATTTGAAGCACTATTTATGCTTTTTCATGATAAATTAGTGCTAAAAATTTTTTGCTTGCGCGCTTTGCACACTCACATTGCGCACAAAAAATCCAGAAATGCTGTCACCTTCTCTGGGCCTGAGATAACTTAAGATGGACTCGAACAAAGTGTAAAACTCTTCTGTGGTTTGACTGATCAAAATATTAAATTATTTAGCAAAATCACTGATGCCACATCCTGTGGGCAAAGAGGGACCATCCAGCTCTTTATCATTATACAGTTCAAAAGCCAGCATCCATGACGGTTTAGCTGTGCATTAGTCTACATGAAATGGGTAACTTGCACATCAGTAAAGACACAATAATTGCTGAACAATATATACAGGTTTTGGAGCAACATATACTGCCATACAGACATCTTTTTCAGGGAATGTCTAATAGATGTTAGCAAGACAATACCAATCACCACATTCTGGACATATTACAACGACAAGGCACTGCAGTTAAAGAGTCTAGGTACTACACTGACCAGTCTGCAGTCCAGACCTGTCACCCACTAAAAATATTTGGCGTATCATGAAACAAAAAACATGATAAAGGAGGCTGCGATGTGCTGAACAAGAAATCCTACATCAAGCATTTTGCTTTTAAAACTACAACTTTTAAGTTCCCAAACACTTTCAGAGTGTTTCTAAAAGAAGGTAAACATGTACCTGTTCCAACTTTTTTTAAATGGGTTGCCGGCAAATTTAAAATGAGTTTCAACATCTGATATGTTGTCTCAATATTATTTTCAATTAAATATGGAGTTCAAATGATCTGCATACCAATGCATTGTTTTTATTTATGGGGTTGTACATACTGTTCAATTTCCATTTCTCACAACAGCATAAATCATCTTTATAGCCTGGAAAAATGACATATTTTATAATTATTATTGTTATTATTATATATTATTATTGCAGACAGATCAGATTTTTATTCAATAGTGCATATTTAGCGGACACTTTTTCAACTGAATGAGTCCCTAAGACGACTGAAAATACAAGCATTCGTCCATCTTACATTGATCGTACTAAATCCATGAAATGACCATCTCAGACCATGAAGTGTTACATCAATAATGCTACATGGCCAACAACAACCCTAAAACACATGGTAGTTATACGGTGTACTCATCAATATGAAACCATAAAGCATATTGTCATAATCTGATGCTTTCTGCCTCAGGAAAACACATTGCCTTGTCCCATGACTGGCCCAGCATGATAATCTACACATTTGCACACAAGATCCGCTGGGCTAACATTCATTCTGAGAACTAGGTTGCCAAGATAAAATTGTGTCTCTCGCCATAAGGCCAGCCCCTCAGCCAGATAATGAAACACAATAGCTTGTAGGACAAATAGTGAAGAGGGAATCTATCCGCACAATTTTCTGTGACTTATATGACTGAAAAAATACCTGAGTTAATAGGTCGGTTGCTGCATATGGATGTGATTTAGACAAAGGGCAAAGGCACTTCACCAGGCCCCTGAAGGACATGATCACGTGGTAACCTGATGGTGTAGAAATAGGAGCACAGAAAATTCTATACACATTGATAAAGACTGAGAAACCCCCCGCAGTGCATAATCCAGATTGTTGGGTAAATGGCTGAGAAAAGCCTGATCGGATGCTGTATACAAGTTCCCCAAACAAAGTTAGTATTGCGGTTCACACAAAAGGCTGAGAGCCTGCCTTCATTACAGACTGAAAGAACAGTGCGCGACCCATGACGGGTCCTAAAATGGCAGCACGCCCCATAAAATGCCCGCAGTTTGGGTTCACAGATCCAGAGTTTGCCATGTACATTGCCATAATTTGGCTGAAGAGTCACTCACTTCTGTTTTTTTAAATTGATGCTCTCATTTGCTTTTAAAAAAAAATCACACAAATGCACTTGAATGGAATATGTACGCATTGATATCATTCCTGGACCCCAGCCGATAGGTATCAGTGACATTTTTCTGGCAAGAATTACTGCTACACAGGACATGCTTATTGTAAGTCACAGGGGTCTGTAGGTGCCCTGGTAACATCCTGACATTGGAGAGAGAAAACAGG
The DNA here is from genome assembly GCA_029721435.1 of Gymnothorax reevesii. Lineage (NCBI taxonomy): Eukaryota > Metazoa > Chordata > Actinopteri > Anguilliformes > Muraenidae > Gymnothorax > Gymnothorax reevesii. The sequence continues at coordinate 25,296,452 of CM056589.1, forward strand.
CCAGTCACACACCCCATCGCCTGAGACTGCGTGCTTCAATATACTACTACTGGTGAAGCTCCGCTACGAGCCTGTGTTTTCACAACTTTGAGTGGTGCTCCGAGCGTTCCAAATAACATTTGCAGTACAGCTGGGTATTTAGCGCATGTTGTTATCCAGACTGATTTACAGAGCTCTGCTTCATGGAGCCTCTCCACTGAATCAGTATTTTACAACAAAATACAGAGGAACAGCTGGGTCTCACAGTTTTAGATATGTTCCTCCACTTAATACCTATGGTGTCCTGGCCCCTGGAGAAATAGGTATACTTTTATAAGGTAGATGGGTAGATCACTGAGAAGAAAGGGTGTATACTCTCCAATACATTTGATAGGTGGTATACAGTAAATAGGCAGAAAAAGCGGTGGGTTTGCTCTGTATACCCGTCTATATGCTCCACTACAACATTACTTAATGCTTAGTTTAAGTCCTTGATTGACTAAAGAATAACTCATAATTCAAAGGCTTGGATCAGCATGAAACTTTTTTTACCCCACCTGAAAGGCAAGGGATATTGTTTCTGGTGGAATTTGTCTGTCTGTCTGTCCGTCCAGTGTAGAAGCAAATTGCTCAAATTTCACAAAATTTTGAGGAAAGGTGTGCTGTGGTCCAAGGATTATCCAACTAAGTTTAAACCTGACTAGGTCAAAGTCAAGGTCATTGAAAAGCAAAACTCGCCTGCAGAATATGTAATGCTTGGCACCACTTCCTTAAAGTGCTGTTTTTGAATGCTTGATGGGTGGAAAAGAGATACACATTTCCGGGCCTCGACTGCCTTGGAAGCAAACAGATACTGTGGCTCCAGCAGAGTTTCAGTTTGAGACCCAGGCTGTAGATCGGGGACGTCAAACTGGACCATAAAAGGGCCAAGGAGCTTTAGGTTTTCATTCCAGCCGAGCAGAAGCACACTTGATGCAACTAATTTCATCACCTGATCTCAGCCAGCACAGTTGATTAGCTGAATGAGGTGAGCTTCTGCTCAGCTGGACTGAAAATCTCGGCGCCTTACAGACCAGTTTGACACCACAGCTGTAGGCGCTACATTGGAACTAAGACTGCCCTAGATTAAATTTATGTTACATTTGAACATTTAGCAGACGTGCTTGCGTGAAATGGCCCCCACAGCTCGGCAGAGCAGTGCATTGGAGTTTGGAGGTTAACAGCGTGCCGAAACTCACTGGAGGGAAGCCATCTGTTTCGTTAGGCAGAGGAGACACCTGTACTGCAGCTGCCATCAACCTATCCATATCAAATGGACATCTCTGAGATGGGATCAGCTCACCAACATACTGAAGCAGCAAGCCATGTCGCTTCACTGGACAGGAAATTATACCTTGGGGCCAAAAGGTCACCCTCTCTCCCTCTCTCGCTCAGTTCAATTCAATTCAAATTTGCTTCACTGCCATGACCAAACATCAGCATGGCATTGCCAAACCATACAACAACTGTCGTAACAACAATTCAAATTATGACAGTGTATTATTTTGTTGTCAATAAAATACCCCAAATGATTATTATGAAACAATACAAGAATAGAATAGGGAATTTATGTATTCAAAAAATAAATAATAGTAGTCTTAAAAAACACTCCCTTGTGAGGACCATTTTCCACAATTTTGTGGCAGTGTATCAGTGTAGTTTCTTACTCACTGTCTCTCAGGCAATAAGATGCTTTTCTGTGGGTCCCTCCCCCTGAAAGACCAATAATTTATCTGATCCTGTTCGTTTTACAAATTTAGTGGGACATTTTTTTTTTTTAAATCAGGAATGTGTTTTTGACAGTTAAAGAGGAAGTGTGCCTTTGTTTCCACTTCACCAGTCCAACAGTGACCTCTGACCCTTTCATTTTTTAGTAACCATGACAGCTTGTCACAGCCTTTCTAAATCACCAGGCTGTGGTCACTGAGTCTGCGCTTGGTCACGATACATGTCTGCTTTCTTGGCCGTTGTGCAGTCACGTTTTAGCCATGAATTATGGTTTCAGGTTTGGTTATGTGGTCAGAATGTTTTAAATGAGATATTTTGCTTTGATTCATTATTTGGTTTATTCTGATTAGTGTTTTATTATTAGCAGAGCTGGTCTGAGGCCATTCTGAATTAGAGTTTGTGATCTGGTTGTAAGCTTCGAGACCAGTTAAATTTTGGGACTCTAATATCGGTTTAGCTCTTGGGATTTCAAAGCTTTAAACTGCTGCTAAATCTTCAGGACTTCATCTCTCTCTCTCTCTCATACACACACACACACACACACACACACACACACACACACTCAGCAGCCATAGTTTTTTTTTTTTTTTTTTTTTTTTTTTACTATTTAGAATGTGTTACTGGATGAGAAATGGAGCAGCAAATGAAAGCAGATCTCACTGTCATTTTCAAGTGTTCTCCGGCATTAAGCTCTATAAAACCCAGTGGCCTTGGTACAGTGAAGCATAAAGAATACCTGAAAAGCTAAAGAGACTGAGGACCATTCAGTTGCTTGACTGCTATTAAAAGATGCATTTAAACCGAAGCTTTTCTTTTTTCTTGAGGTGCTTCATGTGCTACTGTGGACGGAGACTTGTGTACAACATGCAAGCTTGCCTCACAGAGAACAATCCAAAATGGCCATGAACACGGTACGGAAACGGAGGCAACAACGTGACACCAAATTACGCTGCCTAGAGGGCAAATAACAACTGCCGTTCTTCATCTGTGAAACTCGCTCGTTAGTATGGCGCCAATGGCTTTCAGAAACCAGGACATTACGTAACCGTTTAACAATGTCGGTGCAGCTTTGCTGTCTTGGCACTATGTCGCCTCTTCAGACTCTTTTATTTAACAACAGCTTCACCTAGTGGACACAAAAATAACAGCAGCGCAGAACAGTCGGGTGGATATTGTATCTCTTTTATTAGAGGGCTCTCGAATTCCACATCCAGAGTGTTTACAGCATGTTCTCTTGCTGGCTTTTACATTTCAGCTCTAATGAGATTAGGCTGCCGACTGAGGACAGGATTGGGTATAGATACACTATTTTAAAAAATGATTTCTTTGATCAGTCGCTGCTCATAACTAATCAGGAGAGGGAGAGAGAGAGAGAGAGAGAGAGAGAGAGAGAGAGAACATGCGGAAACATAAGATGTCAAGATAAGCACGGCATCTTCATAATTCACCCTAAACATAATCACATATACCGTTCAGCCTTGCCCGTTTCAAATGTACGTACTCTGGCGCCCTCTATAGGAAAAAGCTAAGAAAACAACAGCGTTTTAATACTTGTGTTTTGACGATGAAAATCTTTGATGAAAAGATGAGTTTCATCAGACACACACACACACGCACACACACACACACACACACACACACACACAAAGGAAAACTATAGCGTGTAATGATGCTGTGTAAACTGAGTTACACTGAGAACATAATTTTGAACATAAGATGCCATAGGAAAAATGCCAGACAGAACTGATGCATGTGAAGAGGGATAGAAACAGAGGTAAAGTCCCTGGAGCAGTAAGGGGTTAAGGGCCTCACTCAGGGGCCCAACAGCAGAGATTTTCCATGACTAAATTTCTCCAGATCAAGTCAGAATCCCAAAACCCAGTCGAGGCTTGAACCAGTAACACTTAAATCACCAGTCATGTAACTCACCACTAGGCTACTCAATCCCATTCATGGCTGAGAGAACAGTCTTTCACCATCTGGAGAAAAATAGCATTTTACAGCAACATTTTTGCCTTTTTTCACAGGTGAAGTTTAGGTGCACGTTGATTTGAGAACAGTAGTTGTTCTTTGCAGTGCTGAGTTTCCTGGTGGAAGACTGAGGGGATAAGGATCAGAAGGAGAGAACACATTAAAGTCTTTACTTTGGTTGCCAGTCAGTTTCTGTGTTGCTTTTAGCCCTTAAAGCGCTGAAAAAATTTTTCAAATACGTATAAATTATCTTGCATTGTTGAAAACCTATCATGTGGCGACTTGTTTGACAGAGCTCCCCTTAATAAGTCGCCACATGTTAGGTTTTCAACAGCTTTGAATTTGATTTCTTATACCCCTGATTCTCAAAACACGGTCCTCGAGGTCCGAGATCTGCTGGTACTCCACCCTCCCTTTACCTAGGAGTCAGGTGTAAAGGCAGTCTGGCCAATCAGGTGCCAATCTGGCCAATCATTTACTTACATGGGATGAAAGAAAATATGAATTGGAGGTCCAGATTCAAAGATCCCTGTCTTACAGTGGTTCGCACTACTGCCTCACAGCAAGAAGGTTGTCGGTTTGAATCTGGCCTGGGGCCTTTCTGTGTGGAGTTTGCATGTTCTCCCCCTGTTCACGTGGGTTTCCTCCAGGTACTCTGGTTTCCCCAACCCACAAAACATGCAATGCAGGAACACTCCTGTATGGTTGTGTGCAAATGTTTGGTGGTGGTTGGAGAGGCCGTAGCTGCATACTGCCAGTTGTGGCTACAAAAATGAAGTTTACTGCCATCAATGAGTGAATGAATAATGTATCCATTGTCTTTGAGTGCCCAGAAAAGTGCTATATAAAACTGATGCATTAAATACAGCCCCCTCCATAATTACTGGCACCTCTGGTTAAGATGTGATCTTTAGCTTCTAATAAATTCAGTTTATTTCTAAATATTATAGGACCACAATGAAAAAGAGAGGAAAATCCAACATTTAATTCAAGTGCATTTACTCAGTGGGAAAAAAAATCTCACATTAAGAAATATTTATTTTACATCAAAATCATGTGTGCCACAATTATTAGCACCCCTGATGTTAATACTTTGTACAACCTCCTTTTGCCAACAAAAAAGCACCTAATCTTCTCCTATAATGTTTCACAAGATGGGAGAATACAGAAAGAAGGATCTTCGACCATTCCTCTTTGCACAAAATCTCTAAATCATCTAGAGACCTGGGTCCTCTCCTCTGGACTCTTCTCTTCAGCTCAATCCACAGGTTTTCAATGGCGTTGAGGTCTGGGGACTGAGATGGCCATGGGAGGAGCTTGAATCTGTGTCTGGTGAACCATTTCTGTGTAGATTTGGCCACATTTTTAGAGTGATTATCTTGCTGAAAGACCCAGACGACCTATCTTCAGCTTTCAGGCAGAGGCCACCAGATTTTGATTTAAAATGTCCTGGTATTTCAAAGTGTTCATGATGCCATGCACCCTAACAAGGTTCCCAGGGCCTCTGGAAGAGAAACAGGCCCACAGCATCACTGATCCTCCCCCATACTTCACAGAGGGCATGAGGTGCTTTTCTGCATACTCATCTTTTGTGTTCCGCCAGACCCACTTAGAGTGTTTGTTGCCAAAAAGCTCTATCTTGGTCTCATCTGACCAAAGCACGCAGTCCCAGTTGAAGTCCCAGTACCGTTTACGAACTCCAGATGTTTGCGTTTATGATAGTGAGTGAGAAAAGGTTTTTTCCATGCATGCCTCTCAAACAGCTTGTTGGCATGTAGATCGCGCCTGATGGTTGTTTTGGAGACTTTGTGACCCCAAGATGCTACCATTTGTTGCAATTCTTTAACAGTGAGCTTTGGAGAACTTTTTATTTCTCTTACCATCCTCCTCACTGTGCGTGGTGGCAAAATAACCTTGCGTCCTCGTCCAGGCTTGTTTACCACTGTTCCAGTTGCTTTAAACTTCTTAATGATTCCTCTGACAGTAGATATGTGTGAAGGTTGACACACATCTGCCTTACTTGAATGGTGTGTTCATTTGTCTTTTCCATGTTGAAGAGTGGATAAGAGAAATGGCCTCTGTGTCACGCCATATTTATACCCCGGGGAAACAGGAAGTGATGAACTACTAATTAAATGTTCCTAGATACTCTGATCAACTTTGTAAACTACTGTAGAAATGACAAGTACTTCAGTTACATTTATTTCCTAGGAATTGTGAGGTTTTTTTAAACGCAAACTGAAAACCTACTGATTTAGCAACGAATTTGACTCAGAATGACTTCTAGACATTATTTTTATGCTGGTATCTATTTTTTTATCGTGGTTTTATGTTGTACACTTTTATTCTTTTTCTTTTCATTTGTCTGTGATTTTAATGCTTTACATTCTTATCCCTCTAAGATTTTGTCTTAACTACTTCAATTGTGGTTAATTTATCGTATTACACCACTCCGTCATCGATTCTTTTAGTTAATGTTGAATTGTTTTATTTGTTTTCCTGTTCTTCTCTAAGGTTCTTACTGTTACTGTCACTTTTCTGTCTAATTTTTGGCTTGTCAGTCAATGTATTTCAATTTGAAATACAAAGAACTGCACTAACCTGTACCAAAGGTGCCATACAAATAAAAATTGATTGATTGATTGACTGAAGTTAGAAAAAGAATGCAGAGTTATTTATTACAGTAAACATGACTAAGTCAAAACCAAATTTATAGTGGGACTGTGTTTGTAGCTATTTATTTTGAAAGAGCAGTGGCCAATGAAGAAACTCCAACACTCAACTAATCAATGGGGAAAATTCTTCACTCAGTGACTTACTGACTCACTGAATCACTCACTCACTCTCACATTTATAGGGCTGGCCCCAGCTTTGCTGTGGTCAAACCAAATCTAAAGTTAAGAGTTATATGGTACCTAATTGAGATTTTAACAGTACTGTGGTACGTTACCAATTTACTCATGACACGGAAGTGTAAAAGCAGTAGAATGAAACAATCAAACACTGAAAAATCGCAATCAAATCTCAAGCATTGATTTTTGCTTAAAATAAACATTACTTTAAAGTTTCATCCATAGTATTTCATTAGAAGTTGCCAGCCCTTATCAGCTCTGCATTTTTGCACTTTGTGTTTTATTCCTGTTCTAGCCTTTGTGACCCGTGCTATTCTGGAGTTTGCTCTGTTTTGTTTTTTTTTTTATTAAAACTACTGTCTTTTTACCAGCCTTGGCAATTGAGCCTTATTTTCATTTAGGCCCATGGTCCTAGCTCCAGCCGGTTTGCATTCGGCGGGACAAAACCATATCACTATTAATATGATGTTTTATTGAGAGACTGCGGTATAAATGTGTCAGCAGATGCTCACTTACAGACATTTTGGGAAAACTCCCTGTCACTAAATGAGTAAGCAGAGGCCATGCCTTTGCTTATGATCAATGCCCGGCATGAAGCAGCACAGAAGAGACAGGAGGGAAAATGATCTCCAGGGATGTTGATTTCATTCTAACTTTGGGTCAGAGACAAAACAGGAAACCTTCTTTATGGAGGCTTTACATACTACCAGCTTCATACAGTACAAGAGGAGAATGCCCAAAAAAGTTTTCCCAAAGTGAGGTGGATATGAAGCGTTTGTTTCCAAAATGCAAAATATCCATTTTACTCATTTTGAGTAAATCCACTTAATCTATGTTGGCACGCATTGCATCTTGTAGAAAAACATCAACTTTGACCATGAAAAAAATACACCTTATACTATGAATTTGTAAAAATGGATTTTCGCACCATGTGTACGAAGCACAGGGCTATTGCTCTATGGTGTTATCTAAATTTTTGTCATTTTGGCACTTATTGTGTTTTGGAAACAAGCTCTTCATTACCTCTGACACTCCCAACCCTAGCCCCCCACCCCCAACCCCACCCCCAGGGCCACCCCTGCCACCCCTTAGATTGAAATACAAAATTGAACCTGATATTTATGTCTTACTGAATAGGCTTATTATGGACAAATTTTGGGTCACCAATCAGTGACAAGACACCTTGGTTCCTAAATCAATGAATGTTCATCCAGGGCTCACTGACCTCTGGGAAATCAGAGCGTAAAATGTGCAGTAACTGTCCAAACATTTCTGCGCATCTTATTAATTCTGGAACAAAGCAATTCATTTTGTTAATGAATATTAGACAAGGCGTGTGTTTGCTAACTGCCCGCATTGGCCCAACCCTTCGTGTACCACCACCAGGGGGCCCTCTAACTATACTTCAACTATGGTGTCAAAGTCTGTTACATCCATTTAAGTCATTCATTGTCCAAAAACTGCACTCACCTTCTTCTGCAGGCCTCAATTGGCCTCTGATCGAAAGAAGATCCAAACAGCTGCTCACGCTGTGGTCATCCATTACTCAGTTTGACATCCTGACTGTAGAACATACCTCTCATTCACAATTTTGAGATGCAGTGATTGAATTCCAGTCAGGACCTTCAAGCAATGGTGATGAGTTAAAAGGTAAACACTATGAGATGACCAAAAATCAATTGGAAGATTTTATCCATTTTAATGCATGCTATGTATGTACATTTTTTCGCCTAGAAGCCAGTTAAAATCATTCTGCAAAATAAAAGCTAAACAAAACAAAACAGAAGTTTCCCTTGTCATCTAGCCCAATGATTTCTTGGCAAAGCTTTATACAAGCATGATTTCAACCTTGCCTACTGAGTAACTAAGTATTAGTAACCAACTAATGTCTGCTGTGGCTGCATTGCAGTGAGAGCGCTGGCTGTTCAATTTAATTTGTGATGCCTTGACAAGTCTGCTCTCATTTGCATACTTTCAGCCAATGAGATAACTGAGCTCTCAGCCTGTCAAGTCATGAGCCAATAGCTTTTAACCCCAAAAACTCTGACTTTTTCACTTGAGTTTTCCTTTTAGAAGACTCAACATTAAAAAAAGATTTTTTTTTAAATATTGCAGCCATGTCACACACATATTCTGTATTTGCTGCTTGCAGTGCTTCACTGAAGCTACATCGCATTTATGTTTAGAGAAATATTCAAAAACAGGTTGCCATGTTTTATGGCCATAGCATTACATCAAATGGAAAATATCAAGATGCTATACTTCATTTAATGCACATTTCCCTGTAATTCAGCAGGACTTATTAGGAATCACTGGAAACCGTAAGATCTCCAATAGAATTTAAAATTGGCCTGAAGTTCCGCAGGTTTGAAAACAGCAGCTGCATTTTACAGATCAATACAAATCTCTGAAGGTTACAAACTATTATGGGGTTAAAACTCATGACTGAAGTCAGCCGGTTATCTATGTAAGGACAGAGGGAAGGAACTGACAATACAGGGAGTGGTTAAATCATTGGACCCTGTGCCATAATCAGCTCTGCCCAGCTCTCAATGCTCTCACTGAGACCGCGTCAGGTGCAGTGCCAGTCAAAAGTTTGGACACACTTTAGCTAATGTCACAGCACTGTTTTTAGAGAAATTTAAATGGCTTAACTTCTCTACATAATCTCAAATGGAGTCTTGTGAGAGTTAAACAGTCAGAAGTTGGGAGAGAATAATTTATTTGTTTGAGTTGTGTCCAGAATTTTGTCATTCTCAAGGAAGCCATATTTTGCAAAGTAAACAGACAAACAAGCTCCTTCCATTTTCTAACGGCCAAATTAAAATCAAACTGTTCTGGGACTTATTGGGCAAAAAGACCCACAAAAAGCTGACCACAAGTGCAGCACATCTTTGGGAAGTTGGGCAGCTGTACAGCTGCAAACTCATTATCGCCATATGACTGTCCTTGTGGAAGAAAAAACTTATGAGTGCGCTCAGCAAATACGACTACGAACGCTGGTTAGTTTGATGAATTTAAGAATTAGATCTTTTTTTTTTTTTTTTTGCAAAATAAAGGGTGCTTCTTTCTTTATTTAACATGAATGGTAAGAAAAATGTGGGTATGTCCAAACTTTTGACTGGTCCTGCAGTGATTGAAGGATTGATTAAATTCTGCCTTGTTTTCCAGGGCTGTGGCTCTGCGGTTTCCTGCGGCCATCCCACCAAGTCTCTGTCAGTCCCCGTTGAGGAGCTTTGACTTGTGGTCACAGTCCTTTTCTGTGTTGCTGCTTTTTTTTTTTCTTTTTCTTTTTGATGTTTCGCTTACAACTCAATTTTTGCAATTCCGGAAGTCTGCGAGCGCCCTTATCTTGCCTTGGAGACCTGAAAAGGTATTAGTTAGACCTCCCTTAATGAGGGAAACACTGCTAATTAGCATTCAGTGGTGCGTTTCCCAAAAGGGTAGTTGCTAACCAGGTTAGCAAATTAATTCCTTATTCACAGTCAATGGTTCCAACCATGTATGTTAGCATCTGTGATTTCGGGAAACGCACCCCAGATCAATAGAAACAAGACCTCTATATAGATGCTTCTAGAACAGATCCAGGATGCACCTCATAGTTAAAGCCATATTTATATATGTTTCTGATAGTTTGTCCACCCCTAGTATATTGTAGAAATATGAGACATTTTTCATTTGGATGGCTCTAAGACATTTACTCTGTGCATAGTCAGAAATCATTATGGCATTCAAAATAACTGGTGGATTTGAACTTCATGATAAGCAACAATTCTTCCACCTACTCTAGATGGCAAGGAATAGTCATTCATTCATTCATTCACTCATTCATTCATTCATTCATTATCAATGCCATTAGACAACCCTGTGCATCACCTTACAGATATAAGAGAACCAAGCTAGGTGGCAGGATGCTTCTAAAAATACTGGGAATCACACATTTGTTACATTTCAGGACACAATAAGACTTCTTATTGCTTATTACCACAGTTTAATTTCCATAACAATTTTCAGCACTGCTTCAGAAAAATGGAAATGCGCCAAAGTAGGCCTAGGACAGTTTTCTGTACATACATGAACATAAAAAAATATGCTTTGTACAGATAAACAATAAAATACACACATCTGCAAATATTCACTCTCATGAATGCCTATGTGCAGACAAATGCGTGTCATGTTCCCATCCAAGCATACGCGTACACTGGCAGATAAAATCTTGTGGGTTTTGTATATTAAATAAATACAACAAAAAAGTGCATAACAATCAAGCAAATATTTTCAGCAGCCCATGCTGAAATACACCTCATACACCTTAATGGACAGTATACGCTCGTTCCGGGGCCCATACACTTCAGCAACTCACTATTTGGCCGCACACACATTGTTTAAGAAACACCAAATCATTCCTGGCTACAGTGTTTTATAGTGCACTGGTGACATATAAAGTATACTTGCTGGTCTTGGCTTGAGACAGGCTCGGGATCATACATTCTGACGTAAGGCTCGGACTCATATTATACACGGATATACCCACCTCTTTTTCTGTCCATTTACAGTGTACCCATCAATGAGCCAACGGCCATTGAAATACATAGGAGAGTATACCCAAGTTCTCCATAGTGATCTGCCCATCTACATTATAGAGTATACCCACTTCTTCAGGGAGCACTACACCACAGCTCCAACAACACGATTTTATCCCCTGCCAGAAAACCTCCATGTGAGCCACAATGGTGCTGAAGCAAGTCAAAATAACATCTGACCCAGTCGGAGAGCTGTACCTGACGCCTCACATTTCCATGCACATTTGAAAAGAATTGTAGCAACATCTTGTAGTATGAGCAGATCTACAACACAGCAATAAACCAGTGGTGTCCACGTCCCCCAGCCATTATTTCCTCAATATAGTGTATTTTTTTTCTTATTGATTCCCCCAAACAAACAAATTTTAAAAAAGAATGAATAAATCGACCCATTCCAACCTGACTCCCACTCAAAAGGACCAATTTTTCAAACCAAGTAACGTAATCAAAATTAATTCTTGCTGACGAAATTAGGCAACACAGCCTACAAATGAGAACATTTAAAAAATATCGGCCTTTTAGACGCGCACTCCATCAACAGCAACCTATCATCAAACGAAAAATGTTGGCGCAAGACAACAGAGGTTTGGAATCAGACTGTCGTTACTGAAATCCTGTCAACTAAAAGCTGTTGGAGTTCGCGCACCACATTTGCGATCAGTTGCGTCGCCGTGCGCAACATTATACGACGACAAGACACAATACCACGAAGGTTGGCGTGGAATTTGAGCAGATCAGCAATTTCAGGACTTCAAAATAGTGCATCACACAGGTAAATCATGTGAAATGTTATCCTTGGCAAATCACATGAGAAAAGTGTGCTAAATTAAAGTTTAGATGTAATTAAATGAATTGAAACTTTACAAGCAAAAAAATTTATAAAATAATAATAATAATAATAATAATATATTATTTAAAAGCAGATTTGCGGACATGTCATTGAACAAAACCGAAAACGTATTATGGCTATGACATAACAGGGTGCGTTGGATGAGGATTTTCCGTTGTAATGTGCAAAAAAAAAAAAAAAAAAATCAATAGGCCTCCAAATATATAAGACAGCATGCTCTCCTTAGAAATATAATTTGTTTTGATATATCTCGCAAAAACATACAATCAGAATTTTCATTGATAGAATAGCCTATTTTAGTCCAAGAACTAACCCAAGTTTTCACGGGAACATTAAATCCCGGCAAAGGAAATGTTTTTTTAAACTTGAATTTCTAGCCTCGAATTTAGCTTTTTGAACTATGTTTACGACACAGTTTAACTGCAGAAATTTTAACCACGCTGTCCTGTTCGAAATATCCTAAATATAATCCTCAGTCCCCACGGTCTATATACATATGGATGAATGGGCCTTTTTCCAAGTGGCTTGGTGCAGGCGCCAATAAGCCCTAAAATAAATCGCTTCGGCAGACTTTATAATACAAAAATCGATAGGGGTAATAGCTTACATTCTAACAGAGCAGTTCCATAGTCTAGAGCTGGGTGTTGACATAAATTCCTGGGAACTTTAATTGAACAAACAAAATCGTGCGTTGTCCGCCTCATGAATAAATTAAAAGCACTTTAGATGTTTCAAATGCAAGAGAAGTCGTCGTTGCCTTTACTGTAACACCCCCAATGGAGACATGGGCAAAAACATATCTTAGACCTTTTCACCGGGAGTAAGACTCGGTCCTTAAGTGGACAAAGAAGTTATACGCGGTTACCGGAGGGCGCCGGAAAACTCACGCTGCAAAAGAGGAACTGAAGAATGTCACGAGCCGGCCGGCCATTCCAAAGACACGCATTAAAATCCCGCTCTCCCATCTTTTATATCATTCTCTGCTTTACTTCCAATAGGCTACCTAATCATAATCATGCAAATTTAATCAAATTGGACCCACGTCAGCCCAGCTACCAAACGTTTAAGTAAGTAGGCCTACTGAAGCTGCAGGAAAGACAATGAAACAGACAAACAAGAACAACAACAATAATAATAACAATAGCCTAATAGTAGTAGTGGTAATAGTAGCCTAGTTGTAGTAGCCAATAGTAGTAGACCTACACACATGGTTCGGCTCACTGCTGCATCATTCATTCATTAAAAAGATTTACTTAAAAATGTTATGTCAGCTGGTTTTCTACTTGACTGTTTCAATTAACTTCCAATAGAATTCTAAAGTTTAAGGCAAATTAAATTCAAAGAATGAAGTGTCAGCAGCTAAACTAATTTTGAAGTAAATTCTTCACTTTTTCAATGTTTCAGAACGGGGCCACTCTTGAATCCAATTTCTGAAAAGAAAAAATCTAACAGCTTTGATTCATTGAGGCTGGAAAAGGAAATATTTCGAGAAAGAACTTCTACAGATGTGTTAACATCTGTTCAGACAATAGAAAATGCATGTAGGCCAGCCTAAGGAGTATAAAGTCTGCAATATAATACGAGAATTACACGCGAACAAAACTTGAGCCTACATTAGAAAAATGTCAGTCCAGGCATTCGACTAAAGGCAATATTTTTTGTTCCTGGTCGGCAGCTATTACTTCGATCCACGCCGCATGTGACCACTAGCCAATCTGAATCCTTAGGGTTCACTGACTGTAAAGTGAATAAAATTATGACCCCCATCCAAAATCAGAACTCAAAAGCCTCAGAGCAATTACGAGACCGACAACACAACAAGAACAAGAATATCAACGCAGAATTATCGTTATTATTATTATTATTATTATTATTATTATTATTATTAGGCTATATTATTATTATTATTAGATAGTCGTACATCCTCCAAGATAATTTTAATCAAGTTCACCAATTTTTCTGTGATGTAGGCCAAGTAGGCCTCCAAAACAACACCGTCGTCAAGTCAAGCTCTTTTCCACAGTCAGTGGCCCGGCTAATGAGACAAAGATATTCGACATTTCGGTTCAATTACCTGCAAATACGACAGCTTAAATTTTACAACATATTTGGTCAACTAAACTCCGCTGAATTAAGACGGATTTTTTTTTTCGAAATAAGACCTAATGTTTTATATACAAGTTGCACTCCGGGAGGAGGCCCAACTCAAGCCAACCGTAATTGAAGCTGAAGCAATTTATGTTGAAAGGCTACGACATACTCGAAAAAGAGTGAAATCACGATAAAACGCCCGGCATTAATGCAAGAATGACTAACTCTTGGGGGGAAATTCAAAGAATAGTTGTCCAGTGAGTCTAGCTTACTGCTCGCGCGGAAATTTCCCCCTGCCCCAAGACTTCGCACGAAGTCTTTGAGGGCAGGAGACTTTGAACTCACCATCTCTGCACAGGCTTAACTGTCCACTCTTTCATCTAACGCAGAAATCTTATGCATACACTAGTCTTCACAACAACTGGTCAATGGTCATTTTCAAGTCCACTCTGCGGATTGAAAAACAAAAGAGTGAGAATAGACTGCAGAAATGGGCAATACAAAACGACACATTTTCCCAGGGATAATTTCAACGTGATTCAGTTTCTTTGCAGTGCAATCAAGCAAATAAAACAATAAACCAATCTCTTATCTGAGAGTGCTTCCATTTGAATGTCAGAAAAAAGACATTGTCCACTTAAGGATAGAAATGGGAGGCTTTTTTTCTTCAGTGGTTTGCCAAATTGAGAATTCAAAGCACAGAAATCCCAAGGCCGTCTGCCTAATATAATATTTGCATTCACATTAACTGCAGATTCAGGACACTTATATTCTAATGGAATAGATTGGATCATAATCGTTCCCCTAATGAAGACCCGGGGGGTATACTACGAAGCTGGCTTTGCGAGTAAGCCTGACTTCCGCACTCAGTAAAACCAGGAACCTCTTCAAATCTGGAACATGGACTAGAGTAAAAGGAGCTGCTACGGGTTTTACTTAAGCTTAAAGTCAGGTTTAGTCACGAAGCCAGCTTCGTAGTACACCCCCCTGGAGACTAAGTAATTTTATTGATTTGAAGACGGGGGACGCATCACCCAATTTTGGGAGAAAATCTTACCTGTAAAACCATAGGACAAGAATCCAATAAATCACTGGTTTATGGTTGGTTTAGGCGTTAAATGATAAATTCCAAAAAGCGTTTGGAAATAAATATATAGTCAAGTCACTGTCCCAGAGATGTACGACAGAGTTGTTTGAGTCTAGATTCACAGGCCAGTAAAAATATTGTAGCCTATCCAATTTCCCACGAACATTTTTTTTATTTTACTTCCAACACCATCAAACTTTTTTTTCATTGCCAAGACCTTTTCTCTTGAATGTGGCCATAATATAAGTACAAAATAACCGACTCAAAATGTTATTATTTGAACTGTATATAGAAGGTCTAATATGTCGACAGAAGTTCAATTGTTTGTTTAGCAGCTTTATTTCTCGTGGCAAAGAGACACATTTTACTACGGGAAGTGTTGCCGGTGGACTTTACAGAGCTCTACCTTTTTTGATATCGTATTGAAAACTAAAAGACCACTTTGGTGACGGAACAGAAAGCGATCTATTGCTGCAGTTGCTGCTCACTAAGTGTGACTGCAGAAATGAAACCGGGGGATTTTTAGGCACAAAATAATAACAAATGTTGATTGAAGTGATGAACACCATTAGTTTGATTAAGAAAAATACTGCTATATTCAATTAACATAGATCGAGAGCTTATGATAACGACCAATATGTAGCCTATCTTATAAAGTGGACTGAAAACATAATCCATCATAATGGAATTATCATTTATGTTTTATTGCACGTTTTCAAACACAGCTAATCAATTTTTGGGGCTTTACATTTTTCCTGGCAGTGGTTGTTGATTTTTTGTCAAAATCTTCAAAAGAACACAGAGGACTAGACACAGGTATATAAAGGTTTACAAGTAGAGCACCGTATGGTTGTGCAAGCATATTACACGACTTATACATCGAGTGGATTAGGCTAAGTTACCATTTTCAGCACTTTGGACCATCAATTTTGCAATTAAGTAGGTTACAGTGCCGCGCTTCCACAACAAATACTGCCTACTAACAATATGGAATAAAATACGTAAGAAGTAATGAAAAAAGTAGGCCTATGCGTTTTAAAAGTCAATCATTTTTAATAAATCTGGAGGGAAAATGTCCTTGGCATGCGTTCCCAGCACTTTCAGAGCTTTGCACATATAAGGTATTCTTACCATAAACAGACGCATTGATCTAATTTCCCATAAACCCATTTAGTCCAAGGCTCGGCGCAATCAAATGCGTTCACAGCACCGGAATTATGCGATACAAAGACAGTCTGTTGAACGGCGCTTATTAGCGGCACTGCCTCGTCGGCCAAATCAGATTATCTGAATTGCATTCATGTGTGCTTAAGAACTAGACTGGAACTACACAGCATACAGCCTATAGCCTACTTGAATTAAATCGACCAACCTGGATGTAGAGTCATTCTTCGAACAAATATCTTTAAAACAACGACAACAATAATAATAATAATAATAATAATAATAATAGCAGCAGCAGTAATAGTAGGCTAATAGTACTGGTTCTTTTCTCTTTCCTTCCATCTCACCGCACTTGGTGCGCGTGATCTGGGAACGAGACAGGCGACGGGGAAAAGTCAACCTACATGATCCATTGTCTTCAACTGACAAGTTAGTCTCGACAGAGGTTAACGTTCCGTTAAAAGGTTAAATAAACGAGGAGATGGTCTTATTGCCATCAGATCGAAGACAGATATTCGCTTTGTTAGCTAACGCATAATCCTGAGCAGCATTGCGCCCACATGCAATTCCATTAAATCTTTTTTTCTGCAGCCCAAAACCTTATACGTGTATATACGTCGAGCTATGTTACGAGTACAAAATAATCAGATGTCAGAAAAAAAAAACCCGAGTTCACAGCTAAAGTCATCAAATAAAACCCATTCTCATTCCAGGTCACTTTCTGAGTGCGATTTGAATTGAGATGAAGAATGACAACATCGTTAGAACTTCAAGCTTGAGCTCGTTGACTAACAGTGATATACTGGGCAATAATTGTATGCAGAAAGTGAATATTAGTTGGGATTTGTAATTTTGCATGTTTAAGATGAGTGATTTATACATTTCTGTACCCAGTAATGATCCGCAATGTCCATAGGATCATGGATTTCAATAAGCTGGTGTTCTCCACGGAACCAAAAAACTTCAATGATATCATCTGTTCAACAATAACTCGTTAAAGAAGTTCACTAGGACAGGCATTTCAATAAGATCATCTTCCCTTGAATGCCAATAGATAAAGCAAACACATATAACCCCAACATGACAGCTCTAATGCAGAAAAAAACAAATGAGGAACTGGTTGTCAGAAACCAGGGACACCAAATGAGGTGTTTCTAGAAACGGTATTGGGGAAAAACACTCAAAATATCACAAAGAACTGCTGAGTGGAATACTTAAAAAAACTGACATCAATTAATTAAACTGGACTTTAAGGTACAACACAGACCTCATATTCACACATAGACTTGCAGTAGTATTCCTTATTAAAATGAATAATATCTAAAAATGCAATTTTGGAAAATATGTGCCACCACAATCAGATGACAAAAAAAATACCACCCAATATGAACACTGCACGCACGGATAGTGCATATCTGACTGCAATTCACATTCTACATTTAGATATAAATATTTGATTTTTGACTGTCATAAGAGTGAGTTTCAAAATTATTGGTCTGATAATTAAAAAAGCATGTCATGTCTTTTCAAATTATGCAGAATTATTGGGAAAAGCACCAGACTTAACCCTCAAACTATGCACCAAAGTTCACTTAATCCAATAAAACAGAGACTATATTGAATCTGTGTTCCTAACAGTCTTATTGTCAGACTATTTACGAGACCTCAAAAATGCTAATCTAATCCTGCAATAGAACGATGGTGATTAGTATCCACAAGCTTTCTAAAGTAGGAACACGGTGATGGCGCATAAATTTAAGTCCAGTTGTACAGTTCCGTTTGCAAAGGAGAGGTAAGAACCTAAAATTTGTAAAACGACACTCACAACTTATATTAAATCGGAAGAAAACAATTGTGGTTTCAAACTGAGCACACTGGTGAAATATGAATGCAATAGCAAAGCTGCCGGTGATTGGGGGATCTATTGCCCGCATAATGTTCGCATTATTCAATATGAAATCTGTCTGCCGTGGCGACACAAAGTCTGCCCAGGAATGTTAACATCCTCTAATGTCCGTAATGGAACACAAGATGATGTTATTAGGCAGAGTAAATCATTAATGCTTGAAAAAAGGGCAGCTAAATTGCTCTATCTGCAGACGGCAATCATGATACCCCAGTTGGCAAAGCGAGATACCAAAGTAATATCGTAAATTGCACTTCCAGAGTCGACCATGACATAAAAGCTCTCAAACGGTAGGACTGCAGTGACTCTTCAATATCACCACCAAGAGAATTGTCTGCAACTCTTGTAAAGGTATTCTTAAAGTGTTTCTTAACTGCGACAATCTTATGATGATGACGAATAAAAATAATACGTGCGTAAAAGTTTAAGACTTCGATAAGTGTTTAACATAAAAAAATAAAACAACCAACAGTGTAGAATAGTCATACAAAGAGAGAGAGAGAAAGAGAGAGAGAGAGAGAGTTGTTGTTGGTTGTTGGTTAGACCCGTGAGTATACGCAAAAACGTGTAATTGCCACTCACGAGCAAGGTTACCTCCTGAAAATACAGGTAACCGCGTTGCAAGTAAGCCATGCATTTCGCTTCTTGACCAACAGAGGGTACTAAAGCCAAACCACATCCCTCACAGAGCTCTCCAAAGGAAACGTCACGGCATGTGTTCAGTCCCTTACTCACACCACCATGACAAAGATGAGTTTATACATGAAACAAACAGGGGAAAAACAGAAGAAAAAAAGTTGTTAAAACAGTCTGTAATAAGTGTCATAATTCAATATCTTAGTTACACTCAAAATGACATAAAAGTAAAAACTGTAGTCAGCACCATCACAAGATTTGGGGATGCGTGTCCGCTCGCAGCATTTTCGCAAAGCCCCTGCCAGAGCTTGTCGACCACGATTTCGGACAGACGACTAACTCAGGAATTACGCACAGCAGGTTGCTGTATAGTGTTTCAGGCGAATACAATTGTGATAATTTTTTTTTTTTTAATTTAATTGATCAAAAGTACGTTTTGAAATCTGACGCGATCTTTTCTACATACTTACGCACTGATGCAGAAAACGGAAAACAAACATCCAAGACCAGTTTTTACTGCATAAATCTAGTGTGCCTATACGACTAAGACAGAGCACAGAATGAACAGAATAAAGGTCATGCCAGGATGCATGAGGATCAGTTGGGTCACATGACTTAAGACATTACTGTCTGTCCTGGGTGCCGTGTATTGGAATCGGGCAGGTTGCTCCTCTGACATTATGGCAAAACCGACAATACACACTGGGAAATGCGAGCCAAGTAGCTAATCTCTTACAATCACAGTCATGCAGGGATTCCAATGGTGCGGAAAAAGGCCAAAGAGACATTCCGGGCTAAGCTATACAGTGATCTCAGTCATACACAAAGAAAATAGTATTTATTTATTTAATGATTTGCGTTTCTCTACGAATGTGCAATTTGTGGTTATTAATAGAACCTGAGAATCTTTTCCATTAGGTCTGAAAGCTTCCAGACCATTTTACTGACACGAATTTTCGAACAAGATTATGTTTTTTATGGATCAACACAATTTGATCGGGAGATTGTATTATTATTACTATTGTTATTAATAATAATAATAATAATAATAATAATAATAATAATAATGAATGAATGAATGAATTAATTAATTAACTTATTTATTTATTTTGGAGTATTAGCGGTGTGTACAAAGCGTTTGGATCGTGCAAAGTGCGTTAAGCATTTAAGAATTGTGATACAGGATTAAAATTAGGTTATGTCTGTAATAATAGGCCTATTTATGCAACTTTGCCAGATAAAAGCAATATACTTTTTCAGCTCTGTGTATAAATGTACTTGTGCATACCAATGGCGAGTGGATACATTTATTCTCTGTACTTGTTATTAATGCATTGGCTTTTCCAATGACACTCGTATGAGCCTTTTTGGCAGATACGATAAATTCTCGGCAAGTGAAAAGTTAATCAGGTGATTATAGCCGGACACTTTTTTTTCCAAAACAAACACAGCCTCATGTGAAATTACTGATCTAAAAAAAGGAATCAGGTGTTTTTTTCACGAATTTATGTGCACAACGTTCTACAATAACCACCAATCAAGGAAACTGGCTCGTATTCGATAATAGGCCCACATTTAGAAGCATTCACTGCGCAACAGACTAATTCAACACACCCGGTGTTATATGCTCCCCAGCTATTGTCATATCAATATTATTATTATTATTATTATTATTATTATTATTATTATTGTTGTTGTTGTTGTTGTTGTGCGTCTTTGGTTGTTCAGACTAAAGTTCCTTATTTATCTCGCCAAAAGAAAAACTTCAACAGGCTTACTGCGAAAAATGTCCAGTAAAACTCAACAAAACGGAAACGCTTATAGGAAAGCTAAATGAAATATGCATTCATATCTAATATAGTGATAAAAAAAAATCCAAATTGTCAGTCTCGAAGAACATGTTTAAGAAATTCAGTTTCACGGTTCACTCTCTAAGCCAACCTTGAACTATTAAATTATAAATTTAACGAACGCGGCTTTGGGAATGAAACTCTCAGTGGATGCTCATAGGCAGGCAAGTAATTTAAAAGCATAATAATAATAATAATAATCATCATCATCATCATAATCATCATCATCAGCACCATCATCATCAGCTGCAGCAGCAGAAGCAGCAGACGACTCCGTAAAAAAAAAAAGGATACGAGGAAGAAATAACAAATCAGGGATCTGATCTTCTCAGCGTCGATCTTGAAGCCTTTTTTTAATGGAGAGATGCAACAATTCATATAACCAATAGGCGATGCTGTTGCGGATTCGCGAAATCGCCTTCACTTTCCATGGAATTCGAGACCCATCTGTATTTTCAGTCGCTGCCTGATTGACCCAAATAAGCCTCTCGCTGATAAAACATCTCGAACTCCAGAGGAATGCAATCAAACGGAGTTATGAACTAATTCCCACGTAATTCCATCTCTGGAGTACTCCTATTTCTGATAGTAGCCTATAAAATCCCAGAATACTCCCTGCTTGTCAAGAATTGAATTTAACGTGGATTTTCCTTCCTCTGCCTCTCCACTGGGGAGTGGGGGTACTTTGAGGGACGGAATTCTCCTTGAAGCATATTGGATGTACTGAGGCAGTGCAGGAGGATTGCTGTTGACATGTTTGGTCGGAATTGGCAGGACGCGTGAAGAGTTGTCGTCAGCATATGGAAGAGACGACTTCGCCGAGTTACACATGTTGAGAAGACTTAGGACTCCGAACTTTAAATTAAATCGAAGAAAAGTATGCCTGACAAAGCGTTCGACAATCAGAAAGCCACACCAACGAAGGTGTCCTCGTTTTACATAGAACATTTGCTCGCCTCAAACAAAAATGAGGCCACAAAGCGTGACATAGACGATAGTCTCGCAGGAGGTTGCGGCAAAGAAATTATTACTCACGCCGAACATGTGGTTAGATTCTGCGGGCAAGAATGGTGCCAAGTGTCCGGCGATGGAGACCGATCTTACAGTCGTCCCCGGGGATACTCGTCGCTAGAATGGAGCAAAATAGCTTTTAACTACAAGACTCATGGAAGGCCGTCGAGTAAGTAACCAACGAGAGGTCAATTTACTTTATTCTGTCAATATAGAGTAGTCAACATTAATCTCCGCCAGGAAGTCATTGCCCTTGAATATTTCGTGCCACATTTTCGATGTTTTTTTCTCTCTCTCCATAGATTCCTTTAATACTATTGCTATGCCGGGCACGTGTATAAGATTGATTGATTATAACAAACAAACCCTGAAAACTTAGTGGATTAAGACGAATGAACATGGGTGTCAAATGGGTGGAGGGCAAGCGAGCATCACGCCATTAAACCCAAATGATTAAGCCATGTAAAAAGTCTCCGACCGCATTTTGCTTTGTGATGATGTAATGTTATACTAAGAAACGCTGCTTAGGCTAAGATGTTATTTCCCCCTTCTCAAACCACGTGGCTCAGGGCGAATGGCTGTATACGCAATATCTCGGGTTGTCAAAACCGTTCATTTAACCCTTTCAGGTTTGAAGTAAGTTCATGTACACTGAAAAAAATGTTTTGTTGAATGAACATAATTTTTTTAAGGTAAGTGGTTGCACAAAATATTTTTATCTGAAGCTAGATATTTTTGTTATGTTGACTATTTGAAATTACTTATATTTTTTAAGTGGAGTTAAATAACACACCTATTTCTATTGAAATATGCTTAATTAATATATGGAACATTTACTAGGGGTCAAAATCACTTTTTCCAGTGTAGCATGAAGGAATGTGCATCACGGCCAGATGTTGTTGGCTGTTGTAGTCGACTTGGGACAATAAATTAAATTATAGAAAAGCAGTAGTGGGCTTATTGACTACGACTTTTAAATGTGGTGGAAGCTCAAGCGAACTAAATAACATTTAAGCGTCCCTATAACAGCACATTCACCATTTATTTTTTTGCTTGTTTGTTGGCTATGCCAATTCACTGTTGGGCGTTTACTTGCTAGGTCCAAAGAATGGTGTGCACAGTTTCCGATGTACGGATAATCCCTGCCCCCACTTCACAGCAACCTGCGAACGAGATTCATCGGTCGGTTCTGAGCCTTTGGAACTCACTGATGAATTGGATGAACGGGCAGAAACGACCAGTGAAAAGGACGAGGATACTAGACGCGCTTTCAGAGAGAGAGTCAGACAGGAAACTTCATTGCGCAGAAGGGAGCGCAAGAAAAAGACTCGAACCGTCTTCAGCAGGAGTCAAGTTCTCCAGCTGGAATCGACGTTCGACATTAAGCGGTACCTGAGTACTTCCGAGCGCGCTGGGCTCGCTGCCTCCCTCAACCTCACGGAAACTCAGGTCAAGATCTGGTTTCAGAACCGGAGAAATAAATGGAAAAGACAACTGGCGGCAGACTTGGAGACGGCGAGCGTATCTCAGTCGGCTCAGAAGGTGGTCAGGGTTCCAATTTTATACCACGAGAGTTTGGCGCACCGCACGTTGAGCCTCGGCTTGGATCAAGTGTCCTCCGCTGTCCCTGGACTTTATTGTAGGCCTACCCTGAACTTAGCAATTTCTTCTGTACCTCATCTGCCATGCTTGGATCACAAATGGCTGGCCTCCTATACTGTCAGGCCTGAAGACAATGTTTTGAACTGATGGATATGATTATTACGATTATGTTGATGATGACGATGATGATGATAACAATGAAAATGGTGATATTATTATTATTATTATTATTATTATTATTATTTTCTGTAGTTGTAGTAGGCCTCGTAGCTTTTGTAATCAAATAAATGCAAGACTTTACACAGCCATATCGGCCTTGATTGCCTTCAAAGAATACACTGGTAAATAGTAGGCTAATGTAACAAATGCTCCGTATTTTATCATTTTCCCCTGCTGTCGTAGATCTAATTATGGTCACGTTAGTTCCATGATGAATATCCGTGCTAATAAGAAGATCCACGTACGTTATACCCTTTGGAAAAGAAGAACCTTTATTTCGGCAATGAAATTCCGCAAAAAAAAAAGAAAAGAAAAAAGTTGTTACTTTTTCCAGAATTATACCAGAATTATAAATGTTACAATGCTCCACCAAATCACTAGTTGCCAATGCTGTCTGTGTGCCCCGTTTCTGGTCCAGCTCCCACGCGGACGCCCATCAGTTGCGCTCAGCCGCTTGTAATCCTCGCATTCCAAATTTCCAGTCTGAAAGTGTTGCTTTACACACACACACACACACACTTTCTTGACTCTATGGAACACCGTTCTGCTTTTACTACCCCAACTTGGCAAAAGTTGAGATAGTGTGGAAAATAGAAAGTAGTGATTTCTGAATTTACTTTGACTCGTATTTCACTACAGACAGCATGAAGGTAAGATTTTTAATTTTTGTTATGGTCAAGTTAATTATATTTGTAAATATACATCCATTCCTGCCATTCAGGCTTGCAACACATTCTAAAAAAAAGTTCAGACAAGGCAATTTAAGACAAGCAATGTGGTAAATGGATAGATAAATAAATAAAATTGAATGATGATGTGAAGTAAAACAGTTGGTTTCAGCAGGAAATTGCAGTCGTGATTTGCTATAAAAGGAAACAGGAACGAAGATGGGCTAGGGATTGTCCATTTGCCCTCAAATGCATGAGAAAAATCAGTCAGAGGTTTATAAACAATGTTTCTCTAGGATTTTAAGGGATTTTGATGTTAGGTTTTGATTCTGAGTTCATTTGTTTTCCACCGTAGGCTGGCTGTCTGCATCCTCCTCAGTTTGTCTCTTTGATCTTTCAGTTTTGGGCTTGGGGCTTTGCCTCTCCACTTGTACATTCTTTATTGCTGACTCTGTGTATTTAAGTTCCTGTTTTTCTTCTCACCTTTCGTCAGACTGTTAACTAGCATTTGTGTTCAGATCACTTTCTCGTGTTCTCTCAGTGTTAAGTGTTTATTCCTAGCCTCCCAGTGCCCTTATCTACCCTTTGTTATTGTTCGCTGTTTAACCCGTTGATTTTTCTTAAGCCGCTTTCCCACCAGACACGAAATGAATTCTGCGCACGCCAGATTACGTTCAAAGTCAATGCAAAGATGCGAATACACGCGAAATGCATGTATTCGCGTCTTTGCATTGACTTTGAATGTAATCTGTTGTGCAAAAAATTTGTTTCGCGTCCAGTGTGAAAGCAGCTTTTGTCTGTCATAATTTCCTTACCTGGTGTCTCCTGATCCCTCTGACCTGACTGCGGTATTGATCTTGGACCTGTACATTGACTCTGCTTTGAAAGCTGTTCACTGTTGCCTGGCCTCCGCCTGTCCACCAACCACGATCTGCCTGTCCTCCACCGCCCAGTTTGCTTGTCATCTGACCTGTACTGTCAATAGCGCCTTCTCTGATTGTGCATGTGATCCTGCTTTTGGCTCCCACTGTTCTACCAGTCGTGAGATTTGGATATTTCGCCCTCTATAGTGCATAACATAATTAAAAGACTCAAGGAAACTTTTGAGGAATTTCTGTGTATATAGGGCAAAGGCGCTAGCCTAAGCTGAATATCTGTGATCTCCAGTCACTCAGAGGGAATTGCATCAAGAACCTTCATTTTTAAGTGATATAACTACATCGGCTCAGGATTATTTTGACAAACCTTTTTTCAAGTAGTACGATACATAGTTACTTCCACAAATGTCGGATAAAACTTGCGTATCGGAAGCCTTATTTCAACAGTGTCAAGAAGTGCGATGTACTGCTCTGGGGTCGAAGGCACCTGCAATTGGACCATCACACAATGGAAAAACGTGTTGTTGCCAAAAGAATCAATATTTAAGGTCCTTTTGGAGGAAATTGACCCCTACACATATTTAAAAAATACAATGCAAAACTGCATGTTGCTTGCATTAGCAAGGTTTGGCTACATAAGAAGGGGTATGGGTGCCAGCCTGGTCTGCCTGCCATTGCACTGTGTCCCCAATTTGGATTGTGTAGCACATTTTGAAACATGAAATACAAAAACAAAGACCCTGTATTTTTACGTCACCTGAGACGGAGTCTCAAAGTGACCTATTCTAATCGCCTTTTGTGTTTCGTCATCTGTCATGTGTCCGTAAACAATTTACATTTTTGGCTTCTTCTCAGAAACCGCTGATCCGATTTCAATAACATTTTGCAGGAACCTTCCATGGTCAAATATGCACCAAAATTGTGAATTATATGGTGCCCACCCCCAGGGGCTCTGAGGGGCGGGGCTAAAACTGGTCAAATTGCCTGAAATTTTAAAAATGTTCTTCTCCAGACCCAGATAGGCTGGAAAACAATACTCTTCATAGATGGAAGGCTTTTAAGGTGCTTTATCAAAATTGTGAACTTCATCACCCTCGAGCTCCATGTTTGCCCGTGGGGAGGGGGTGAAATTTACTATAATTTATATTGGAAATGATACTTTTGGGTATATTTTGTTTATTCTCAACTGCAAATCATTTAAACTTGATTGGTATTATAACCATGAGATGAAAGTTTTATACTCTGACATTTTTGACCCTGTCTCTTCCCCAGGGACTGAGGGGTGGGGCCCAAATGGAGTCATATTGCCAAAAATTTCAACCATCTTTTTCTCCAGACCAAGATATGCTGGAAACCAATACTCTTCATAAATGGAAGGGTCTTGAGGTGCTTTATCAAAATTGTTAATATCGTGGCCCCCAGCCTCCATGTTTGACCCTGGGGAGGGGGTCAAGTTTACTATACTTTATATAAAAAAATGATGCTTTTGGGTGTATTTGGTTCATTGACATCAATAACATCAGTTTTTATACAACTCAGGTGACCGTTAAGGGCCACGGACCTCTTGTTTCTCACCTAAAGACTTATTTTCAGGAGGAATGGGGCAAAACCCAGTAGAATCATTTAAATAGGTAAATACTTTACTATCCCAGTTTTCTTTTTGAAATATGTTGCAAGAAACAACATTGAAATATGTTGAAAAATTTCGAAGAATCAGTAAATGTGAAAATTCATCAAATGATTTGCTGTTTTATGATCTTCAACATAATACAAGTCGAAGATAGTTTACAAAGCACTGCTTTCAGCTCTAATTTTTTTTTAATTTAACCTTTCGACCCAACTTTTTCTGATTTGCGGTTGTTTATAGGCATACCTCTATTACTTCCATTTGAAGACTCCAGTGTAAAGAGTATTTAAGGAGTCTTCTGGGTAAAGTGTAGAAATAACCATAATAATGTAAAAACTAAGAAATAATCATACTCGACATGATTTTAACCTCATAAAATGTAGTATAAATAACATTCATTTTCCCTGTTTGTTTGTTGTTGCTTCTGTCCTATGACCTGCATTTTGAAATGGACGTTGTAATCTCACTGACTGCAAAACAAATCTACCTACGGGTACAAATAAAGCAACCTGAATCTGGACCTGAAATTGATAATTCATGCATATTTGACGGATGCACATTTATGTTGTAAATTCACGATTAAACTGCAACCCAAAGGTGCTCTATCTATTGGATTAGATCTTTTGACTTGGGAGAGTGCTGAAGTACACTGAAGTCATTGTCACCAGTCTTTGAAGACTTTAGCCACATGACATAGTGCATTATTGCGCGGGAGGAAGCCATTATGCGATGATATAAATGATTAGGGTATAAAAGGATATTAATGGTCAGAAAGAATACTTGAGTAGGCAGTGGAATTTTCGCAAGGATTGATTGGTATTAAGAGGCCCAGCTGGTGCCAAGAAAACATTCCTCACACTTGTACCACCACCAGTTGCCTGAAATGTTGACACAAGGTTGGTTTGGTCCATGGATTCATACTCTTGACACCTAAGTCTGACCCTGCCATCTGCATCACAGCGGACCAGGCTCAAACCAAATCATCATGAGCCATGGCACGTTCAAAGCCACTGACAGCACAGTTTTACCCCTTTGTCATTTGTAATGTGAACATTAAGAGTAGATCTTGACCTGCAGCTGCATGATCTTATTACATGCCATGCATGGCTACCACATGGTTAGATGATTGTTTCACTGCATGACCGAGCAGGTGTAAAGGTACTGTCAATAAAGCGTGGAAGTAAAGCGTGGAATATTCAGAATGCTTATGGAGTTACGTGGTTAATTGTCAGACGATTCCTTCATGCACAAAGCACACCCCCCCAAGAAAGGGAAACCCTGAGGCAATTATTATTATTATTATTATTTATTTTTTATTATTATCATCATCATCGTTGATGTCATCATCATTGCTATTCTTATTCTTGTTGTTGTTTAATTTCGCGGTGTTATGAATAATAATCATGCTCAAACGAAAAGAACTCTCATTCCTCCTGACGAAAGTAATCAAATATAATGATAAAAGGCTCTTTTTTACACAATCTTTTCAAAAATAAATGAGTAGGATCATAAAACTCCACCCTAACTTACCGTCAGATGTTCAAGATCACCTGCAACTAATTGGAATTACGCCTTCATATTGCAGAACACATTGCGTTATTACTGATAGTGAAGTAACAAATATAGCCTCACCTAATTCTTGTGAAGATCGGCGGTGCAGATTTAATATACTAAGAAAAACCGTGAAGCTAAAGCATCATTACAATAACAACACCACAAAAACAACTATTAGAGCATTTAGTTAAACCAAGTACAAATAGCCCAGGCCTGAAATGTAGGCCGACATATACATAGTTTTAAAAATAGCCTAATAGGCTAGTTAATTATTCCGTCTCATTTCTTGCAGAACAATAATGACATTGCACAGGCAGCACGAAGGTAGCTGATTAAACAAACGGCTAATTAAAGCAGGAGTCGATTAATTCGAAAGGAAGGATTGTCCTTCCTTTACGAAACAGGGTGTCCTGTTTCGTATAGTCGCCAGCAATGTCTGCTTATTTAAAACATGAAGCGCAGAGGGTTAGAGTGAAATGATAGGCCTATTTAAATCCGACACGTAAGACTACTGATAAAAAGTATAATAATAATAATAATGATGATGATGATGATGATGATGATGATGATGATGATGATGATAATAAGCTATTCTTATTATTAAAAAGACAACAATTAGCCTGTGTCAAGGCAGTACTTTCGTGTTCAAAGAGAAATATTTAATGCATGCAATCCGCAACTTGAAAGAGAAATATATTTTACAGTAATGCACGGGCTTATTTGGGTAAAGTAAAAAAAAATATATTTTTTAATCATAAATTTATCATTAAATCAAAAAGCTATGATCAGTTTTGGTCATAATTAAGAAACGCACGAGGCAGTAAGCGTTTACGGCAAGAAAGCACAGTGCCAATGAATTTCAAATAAACCAATAGCAATAAAACGGTCTGCAATAAAGCTCACAAATAAACGTTTATTTGCAATTCTTCTTTGTAAATTTTATTTAAACTTGGAAAATAAAATAGGTATGCAGTTGGAAATTGAATTCGCAATTGTTTGACTACAAGGCTAAGACTAAAAAGTAGGCTATGCCTGTGGAAATGTAAGCCAGCAGAGACCAAAAGGGATTATTAATGGTCAAATTACCGCGGTGCAGGAAAATCCTCTCGTTCCTCGTGGTTCGGCGTTTTATACATGAAAGGCTGCATTAATTATGATTGTCCACAAATTACTGTAATTCGTAATTTGGTAAATTAACTCGTATATACTGGCTACACGAGGGCAGTAACATTCTAATCCCGCCCTCTCTTCTAATTGGCCGCTACATTCTGTTTACTGCTTGACCATTTGATGCCCGTGAAACCACGGTCTTCCGGTTCACGGAGTAACTGTCAGTCATAGCAACAGCCCCACTCGCGGAGCTATGGTGCTTGGAGAGTCTGGATTCTGCGACTGTCTGGGAACGCGGAGAGAGGCTCGAAGCGCGGAATCTGTATGAACAATCGGAGAATATGAGCAAGGACGGAGCGCCATGCCGACCAGCACCCTTAAAATTCACAATTGATAATATACTAAATCTGAAACATAACGGAAAGGAATTTGCTGGTTGCCATTCTAAACACACGACTGCAACGGACAACAAAAATGATTCTCAAGAACTCGTAGACCACGAGATTACTCGCCGGCACGATAGCGACTACAGGCCGCTCAAAGCAGGTATGACTTTTTTCCTCGATCGTTTTTTTTAAGTTTAAGCTTTTAAAGCTGCAGTTTACTGTCAAAATTGCTTAGCAGCATGGGGAATAAAATATTTATTGATTCAAATCAAGCGACATTGCTACTCCGCCGTAATGTTTTCGCTGCATGGCACTAAATTAAGTCCTTATAGTCTGTGGGGATATTATACTGTTTTCTTGTCGCCATTTCATTTCACAGAGCAAGTAAGCACGGACTGCCATAACGCAACTCCACACGAACTGCTAGTAAGCAGAGAGGATGCTCGGAAGACCAATGACACATGTACGAGGACAGATGTTGGGGACAGCGGAGACGATGGATTTCCGAAGAACAAAATTAACAAGAAAAACAAAGTGATCGCGAAAAAGAAAACACGCACCATATTTTCCAAAAGACAGATTTTCCAGCTGGAGTCCACATTCGACATGAAGCGATACCTTAGCAGCGCGGAGCGCGCCTGTTTGGCAAATTCCTTGCAACTCACCGAGACTCAAGTCAAAATATGGTTCCAGAACCGGAGGAATAAATTAAAACGACAAATATCTACGGAACTGGAAGGACCTAGCGCTGTAGATCATTTTGTTGATGCAGGAAAACCAGTGCAACTTCCGACTCTTTATAAGGAGGGTAGCATTTTGGGGAGATGCTTATTACCGATGCCTCTTCCCATCGTGTACCCTGGAAATAGTACGCCTTACCTCTGTTTCTCGAACGCCAGTAAATATTTTAACCTTTTCGATGGAGATGTTGTCTGACTGCCATGGAGAGTCAGTCAGAGCATGCTGCAGTGGCAACGAGCAGTTCACAAAACACGTTTTTCCTCATTTCAGTGTTCCACTGCTAATCTGCAGTGTAACGAATCGGGTAGAGATATACAATTGAAAGGATGACGCCAAGATGGTGCCTGTCACACGCAAAGCATTGTGTCCTTGCAGATTCATGGTGCGATATGGACAATATTGATCAAGTTTGTATGCCATAATACTTTGTTTTATAGTTAAGCTTATAGTGTCGCTACCACGGCACAGTTGCAAATACAGAAACAAGTATACTGTTTATGGACGGTTCTTTATTAATTTAAAATAGCTTATTATAGCCTATCATTTTCATATCATTCCTGTTTACTTACTCTGAAGTTTTGTTATTATTATTATTATTATTATTATTATTAAATAATTTAACACCGCCAAAGATGGTTTGTTCTTTGCATGCATTTACATCACTCAATTTTTCTATGATTCTTTAAAATAATGCAACTTAGTATTTAAATGAATGTACAAAAAAGTTAATTTTGTTGTTTTTTTATATTTGAAGCATGTTTATTAAATTGTATGTCAATCGGAAGTATATATATTTTTTCTTGCATTGCGCCTAATACTTAACACTTTTGAGACTATCTTGAAAATATTAAACCATTCATTTTTTTTCAGCTGAATCAAACCTGAACGTTAAGATTGTGTTTCTTCATTTCAGGCTTATTTCCACAAATTGCATGTCTGCTTTAATGTATCGAATGAGATTAATTATTATGGCAAATTGATAGACTATATTTGGTCAAGTTTGGCGATCCTGTTTGCCTTTTTTACGTTATAGCCTAAACGTCAAGAAATCATACAAATACTAAAACGGCGACGTAAGATCATTTTCCGACGGTTACATGAATGCGGAAAAACTTGGCGCTGGATACCTAGAACCTCAAAATCTATCTCCGAAGATAACTGGTCTAAAAATGACGCGAGGCTAATGAGCCATACGTGCAAAATGCAAAATGGCTTTGAATCAGTTTGATCGAGGCTACCTTCAAGTTGCGCGTGTTCGGTTACGTAGCCTATATGCATTTATTTAATGCATTAGTCAAAATATGTGTTTACTCAGATGTGTGACGTCGTTCAGAGAGTGGGATATATTAAGTTTACAAGCTTAAAAAGGCTTACTTCCCTTAATGTTTCACAAAAAGGCTAGAGCTTTATATATCACTGCATTGCGATCTGGTGTGGATGGAATAAATTGCAATTTTACACCAATAGCAAGAAAAGGAATTTATTTCACTAGTTAAAATGACTATGAATTCAATAATGTAAGGCAGCGCAAGTGGCACTGCGGGCTGCATCAGCATTTCTGGGTCAGCGGATCTTGACGAAATGGTTCCCACGGCCGTTTTTATGTTCCACCCTGGCTTTTTCAACCACTTCAAACGTTTAATCATTTCAGTTTATTTGTATTTACTGTACACTAAACAGTCTTCCCTTGGAGTGACGGTAAGCCAATCCGTTAGTTAGATCTGGGCAACTTAGAAGCACGAAACATTAAGGTTTTTTCCCCCCCTTCCTATTCCATGCATGTGTCACACTTTGAAAAGTCAAATTAAATTAATTTCTAAAGGTCAGTGAAGATCTTTATAATACCACTTCCAATTGTATGGTAATTAAGTACTGGAATACAGACATTAACCAAAAGAAAGAAAAAAAGAAATTAAAATTAAAAACTAAGAACGTCCACAGGGCGTTTAAAAAAATACACTGGTAGAGCTCATATTCCAACTCCTAAAACAGAATGCTCAGCTGAGTGGGTTGATATAGGATCACTGGAGTTTATGATTAAAAAATCTAAAATAAAAAAAAGAAGCCACATGGCCAGTCATTAATTAATGTTATTTGTACGACTTAATAGCAATGTAAAAATAGCCTACCTTATCGAGGCATGAAAATAAATTATTCTCCTTAACTAATCAACAAAAGCTGCATATTGTAATGATTACAAAAAAAATTACAAAAATAATAATAATTACAAAAAGAAAAATTGTGATACATTTTTGAAGCGTAGGACAACCATGCGTTCACAATTATATAGTATAACCTTTTTTTATTCTTATATTAAATTGGATTCTAGTAATCGTTCATATGAATTAATTATGAACTTGTGGTTGCTAATAACAGCAGAATTAGTTTCAGGTGGATGGTACTGTGCTAGTTAATTTTTTGTCTGTTATACTTTAAACATTGTCCAGAAGAACCAGAATGAGTATACTCACCAGTGTCTTTTGATTATGGATAGTAGAAGGGTGGATTTTTTTTTCTTTTTTACTATTGTGTGTCACCAGAGCGCCAAAATTATGTTAGACTGTTGATGGAACTAAATTAATAAGCATGTACAACCTCAAATCAGAGAACATTAGGACATTATGCAAAATTAAAAGTGAAAGCAGTGGTTTTCAAGTTACAATTGACTTGCATTACACTGAAAAACACACACCAGCACATTATTTTAGGTTTCAGCGCATACATTTTATTTATTTTTCACAATTGAAACTAACCTCATTTCTATTTTTTGCAACATATTAAAAAAAGCTGGGATAGTAAAGTATTTATCACTTTGTAATGTTGCTATTCCTTTTTAATAACATTTAATAAATGTTTGGGGACTGAAGACACCAAATGATTACACGTTTTTGGTGGTTTAGGTGTCATTTTTCCTCGAAACTAGTCCTGTGATTTGCAACAGTTTGGGGTCACTGTTTTCACATTTTGTCCATCAAAATGTGCCACAAGTTGGGACTGTGGGCAGGCAAGTCTAGCGCCCCATCCTCCACATACACAGCCATGTCTTGGTAGCAGGCGCAGAATGCAGTTTTGCCTCGTTTCGTTGAAATATGCATGGGCGTCCCTGGACAAGAAGACTTAAAGGCAACACATGTTGCTCCAAAAAACTTGGTGTTCTCTTTTGAATCAATGTGCCCTCACAGAGGAGCAAGTTATTCTTGCCAAGGGCATTGATACAACCCCATACCATGACATGGCTTTTGAACTTATTGCTGGTAACAGTCTGGATGGTCTTTTTTTTTTCCTTTGGTCTACAGTACATGGAGTCCATTTCTTCCAAAAAAGACCACTCTTCTGACCACAATACATTTCGACTGCGTGATGGTTCATCAAAGATGCCTCTGAGCCTTAATAAGTCGACGGCACTTCTGAACATTGTTAACATTAAGCAGAATTCCCAGATGTAACTGCATTTTGCCGTGCTGGATGCTAGTGTAGTACTTGACAAAGGTTTGCCAAAGTAAGAGGTTATATCACTATAGAGTGGCAGTTCTTGATGCGGAGACATCTGAATGATTTAAGATCACAGGTATACACCTTAGGCTTGTGTCCTTTCCCATCATGCATTGGAATTCTTACAGATTTCTTCACTGTAGAATATCCAAATCGAAATTTATCTTTCCTCGGGGAACATGCACTGAAAAAAGCTGAAACGGTTCCACAAATCTGAGTTACACAATTTCAAACTAATTGGATTAATTTATTAGGCCAAAAGTGTAAGAATTTAATTGGAAGTTACTTGAAACAGTTGTGTCGAACTACGTCTGTTTTTTATAGGCCTATATTGCCTTGTCCCAACTTGTTTTGAAATGCGTTGCAGGTCTGAATATAGGAATGGATGCATGTTTACAAGAAGAACAAAGCTGACCAAAAATAAAAAAAATAAAATCTTGTCTGCATACTGCCTGCAATGAAATACCAGTCAAAGGAAATGTAGAAATGAAGGCTGCCTGTTTTTATGGACGATTCAATTCATCCTGACTTTATCAGAGTTAAGGTAGTATTTTGTAAATCTAAATGCTCTGTGTTCGTAACTGTGATCTCTCAAAGGCACTATCATGTCAGGATGTTCAACTTTTGATACTGGCTGGGACATTAGGACTTGCTGATGAACAATTGAAGTACAGGGGATTCCCTTACAGTGTACATTTATAAGTTCTTTTACACTATATTTATCTGCTTGAGGACAGTCAATAGAAAACTACTCAGAATAAATTAATGTAAAACAGCACAAGTGAGCCTTCAAAAGTTTATTTGTGCTCTGACTACAATTGATGAGAGCTGCATTGTCCCCCAATTTTTTTTTTTGCACAATTTTGTATAATTTGAAGATGGAAATCTAAGTGTTTAATGCAGCCGGACGACAAAATTGATCAACTTATTTGGCATTTTAACAGTCCTTCGATGATATCGTTGTCAAGAATAGCCATGTAATAATGGAGCAACTCATTAAGAAGGGGATGTGTGACATCACACACTGTAGGTCAGTCCATGACTCTGCATTTTTCTGGCTTTGTCTTCCGCAAATGTGCCAGACAGCTAAAGAAAATAAAGTGCACATTTTCACATTTTCTCTGTACGTTTTTTTTTTAAATGAAGTGGCATTTCTAAATTATGGAGGAACCCTTCGTATAGTTCTCTGTTGACTGGTGATTACTATCTTCCCCCAACATCCAGATGACTCCAAACCCACATATTTTGGAAGCATAACTTCAGTGGTGCACCGCCAAAAGAATAATGGCTTCATCTTGAGCCAGGATGAACGGAGCCACTGTAATGCATCAATTCAATTTCTTACATACGTTTGTATAATTTTCTCAATGAGGCAGTGGAACCTGTAATTGGGCAGGTTGCTCCCAGTAAATGCATTTCTATTGTGGCATCAGGGGAAGTCCCAAGGTTGATGCACTAATGAATAATGTATTCAATTATTTATTTATTTATTTTTTTGATGGCCACTTAAATTTTGCACCAAAATATTAAAATGCATTTTTCCGTGCACTTTCAGCTTTTGAAATGACCCAAATGCATTGAACCAGAAGACAGTGCTCCCAAGATATTGTTGCAGTCCCAGGCAAAATCGCAGTAACCTTTGCGGAAAATAACCTGAAGACAGGAAAACAAACAGTGTTTGCATATGCAGATGTACTCCTTACATGAGGTCATTGGGATTAAATGGCTGAGAAACTATACATGTCTCAATTAGGAACGTGACCTTTTGACCCTTTGGTCCATTTTAGAAACGAAGTACTGCCATTACCCTCCTTCAGTTCCCAGACAAAGCCAATAAGATTACGCCACT
Source organism: Gymnothorax reevesii (assembly GCA_029721435.1). Taxonomy (NCBI): domain Eukaryota; kingdom Metazoa; phylum Chordata; class Actinopteri; order Anguilliformes; family Muraenidae; genus Gymnothorax; species Gymnothorax reevesii. Next base: position 25,332,325 of record CM056589.1, read on the forward strand.
CTTTTACCAAACAGTCATCTAAAAATTCTGTTACAAAATACATTTAAAATTTTGAGACAGAGAACCAGCCCATTTTGCATTAACTGCTAGGGTACCCCTGTAATCCCATGTGGGTTGTATTACATTCATTTTATTCTATTCAGTCATCATTTTTTTTTTTTTTTGTTCCTCATTAATTGTGCACTTTTGTCAATGCTGCAGCCCCTTCGTTTAACAGCAGGACGTCCCAACTCTAAACTCTAGCCCTCCAATCTAAATCCAGCACTGGTTTTCTTGCTTTCCAGGGAATTCAGTGAACAGTTATTGCTACTGATAGGCCAGACAGGCATCACACCTGACTCCCAGGTAAAGGGAGAGCAAAAACCCAGCAGTGATCAGGTTTCTATGGTAACACTTCATGAATTTAGTTTTTTTTAACCCTTAAAGCGCTAAATACGAGTAGTGTTGCTCAGTGATGTAATTCATAGCTGTTGAAAACCTATGATCTTGTGACTTGTTTAAAAGAGCTCCCAGGAGCTCTTTTAAATAAGTCGCCACATAATAGGTTTTCAATGGCACAAGACAATTTATCATTTTTAGAACATTTCAGCGCTCTAGTTAATGTACTGACATACAGAGGATTTTGTACATTGAGGTTGTTGCAGAACTGGTACGTTGGGATGGGAAGGTAAGGGAGTAATTCAAAGGGCCCTAAATTATAGAGGTCCTCAAAATTAACATGGGATTTTTCGGCTGAATGTGAGATATTTCAATGCAGCCTGAAATCCTCAGTGATACTCCTGGTGTTTATAATCTGTTTTATTGTGCAAATATTGCTTTGTGATCCTGATACAAACTGACCTACATGCCAAATACAGATTTCACAATCACGGAAGATGCGTTATCAAAACCAAGAAACAAAATTTTGTATTGAGCACAAGTTATGTGTTTATATATATAAAAAATTGATTGACATTGATATGATGAAAGGACCAATCTTCATCTCAGCGACAGGACTGAAAATTCAACCATCGCTGCTGAATGAAAGGGACAAAGATTATTTGACCTCCTTTGAAAAACAACCCTTCAGAGGGGAATTCAAACAGGTCCACGGAGAACCGGAGGGGAAATGACCAAAAATCAATAAGAATACCCCTTATGACTCGCTGCCAGCAGACAGTTCCTTACATAACATATTTACCCCAAAATGTATGGTGTTTATCTAAATTCATTGTCCTAAAAATGTGTAAACAGAGCTTTTCCCCACAAAATCAAATCAAACTGCAGTTTGTCTGCACTGGTTTATAAAAATGCAACCACATTGCAGAAAACACCTACAATTTTTATCTTAACTCATATACAGTAAAATTGCACCCACATTCATTTTCCAGACAGCTATCTTAATATCATGTATATGCCTTTCTCGTTATAGATAGAACTGGGTATCAATCTCAAGTGAATTAATGACGAAGACAGAGCAACACCGGAGTCGCTAAGTGGAAAAAGCTGAAAGAAAGACTGCAAAGGGCCAGGTCACGCGGTAACGGAGTTACAAAATTGGTGTACACTGAAGAAATTGAAATTTGGATCAAAGTAAAAGAAAATTGCGTCAGCTTGTTACAGCTAATTTTTTTAGTTTTACTCAATTGAAAAAAATTTAACAAAGGTAATTTTTTTCAATTGAAAAAAAACAAAAAAATTAACTGTCACAAGTTGAAGCAATTTTTTTTACATTGATCCAAAGTCTCAATTTTTTCAGTGTATTTTGTATCATAGCTCCAAAAATAAGTAACAGAGAGTTACAATTTAGATGGCTTTGTGTAGGTCTTCCCTAGAACTACAAATAACAAATAGCTAATTTTGTTCATTTGATTTATTTTGGGTGAAAATGGCAAAAAATATTGGTCAGTAGTTAGAATAACTCCAATAATTACAATAATTTTGCAACTCCATTATCGCGTGGCCTGGCTCCAAAGTGATTTGGTTTCACTGTTGGTTCTTGATGTTCATTCTTGCGGTGTATCCCTCATTATGGAGAAATTGAAGGGCGAACAGTCAGTCACAACTTACTGAAAGATAGCAATTCACAACTACACTACCCATAATGCATTGTGCAATGTCTGAGGTTGTAGGCACATAAAAATATCTTTTAGATACACATAAAAAGAAGGCATAACCATATTTACATTGCTTATTTGAAAGACACTATGAGGGCAATTCATTCGTTTAGATCTACACATACATAATGTTCCTGTAATTGGTATCACATGGCCTGTTTTTGCTCCTGGTTCTCTACTGTGGCTTGGGATTGAGAGAAAGGGAAAGATTATGTCACCAGAGGAATCAAACTCCTTGAAGCTATGGCTATTTTGTAAGCTGGAATGACACCAAATGTCAGCGATTAAAGAGTAACAATAATGACTGTTGACTTGGGAAATGTTGAAAGTTGAATGCAAAAACCTCAAAAATCATACAAAACTTTTCCATATGTTCATATGTTGACATACTCACCCAGCAAAGATACATAACACATAGACAAAGTGATTCTTCCAACAAATAAACAGTGCTCTGAACAACATCTTTCAGCTTGCCTTTTATGGGAAAATGTCTTCAGTGTTCTTCTATTGTGACATCACAGCTCGTAGCGATTGGTTGCATTCAGGAAGAGTGGGGGGAAAAAAACAGTAAATTCCTCCTCCATTTTATTTCATTGTCAAGCAATGGCTTACGTGGGAATAGCATGGTTCTGAGGACTTCTGGTTAAAATCGTAGTATGGTGAAAAAAGCCATGCAGCTACAGAATGTGAGACAGAGATTCATGTGCAGAAACGTCATTTTGGAGCATATAATGAGAGGCAGTTACGCTCCTCATAGCTCTCAAATACAGCAAAAATACCTAACATAGGGAATCAACACATTATTTTCACGTACATTACCAGATTTCAGATAATGTCTGACAGTTGAATGTATGTACCAGGGCGCTAATGGTTTATAAATCTATAAAACAAATGCACACAGGCCTTGAATATATTTGCCACAATGTTCTGAGAAGCCGTTAACATAGCAAAATAAAAAAATACATACATGTACTCTATTTAGGACCACCAGTCTGCATTCCATATTTATTATTCTTTAATTAACTTTCTTTCACGTCAATCTAAACCCTTATACCTCAAGAACGACTGTATTTAAGCGCACTTGTGCATCTGCAGCCTGAGTCACGGGTGTGTGACTGCGCCCAGTTTCGGAGCAGACAGCGTCAGGCGCAAGTTCAGGGGAGAAGGTGGCGCGGTGTCCGGAATATTGAGTTTCCTTCAGCAGTCTATTAGCTCCCCCATTAATGTTCGCGATCTGTTAATGGTCAGAGTGCGGGCGCGAGCCAGCAGACTTCCTGTCTCTGCTGGTGCTCCAAACACCGGCCGTGTTAACGCCGGGTTAGGCTACCTTCTGTCGCCAGGCAAACCGCGCTCAGACTCAGGTCCAAATGACCTTCAGTCTCTCTTTACCAGTTGTTTTTGGAGTTGTTTTGCCTCGGCGACTGTCTTGGGGGTAAGGGGGCCGGTGAGGGAATACAAAAATCTATTGAAGGCCTTTACCTGATCAAAGACCTTGGGTATAAAGACTCACCATCTGCACGCATTTAGAGATATCAATGACCGGAGCGCATAATGGATGTTTTGTACCACTTATTGATTAATGTCGCTGGTAGCTATAAAAGACACAGCATACTATTAATGCGCAGTCTTGAATTTCGCGAAGTTACTCGACGCTGTTGGCTGTTCCAGATTTCGTCAGCGTTCTTTTTTTCCGCACAGCTCGAGGCTCTCGGTAACTGTCAACACCTCTCTGAAGTCTGACAAATAATATGCTCTGTGAGCACATGGTTCCAATTCAAAGCTGAAGTGGCACATTTTTCAGTGTACTGCCTGGCATCAAAATACCAGAAAAAGAAACCATGATACTTGTAGTCACAATGATTAATTTTATTGAAGTGGGCAGAATAAATAAGTGGGCATCTATGTTACCAGTCAACCTCAATATTATCCATGACAAACTCGCACCACATCATAAGGGAAGAGTGGCCAGATACCTTAACATTCCGATAAGCTGAGCCTCTACATTCTAGAAACTCTAACTGAAAAACGTGGCCTATAACCTACAGTAAAATTAATGAAATATTTCACAAAATCATAAAAAAAACTTCCAGTGTGGTTGCCAATAAATCATATTTGCAACTACCTGAATTCTTAGGCAACAATTATCAGTGTATATATAGAGGCACCATTCATAAATGAGCATCAATTGACATGAGCTTTGTAAAAATGTTTTTTCCATTCACTTAAAAAAAAAATGCAGTTGGCTCACTGCAACAGCCCTACAGTTCAAAATAATTTCATATTTTGCTATGCACAATTTCAGGGCAGTTTATCTCTACACCTAATGCGCGATTTTATCGTCTAACTTGAATTCTGATAGGTTGTTTGGGTGCTGGAATTGTGGCTCCTAAAGTGCCCTCTGACAGTCACTGGAGACAGCTCATGTTTCGGATATTCAGCCATCGAAGCGTGGCTTCCCAAAAACCGCCTCTTCGCTCAGTCTGCACGCGACTGGCTTGTAACGGAGCAGTGAAACACGTCCATTTAGTAACCGTCAGCAGACAGTGCGAGGGCGCACGGACACACATACTCTCCCACAGAATACACATATGCATGTACTCACGAAAATACCAATACAATTTTAATATGTCATTTATTTGCGAATGCATTATAGTGTCTGCTTGGGGCCAATACACTAACTAGTATTTGAACTTGAGTATTTACACCAAGAAGTTTTAGCAGTCCAAAATCAAACCACAGCAGGCCTATATATAGAATCTCTCGCAAAAACAATGGCAAGACTTGCTTAACTTTTTTTGTGCTGAATACAAATTATGCCATTTTTTCCTGTTGCGCAAGAGCCTATTAAAGGCTTTATAACTCAGTATTTGTGTCACAGAGACTATGGAAAATTATTCCAGTGAGGCAAGACATTTGAAAATTCAATTACAGAATTATTTAGCAACCAGCCATACCCGTGCTCTGCAGGGAGTTAATTGTGACCAATAATCCTAACGAACAGTGATGTCACCCCTCGTCATGGTAACAAAAAGCAAAAATGGATAAAATGGCCCAAATTTCAGTAACAGGGCGAGTTGGTTCGATCCCACATTGCAGAAGACAGAGGCAGGCTTGTTTAGAACGCATATACCAGAAGGTGTGGGGATCCGTCGGACGGTTTGGGAGGAAATGCATCGCAAAGGCTGGGCAAACTGAGAATTACTAGATAGATTAAATTTCAGAATTTACAGACGCTGGTGTCTGTATCTGCACAAAGGGGTTTTAATTCAGTCAAGGTCGGACAACATTGTTCCATCAGTGAAACTGTTTTATGAAATTATAAGACAGCTGATGATTCCACATAACTGTCGAAATTGGGGGGGGTTTGGAGGGATGGGGGTTGGAGAGAAGAAGCAACAATGTGGGGATATAGAAGTATGTTCTGGGGTGTAGTAAGTTTTTTCAATGTAATATTAGAATGCGAACATGGGACAGTTATAATGCCTCAGCAGTATTCTCATAAAGGACAAAAAAGGGTTGCAAACAAATGAACACATTTTGATGTACTATTTGTATCAATTTTAATATATTGTGAGCTCATTACATATTTTCACAACCGAGCAGCTTGTATTGCAACAACATGTATAGCCATTGCGGAAAGCAACCTAGCAAGTGCTTGCTTGATCACAGTCAATGGAACTGTTCATCCAAAAATAAAAATTCTGGGTTACACTTTACTTGAAGGTACCGTCATAAGAGTGACATGACACTGTCATAACTGCTACATGTGTCATGTAACTGTTATGACAGTGTCATGTCACTCTTATGACGAAGTTGCCATAATCAAGACAACCCAAAAAATGTCAACTTGTCATCTCAAAAACCGAATGACACTTAATGACAACGTTTATGACATTTACATAATGTTTATGACACGTTCATGACAGGTTCAAGTCACTTTTATGACGATACCTTAAAGTGTTACCAAATTCTGTCATTAGCTACTTACCTCCATGCCAGCTGAAACACGGATGAAGACACTTAATCCATGAAACAAATTATGCGTTTCCCAGTAAAATTCGTTGCAGCCTTCTCCGAAACAACTGAAATCAATGGAGAAGAATTATTTAGCATTCTTTAGAGTTCTTTAGAGACCAAACTGACTATAAAATTACTCTATACAGCTTGTACAGCATAATCCAATCTCCTGAAGTCAAACAATCACCTTGTGACTGGAAAATGTATTACATTGTATTATATTATAATTTTGAGCAAATTTTTATGGCAGCAATCTATATATATATACATATATATATATATATATATATATATATATATATAATTTATTTATACCATGGTCTGGGTGAATACTTTTTTCTGATTGGCTGGCAGGTATGCATTAAAACCGTGGAACCGCACAGGTAGTTCGGCTACGGTCGTTTCACCATTCTAAATTCATCCACTTGCCAACTTGTAACCCTAGCAACGTTAAACGTGGTATTCGGCTGGGTACAACGGAAACCTAGCTGCTAATTAATCTCCCGTAAATTTAGCGGCGTCATACAAGTTGCGTCCAGCGGGGCGGTTAACTTAGGTACTCAAGCGATAATGACCGGAAATATTATAGCAGCGAAGTAATCAGGCTTTATTCATGAAACGATTGTAATTGTGCACAGTTACAAATGAAGCTAACCTGTCCACTTCATGTGTCAGCTACTGCTGACAGTTCGCTAGCTACGTGCTATGCCAGCAGACTGATTTCAGCTCGCTGACTGCGGAAACCGTCATAAGTTCATTGTAATTGTGGGTAGCAAGTTAGCTACAGTCTGCATAATCGCACATAATGTTGCGTTGTGCATAATCTCCATTTTAGCTGGAATCCGTTATCAAATCAGCTAGTCAGCGGATTTAAGCGAGTGCAAAAATAATTCTCTCTCCATGAACGTAAGATGAACTGAGATAGCTGGTTCAATTTAACTTGGCCTATAGTAGGCTATTGGGTATGAGAAGGCGCGGCGCCTCTTTAATGATTACCAGCTCTGTTTTTTTTTAGTGCAAAACTTTCACCAAAATTTCTGAATGCTGCGATTTGATATTGCTGGCAAATGGCCATGGTATAAGCGGGATAATTAACTCGAAGGTGAGCATTCCACGGTTTTAATGCTCTTCGCGGAGGCAACCAGGAGGTTATTTGCCTCCGCGTCGTGCATTAAAACCGTGGAATGCACACCTTCTCGTTAATTATCCCTAACATATATATATATATATTTTTTTTTTAATAAGGTTCGCACTTGCCTATAGCTGTATACAGCCACCTAACTTCAAGGATCCAAAAATAATGAGCAAACTATCATTCATAAATTGAACCATCATTTTTAAAACTTGCTTGCAAATCCCGTTTGGGACTCTGATCACTCATCAGACATGGAGTTTCTTCCCTGATGATGTACAGCCAGGCCTTCACTGCCATCTCTTGAGTTCCTGCTCGTTCTTGGGGTGTTTTGCCCTGAATTTTCCAGTGAAAGTGAGATGTATGCTCATCTGGATTCCGGTCAGGTGATTGACTTGGTGTCACACAACACTCCACTTCTTTGCCATAATAGTCTTTGGCAGCACTTACAGGATTCTTCAGTTCACTGGCCATCTATGGTGAAGTGGTATCCAATGAGTTTTGAAACATTTGACTAAATTTTGGGATATCCTACAACCCAGTGGTCTCCAGCCCTGTTCCTGGAGAGCTACCATCCTGGGGTACGTTTCTCAAAAGCATAGCTGCTAACCATGTGAACAACTTACAACTTAGTTGCAAATATAGTTAGCCACTATACTTTTGGGAAGCGTACCCCTGTAGCATTTGCTCCAACCCTAATTTTGCACACTTGATTTGGTAAGTTAGCAACTCAAGATCTTTAACTGAGAAATGAGCTGTGCTTTGCTTTGGTCAGAGTGGAAAACATCAGGATGGTAGTTCCCCAGGAAGAAGTTTGGAGACCACTGCTATAGCCCAATTCAATTCAAAATTCATCCCTCTGTTTCTGTCAGCAGTCATTTCACCAAATAAATACAAGAGAACCAGTTCCATTGGCAGCCATGCATGCCTACATCTGACCAGGGTTCGCTTCAGACAAAAGGCAGTTCCTTCCCTTCTCAATATTTCCTTCTCTTTATTCTGGTAAACTTAATCTTTGCCTTGTCTGTACGGAGAAATTTTCTTTAATTTTTATATTTAAGGGCATTTTTAATATTTTTTCTTAGTCGAACTTCCATTTTTGACACTGAGATCTTGAACATCCCGAGGCAAACCCTCTGTATTTACTTTAGTGAAGTCCTCTCTTGATTTGCATGAAAACAAATAACACTTTGAGTAACTCAGTCGGAAAACTGAACATTCTTTTTTTTTTTTTTACATTATTCAATGTCAACTCCAAAGTGCTGTACTAGACAGCTAAAATAAAAATAACAAAAACTGTCAATTTCCAAATATTTATAGACCTGACTATGTATATGGGTCAATGACAAAAGCTTTATTTAAAATAAATCTTTAAAAATGTACAGAATACATTTATTTGAAGTTGGAAGAGTGTGTTTAAACAAGTCTTTATGGTTGCACAACATCGACAGGGTTTTAGTACACTTTTGCAATTTCACCAGCCAAAAAATGTCAGGTGGCGCAACCAAAAGTTTCTTGGAAAAAAACACTCTTCCCTCTTTTTTTTCTTCGTGATTTTTTTAGTAAGTATACCTGAGAGTGTCTACTCTGCCTAAAACAGCTCTATTTTGTAATTAAGCTGGATATTAAAAGTAACTTATGAATTCTTTATTGTAGGGGGCGGGTACTTTGGTTTTCGAAACAATTTAAGAAGAATTAAACTATTAAACTTTGCTTATTTGAAAGGCTTTCAATATCAAATTAAGCCCCCATATTAATATTATATGAATTCATATTTTAAATTACATATTTAATAAATTTCACATACTGTTAACTTGCTTGGAGGGTTGCGCCACCTGATATTTTGAGGTTTTGAGATGGCAAAACATAAAATATATATAATTTTTACGAGATTCATGGTGACATCATTTACTCTTCTTGTTCAGGCAATGACATATGACTTAGCAAAATATACATAAGATAATGCAAATCATTGTCTTTGAATGATGGTAATGATTCACAATATTCAGGAACAAGAATACATATAAAAACCCTTCCTTCTTCCTACCGCACCGCTCTTAATGAAAAAACACACACGGACGCACGCACGCACGCACGCGCATCAAAATGGTAATTTATTTATTTTGTTCATTCACAATTAAAGTAATTAATCAGAGGTAATGCACCAGCGTACCTCACCGTCGCTAATGTGCCTCAGTGATGTCTCCCTAAAAGCACTCAGTTTGCCTAAGAAGCTCACAGTCCCTAATTATGGCCTGTAAGCCATGCATCTGAGGTTTCTATTTGTACAGAGCATTGATTGAGTTTCAATGTGAAGACTCTATGGCAGGCTAATACTATTCTGGGCAGGTGAGACAGTAAAAGCTAAACCACAGTATCAGTGATACAGTCTGCCTCCATATGGCTCTGGATGAAACTGATTAGAGGCACAGGAGTATAGAGGCAGAGGTACAGTGTGGTTGAATCACCAAGAGTCTCAAAACACAAAGTCACATGATCACAAATCTAAGAGTACACTCACTAGCTGTCTTTAAGTATGGACACCTAACTTGCATGCCAGAACTCAAGCAAAGAAACAAACACGGATTCAAACCAGCTACAAAAGCAGAGAAAGTTGCCACCTGTGACTGATGGACAATGCAAATCTGAAACTGTCATACCTCATATGCAATGCCAATGAGCTCAAAGTGTCGGTCAATTCATGGGATGCTTGGTTAACGGCTTCCGCAATGAGGAACACGGCCGACTTTATTTAGGGTTGTATGTGCATAATAGTATGCGTAGGCCTACTAAAATATTAGAAATTATGTTCAATTCAAATCTGAGATTTTGACATAAAATTTTTACCACCTTTCCTCTTACTGCGGTTGAATTGGGCGTGGTTTTCTTAGTGGGTTATTACATAATAATGATAATGATAATAATAATAATAATAAGTCAAACTACAGGTAACTAAAAAAAGAAAAAAAAAAAGCTCCGTCATTTGTCCCACCCAGAGCCATGTACTGGTCCCACCCCTAACTGAAATTATAAAAGCTCTCTGCTCCCACCAGTTGGCCTGAGCCCAAGAAATATTGTCTCAATGTAGCCTGTTTTGCGATTGATTACTCAACTACATTTTGGTTCCACTTATGTATCTGTCCGTCCGTTTGTCCGCGTATTTGTCTATCCCCCGCTATTTCCCCTATCGTATGTTTGTATTAGCTCCATTCAAAACGCACCAGTAAATGATTTTCTGAACGAGACGTGTGCTCGTGGAATGGTACTTCTGCCCTGGCTCGAATGTCTCATGCTGCATTCAAACCAGCTTGTGAAAATGATGTTTCTCAGAACACAAGCGGTGACTTGAGCTCAAGTCACCTTACAACCTGTGATCACAAGCAGTGAACTGGTGGTTAGTTCGCCGGATCAATCTTCACGACTCGTGAGCAAAACGAGGCCAGACGAATACATTCTGGGCTAAACAGAAAAATATGTTTATTTCATGTTTGCTGTATCAAATATTAAAAGGAGCAACTTATTATGAACCTTTATGTCCCAGAGTTTGTTGTATTTCCATATCACAATGTTTCTGTCGTTTTGTCATTGGGAGGGAACTTAATATACTCTGCCAAAATAAAACTTCACACTCGTTTGGAGGTCGATAAGTTGAACATACACCATCTTTAATGAGTACAGAATTAAATAAAATCATTATTTAAAACCTCATTTCTTGTATCATAAAAATAATGTCCATAATGTAACCAGTTCCACCGGAAATGCTACGGAAATGTCCAAGAGTAAAGATGGTAAGTTACAACTTAAATAAGAGCAGTGCGCAGGCGATTATGTATGGTTTGGGCAGTCACATGACCGCTAAACAATTCATTCCTAGTGGACGTTGCAGTGACAAATCGATTATGCAAATGACGTAAGACAATTTGTTGGTCTTCTGCTTTTGACGTCACACGTGGGCTACCAGAACGAGGTCGGTCAGCTGTGGTGCCAGTTTGTTGGAGACGTGTCCGAAGATCATGGATAGTCCATCAACTGCATCCCATAAGCCTTGCAATGTCAGTGACGGATGTTTCCGTATTCAGCATGCCAATGGCACGTTCACGCTGAATGTTTGACAGCCATGGCATTGAAATTCAACAAATGATTAACTGTAAAAACTTGTCTTTCCGAGATGTCACTCTAACGTGCTAACGTGAGCTCAGGTGCATATCTCTCATATGGTCACGTGACTAGGAAGACGAGAAAACATGATTTTAGCTTTAAGTACACTCGCACCTGCTTCGTACCGGTGCACGTCAGAGTTGATGTGTGTCATGATGTCTTTGACAACGCATTTACCCCTAGTGATAATAAAAACTCTTTTATTAAAAGTTTCAAGAAAATATTTACAAATTTATGAGTGTGAATTTTCTTTTTTGGTATATTTTGATAGCTTAATTATTGCCCATGATTTCGCCCGTGACAGACTGGCAGCAAATGAACGTTCTCCATGTGTGTCTTTTTCGCAACCGATTGAGTGGCAAGCTAATTACGATACAATAATATTGTACAGTGCTAGCTAACGTTACTGTACCATCAGGCTGCCGTTGGGGTGCATCCCTGCTAACTCTGAATTTTAGCAGAGATGCGCTAACTCGGTTATAATAAAAACAGCAAAGGATTTTACAAAATACCATTCCGTAACTGGCTGGACAGTGTTTCCAGATGGCAAAGGTTCTGCTTCGTCTTATTCTGAAGCTGCTAGCACACTGGACGCAAAAAGAATTTTTCGCAAGACAGATTACATTCAAAGTCAATGCGAAGAAATTCGTTTCGCGTCTAGTGTGCGAACGGCTCTCAAACATATAGGGTTGGACTGTGACCCTTGCGCCATTGCTGCGACTAATGCTCATGGAGCCAGTGAAATGTCATTCATATCGAGGGAGTGGCCAGTCACACTATCTTGAGAAGTAGAATGAATGGCAAAATGAGCCGCTTTTGAACTAGGTTTCCGAATAGTTATGAGTGTTACTTTTCCCTCAGTTTTTTGTAGATGCTTACTGAGACACTCAACTTTGATATTATGCGTGAATTTTTGCTATGTCAAAACAAGTTTCCAGAGGCTTTAAGCCTCAATTCTGCTCAGCAACATGCATGCGCCCATTTCCTGCTCATGACGATCCATACAGTGTCAGCCGCAGAACACCATCTTGTCATAATAGGGTCACTGTACATGCCAGCTTTCGGATTCACCCAGCAGCAGAGCCCCCATATTACTTATCGAAGTCTTCACTGAGGATCATGGGAAATTCAGTTGTTGGTTTGGGTACTCTGAGGATCAGAGTAAAAGAAGCATCAGAAATTGCTAATTACACCTCGTGAATTCTGCAAAATTAAAATGTCTGTCAAGTAACAAAAAAACTAAATTGTGACTGAGGCCCTAAATGCTCGCATAGAGCACTTGTGCCAGCAGCCGGGCCTGATAAGGCCCTTCATGTCATCACGGGCTCATACAGATGGACTCAGCCCTGCTGTCTCGGGCCCTGGGACCACAGAGGTGAAGAGAAGCCAAACCCCTGAGCGACTGGAGGTCATGACCCCACCAACGTCCCACCCGCCGCCCTCCCACCACTCCAACGACGTCCTGCCCCCAGGCTGCCTCACTCACGATGGGACAAAGGCTACCAGATGTCAACGGGATCTCAGCCAACGTGGAGGTCCACTCAAAACAGGCCATTCAGTTCAAACGCATGCACGTAAACAGGCCGATATGCTTCTCCAAAGTTCTGTCACAACACATAGCTACAAATGTTTCTCTTTTTTGCAGGGTGGTGTTCTTACTTGATATGCAGGAGCTGTTGGTGAAATCTGTTTATGGTCTGCCATTGAGCTGGAGAACGCATGATCCCCATTTCCATATAATAAATATGTGGGTCAATCTGAGATTTCAAGGCAACTTCTGCGTCACAAATTTGTACTGACCGTTCAGCCACCAGAGTGGTTCAATCCATTCCAAACCTCCTGCTGTTAATGTGCGGTAAGCAAAAAAAAAAAAAGAAAAAAGTAAGCAGACAACGCCACATGCCAAAATATTACTAAAACCCTTCATTTTCAGAATTTGGTTGGTTATTGTCATCTTAAAGTTAATTCTGAGCAACAAAGGCTCACAAAATGCCAAAGGGAAAATTGTGTTGACTAAAAATGTTGCTTGCTAACCATTGTAATTCTTGAAATTCAGCTTGAGTTGCTGTGAGATGAACTTGACCAGACAGTCAGCGAAGTGTGTCCATCAAGTTCAAAAGAGCTCATGAAGGAACTGTTAAAAGCCTGGAATGAGTTACTTGGAAGTTCTCTCCTTAAACTGCTGGACAGAGTGATAAGTCAGACTATAATCAAGGCTAATTGAGGGTACTTTGTAAGAAGTCAAATTTGAAAGTGTATGTCTATTGGCAAATAATTTAGTGTTTCTGGTTTTTTTTTTTTTTGCTGAAAATCTGCTTTTATAAAATCAGCCAAATTCTGAAAAATGCAGGGTGTTCAAAATATTTTGGCCTGTAGTGTACAGAAATAACGAGGCGCCATCCTAAAGTAAGTGTGACAGGAATGAGACAAGTGATTTGTTCATTATTTCACCTAATGCTTGAACAATGCAAATGCCATGGCTACAGTAAATCAAGAATATTGCAGAGTTGTGCTTTGCAGGAGTGTGTTTGGTTTTGCCTTGACTGTGTTGTTAGTTTAAAAAAAAAATTCCCATCTGTGAGACATTACATGTCTGAATATACTGCTAAAACATCTAACACATCACATCCAGACACAATGGTTGTGTGTGAGCAGGTGCTCTTAGCACCATAAATGATAGTACAGTGATGCATTTTTTTTTTTGTTATTTTGTTTCTCTCATGTGTTCCAATCACTAGATCTTAACCCAATGGAATATGCATTTTACATGGAGATTCAAGCATTAAGAACCTGAAGCCAGTGACAACTTAAGACAGCACAGGCCTGGCAGAGCATCATTTGGGAAGATACCAAACGTTTGGTGTTGTCTATGCACCACATAGTTCAAACATACATTTCATGCAACCACATATTGGAAAAAAAAAAGATTAGCTTAACCTACATTACATTAAAGTGTCCGATTTTTTTAATGTACTTCAAAATAATAGAACTTAATACAAATGGTGCTGTCATTTATAAACGTTTCACATAAAATGGATGAAAACTGCCTTAAAATAAAGCCTGCAGTCTGCACTTCAACCTCATTGTCAGTGTATCCTTTTAAACTCAAAGGCCTTGTCTACTTTACCAAAAAAAAAAAAATATATATATATATATGTTACTGTCCAATGACCTGTGCTGTTCACAGAAAGTGTGGGAAACGGAGACAAAGACTGATATATGAGCCCATTAAATTCTGATTATGGTTTGAGATTATATTCAGTTCTGATATAGCATTTACCCATGACACAAGTAGCAGAACTATCAGCAAATTTCAAAAAAGTGGGCACAGATCCTCGACGTCTTCAAAAATCAATGGCTGGGGAGTGAAAGACAGACTACGAATTTCCCCACGAGCCTCTTTGGGTCCCGGCGGAGAATCTGTAACAGGATCTCCGCGACAGAGAACATTACAACATAAACAACATCCTATTCGTTAAGACCTCGAAAGGCGAGAGGAACCAGAGGCGTTTCAACCCTCCCTGAAGAATTTCAGATGGGCCCATCGATCCATTAATTTAGTAGACTTCAGAGGCCTGGAGAGATGTGCGGGGCTGAGCTAAATTGATAGGGGGCTCAGGGCTTAAGGGAAGCTCCATCTTCTCTGAGCAAAGGGAGGAGAAAAACCCAAGAAGAGGTAAGTGCCTCCTGATGTATAAATAAGGCTGTAGGTCATCCTGTTTAGGGAGGGCCCCATTGCAATCTATGGCAAGAAACATGCTAAATGAGACCACAGACCTCCCATTTGAGTTTATCCATTTAGTCTTCAGGAACCTTCTAAAACTCTGTTCCATCTTCATCATCATTATTATATCCCCACTAAACTTTTTTTTATCAGCTCCTCAGGGGCAGGGGACAGTAAAATGATTTGTGAGATCTCCAAACAGACGTACAACTCTGGTAACATACAAAAGACCACTCTTCGATTCATAGTCCACCCACAAGGCAGCTTTGATGATGACTAAAAATTTTCCAATCATCGCCAAAGTCAATAGAGATCCTCGTCGTAACACCACTAATTCACACAGCGAAAATTAAAAGAATCCAACCAGAATCGTTCTCCGTATAGTGAGAACAATAAATTGTGGAGAGACTGATGGATGGTCTGGACCGACAAACGGACAGAGGGCGATCGCAATATACGCCCACTCTGTTGCTGGTTTTGTCCTTATACATTCTAGCCAATATATACTGAAGGACTTTAATTCTACATATATTACTTATGGTATGATTTCTGACACAATGATAGATTAAGAAGAAAATAAATTGATTTAACAAAGAGTTGGTTTTATTCAACTAAACCACAAGTGTTAGCTAAATAAGATCAATTATTCCCTCATTGCCAAAGTGCTCTAACAGGAATCACATCGTAAATGATATATTCAGTATATGTATGCAAAGAGCATGTAGCTGAGAGGGGATTGGCTGGAAAATGTATGATCAATATTTATCGACAAATGCAACATTTGAACTTTCAGCATGTGCTGCTGAATCGATTAAGGCAAATTATATCGCAATTTTTACAGTTTGAAGTACCAGCGATTGAGACAGACACACAATACGACACAGAGTATATGACTTATACATCTAATATACAACTTTAAACTTCAGCTGAATGAATGAAAAGCATATTCAGTGCGCACCAAAATTCATTGGACAGTGACACATTTTTTATTTTGGTTCTGTCCTTTATTGCTTTGAGTTTGAGAGGATACAATGACAGTGTTGCTGACTGACAGCTTTAATTTAGGGTTTTTTCATTTTCATTGTTTAAACATAGCCCCCCCCATCTATTTGGGCACATACAAATTAGACAGTAACTTGGTGGGATGCATACCTCCGCCTTCATCATTGTTTTTGACCGCAATGACAATTGTACGCAATGTTGACCTTGTCCTTTGACCTTGATCTGTAAAAATCTAATCAACTCTTACTGTTGTTGTTTTCTCACAAACTTTCATCCAAATCGGTCCAGAACTTTCTCTGTAATCCTGCTTACAACTGGGCAGACAAATTGACAGACAGACAAACAAGCAAAACAAATGGAGGCGGAAACATAACCTAAGTTATGCTAAGCAAAATAACCAAAAACGTGTCACTGTCCAAATAATTCTGTTGCAGATTTAGAAAACAGCAGAAGCTTTCTCAGTCATCTTGTGTCTTCAGTCAATCCCCCTTGTCTTACTTTTTTCCATAACAGCAAATATAACAGAAATAAATGTATTATTTTAAAACCAGTAAGCAGGAAATCGGCCACCCATTTTCCATCTGGCCATTCTCAATGCCAACTTTTGGGAAAAAAAGACCACTCTCAGTCCCAAAGCATCTGTCTCAAATCCCTTTTCACCAGAAAATATCTGCTGCCATGGTCTTGTATGAGCAGGTTAAGCGCGCTTATGTGGTATTAAGAGATAACGGCAGGGAGAGCGGTATTGTCACCCGAGGTCAGAGTTCAGGAAAATCACTGCACGCCTGAGCCCTTGGACAGACAGACAAACACAAAAACTTCCCTATCGCTCTCATCGGCATCTTAAGAGGACTGTACACATACTAGGGGATGAGGCCAAAAAAAAAAAAAAAAAGGAAATCGATGCACAGGCTCAAGAAAGAGGAAATGTGAGCCGACTAATGGACAGAGAATTAAGGTGACAGAGCTTAGGGATAAAATTCATATTAATATGGACGCTCTGCGTCCTCCCTCCCCCCCAACCTCCCACCCCTTCCTCTGCCTCTCATAACCCCCTTCTCATTGCAGGTCACTTTGACAGCTTATCCATTGTTAATGGATGTGTATCGACAGCCCAGTGTGAAACCGCAGCGAATATTACATGTCGCCCGGTGGCACAGAGTCTATGGCTTTATAGATTTCTGTTTCAGAGCCGCTCGCTACACAACGGGACAGAAGAGAGTGCCTCTCCCTGCTTTTGCCTGATCAATAATTTGTTATTAGCGGGACATTACCGGCACATTAAGACAATGGTGTGAGGGGGACGGAAGGAACTAGGCGAGAGCTCTTTCATTAATAAACATGCAACGAGGCACGAAGAGCTACACATATTCTGCACAGACACGCACCTAGGGGTTTAGCTAGCTGGCCCGCTGCGCACAGAAACCGCTTATTGCCGCTACTAAGTACATACTAAAATTATAGCTTCCAAGAGGGATTCTCAAGCATTTCCGCGCGGGGACCAGAGGAATCTCGGGCACTTTTCAAATGGCGCTCCTCATTAGAAAAACTTTTCCCCAGTGCAGTTTATAAAGTTACTCAGAAATAGAATGGCTTGGATATTCGTATGCAAAAACATGCTTGTTACTTTCTAATGTCTCTTTCATGAGAGAGGGCCCTGCTGTTAACACCATGCACATTCAGACTGCCAAGTGAAATGGAATTTACCTGAAAAATGTGGATTTCAGCAATAAATACGCATGTTTCGCTGAGGTCATAATTTACAGAACATTATAAAAAGACATAGTAGCCAAGACATCACTTTCGTAATTTTTGATGAATCTATTTATCTGAATAGTACATCCTGTCCTTAATGATTAAAGAGCTAAGAGTAGTGTCGTTACTAAGTGGTGTATTTGGCCCCTGATTCCAAAATTCAATACAATAATTAGATATGTGCTTGCCGTCAAAACTTAATCATTCTAAAAACAGAGCCTTTGACTAGTTTAAGACAGAGCCTTATACAACGTTGTGCTTATGCCGTATATCTGTGGCTCTAGTCCAGAGACTAGTATAAACCCACCATCATCACATTACTCAGACACCATTGACACCATTTCTCACCAGGTGTACCAATGAGAGTGAACCGTCCCTTAATGAATGAATGGATATACCTCAAAAATGCAAATACACGAAATTATTATTTTTTCAGTACCAGTTTGTGTAGATGAGATCAGTTTCTCAGATACAGTTATACACTGCAAGACATCTAGATGTTTCTCAAGCTAAACACTGACCTAATCTGACCTTATTTGAAAGCAAACCAGCCTTCACTCTAAAGATGCCTAACAGCACTTTATGTGTCAAGATCTCATATTTCCATGAATGGGCACATTGAAGCTGTGCGGCAAGTAATGTTTTTTTTTTAATGTCGTTTTTATACATTCCCATAAGACCTGAGCATGTTGTAGCCAATCAAGATTAATCTTTTTTTTTGGAACTTTGAATGAGCCACCACGAGTGGTAGAAAAATTCAGTGTAATCGGGTTACCCAGCTAAGAGTATAATTCTGAGTGCAGACTGAAATGGTTTGGCGATCAAATGCAAATCGTTTCTCTCAGGGCATTGTGTAATTGGCCTTGATAATCACGTGAAAGGAAAAAAACAAAAGTTAATTAAATCTGACATACTCATACTTTGTGAAATATGTAATGTACATGCCAAAAAAAAAAGCTTCTTTAAAATCAATAATGCGAAACTCTCACATGAGATAAAGCTACTTTTTGACTCATATGAGCATACACAGGCACACGCTCAGGTACACACACACACACACACACACACACACACACTCTATATGGAGTGAGTCTCATTCTTGGTCAAATGATACTATTGATGGATGTTCCAGATGTACAGTATAATCATATCAATTTTAAATTATTGTTAAGCCATGTCAAACAAGAATGAAATACCTAGATCCCCCAGCATAGGATGGCTGATATTCTAAAACAAAATTCAGCAAACCGCAGAAAGTATTTTCCAATAATAGGGGATGGACCGAAGTATGAAAAGGCACATCTACACAATTAGATGTATCCATACTGTATATTACATTCTGTTAGAAAATATGAACAGTTTTGCATTTGCGCCAGAAAACACAATGAGATGGAGGGATGAACAGACGGACCAGAGGAAGAAAGCATGAGACAGAGGCATCTTACTGTGTGGATGTACGATGCATTAGATTTTGTGGGAAAATGTTGAATGGTTTAGAAGTTCTGACACGGAATGGAGTTTGAAGGACCGACGGACACACAAAAGGACAGCAGTCATTCCAACTTCCCCCTTCCACTCTGTGGCGGAGGGAGAACAACCACCAAGAAATTTGAATGGTTTTGAAGTAGAGCGATACATCCTCCTCGAGGGGGTATTACATTAGGGTGAGAATATTATAGAACGACTGAATGTGCGTTACAGTTTGATTTTTTTTTTTTTTACAGGAGATTGCAACACTTCAATGTTGAGGATCCATTACTCTTGTGCACTAACGACTAAACAATGTGTCCTCATCCTTCAGTAATTCCTATGAGCTAATTCTGCACCAAAGAACCCACGTCTTCAGTATATTTCCTTCAGTTGAAAAGCTATGAAATTCAACAGCTTTTACAAATTTCCATTTTGGTTTGAACGTGACAAAAAAAACCTAAAGCTTCTTTAAATTTGTCTCTTAATTGTGAGAAATGAGGGATATTTAATGCATGAGACAGCCGTGGAAGTGAGGTTCTAAAATGCTACAAAAAGAAATTTCTAAGTTTTCTAATGGAAATACTCAAGCGCACATGTAGTTTCATCACAACCTGGATCGGACAAAGAATACAATCGCTAATTGAGTCAAACTGCTGAGAGAGAGGGTTTTTTTTTTTGATTGACGTTATTGAGTTCACAGACAACCCATTATCATGACCTTCGACCTGTCCTCCTGGAGTCTACAGAAGGCCTTCCCAGATTGCCAGGGGAATCCAAGATGAAAAGCTCATCGATCCCATGTGAGGACAAAACAGCCTGCGCTGTACTCCCGTGAGAGATTTCTGCATTCAGATGGGGTGGTTCAACTGTCAGCCAACACAAAAACATTTATCTCAATGCCAGAAACATAATTTCACAATTTTCTGCGTAAATGAAAAAAAAAAAATAAATAAATAAAAAATCACAAAATGATGAGATAGTATGTAAAAACATAAGAACTCTAGGAGTCACGTGAAACACTTATTTAACAAGTATTTAACAAATCAGCATTGGCCTGTTTTTTTTTCTCGTGACCAATCAGCATGCGCACGGTGAGTCCAAATTCAGAACTCAGTATGAGGAGGCATATTGTGCTGGTGAGCCCAGCCTTGTATTGAACCTTAACCTCTTAAACTCCAGGGTCCCCCAATTGCGGGACCCGGAGACTCACCGCAGCAGAATACCTACAACGCCGCGCTAATTAAGTAGCAATATAGTCATATTACACATCAAATGAAACAGGAGAGCCTCTGCTACAAGCACATAAGTCATTTTTACATACACAAAGCACAACTCAAACGCCAAGCATATTAATGTTCAAATATCAAAATCCGAGTAGCGTCAGAAAATCAACCCTCTCTCCGCATTTCCATGTCTCCCTCTCTGATACTTCATGCTACACAGAGATATACTATATTCATTTTGGGTATGTCATTTTCAAACAGAAACCTAAAAAAGAGGCTGGGGCTTAAGAGGTTAAAGCCTCATTGGTGGTAAATAATTTGTAGACCCTCCATGCAGTGTGACTCCGTTGCATGGGCATTCATACGCCAGGTCATCGTCACCGTGTTCCCTGGCTGCCAAGAATCCAAGAGCACAGAAACTTCAATGTTCTCAGAGGCCTAATTGGACACTCTTGGCAATGGGTTATATGCCAGGGAAACAAACGCAACAGATAAATCTGTATGCTGGTCAGAAATACGCACCCACTCCCCATCCATGATTGCTTAATGAGCCTCGACAAGTCAATCAAATTAGTGAGCAGCACCCTGGTAATGATACAAATTACTAGGTAGGGTGAAATTTCTGATGGAGGATCGTCAGCATGGCGAAGGGCATCTCATCTCCACTGTCTCAGCATAAGGGTCCATCGGCATTCGGGAGGATATTCACAGCTGGCATTATTACATACACTCAAAAAAAAAAAAGAAAGAAAGAAATTGTCGATATACTTAAACTTTTTACATTAGCTTGTTCCACATAATTGTTTTCAGTAACTACAAATTAAATTCTAATATGCTGGCCAGTCTAATTAAGTAAATCAACTGGACATTACTTAATTCAGTTATGGGCGAGCAGCAGACAAAACTTTTTTGATTGTAAAAAAAGAATTTTCAGATACAGTGTAAAGCAGCGGCAACTGGTGACCTGGCAATATGGGAACCTCAAACCCATTCCCTGAAACTAATGATTGGTCACAACCTGTTTTCAATCATTCATTTAAATTACCATTACAGAAACTAAGAAAACTCTCAACATTATCAGGTGTGGCCAGATTTCATTAATAACGCACACCTGTCAACTCTCACGCGTTCGGCATGAGTTTTAGTGGCATATTTACGTTCCCCTGCTGTAGTCAGCAATTATTTAATCAACGCATATGTTAGAGATTCTCGTGCGGAATTGAAGTCCATGTGCATGGAGGTTTATCAGTTTCACCTGCATTTCAGGGTTGGAAGCACTGCATTTGTTTCGTGATCGTTTAAATTGTTTAAATGAAATAAAATCATTTGAAACATCTTCATGCAATTCCATTGTTCCCAATGGTCTTGTATCATTCAAACAATTTAAACAATTGTTTAAATCCTCTGTCGCCAGTTCACCAGCCGCCACTGGTGTAAAGGGAATTGAAGCTGTAACACGAGGGGAAAGGACACTTCTTACCAAGATATCACGGGGGTGAAAAAAAAAAAAGACAAATGCATGTCTGGGGACAGTTTCTTTATCAATATTAATCTCATTTCCCCTTCTCTTGATTCCCAACAGGAAGAGTGCTCTCCTGAAACTACCTAAGTTTGTTCTCTTGGACTGAATCAACTTCTTTTCACATGATGTATTGCTGCTGTATGCAACATTATTCACATCTGGGACACTGATTACTCACTCAGGGCCGTGATGTATCTGCAGGGTGCATGCATTTGATGGCCTTTGTAGGGAAGAATGATGCAGCGGTAAGCAATGACCGCATCTCTGGAGAACGCCACGTTTGTCTTTTCTTCCGCAGATTCAGACTGAACACACTCTGAGGTCAGGCCTTGTGTGTGTGTGTGTGTGTGTGTGTGAGAGAGAGAGAGAGAGAGAACGTCTGATTGTTTGCTCGTGAGAGCACCAGTTGAACTGCGTCAATTTTAGCATAACCCACCAGACAACCAACAGAGGAGAGCTCTGGCCTCCAGTAAGATCTTCAGATGAAAAAAGCTAACCAGGAGATTACATAAGACAGAAGGCAGGGCTGGCAGCAAACTTGCATTTCAAATGTCAAATTTATATTAATTTGTTTTATTTCTGAATGCACTTTTCATGAATTTTTTTCAGAAAGGCAAGAACTAAAATCATTCATGTACACTCACGTGTAAAAACCTGCTTCAGAATGAAGTTTATTTTGTCAGTCTGTTATAGGCAATACAAAGGCAGAATAACTACACTTGGAATTAATTTTAAAATTGCACTGTCAATAAAAGCTGAAAGCTAACACTGAAATGATATTTGTAATGACTGAACTTTGCACCCATGATTAAAAAAAAGCTTTTATTTACCAGATTGAGTTCGAACATTCATATAAATTTTAAACATGAGCAAAGTGCTCATCAATTGAGCAATTCCGAAATCAATACACGGCCACAGAACTGCTCACTGGTTTGCACACAAAACATGGTTGAAGCCTGGTGAAAATGTTATAATGCTTGAGAGCAAACTAATCTTATTGACTATCATATGACAGAGAAATGTTCGTGGTTGACAGAAAGTCTCGTTCCGGAGCGAGACGGTAACCTAACTCACTTCTGAAGCGGGATGCTGGAAGCTTGTCATGAATGCGATTCCATTAGTATGTACAGGATATTCAGGATAGTCATCCACAGAGGTAAATGGCACTGCTTGATTGGGGTTATCCTCTCTGACAGCTTCCTGTCAGAGCCAGTCCAAACAACTCTGTGTTCATCCATGATCATGACTGGCGAAGGGCAAAGGGAGAGGAGCAGCAGAGAGGAGGGACCCACCACAGTACACTGTATGTACACACACACACACACACACACACACACACACACACACACACACACACACACACACACACACACACACACACACACACACACACACACACACACACACACACACACACACACACACACACACACATGGACTTACATAAGTATATACACGAGAAACTCTTGAAGAAGCACGTTATGCTGTAAGGATTTTTGAGGCTAATTGTGAAGACATTTTAGAAGGTCCTACTCCTCACAAAGGACTATGGAGGATTATGACTGATTGGTCATAAAGTAACGGTTACAGTTAGGTTGGGTTAAGGTTAGGGTTAGGCATAATTGTTTATGGATAGGGTTCGGAAAAGGCTGTAGAGAAGTCAATACAATGTCCTCACAAGTATAGCTATATAAACCTGTGCCCATACACGCACACATACAATGGATCACAACCAGCAGAATAGGGGCATCCGCCCATCTACACACTTATCAGGCCATGAGAATCAAGTACTCAACCAAACCATTTCTGTAAACTTCATGTCTATATGCTCCTGACAACCAATTCATTTGGGTAAGGACTAGTTTGGGTAGTATGGCAAAACAATAGGATTAATGGATTTTTAACTCATTTTACCCACATTTTAGTTTCATGTCCAATGACTACAGCAGAAAATCTGCAAAATAAGCCACATGAGGACATTCCCCCAAACTTACTACAGCACACCAGATGTTATATTACAGAGTATGCAATAACCCTGACCAATAAGCAACGAATTAGCAATGACCACGTTCAGAACAGTGGTACCACATCAGCACCAGCATAATATCTACGAAAAATAGCAATCATACCAAATAATCTCTTTACAAACAGGCTGAGAGACTCCTCAGTAAGTTAAGACTATTTTTATTATCAAAAACAGTCCTGTCAAGCAGAGTACTGAAAACCATTCCAGTAAATTCATGCAACAAGAATGGGAGCGATGAATGTGGTATTTCAGCAATGTGGTGATCTAATCTTGAGCCAACGTCAGGGCTTGTGAACCTACATCATGCTTGGGCATTGCAAAGCCAAACCACAATCATTCTCATCTACTTTATATAGAAAGTAGGCATGGTGAGGATTTTCATTTCAATGGTTTCCATTTCCAAGTTAGGTCAACATCTAAGCCAACATAAATTCATAACAAATCCACTGCTGTAAACCCCATGCTGGGACATGAATCATCTGGCCTGCAGAAACAAAGAAGGCAATTTGAAACATTCTAAGGTCACTCACCAGTATCACTAGAAATATAGATATAATTAGTCCTTTAAATGTTAATTTTTCACTTTAATTTCCCCTCAAGAAGGTTAAAAAATTCCATATTGTTGGACAATCATGCAGCACATCTGCAACTGCTGGATGCAGGGCTTCTCTGAAGCTACATCACACTTGTACTGAGAGAACTATTCAAACCCAGGACGCCATGATTTTATGACCACAGCATTACATCTAATGTAAAACAACTAGTTCTTGAACATAATTTTATACACATTTTCTTGTAAATCAGCAAGACATATTAGTACAAATGAAAATGCACCACTTGAAAAAAGTCAATATTTAAGTTCAAATGAACTTCAATATAATTTTTATACAACAACAACACTACAGTGACGTCACCCGACATGCCAGGGGCAAGAAATGCGAGAATTTCAAGTTAACTGTAATGCTAGGCAATTTTTTGCCAAAACGCAACATCTTGCACGCACACCACGGGAAAAATGAATTTCACTCTGAATTTGTGCACACATTGCCTTTAAAAGCATGTGAATCCGAATAAAATTTCACTTCTTCACTGACACTTGAGAAACGTCAACACTATGCCGCGACTTACAGCCCCTGAACGGGAACGTGCCATAGGCATGCTTCAAATTGACGCCAGCACCAGGGAAATTGCCAGACGACTACAGTGCACACACACAACGATCGCAAGACTCCATCAAAGGTTTCTGCAAACGGGGAGCACTCAGGACCGACTGGGTCAACAACGTGTGACAACGGCACGTCAGGACCGCCAGATCGTACGGGATCATGTCCGAGACCGAACACTACCAGCGACAAGAATGGCTGCTCAAGTCCAAGGAGGACGTGGATTCATTCACCCCAACACCGTACAGAACCGTCTGCGAGCTGCAGGCCTGCGTGCACGACGTCCTTATTTCGGCCCCATATTGACGGATCGTCACCGAAACCAGCGTCTACAGTGGGCAACCAGGCACCAGAATTGGCGACTACGACAATGGCACGGTGTCATCTTTTCTGACGAGTCACGATTTCACTAAAGGAACGCAGATGGCCGTATACGTGTTTGGCGGAAACGTGGTGAACGTTATAACGCCAATTCTGTCGTTCAAACGAACCGTTGGGGTGGTGGCAGCATTATGGTGTGGGGTGGAATAAGCAACCGTCACAGAACCCCTCTCCATATCTACAGAGGAAGGGTGAACGGTGCCTACTACTGGGACCAGGTGCTGCAGAACCATGTTGTGCCGTTCTTCAACCAACACCACAATGTCCACACGTTTCAACAGGACAACGCTAGGGCACACACTGCAAGGGTGTCCATGCAGTACCTTGCACAGCAGAACATCCCTGTGCTTCAGTGGCCAGCTCAGTCACCCGACCTCTCCCCTATCGAGCACTTATGGGATGAAATTGGACGACGTCTTTCACGTTGACGCCAGATGGTCAACATCCGAGAACTTGAGGTTGCCCTTGTTCAGGAGTGGAATGCTATCCCTCAGAACACTATCCAGAGACTGATCAACTCCATGCGATGACGATGCACCACATGTGTCAATGCAAATGGCGGTCACACCCGTTATTGACTTTCCTGTTTGACCCCTACACCAGTTAAACCTCTCTCGCGCATTAACATTATCGTGAATGAAATTGAATGATGTTTAAATGTCTTCTTAAATCATGCATTATCTCAAATGCATCATACGTATATACTTCACATATCAATCCGTGGAGTGGTGCGCTTTCATTTTTACTCAGTATATGTGGGATCATTGGAAACCTTTAGATCTTCACTAAAATTTAAATAGACCTGAATGTCTGCAGGTTTGAATACAGCAGCTGCATCTGTTGGATGCCTTTATGGGTCCGTAGGCTCTTGGGGTTTTAGTCAGCATGGACAAAGGTGTCCTCAAAACTAAGGTTTTCTCAACTTGGTTTAGTGATTTAAGGTATGTGGGACATTTTGGTGGCCAAGACCAAGATGGTGCTCACAAGTCCAGAACATTGATTATAATACCATTGCAATTGATGACCTGAATACCTAAAACTTGTATGCCAGGGCTGCCCAACGGAGCTCTAAAGATCTACATTCATTAGATTTCATTTTAATCCTAACTCAGTTTACCTGGTCCTACAAATCAGCAGCCCGGGGAGACCTCCGGCTATTGGAGGAGACATGCTTAGCGAGGGTACAGAGTGAAACCCTTCAGAACAATGGGTCTCCAGTGAAAGGGCTGTGAAGCCCTAATCCATGTGATGCTATCTATGTATACACTGTCTGTATATAATGGCATTAGAAGATATAGATTCCAAGGATGAGTTATCTATTTACAGAACAGGATCAGTATCAGAGGTGGAAAGTTGAGATGTTAGGAAATACATGCTGGACAATGCGTCTCTTTCATCCACAACCTAATCCATTCTACTTGCAGCTGATGAAGTGCGCTAATGAGCAGACTCAAGTGACAGGACCAAAACACTGCGGCTAACTTTAACTTTCTGGAGCCAGATTTCTCACCTCTGATTGGTGGAATACATGGAGGAGCCCCACTGCTCTGTGACACCCTAACTTTACTGCTACAACCGCTTTGCTCCAGGTTTGGACGTCATGACACTTTTAACTTACAAAAATCTAAAGGCTTTTATAACTCGTTTTGGCCGTCTTCATCACGGATTCAGACCCTTTTTTTCTCTCTTTTATAGCCTTCCCCGCTTATCCCTGTCAGTTTACATCAAGTAAACCGCGTTTCCCTCCGGCGACTCTTCCTCACGTGGTTTGACTTGCTACTGGCTATGATTCGGGAGTTTTAAAGTGCCCCCTAATAGCTCTCGATAATTTTGTGGACGGGAGAAGAAAATATTGTTCCCTGAAAAAAAAAAAATCAGTAAATAAATAAATAAGATGAATAAATAAAAGACTTGTACCCGCAGAGCGGCTCGCGGTGGTGGGCATGTCTTTTATGATGAATATAGATTGGACGCTAAAATATTTATTTTGCGGAGAGAAGTGGTGCACTAAATGGTGCTTGTTTTGGAAGCTGTAACGATGACAAAAAATGAAATAAATAAAAACAGTCTCAAATGACTGCAGAAAATCCCAGGGATTTTGTACCTACAGCGCTCTCATTCTGTCTCGTGTCACTGATGCAAGAGGATGTTCCACAAGCTTAGTAGCGCTTCAATAAGACTGTACAGACTCATCACAAGGATAGACCAACGCATACAGACAGACACCCAAACAGCTAACAAACCACTGCAGAAAATGCAATAAACAGCCCACTGTAAAAAGACTGTCTGTCCCAATTGCATGCATTACATGATTGCTTTTGTTATAAACAGTGTTCCTCATGATTGCTCAGTAATCCTTTAACCCTTTAAGGTACAAGACCACATTGCTGGACAGAGGAAGATGGGCTTCACCTTTCTCCCGCTGGGCTCCTGCATATCAATGCATTTTTTAAACCATGTATGGGGCACAGCTTGCGGGGCTAGTTCTGGCAAACAACTCGAGGCGCGCCCATATTGCCATAGACACTCCCGTGCACTACAAGCATTGCTCAGCATTTAAAGACCTGTGTGCAAGAAGTACTTAAGTCATATTTTGCAACAAAAAAAAAGCTGACACCAATATTAAAAGCCGCAATGGTCAGAGCATCATCTGAGACCAAAGATTTCTGCAAAGAAGCACTCAAGTCTTGTGTACCAGTGAGTTTTCATTGTCATGATCTGCAACATGATTTGAAAACTTTGACCCCCAACATCTCAAAAGTATTATTTTGTGACTTGGGTCCTTCTTGCATACTGCTCAGCATTTCAAGTTTCTCACCTGCTCCACCTTTAAGGCACAAGATGCCTCTGCCTGCTGCTGCGCTTCATCATTCTCTGCTGCTCCTGGCGAACATCCCTCCACTATCCCAGCATCCTCCTGCAAGCTCTGAATTTCCCCCATGCAGTATATATCAACACTTCCAGTTCTCTACTCTTCAACGTCAATTGGCCACAGTGTGCCATGGTCAGAGTCGAGATGCCAAAGTATCATTTTATTTTTTGGTCAATACTGCAATTACCAGTTTACATGTGAGTTGGCTGAGAGGTTTACGAGCAGTGTGTGGGTTTAGGGATGGTGTTAACCCTTTTAAATACATGATTGGACTGTTCGGAATGATCTAATGCCAGGGGTACCATGTTACCAATCGCCACTGGCAACTGAGTTCCAGAAAAATGATTGAAAATTTTGAGGAATGTTTGTTTTAGATACTTGACCTGGTCAATGAAGATGATTGACTGGTGTGAAGAAATGAGAGTAACTAGTTCAGGCAGGAAACTCGAGAAGAGCTACATCAGCTGACAGCAGCCTGGTAAGCTACCAGCACGTCAACATCAGCAGGCACACAATTGGTGGATACATATCACGAGGTCATACAGCGGTCTATTTGAAAGACATCAAGCTCACTTACTTCTGATGCTGTTTGCAATGACTTTTCATGCTATGCAACATGCTGCTTGCCTCCTTCACCCAAGCCTCCACCTGTTTGGTTCTGTTCACATCAGGAGGATTTTGATCTCTGTTCATGACTATGTTTGTATGTTTGCTGTGCCTGGGTAGGACAGTCCTCCAGAGCAGAACCGCCGCCAAAATACAATGTAATGCTTATACCCATGAATAAATTGTTCTATTTTATTGAAACGAGAGTTTTCCTGACTGAACTGAAGTTGTATACCAGAACACATGTAAGTTTTAGTACTATGTAGAGGTAGGAAATGGGTAAGTGTAGCCAGGCTGAATGACCTGTACTCGCCAATACATCACGCTATATATCATATTACATAGGATGGAGATCGTCCTGTTTTGTGTAATGCAAAAACAGGACATGGATGACCATCAGGGTGAAAAACATGAGGGTTTGGATCAGTTAGTATTTTAGCGAAGGTAAAGATTAACAATTTTATCTGCAGTAAGAATGAATGAAAAAATAACATTATGCCTGGGGTGGAGGACCCATTTCATGTTTTTAAAGTTTACCATTTCAATTCAGCTTTTGAACTTGCTGCCATAGTTAATATTCCGCAATCATTTTCGCAGCATGACAAAAAAGAACCCTGATGATGATGTATTCTCCTTTTTACACGGAAGGCGATGAATGCATGCTTTATTATATTATAATCAATACAATATTTCAGTCATCATTATAAATTAATGAAGGAACTGCACTTCAGAACAATTAAGCCTGCACACATCAGGGAATGAATGGCAGGACATTCATTCTGTAATTTAGCTAAGTGCTGGACAAACAAAATGTTTTTTACATGTTAGATCAAACACATAGAACAAAGAAAGACTTGATTCACTCTAAAGTTTGATGGAAGACCAGCAAACAGTAGAGAATTGGTTGAACAAATACATATTTTCATACATTATCTGTCAACAACCCCAATTTGGTAAAAGTTGGAGCATTGTAGAGAATTCCAATAAAATAAAAAAGAGAGATTTGAAAAGACCACTCACCTTCTACTGCATTGAAAAGATTGCATCAACACATAATTACATATTTAAAATTGTGACCTCAATTGTTAATTGAAAATATAAACTTATTTCAAATCTGATAACAGCAGCAGACCCATTTAGAACTCATGACATGACAAGTTTCAATAATAAGGTGACATGAAACAGATGTTGTTAAACAGCTAATTGTGTAATAGAACTGTATAAGAGCTTTGTCAAAAAAACAAGTTGTCCCTTCGTTCGCAAAGATGGACAAGGCACACAAATATGCCAACAGATGCATAATGTGTGTAATAGTGAGCAACATTTCCCCCCAAAAAATAATAAAAAAATTGGAAGAATTTTGGGCATTTCCCAAAACATAATATCAGTAAATGATGTGAGAAAACAGGTTGAATATCAGCGCATCAAGGGCAAGGCCACCTTTGAATGCAAGTGATCTCTAATCACTAAGACATCACTGTCTCAAGAACCATCGTGCAATTTTAAAGGATATCATGACATGCATGGCCTGGGAAACACTTGGGTAATGCTTTTTTACTCATCACCATTTGCCCCTGCATCTGCAAACACAAGTGAAAGCTTTACAATGCAAAGCCAAAACCGAAGATTAACAAGGTCCAGCAGCACCACTTACTTCTCTGGGCTTGGAGTTATCTCGGTGACAGCAGCACAGAGGAAGCCTGTTTTGTGGCCAACATTTCACATTTTTGGATAAACAGTGGTCGAGTTCTTCGAATCAAAGATGACAGGACAACCAGACCTGGTATCAGCATCAGGTACCTAAGCCAGTATCTGTCAGTGCACATATGCCAATATGTGAGGGCCACCTCATTTATCAAACTTGCGTAGGATCTGGTGTAGATTGTGGTGTAAATATCAGCGTTCGTCACGTATGTCACGTGTGATTTACTAAAAGTGAGCACGCCGCTGATTTTGGTGTAGAACTGGCGTGGCATTGATAAATCTGGTGGCTGAAACCGTCGTAATTTACATGACACGCCCCTATAAATTCATGCCTCGGGAGGCATAGTCCTGCCCACTTTACAACATTGACTCTCGAAAGATGGCAAAGATGAAAGAACTTCACTGAGGAGGAAATATAAATGATCACGTCCGAGGTGAATAAAAGCAAAATAATTTTATTTTGAAGCCTTAAGAATGGTATAAAGGGAGCCCAGAAGGCTGCAGTATGGAAAACCATTGCAGCTGCGGTGAACACCATTGGGGTGGAAAACCAAAGTGCAGCAAAGGACTGATTTAATTCATTAATAAATCGAAGTGACTATTCACGCTTATTTAAGCTCGTCCAAGCACAAAAATTGATCGGAATTCGCGTTGGATGCACTTATGTGACCAAGATGCAGATTTATCCATTGCCCATACTTATTTTAAGTGTGTCCAAAGCTAAAATTTTATCTTGGCTGAACTTTTTCAATAAGCGCCACTGGAATGGTCATCAAATGGTGCACTTATAAGTGTGGCCAAAAATCAGCATTGGCCACAAGTAACAGTCCGAATAACATCGGCCTTAATAAATAAAATTTATAGATCCATGATATTTCATGCTATAGTATAGCCTATGTCATTGACAATCCAAATGCTTTACATGTAGGTTAAAAAAGTGGTCTGATTTTCAAGCAGCACTATGTAGTTATTTCACTCTTAAATATATACTGCTCAAAAAAATAAAGCGAACACTTAACACAATGTTACTCCAAGTCAATCACACTTCTGTGAAATCAAACTGTCCAATTAGGAAGCAACACTGATTGACAATCAATTCCAAATGCTGTTGTGTAAATGGAATAGACGACAAGTGGAAATTATAGGTAATTAGCAAAACTCTCCCAATAAAGGAGTAGTTCTGCAGGTGGTGACCACAGACCACTTCTCAGTTCCTTTGCTTTCTGGCTATTGTTTTGGTCACTTTTGAATGCTGGCGGTGCTTTCACTCTAGAGTAAGCATGAGATGGACTCTACAACCCTCACAAGTGGCTCAAGTAGTGCAGCTCATCCAGGATGGCACATTAATGCGAGCTGTGGCAAGAAGGTTTGCTGTGTCTTTCAGCGTAGTGTCCAGAGCATGGAGGAGCTACCAGGAGACAGGCCTGTAAATCAGGAGACGTGGAGGAGACCGTAGGAGGGCAACAACCCAGCAGCAGGACTGCAACCTCCGCCTTTATGCATGAAGCAACAGGAGGAGCACTGCCAGAGCCCTGCAAAATGACCTCCAGCAGGCCACAAATGTGCATATGTATGCTCAAATGGTCAGAAATGACTCCATGAGGATGGTATGAGGGCCCGACGTCCACAGGTGGGGGTTGTGCTTCCAACCAAACACCGTGCAGGATGTTTAGCATTTGCCAGAGAACACCAAGATTAGCAAATTCGCCACTGGCACCCTGTGCTCTTCACAGATGAAAGCAGGTTCACACTGAGCACATGTGACAGATGTGACAGAGTCTGGAGGCACCGTGGAGAACGTTCTGCTGCATGTAACATCCTCCAGCATGACCGGTTTGGCAGTGGGTCAGTAATGGTGTGGGGTGGCATTTCTTTGGGGGGCCGCACAGCCCTCCATGTGCTCACAAGAGGTAGCCTGACTGCCATTAGGTACCGAGATGAGATCCTCAGACCCCTTCTGAGGCCATATGCTGGTAAGGTTGGCCCTGGGTTCCTTCTAATGCAAGACAATGCTAGACCTCATGTGGCTGGAGTGTGTCAGCAGTTCCTGCAAGACGAAGGCATTGATGCTATGGACTGGCCCGCTAGTTCCTCAGACCTGAATCCAATTGAGCACATCTGGAACATCATGTCTCACTCCATCCACCAACGCTCCGTTGCACCGCAGATAGTCCAGGAGTTACTGCATGCTATAGTCCAGGTCTGGGAGAAGTTCCCTCAGGAGACCATCTGCCACCTCATCAGGAACATGCCCAGGCGTTGTAGGGAGGTCATACTGGCACATGGAGGCCACACACTACTGAGCCTCATTTTGACTTGTCTTAAGGACATTACATCAAAGTTTGATCAGCCTGTAGTGTGTTTTTCCACTTTAATTTTGAGTGTGACTCCAAATCCAGACCTCCATGGGTAAATAAATTTGATTTCCATTGATAATTTTTGTGTGATTTTGTTGTCAGCACATTCAACTATGTAAAAAAACAAAGTATTTAAAAATAATATTTCATTCATATCTAGGATGTGTTATTTTAGTGTTTCCTTTATTTTTTGAGCAGTTATATTTCCAAGATCATTCTGGTGATACATCAACTCACAATAGGGTAAATGGCACTTTTGTCATGGCTCGATCTCGCCTGCATCGCCTTCACTGGCACTATGTAACTTGGTTTCATGTAGAAACCCAGGCCACCCAGGCCCAAAAAGAACTTCAAAATGTACTGACTGCTTTACGGCATATGTCACACAATCCCCCTTCCCCTCGTCTCTCAAGACCAGTGAGTGTAGAATAGAGCAGAGTTGGAAGTGGTTGTGATTGAAGCAGCGAATAAACCGAAGAAGGCAAAGGTGTTGTTGGAGGAGACATTTAAAATTATTCGCGAAAGCGATAAAATAAGACCCAGGACTAGGGTCAACATTGGACCGGCTCTCACTCGCTGGCGAGAGCTGAAAGAGGAGGAAGGATGTTTGACCAATGGCGACCTGCGTTGTTACTGTTGGACAAGAACAATTTGTTACCTTAAAGGGATAGTTCACTTTTTTGTAGTGGGGTTGTATGAGCTACA
Source organism: Gymnothorax reevesii (assembly GCA_029721435.1). Lineage (NCBI taxonomy): Eukaryota > Metazoa > Chordata > Actinopteri > Anguilliformes > Muraenidae > Gymnothorax > Gymnothorax reevesii. The sequence goes on from CM056589.1 coordinate 25,366,238, forward strand.
AATTGTCACTACTTACATTAGACACAGTAGAAAGCTCTCTGATCTCCTCCTGGTAGCCGCACCAGGGCATAGTGCAGGGTGTAAATTTTGGTGATACACTGTTAACAGAAACAGCGTATTTTTGCGGCCTCAAAGAGGTCCTACCTGAAAATAATACAACATTTCAATTGTACGCTATATTTTAAAAAATTACAGCACTTAAGCTGCTAGGAAAAAACACAATTGCTCCTGAACTTAACAACTGACGTATTCCAGCGCGAGGTGCATCGTCGTTGTCTGCGCGCTGTAGCTATCAGCTGTTTGGGTCACAGTAAAGCTGCTTTCACAAATGCGCGTATTCACGTCTTCGCATTGACTTTGAATGTAATCAGGGTGCGAAAAACTCGTTTCGTGAGTCTCTGCCACCTTTCTCCTTCTGCTGTTACTTTTTCATTGTTCCCGTAATTTGGCAGGGAACCCTCTATATGGAATTGGAAAAGATGAAAATATACAGTTTCTCTTTTTTATCTTTATGGGGAACTTGCGAGAAGCGGAACTATTATTTCAGAGGCCACGTGGCCTCGAAGACAACGTACACACCGTCTGCTATCCCTTGATTGGATATTCACTTCGCGTTTGCCGGATTCATTACCATAAACCTGGTTAATCCCAGCTTCTTCGACGCGCCGCAAGCACCTAATTTGACGCGCCGTTCCCATCATGCATTGCGCCATTGCTTCGGATGCCCTCGCCGCTCTCCATAGAAAATGAATGGAAGGTGTGAGCGTCAGTTGATGCGCCGGACCAGTGTAAATCCACTGTCACTCTGAATGCGTAAGCCTTGTTTGATGTTAAAAAAATAATTTAAAAAAACATTCAAAAAGACTTACCATTCACCATGGACTGGTTCTTACACCAATTCAGTGTCCTCATCTGATTCAGGCTCAAACTGCCCCATTCTTGATTTCCTATTTTTTTGCATATTTGTCACACTTAAATGTTTTAGATCATCAAATAAATTTTAATATTAGACAAAGACAACCCGAGTAAATACAAAATGCTGTTTTTAAATGATGATTTCATTTATTAAAGGGAAAAAGCTATCCAAACCTACCTGGCCCCGTGTGAAAAAGTAATTGCCCCCTAAATCCTAATAACTGGTTGTGCCACCCTCGGTGACAAGAACTGCAATCAATCATTTGCGATCATTGGCAATGAGTCTTTCACATCCCAGTGGAAGAATTTTTGGCCCACTCTTCTTTGCAGAATTATTTAAATTCAGCCACATTGGACATTGGAGGGTTTTTGAGCATGAACGGCCTGTTTAAGGTCATGCCACTGCATCTTAATCACATTTGAGTCCGGACTTTGACTTGGCCATTCCAAAATCTTCATTTTGTTTTTTTTTCAAGCCATTCAGAGGTGGACTTGCTCGTTTGTTTTGGATCATTGTCCTGCTGCATAACCCAAGTGCGCTTGAGCTTGAGGTCACAAACTGAGGGTTGGACATTCTCCTTCAGGATTTTCCGGTAGAGAGCAGAATTCATTGTTCCATCAATTACGACAAGTCGTCCAATTCCTGAAGCAGCAAAGTAGCCCCACACCATCACACTGCCAACATCATGTTTGACTTTTGGTATGATGTTCGTTTTATGAAATGCTGTGTTAGTTTTACGCCTGATGTAACGGGATGCACACCTTGCAAAAAATTCAACCTTTGTCTTGTCAGTCACAGAATATTTTCCCAAAAATCTTGGGGATCATCAGGATGTTTTTTGGCAAATGTGTGACGAGTCTTTGTGTTATTTTTGGTCAGCAGTAGTTATCGCCGATGGATGCCATTTTTGCCCAGTCTCTTTCTTATTGTTGAATCATGAACACTGACTTTAACTGAGGCAAGTGAGGCCTGCAATTCTTCAGATGTTGTTCTGGGTTCTTTTGTGACCGCCTGGATGAGTCGTCGATGCGCTTTTGGAGTAAATTTGGTCGGCCGGCCACTCCTGCGAAGGTTCAGCACTGTTCCAAGTTTCCTCTATTTCTGGTTAATGGCTCTCACAGTGACTCTCCGGAATCATAAAGCCTTAGAAATGGCTTAGCAACCCTTTGCAGACATCAATTTCTTTGTTTCTCATCTGTTCTTGAATTTCTTTAGTTTGCAGCATGACATAATGCTTTTTTAGATCTTTTTACCCATTTCTCTTTGTCAAAAAGGTTCCACTCAAGTGATTTCTTGATTCAACAGGTCTGGCAGTAATCAGGCCTGGGTGTGGCTAGTGAAATTGGACTCAAAGAATGTGGTTAGTCACAATTAGTTCATGATCTAACAAGGAGCAGGGGGGGGGGGGCAATTAATTTTTCACATAGGGCCATGTAGGTTTGGATAGCTTTTTCCCTTAATAAATTAATCATCATTTTAAAACTGCATTTTGTATTTACTCGTTATATATATTATATTATTATATTATATATTATATATATATATATAATATATCTTTGTCTTATATTAAAATTTGTTTGATGATCTGAAACATTTAAGTGTGAAAAATATGCAAAAAAAAGTAAGAAATCAGAAAAGGGGCAAATACTTTTTCATGGCACTGTAAGGCTGAATCTCTGTCCATGCGATAGCTGCATTAAGTTGGTCTGTTTGTGTTCCGAAGCCGGCGAGTGCTTTCCATTTTCCCTACCACTCTGGGTGAAGTTACATTCTTTTGAGTGGCAGCAAAGTCAGCCAATCAGTGTCAAGTGCCTGCATTTCATAATGGGGTTGCCAGTTAAGCCCGAAAGGTCGCCAAAAAAGTGCTAGACAATGCGTTCAAAATACCCCACCCGAACATAGCTTTTTGAGAGAGGTTTTTAGAATGTTTCTGAGGCATTACAGACCCAACCAAAATTTTGTTGTCTACATGTCACATCAGAGAACAAGGATAAATACCCCGTTCAACCATTGTATGTCACCCTTAATTTTTTTAATGGTCTGAAGTCAGACATGCCCCTCTATACAGGGCTGAGCACACCTTAGTTGATTTTATTAGGATTTTCCATGATGTGCCAAATTCAGGCTGTAGTTACCCTTAGAAATGCTGAATTTAAACGGAAACATGAGATATCAGAGAGCATAGTGATTGAGTAGTCTCAGAGGGAACAAAAAATCTTTACTTTCTGAATTCAGAGGACCCAACCAATGCATTGAGTAACCTTTAACTCTTAGGGCTCTAATTTCGTAGACCAGGCGCAGGCGCGGCGCAGGCCCGGCGCATGGGGGGTGCGCCGCGCCAACGGGGTGTGTCCAGGCGTATGTGGCAATTTCGTGCCCGGCGTAGCCTGGCGCAAGTACTCCTCTGTCCCGCCTCTGCCCCTCCTTCCAGCGCAAGTTGGCAAAGAAGGCGTGTTTGGGTAAAACACAGCCGAGTCAAATCTTCACCAGTCAAATGAGCTCCTCACCTCACCTTTAATGTGTTAGAATATAGAAGGCGACCCAGCCGAGTCAAATATTGCTCACTGGCAAGAGAAACGATGGATAGCGTGTTTCTATTATTACAAACTGTAGCTGCTTAAAATTTTGGGATTAACATGCAAATACAACAAAGCAAGATACGTTTCACATTTATTTCCAATATGTGATCTTAACTCAGTACGAGATCATCGCAATCAGGCTGCATTCCTTTCCCCCACTAAAGACGATAAAGCATAAGTGACAATAATAGTAGCCTAGTATTAAGCCGCTTGCACACTGGACGCGAAACGAATTTTTCGCTCGACAGATTGCGTCTTGTGTCCAAAGGTCTGACAGGGTTTTAATAAATCGTCGTGTCCGACAGTCTATTATTGTTTTTAATTTCTTCAAATCTACTGACTCTTTCAGACATTAAACGTGAATGTTTGATAAGAGGGTTTAGTTCTTCAAGATGAGTACCGAGAATTTCAATCAATGTTTCTGTTTAAGCTCTGCTCAGTAAAGTGAGTAGACACTGGCGCGAGACAATATACAATGCCTCCGCGTCTGACAGCCAAAAAAAGAGGACGATTAGGACAGAATGATAATGAATAAAGAATAAAAAGAAACATTTTAACAACAGAGCATCAGGGGTGAAAGTAGGATTAGATTCTTACAGGAACTGTGCAAGTCAAAAATTTTGCTCGCGCGCTTCGCGCGCTCGCATCATACTCTATATATAAACAGACAGCTTTCTTTATAGTCCTTGAGTGCATAACGTGTCAGACGCAAAAAATTTAATATTATGGCAAATGTTCAGATTAAGTGCAAACTTCTTTGGGAGAACAACATCAGAATAGTAACAACAGTAAGTAAAAATAAAATGCTTTCTCTGTTGTCAGCATGAAAAATAATCAGGACCCCATTAATCAATCTGCAGTAGCTCAACCCTCAGCCAGTGTTAACCACGTTTTTTCCCTAGTCTCAGTTACAGTTTTAATATTGTATGTATTGAAAGATTCAGAATAGCCTCTGCTGTTGTACCACTCCTTTTATTTTGGTATCAACTTTAGAAAATAACTGAATACGTAGAAACAACAAAATATTTACAGTAGGCTGTTTCAATTCAGATGTAAAAGCATGCAGCCAGCAACAAATATTCAGTAGTTGACCTGCTATGGCACAAACCATTTTCTTTGAATGATGACATGTCTTCTCCAAACTCTAAACACAAACAACCAAAATTCAAACACATACACTCCTAAAGCTAACACTTCATGAGAAAACACTGAATTCATCATGTATATTTACACTGCAACAACATTTTAGTAAAATTACACAATAGCTTTCAATATACTATGTTACATGCTCAAATTTAAAACACTTGAATAAAGTAGCTGCAAAATGTTTTGCTGTATTGCATCCAAACTGAGTCCTTCCTTATTAACATAATTTGAACAATTGTCAGGATGTGGGTAGGTGTCGGTGTGTCGGTGCGGCATTTTCTTGACTAAATAATTATTTCAGTGAAATAAACCGTGCTTCGTAAAGTGTTTAGAAACGATGTAAGTAGTTTTTTAAACGATTCTGACTGGCATGAGACAGCAAAGTGAGCAGTGGCGCGAAAAATATTCAACAGAAGACAGACAACATAGTATTTCAAATTATACAACTATTTTTTTTTTTTTTAATCAATATGTAATTTGTGTAGAGTCCGTTGTTATGAAATTTTGTGAAAACGAGCCCCCATTAAAAGTTGTCGTCTTGTGTCGGATATTAACTGCGTGACGAGATTATGTAAGGGATAATTTACGAGAAGGTGTGCATTCCACGGTTTAAATGCACGACGCAGAGGCAAGGTTGCCTCCGCAAAGTACATTAAAACCGTTGAATGCTCACCTTCGAGTTGATTATCTCGCTTATACCAAGGTCATTTGCCAGAAATATATCGCAGCATTCTGAAATTTTTGGTGAAAGTTTTGCACTAAAACCAAAAAAACAAGCTGGTAATCATTAATCAGGCGCCGCGCCTTCTCATACCCAATAGCCTACTATAGGCCAAATTGAATTGAACCAGCTATCTTAGTTCATCTTACGTTCATGGAGAAAGAATGTTTTGCCCACGCTTACATCCGTTTAACAGCTGATTTGATGACGGATTCCAGCTGAAATGGAAATTATGCATAACGCAACATTATGTGCGATTATGCAGACTGTAGCTAACTTGCTACGCACAATTACAAAGAACTTAGGACGGTTTTCGCAGTCAGCGAGCTGAGATCAGTCTGCTGGCATAAGCGAACTGTCAGCAGTTGCTGACACAAGAAGTGGACACGTTAGCTTCCTTTGTAACCGTAGGTCTACACAATTACAATCTTTTAATGAATAAAGCCTGATGACTTCGCTGTTGTAATATTTCCGGTCATTATCACTTGAGCACCTATAGTTAACCGCCCCGCAGGACGCAACTTGTATGACGCCGCTAAATTTACTGGAGGTAAATGAGCAGCTAGGTGTCCGTTGTACCCAGCCGAATACTAGGTCTAACGTTTCTAGGGTTACAAGTTGGCTAGTGGATGAATTTCGAATGGTGAAACGACCGTAGCCGAACTACCTGTGCGGTTCCACGGTTTTAATATATACCTGCCAGCCAATCAGAAAAAAACGTATTCACCCGGACCATGGTATTAGTCAAGTTGAGCGACGGGCTCGACAGCGAGTAGTGTCCGAAACCGATTTGTGTCTACAGGGTGGGTCCACAATATGCAGCTCACTAAATTGTGGATGGGGGTAGGGACTGAGTGTGAGGTTTCGGACACAGCGTGTGTATCTGACACACAGTCATAAAAATGGGCATTGTAGCAGATTGTATCCATTGTAGCAGCAAAGCCTACCTGCTACATTATGTACCGCGCCCACATCCACATTTCCCTCTCTCTGTTCCTCCTCTTCCTCGGCTTGCTCCCTCTTTCTCTCATTGAACATGAATGTAATTGTTCTTTGCATTTTTAAAACGTTTTCATTCAAGTCAAGTGTAACGTTAAGACACAAGCGTTTGGCTAACGTAACGTTATCGGTTTCACAAATTTGCGATATGACTTGACAGAGCCTGGCCTCCTGTCATCACCTAGGCAACCACAAGCTGACCAATAGCGCATTGAGTTACTCACGCGTGCATTTGTTTGGGAAAGAGTGTGATGGCTGCGAGCGTCTGAGAGAGAGGGGAGACTGAGAGAAAGCATATTCACATTCATATCACAATTTGAGGGCATATTCTGAAGATGTTTTTTGTATATTCATCAAATCTACACTAATTTCGTTACAATTCGCTTGGAAATAGAAAGGGCTCGCATCATAGCAGGGGTGAATGTTGCTTTTCCGGTTGCGTTCCGGTGCGTTCCTGTTGAAGAGGTCTAGATATTTCTTACCACCACGGCGTTCCTGTGCGTTCCGGCCTACTTTCACCATTGCAGAGCATCCAATGAACACTGCGATTTATTTATTGGCGGGTCATCTTTGTTTGATATCACGTTTGTTGCTGATATATTTTTATTCTTTATTTCGTTATAAATCTGTTCTCATATCAATACTTTTACTTTTCGCTGGCTGCTGGACATGGAGTATTTTGCATTTCGTGTCGGACAGTCTTGATCGTGCATGCGATGATTTCTTCACTCTGTCAGTGGTCATGGAATTGATTTGCTCACGCACTATATTATCTCTGCTGTGGAAATAAAGCGTGAATCTGTTCGATCCATCTGACGAATTTTCAAAAGAAAGACCGAATGAATACTGATGTCTATCTTCAACGGAAGAAAACAGATGAATAGGCTAAAAAGACCAAGAAAAGTCGATAGCTATCAATTTGCATTTTGTGAAGGCCGAACACAAACATAGCCAAGTTTGCACGTCTAATAATTCCTGGAATTCTCGGAAAAACTAGAACTTTTATGACTCTCGGACACGGAGCTATATTAAAACCCTGTCCAACTATGGCGTCTTTGCATTGACTTTGTCTGTAATCACGTGCGAAAAATTCGTTTTGCGTCCAGTGTGCAAGCGGCTTTAATGAGCATAGAACGCAAGCATTCGATATATATTATACAGTTTGTGGTTGGCTGAGAAAGATGTGAAGTCGTTAGTTTGCATCACAGATTCAGTTGCCTTGATTAAGCCAGGTCAAGTTTCCATTACGCGTGGAAACCGCCTGACATCAGGACAATCAATATAGATACTATAATTTATGTCCTTATTCAGATAGTTACATTAAATAGTGCTTCCTGTAATTTTTTCTTGCATTGAAATGTGCCTGACATTCTGTAAACCTGCCTGTGAGATTTTGGTGACGTGTGCGCACTCTGCGCCGGTCAGCCAAATTACCACTGCACGGAAATTAAACCAGGTTGGAGCTGGCGAGTTTTCTGCGCAACTCCAGCGGAGACTTTTTCTACGAAATTGTCACTGCGTCTTGATGAATATGTGACACCTCCCCCCACTACGCCGCCACACCCATCTCGGCGCACCTTCGTCTACCGAAGGCTGCGCACCTCACGAAATTACCACTACGCGGGCTGCGCCGTTCGAAATTACCACTACGCGGGCTGCGCCGTACGAAATTACCACTGCGCGGGCTGCCCCTCGCTACGCCAGCTGCGCTGCGCCAGGAAATTAGAGCCCTTAGAGTGCTGAAATAAATAAAAAATATGAATTTAATTATCTTGTGCCAATGAAAACTATTACATGGTGACTTATTGAAAAGAGCTCCCCTGCAGGAACTCTTTTAAACAAGTCGCCACATGATAGGTTTTCAACAGCTTTGATTTTGAAGTCTGACATCATTGAGTAACAATAGTTGCATTTAGTGCTTCAAGGGCCCGATTTACTAAGACCTTTAGCACATGCAAAATCTTTTTGTCGGTGTAAAACCAATAACATTGCCCATGACTGGCCTAGCCTTACACCAATCAGTGGCAATGTTATTGGTTTAGCACGGGCAAAAAGATTTTCCAAGTGCTAAAGACCAAAGTAAATCAGGCCCAAAGAGTTAAAATGCATTTTACTCCCAACACCCTTTGAAAAGCCTAAACTTTTAATAAATTTTATTTAGTCTGACTATACTTCACATTCCTTCAATAACAGGATCATAAATTACCATACACTCTCACTATACCCCTCAAGAGCCCTTTTCTTGCTCTCTCTCTCACTCTCTCTCTCTCTCCCTCCATTCACATCCCCTTTTTCCTCTCCCTCTCCTGTCCTCTCTCATACACAGCATTTGTTGGATACACAGAGAGAGGGAGAGTGGCTTTCCCAAACAACTGGAGAGTCCATGCTGATAAAATAATCATGGCCTGGGAGCCATTTTTTTCTGGGACATGGACGGCGCCATTGGCTCCACTCAGTGAATAGAGATCGTCCTTGTACAGAACAGACGTGCCTTCCAGATGACTGCTTTCTCATGCATCTGTCGACACGATGGGCTGTTATTGTCCCCAAGAGGCCTTTTCAGGGCCTCGATAGCGAAAAAGCAAGTAAGCGAAATGACTTTACGCTGCCACCTTAGGTGACAAATTCAGACAATGCTGGGAAGAAATCATGCACAACTCAAAGCAGGTCACGAGAAAGGAGGTTTAAAAAAATCAGGTGCAAATAACACTCAGGCACGAGCAAATGGCAGTATGATGAAAATAGTCCACTTAGGATATCTAGCATGATTGGGAGTTTTTTTCGCTCCGTGATTTCAGGATTTTAGACACAAACACACGCGCCAAAACACACAAACTTTCCCCCCACACATGCAAAAATACACGTGCACACATATATGAATGTGCTCAGACACACACACACAACATCTGGACAAACACACATATGCATGCACATGCACATACACACATACGTGCACACACATGCATATACACACCAGCACACACACACACACAAACATATGCACGTACACACAAATGCAAGCACATGCAAATACACACATGCGTACGCACACCAGCACACACACACACATACACACACACACACACACATACAAACACACACACACACAAACACACACATACAAACACACACACACACACACACACAGTCAGTCATGGTCAATTTTTCTCGCACTTTCCCTCGCTCCTCGCGCGTCTGTTACTCTCTCCATCCGAAGGCCTTAATAAAGTCATAACTCTCCTGCATTTTACATGACTCAGGGGCTTTCTGCTCTTGCCTGTCAGTTCATCTCACATCACCCGAGTTAACTGGAACAGTCCTGGGCCGTAGGTTTTCCTGTCTCCCCGGCAGAAGGAGGCAGTGCAGGGAAATACGCTGCAGTTACACCAGGCAACAAATACAGTATTTCTCAGTCTGGAGAAACAACAGTAAACATGTTTGAGTAATTATGCTTCATTAACCTCATGGCCCAGGAGTTCTCACCAGCTGTTTTCAGTTACAAATACTGCACAATTAACACAACAGTACAGAAAACACACAGGAATTTGTGAACGAATTAATCATTTTCCAGGGGATGTTGTTTTTATAAGTAAAAGTGTTCCTGGTGTGCTTTAAAAAGAGATGTCACTTGATTACTGCTGGACCGTTCTGGTATAAGTTACAAGCTGAATGACTTTCTGTTGGATATTATAGCAGGCAAAAGAGCAAAAGTATGAATAAAGATTAATGAGTGACCTTGACTGTTCAGCACACCGACTCCATTGGGCATTAACTTAGGTGAGAGCCCTTTCCACATTCTAAGCGTCAGTTCTAAGTAAACAGGGGCTGCAATTATCTTTCTGTATTGATCATTCTGCTGATTAGTGTCAAATGTCAATTACTGTAAAAAAAAAAAAATCTCATCGTTATTTCCCAGAGCCCAAAGTGACTTCAGATTTTGCCTAACCAACAGTCCTAACACCAAATAGTCTTCATTTACTATTACACATGACTACAATCAGCAATCTTATCATTTAAGATGCTGCAAACAGCAAATGTTTGTCATTTTTTATTTGGAAAAATGACCAATGATTGACTGTTTATCATTATCAATAGCTAGCAACTATTTTCCAGACGATCGATTAGTCAAACGAATTTTGCAGCTCTAAAGCAAACCAAACACTTTAATATTTCTACTCACAATGGTGTACTGTTCCTTATAGTCCTCAGAGTTAGTTAGCTAGCTGAATAGTACAAAGTCTGCAACAGTAAGGCATAAGATATGACGGGTATTTAAAATGAGGAAATAACATTCGAAGGTTTTACACAAACCCTTTTTAACAATGCTTTTTAGTTTCACATGAACAATATCACATTTAGCCAATATGAAAAATAGAGCTTCACACCACAGTTCATTCAATTTTTTCAAAATTATAAAGCGCCAAGCCTTGTGTCAATCTCAGGTGACAGCAGTAGCCTCAAATAGTTTAAACAGAACACTGCAAGGGGCGCAAGCTTAGCAGCAACAAGAGTCAAATCACTCTACCGCCGCCTCTGAAACGGACTTTGCTAAGCAATTAAATTTAAATATTTCAAGTCGCTCTTTCCCCCCATGCCTACGAAGAGGGCTGGGAGTCTTTCAGTCGATTAGTGTCCGTAGGAAGCATCAAATACTAAAGAGCGCGGTATTCGAAGGAGCTGAGCGCAACCTTGTTTTTTTAAATCTTAATGCAGATTTAATGAGGCTTGCCTAGCCAGCCCAGGGCGAAATAGAGGCAAATCACATCATTCAGGCTGACAGGCTGTGGAGTGAGCTATGCATTATTGCTTATTAAAAGGGCAAATTACCCCTGCCATTCCTGTGCAAGATTTATAAGACAAAGGTATGATTTGGGCCGATTGAAAGGATGAAGATGAAATGTACCACAGAAAGGATATTGCATCCATCTCTCCTGACAGATGTACTGCAGTCCCCATAAGGAAACAAAGGCGAGTCTTTAACTTTAAATGAATAATCCCTCATACAAACACAGGGGATAATCTTGTCTTTACTTTATCAGTGTTATCAAGAAAAAAATGTATTTGCCATAAATACATGTCAAGTGAACCATCTACAGATCCTACTCCTACCTTGTGTAATTTCAGTTTTTCTGTGAAAATCAAAGACTGTAGATGTGATTTTAAAAAATTAGGATTTTCTTTGGAATATTGCACCCCAGTTACTTTCATTTATGTCTCACTAATGTTCTGAATTCTCAAAACAGAGTAAAACACTGAATTTCTGCAGTACAGTGTGTGCTCGTCTCTGCTTAATTAAGCTGTTCTCCAATAGATTTTGAACACAGTTATGGTCTGTAGTCTCTATTACACTGGACTCAAAGGGGCCATTATCAAAAAAAAAAGAAAAAAGAAACTACAGCATAAAGCACTCAATTCATCTCTCAAATATAAAACACCTACAAACCTCTGCCAAACATAATATCAAGTGAATATTGAAGTGCAGTTATTTTAATAAGCACATTTTTGAATTGAGCACTGACTCCAGTGGCACTCCCTGTCACTCAGTCTTGAGAGCGACATGCCATGGGGAATTCAAAATTCAGGAGAATAAATATTAGATGTGATCCTTCTATCGTCCAGGTCTTGTAACATCACTTGAGGAGAACTAAGTCTAATGTGCCGCGGAGGGCTGGCCCACTCAAGCGACCGGAGCTCGGAGAGCTTCCTTCTATAGCGCTGCTTGAGCGAATTTCACCTTTTATAAAAGCCTGCGAGGTATTTTTCTGGACAAGCACCATAAAAGCTTTCAAACCTGTGAGCCAAGTTCTCCACCTAATCAATAATGGAGAGATTTTAAAAATATGAACTGTCTGAAATATATTTATTGATGCGTTCAAGATTTTCTTCTGCCATACGCCGGACAGATGGGTCAAAATGTCAAATTCATGAAAACATTGTGGTGTTTGTGCTGTTTTTGATGATTAAGTCACTGAACAATAATGGAAATGTTCATGGCATTGCATACTTGTTAAATAAAATCTGTCTGGTAAAGTCCCGAAAATCTCCACTATGAAAAAACACAGAATAGTACATAGAATCATGAGTGGAATGGCTCAGTAATATTCATTTAATTTTCATATTTTCAAGAGACAAAAGTCATTACTAATGATTATAAGCAATTAGATGACCATACTTATGCAATACGTGCGAGACGTATTTATAAAAACAGTATATTTACATATTCCTGAACCCACACACAAAATGCAGTCCAGATGTATGTACTTACACAAGCACACAAGCCCTGCAGTGTAGAGTAGGTTGTGTATGATGCAGTACATCACACTGCTTAGTTTCTCATTGACATAGACGGGAGTCGTTGTTACCAAATGAAGACATTTTGCATTTCAACCCCCATGGTCATGGTCACTCACATCTTTTATCATTCAGTTTATTTCTGCCTATCTTTTTTATCACTAGGAACATTTTTCGATGTTATTCGCTTCTACTTAAACACTGTCAACCATGAACTGAAGTTTACAACTTTTGAACAGCTTGAATCTTTCCTACCTGTTCAAAAGACTGGATGGAGTTTTCAGTCGCGCTTTTGGGCCACAATTCATTGAACTGGATGTTAGAAACTTGCAGTAGGAGAAATCGGTGAGCACATCCCTGCATATCTCTGATAGGGATTACTTGGGTTAGCATGACATCATAGATGCTGTTTTAGCATCTGTGTCTCAGATTATTCACATTTAGTATTATTGATTTATTACAATCAATTACAGATCTTTAATGTCATGTCAAGGCAAATATTTTTATGGTTCTCAAAATTCCTGGTGGGTCCAGAGCTTGAAAAATAATTGAGCTTATACCAGATTGATCTAGAATTACAGTGCTACTTTAAGCGATGTTTAGCAAGTGGATCATAGCACACACACACACACACACATACTCAATACAAAACAATACGCTTATTACACTTTATAGCTTATGTAGCTCAATTAAAGTAAAAAAAACATTTGCAAAATATGACCCAAGGTAGGTTTCCTTTATAACTTACTACTTGACAGTAGTTATTCCTAGACGCAGCATTACCCAAGAATAATACAGTTTGAAAATCATAAAGTTTTTTTTTTTTTTTTGTAGTAATATGAAGGCGAAACACAACTATTTGGTTACTTATGAACTGTATAACCCATGACAACCATCAAGCAATTTTTGTAATACTACCTTCAACTTCAACACATCTTTTCACATTTATTGACAGAGGTGGTAGGGCAATTATACAACGCTGCCTGGCCAAACAAATACTCGCACACTCTAATCTTTCAGTGGACCACCTGTGGCTCTGATTACAGGACACATTAGTCACTGCATTGCTAAGACAACCTTATGCAGCCTTATGGCTTATATTTCAGTCCAGACTTTTTGACTGTGATCTAGTATTGACGATGGGAGAGTTGAACCACTCCGTAAAGTCTTCTTCAGAACATCCCAAAGACTTTTAATAAGTCTTATTAAGTCTTAATTAAGACTTATTATTATTAAGTCTTAATAAGTTATTTTAATAACACCTTGAAGAGTTTTTAACCCAATTACAGTAATTTCAGCAATCTCCTTGCAGTTGTTCCCTTCGCATGATACAAGTCAATAATTTCCCCTTTCTGCAGCATTGCAAAATCTTGTCCAGAACCACAATTTATGTCTTCTGACATGGCTGTTTAAGAAATGAGGAGCTACTCGCTGCATCAGTTGCCACTTGAACGATATTTACCCTTAGAGTGCTGAAATAATTACATTTACATTTTTTAAAAATTATCTTGTGCTGTTGAAAACCTATCATGTGGTATTCTTGTTTAAAAACAAGTAGCCACATCATATGTTTTCAACAGCTTTGATTTTGATATCTTACATCATTGAGCAACATTAGCTGGATTTAGCACTCTAAGGGTTAATCACCTCAAACACTGATTCAATCATAAAATGTTTTTGAAAGTATTTGCTTATTTACATCCAAACAGCTACTTCTCTATCTGGCCAGGCAGCGTATTAGCAATAGTGAAATTTTTTGTTCGGCCAGAAACTTACCCTGCATCGCCATATTAGGCAGAATAATCCGACAGAAGAGGAGGATTCAGAGAAGACTGTACAATACATCTTTAGTCCTGCTTCAACAGACACGATGAAAAGGCCATAATTCCAGGGCATTGTAGACATCCAAAATAACGGAGAACTATGGATGGCTGAACATTATCTAACCACCATCACATCTACCAAACAATAGCGGTACTTGTTTGAAGATTATATTCATGCCATTCAGCCACAATGCATTTTTTAAGTTTTTTTTTATTTATTTGCGATAATTAAATGTCACAAGCTACACTCCTGGAATAGGCTGATGGTTTCCTGGCAATAGCTTGTGGAAAGTCTCGAATTGATCAGAGAAAAAATATAATTCCTCACTTTCGGAATGTAATAATTTCTTAATAATCAGGAAATCGATCAAATAAGTATCCTGCTCCAAGCAGCTATATTTGGCGCACGGATGCTTGAAACATTCATGACAGATTCATAAATCAATCAGTTCATTCAAAATGAAAAGGAAAGGAAAGATAAAGCTGTTTTTTCAGTTTTTTGAGGTCTTTGTGGTCAAGAAAGTGCATTCATTCATCATTCAGCTGCAGGTGATTCCAACATCATCCTTCATTGGTGAAATAATTCCTGGACCGAGATGAATTGCTAAGAACCAGGAAGGCAAAGATAGACTCCGGAGCCCAAGGGTTTAACATGGAAATCCACACAGAGCACTTAGACAATTACGCTGGAATTTTTCATTGGAAGTGCTGAGGGACGATGACAATGTCCCAGTTATCAGCCTGTGCTGATCTGGCTAACTCAATACCGCCGCTCTCTGAGAACACAAATCGCTCTAATCTCCCTAATGAAGCGCTAATGACTTGTGACAAGTTTGACAGGTAAAATTACCCATTGAAAAGTAAGATTAATGTTCAAAGGGTGAAATACATTTTAGTTTATAGTTCAGTACAACAGTATATGCTGGTGTGTTAGAAAATTATTTAATTAAAATATGAAAAGTTAAATATACTAATGTTGAAAAGCCTGGATATGGGTTGTAAGACAGTCAACTCTGTACCTCCAATTTCTATACCACTGTATGGCCAAGGGGTTGAGGCCCTGCCAGTATATCTTTCAGAACAACAATATGATCTCCATCTGCACAACAAACTCAAAATGTTCAAACAATGCTACTGAAATATTTTGTCAATGATAGAACATTACCGCTACATTGTTGCAATATCCTGAGAACATTGAGTCAGCTGAATGCAGCCCACACTGCTTTTCTGCAGCATGACTGAAGTATAAAAAGAGTGCGAGTTGAGTGTTTTTAATAAAAACTATAAAAACACGCTCCCCGTGTGGACACGGTTTGTTGTACACGCCACCCTCTCTTTAGCTTCTATTCTTCAAACTGATCAAACCAGAAAACATATTACAGCATTAGAGCATCAAATCAATTCACTGTTCATGCCAAAATAAATCCCGAAAACACTGACTTATTCAACTTGAAGGGTAGATATGAGTTCCATATATTTGTCGAACAGTACTTGGAACATTTTGCCATCCATTTTGCTTCCCTGTCCCTGATAAACAATGTCAGATGTAGCCTTAGGAAGCTCGCAAGAAGGACTGCATGAGCTCTGAACTGTACACTTCGAGAACTGTATTGCTCCCTCTGTCTGACTCTCTCACACTGAAAGTGCCCTATGAATCGCAGGGTTCTTTTTTGATCATTCCCCCATGCTGAGTGCATGTGAATTCAGAAGAGTTTGAGTTCACTGAAATGAAGGCCTGTGACCAGACTTCAGCCAATCAAAAACTTCAGAAAGGGGAATATTAGAACAAGAGGTCACTGGTAACATTTACAAATTGTATTCCTGATCAAAGCAAGGAGGGCCGCCCAGGCAACCAGAGTCACGACTCTCAAGTCGATGACTCTGGGCATGGGTTGCATTAGAAGCAACTTCCTCTGGCATCACTGCTGTAGTCCCAGTCTTCTTCTTCTCCCAATCTGTGACTGATTTTTCTCCGTGCCCAAATGCCCCATGGGCTTATGGGATATGGCTTCCAAGACCTGGCCCCTGGCCCCTGTAACGCAGGCCCTCTCTACACATCACCATCGTTTAAACTGACGCACGCTCTCCTTCCACATGACTTTGAAACAAACGCCGCTCACCAGCCGTGAACATATTGTGTCTGACAGGCCATGGAAGTCGCACCTTTTTAATCTTTAAAAAAATAGCTTCTTGAGTTGCCTGTTTGATATGAAAAGCAACCGCAGAAGTATTTACATATGATTATCTATTGTTCATGATTCACGCGATTTGCTCCATTTTAAGTAAACCATTGGCTTACAAATGTGGTTTTGTTTATCAAAACCAAAGGAACAATCAAATCAACATGTTTGCATTGTGTATGCGGTTCTTTGCACTGTCAGGAATGCAGTTTCCTCATGACCAGAGCTTCTAAATGCCATACACACTTTGTGGGAAAATTTCCTAGATCGCCTTTCCAAATATAGGAGCCGAAATCTCCAATTTTTGCGGACAAATTTTCAATAGGGTTTCAGATGGATATTTACTGAGTAAA
Source organism: Gymnothorax reevesii (assembly GCA_029721435.1). Lineage (NCBI taxonomy): Eukaryota > Metazoa > Chordata > Actinopteri > Anguilliformes > Muraenidae > Gymnothorax > Gymnothorax reevesii. The sequence goes on from CM056589.1 coordinate 25,383,246, forward strand.
AATCATTATATTATTATATTTTTTACTACACTTCCCTAAATTCTGCAAAAGTATAATTTTATGATCTTTGATCAGCCAAGAAGAAATAATTTGGCAGAAAAAGCATACTGTGAACCTTGCTCAAAAGCCTCAAGCATTTTGTTGGCTTCTTTTTTCAATAGCTTAGTCAAAGTTGGCACCTGCTCTAATTTTAACAAAGTCTAGAAAACAAAGACTATGCATCCCCAAACCAACACAAAATCTTGACTAAAACTCTTCTGGATCCACTTCATTCATACAGTAAATCAGCCATTATTATTCATAGTTTATGTTTCTTTTACGTATTCAAACAGTAATTTGGTTAATCATGCAACTGCATCACATTTATATTTAACGCAAAGGTAAAACTTTACTATAAACTCACACACAATTGACTATTTACTAATTTATAAGTGCTGCTGTCAACATATGTTATAAGTATTTTAAATAAACTCAAAATAACGGATTGTTGTTGAAAACTACATGGATCACAAAGCAAAATTTTTCCTCCGTATGAACATAAAATGGTCGTTCACGGATCACTAAGACTCCACTGGCCCGCAACGTTAATCCCAGCAGTTTGCTGAGGAACTTCTTTCACTCGCAGGCAAATATTAGTCGCCTAATTGACCGCCGGCCGGACAAGTAAGTGCTGCCCTTTCCTCAACGAATTACCTGCTTCAAAAGGGGCCACTTCCTGAGTCGTTTCCCCTCCGATGTCGTCCGCAGGACCCACCTACACTGTGGGAGCCCAGGGGACCCTGGGTAAAAACAGCCTCCCTGGCCGGCTGCCTGCAGTGACAATTAGCTGTAATTGGCAAACGGGTGAGGGTCTTTGAAGACCCCTGGTTTGTCCCAGGGCAGTGGTGCTGATGAATGCAAGGCCTTCTTTGAATTGTCACTCGCAATCGGATGGAGATGAGAATTTGCAAAGCAGATTTCTGCATGAGCGGAGGCCCATTGAACACATGGCCTGAAGGAGAGGTGTCGAGGCTTCGTCTGCTTTGTTCTGCACTGTGGTGTTCGTCCAAAGGACAGTTTTGTTGGCATGTTAACCCTTAGAGCGCTGAAATAAATTTTTAAAAGATATAAATTTAATTATCTTATGCTGTTGAAAACCTATCATGTGGCCATGTGATAGGTTTTCAGCTGCTTTGATTTTGATACCTTACATCATGGAGCAACAATAGTTGCATTTAGCGCTCTCATGGTTAAAAACTTAAAGTTGCACACTGATTCCTAACAAACAGTCCAGCAAGATTCCATCATCACATTTGATGGGTTTTCTTGCGCCTTCATCGAAACAACTGAATGGTACATTTCTCATGGGACAATAGGTGCGTTTCCATTGCAGTTTTGCGCAAATTAAAAGAGATATTTCAAATGATTTGGCAAAGCACAATTGCGAAATGCGAGTGTTTCCATTTGAGATGCTTTTGCGAATAAACTTCCTTGTTCTCGTAAATTCTCGTTTAACGATACTCTTTCCAAGTCAAAATGGATGCTTTAGATCAGAACCTGTTGCGTGTTGCGTCACGTCCTACGGCTTGTAAAAGCGCAAAAACTGTCTCCATTCAACTTTTTCAAAATGTCGCTCCTTCGACACGGCTGAAAAACCACCTAATGAGAGCGCAAAAACTTTTTTGAGATATTCGAGAGTTTATTCGAAATTCAAGTGTTTCCATTACCAGTTTTTATTTCGCTATTTAGATTTTGCGCATTTCTAAGGGTAATGGAAATGCACCTAGTGTTGATAGTCACAAGTTAAGAAATGAAAAACAAAGCATTAACACGAATAAAGGATTTTGCAAGGATCACAGTTGGTAATTACACTGGTTTTACAGACGAATGATCCACTGTAAAATCAAAAGCAAATGGCAACACGTTAAGTACACGCAACTAACTGAAAAAACGCATGTAATGTCAAGGCGAAAAATCGAAACCCTGATCCCACCAGGTTAACACCACCCTGCAAGCATTAAATCAAGACTCATACACCCATGAACACCATCGTTTGAAGTTATTGCACAAATTGATTCAAGGTGATGAATTTGTAATCAGTTATGATGGATGAGGTAAAGGAGGGGAACAGAAGGGTTTGTGTCAGTTTAAGTTTCGCCGGGTTACAAACAGGCTTCCTTCACACTCATTATCATTTCTCCTCATATTAGCCTGAGAAAATAAAGGAGTAAACACAACTGCGATGCTCAAGAGCCATTGAAGCAGATGCTGAGCCATTACACATTTGAAGGTTCAAAGACCAGGAGAGTGAAGCCACATTACTTGTAAACTGGTACTCTGGCTTGACCGTAGGACAAAGGGCAGATCGCATGTTAAATGATTAGGAAATGAATAGGTGAAATAATGACCTGTGGAGAAATTCTACCAGCGCTGGGATGAGGTTAAGAACAGTAAAACAGAACCATGTGGAGCTGCCTTCAAAATCACAAACACTCTACACTTTTCTTCTTGGCTCCGTCGAGCCCAACCATAGCCATACTTTGGTTACACTGTAAGACTATCTCATAGAAATGGAATATCACAGTGTTCTTACATCACTCCAGAAAGATCTATCAGCGAGAGTGTCAGAATGCCTCAACGGGTGTCTGCTATCTGCAGTAAATGTACTTCTTTGTAACGCATTTTATAATGCTAAAATTGCTCTGCAAATTTGGCAAAGACTGCACATTTATATGACCAAGCATTGAGTTCTTTCCTTGCAAACAAAACAATATTCAGATTATGTTTTCACAGCCTGTTCCACTACACACAGTGCTCTAAATCACTCTTTTCTGAATAAAGGCATATGTTATAATGCAATAAAAATATCAAATAATGTGAGTACTTCAAAGAAAGCCCATTTAATGGAAAACAACAAACAGATTTATCATATGGCAATGGTAAGAGGAGTTAATGCGACAAATTACAAATAAGAAATGATATATCCACATCAATGAAGCGGGCAGGATTTACTCGCAGAATTAAGAAAAAAATAAAAGCAAAATAGTGCAATTGCTGTAATTTGGGTCATGAAAATATGTGCAAAGTCAACATCTAAGATCACAGAAATGACTTGCGTACAAGCACTAGTTCAGCATTATGACAAGGATGGTTAGGCTGTTAGGAGTTTGCCAGAGGGAAAAATGGAAATTTTTTACATATAAAAATGCTGTGCATCTGTTCAAAATCAACCAACACATCTGAAAAAGGATATATGATCCACACAGAATTAGAAAGAGCTTACTCAGTTCTTTGTAACAAAGGCCTACTGGTCAGGATATTTTAAGCTCACCCACTTCACAGAACACATAAAAACACATGTTGACAATAAAAGAACTTGCACTATCGTAATTGAGGATCTGAGACAATGAAATTACAGGTAATTGAATCAAAACAATAAAGACGTTTGAGTGGGATATACAGGAGTAAAGAGACTGTACAGCAAAAACTATCATTTACAGCCTGAGAAGTGGCCTTAAGATCAAAGATTGCGGTCTCCAAAGTCATAATCCTCTTACCGCAATTGCTACTTTCAGAAATCCACAACGACCCATTCGTTGTAGCATAAGTGCTCACATGTTACATTCTTAGTCATGAAAACCATCATTTCAAAAGGCTACAGACAAGAAAGTCAGAGCACAACACAAATATCAAATAGTGTACAGCGCTGTAGACTGCAGAAGGGTGACTTGTAATACTAATGCAGATGCCCTACAGATATGTGACTAGCACAGGGAGCAAAGTTTCACAATATCTAGCGGTCCAGGGAAAACATACACAGCACTGGCATGAGCGTCTGCCAATTTAAGAATAGCAACATGACTTTAAATTTGCGCTGAGAAAATGCAATTTACAGAGTTAAAAAAAAAAAAACAAAACAAAACAACATCCGGGCGCAATGTGACCAGGTAATGACGTTAGTGAAGGCAGACAAAACTGAAATATACACTGCCAATCCACTTGCACAGCCATTCAGATTTGGTCTTCAAGCCCAACACATTGAAAGGTTGAAAAAGGTCATGTTTATTTGATGAGACAAACCTTAAACTTTTCGGTGTTTCATTTAAATTACTGTAACATCCCACATTCAAACTCAGGATATTATTTTCCTGAAAATATAGATAAAAGTAATAATAATAATAGTAATAAGAATAATAATAATAATTAAAAAGAGCCAGCCATACTTTTCCAGAAATTGCTTTTTTCCTCTTATGTAAAAGAGAATAGTTCAAGTTTTACAATATGGCACAATCCACTATTTCAGATTAACTCTGAAAATTAAAAAACCACTACAAGCCAAAAGTTTTAGGCCACCCTCAGATTTTTACTGGTGCACTAATTGCAATGTGACCCCTTGGTTTTGGGGAAGGCATTGATACAGCATGCCTTCTTGCTACATAAAATTGTTCACGTCCTAGTGACATAAAATCATGTAACACAAAGGCATTGGAACTCAATTATAAAACATTGTGGTCAGTGATCAATCAGTCAAGACAGCTTTACATTGTGGTCTGAGGTCTGGAATTCATCCAAAACCTATTGGCTTCCTATATATTAAGCATAAAGGCATTTCATGTGCAAAAAATAAGGAAAGAACAGTTGATGTGAGTGTGTGTTTAATCTGAGGGTGGCCGAAAACTTTTGGCCTGTAGTGCATATATGCACAGGGCAATGAAACCACCTGCCTTTCCTCAAAATCACTTCTCAGTTGTCTGCATTTGTGGAACAATTACTGCCAATTTTAGTGGAGAAATGTGAACAGCTACACACAGGGACACCACCTAAAAGGAATAAGTCAATGAGACCCTAAATTCAAGCAAACGTCTCAAAAAGAGATATAAATGCACATATTTAAATATACTAAAAAACCATGACATATCCTTAACCTTTTTGCGCAGAACACAAATAATGCCATTTTTCCCGTAATTAACTCAGTATTTGTGCCACAGAGGCTCTGGAAAATTATTCCAGTGAAGCAAGACATTTTGAAATTCAATAACAGAATTATTTAGGAATTAAATTTTGGAATTTGTGGACGCCGGCGTCAGTACCTCCGCAAAGGGGCGTCTCTGAAGTAGTAAGACTTTTTGGGTGCTTCTAGTCATCAATGCTGAGAACCTACCGATGAGGTCTAATGAGGGACAAACCATGAACCAGCGACAGGGTAGGGGGCGCCCAAGGGTCAACTAAGGCTATCCAACTGACAGAAGGGCTACAGTGGCACATATAGCAAATTTAAATGATAATTACTAAAGGTATCAATAAGAACCACAGTGAACCATATCCTGTTGCATATGTAGCTTTGTTGCTACAAACCAGTAAGACTGCACAATCCAAACCCTGTCCACTACAGACAATGCATAAGGCACGTGAGCACTGGAGCTAGACCAATGATGTCACCACATGTACAGCCAATTTGGCATCACAAGCCATTTCAAACTCTGTTTGTTTGTGACATCACGCGGTGAAGTGACCACCCCAGGACAAGAAGGATTGATCAACTTCAGCCAACCAGTCAATCAGCACCTTCATTATTCTGGGGGCTCCCTACCCTTTTATGATATCGTAAACTACAGATTTGAAATGGCTTGTAATGGCAAATTAGCAGTGCACCTGGTGACATGATGGGGGACCTTTAAAGCAATGGAAGAACAATATGAGTTCTGATGGGTCTTGTTTTGTTTTATATCAGTGGTTCTCAAGTTCGGTCCTGGCGCCCCCCTGTGTATGCTGGTTTTTGTTCCAACTACAATTGCAATTCTAGGATTTTAAAAAGCTGTTACTTTGTCTAAATTAGCAGCATTCCATGTTTTGAGCAGTAATTTACCATCTTAAGTCACATTTGGATGGACATATCCATTCTGCTATGAAAAATAAAAATCCTTTGAACATATTGTGCTTAATTTTCAATATTGCTAGGATTTTCAGGTGAAAACATTTTTACACAGATCAAATTATACTCTGAGAAAATCAATAAGCTCCAAATTAGGTTTCTGACTACAGATGTTTTGAGTTTTTCCCAAATAACCTGCCTGAACCAAATAAAATCAACAGGAAACACAACAGGTGTGACTCCATGGTTTGCCAAGTAAATTGTCGGGTTTTGCCACCATGTGTCAAGAGTTTCACCAATGAGGAACCTTTTGATTATTTATGTTGATTAAATGTTTGGTTAAATTGTTTCCCTCTGCCAATATTCACAATATATCTCAATGTGGATATTTGCATAAATGCACCTAATTAAAACAAATCATCAGCTTGGTAAAATCTAAAGATTGCAATTGTAGTTGGAACAAACACCAGCATACACAGGGGGGCGCCAGGACCGAACTTGAGAACCACTGGTTAATATCATCAGTGAGCAACGTTAACCTGGGTAAGAGATGGCATGAGGATGCACTGTGTAAACAAGACAAGCCGATGGAGGGAGTGTGATGCTCTGTGCAGTGTTCTGTCGGGAAATCTTGGGTCTGGGCATTCAGGTAGATGTCAATTTGAAAGTTCTGTTTTGGTGGCATGCAGACTGGTGGTCATAATGTTTTGGCTCATTGGTATACAAGTTGCCAAATTAACAAAGGATATTTTACAAAATGAATTTACTTATCTACACAACACCCATTAAAATAGACAGACTGAAGCCATAGCAAGTGACCTTCGAATCACATGATCACTTTGATCAAACTCTACAGACACACCAAACTGCGGTACAGTCCAACCCAGATGTCTTAATTTCAGTGAAAATGAATTGGGCTCCAGAGATCATGTTCCTGGTGTCTGTGTTTACAGCAGAAAGGGCATCATTTTAGGCACCTGAAACCCACAGCATCTGTGGCACTGAGCCCTAATGGAGTCCTCTGGGACCCGAGTGATGCCACTTTGCTGGGCAGTGAACAGTCTTTGGCGCAGAAGCGAAACGCCCAAAGTAAAAATGCATTTGTGAAGATAGTGTGGGGGTCAACTGTACACATTTAACTGAGATTTTAGATAGGATTGCTTATTTTACATTAAAATTAAATTAAAGCACTGAAATATGGTTATTGTGCGTGTGTGCATGTGGAAGATGTTACCGTCATAAAATTCAAAATTTCAAAAAACAATAAGTTCTCAGTGTCAAAATTTGATAGGTTGTCTTTGCACTATTTTCAATTAAATACAGGGTTTAAATGATTTGTACATCATTGCGTTTGATTTTTATTTACATATTACACAGCGTCCCAACTTTCTGGAAAAGGGGTTGTACGTATATGACTCAACCTTTTCCAATTAAACTGAAATTGCATATTAGTGTATATAAAAATTTTACACACCCCAAAGTGCTCCCACATCTGCATCATTATTCCTACAATGCGGGGAAAAAAATAACTGCTAGACATTATTGAACATCTATTACAAGTTGTACGGCAAATGCCAGATATGCTAAACATCACCATTTCTGTTGCATAGCCATATAATCCGCCTGGCTGCATAGAACACCATTATTTTATTTACCATCTCAGCTACTTTTAAGTCAAATATGATTGAGTCTCTAATCAATAATAATCCTTCAAGACTGACAATGTAATGTGAGACCGGAAAGAAGCAGTTAAAAAGGAATGAACATAGAAAAGAGAGTACTCATTTTACACTCTAACCCTTCATGTTGCATTAACAAGAGTTTTACATTTTAAATTTGTCAATTGTAGTGTGGTACCAAAAGCTTAGCAGTAAATGTCCATTTGGTACATAGTCAAGTCGCATAGCAAATCTTGGAGAAAGCAGGCTATTCATAACCTCTACCACACATACAGTAGCTTAGTGAGTGAGCACACGATTTGTAAATTGCTGTGGACATTCCCGTCAAAAAAGAGAGCATATGAGATGGAAATTGACTACTTCAGGCTGCCCCTGAAAGACATTCTTGAAGATTTATGTGGAGGAACTGCTAGCATTTAACATAACCTTTGAAATAAGCAGTTCTCCTAAATGAATTAAGACAAAAATGAAAAACTGCCAGGCCGACCGATTCAGCCTGACTTCTTCATTTCATTTTTTTGCCTTCATCAATAAATATAAAAAAAAAATCCTTCAGTCAAAAAACTGAAGTTCCTCCCGCTTTGTGTTTTTAATAAAACTCAACTGGGGGAGAACTTCAGTGCACAACTTTCCTGAATTTTACATTTTACATTTACATTTACAGTTATGCACGACCACTGTAACTTCTGGGTGGGCGCCATTTTGTGCCTGCAGCCCAAGCTGATAAAAGTCAATCTGTAAATAAAGTCAATCTGATCTCTTTTCTCCCAGTGCACCGCTCTCATCTGATTGCGTGTTGCCATGGGGATGACCGATGTGCATATCCCATGCATGCATGCACACGTTAGTGAAGGCAGTTCAGGCTGCAGCTTAGTAAAATGCACTCGACTCGAAATGCTAATTCTGCATTTTTAATGCGGGGGAGATGGGAGAGAGTCACACCGCTCACAGGCACCTCGAACAAGACGTGATAAAAACCCGCCTCTCTGTGCCATTTTACACCAATTCATTAACTCATTCGGTCCTTTTACTGATGAATACACCTTCTTTATATAACGGGTTGGATCTGCAGCAATAGGTTTTGCACAATGGACGACGTATTTACACAACTTTTTATTTAAATGTTTAAACCACCTGTGACACAAAAATACTGTATCTTTCTTTTTCATGGACATGTACCTCACGCTTTTCAACATTTTTACTCGTTATTTTGTCTGGATGGACCACACTTGTAAGAAATTCCTTTTATGCCCAACAAAAGGAAAAAAAATCAAAGCTGTTGAAAACGTATCATGTGACGACATGTTTAAAAGAGCTCTTGCAGGGGAGCTTTTTTTTAAACAAGTCGCCGCTTGATAGGTTTTCAACAGCACAAGATAATTTAATTTATAATTTTTTAAAAATTTTATTTCAGCACTCAGAGGATTAATGTTCTAATTTGTCATCAGAAAAATAAATTACAATTTTCTTATTGGTCAATAAAGCTCTGCGCATACTGTGAAACTACTATACCTGAGAGGGGGTGAATATTTCTTCATATAGCAGGGTAACTGTATGTCTTTTAGCCTTTTTTGTGAAATGCTAATGTGGGTGATGCAATCAAGGCTCAGATGTCAGCAGGCCTAACCAGCACCTTTCCAAGATTTAGCAGCAGGAATCTCTCTTTTTTGAACTTTCCACCTAAGTTGCCTGGTCACTATCATTGAATTGGGCAGGCAGGCAGGAGGGCAGGCAGGCAGGTCCCCAAGCACCCTTATCCCACCCCCAATCCCATAATCCTCTGCAGTGGGCCACTGCCCATACCACGCCTGATTGAAGTGATAACGGGGCTCGCCTTTTGCATTAAAGGCCAGTGAACTAACCCCCTCTTGGTGCAAAGCTGAATCCAAGCCTGAATTTTTACTTACTTCCGGGGGGGGGCTCTTCCCATTCTAAAATCATGAGAAAATAAAAACAAACAAACAAAAAAAAATTATCTTCACGTTATTAATTTCCTACTTCCGTAATAATGATATCAAAAATGATGATCACTCTAGTTGCAGTGAAGTTGCGGCACCATAGCATAATCCAGATTTTAGCTTCGCTTAAGTTTACGCCCATGACCATTAGCCACCAAAACTTCAACTGGCATGATTCCACCAATTATAGTCTTAACATGCAAATATAAACAAAATCTGGCACTGTTTCACTCTAAAAATTATTTTCATGATTCCTCAAATGGCTTAAATAATTTGTCTCACAACTTATTTTCACTGCTTTATGTTTAAAGTATGCTTTAATGCAATAAAAGTATTTTCTTAATTGAAAGGAACAGGAATTGTTATTCACCTAGGGACAACCCGCAAGCTGCAATAACTGCCTGAGCATGATGTTTTGAACTGCAACCAGACATAACATAGAAAAGAAGTTACATAATCTTGAGTAACAGGACTGAAACACAGGGAGACGAGGACTGACGCGAGGGTCTCCAGCAGCGTCCCTGTCTCAGGCTCAGTCATTCTGGGGATGTGACTAAAAACAGATACACTCGGGAAAAAAAAAAAAAAAACACCAGGTACATGTGCTCTCAGTACGCTACAGAAAACACACCCAAGAAGAGTGACCCTCGAGCACGACAAAAACGACAAAATAAAACCTGCTTGAAAATTCCAGTCACAGAACTGGACCAGCACTTCAGCCCCAGAGATTTCAGATTCAAGTATTTTTGGGAAGGAGGGGCCAGTAACTGCATCAATAGCATACTTGATTTTTTTCTGAAAAGTTAAAATTGAACCCCATGCATATCCTGGATTATTAGTTTCAGTGCTTCCCCGCTGTACCCATAAGCACAAGGAAGCAGGAACTGAGACCAACCCATGAGGTCATCGCTCGCCGAGGCTGACATTACTACGCAAATAAAAACCCAGAGAATCATGAATTGATCCTGTCTGACAGTTGCTGCCACGTTACCCGCCACTTAAACACTCAAAGCTCATGACTCGTCCACCTTCTGCTATCTTAAAAGAGCGTGAAAGGGGATTCTCACTGTTCATAAGTCACTGCGTTGTTGGCTCATTTAGCGCCACCTCACTGACGAACGATTACTGCAGACTACTAATGCGAGATTAGAAGCACATAATACATAGTGGATTTCTGGATACTTATGTTGCTATGACGACAATTACAGACTTGTGCTTGCTGCTTGTATGGATGAACTATTAAAGTTAAGAAAGTCTCAAGTGCCCAATTGAAAACAGAGCAAAGAGGGCTAAATGATATGCGCACAGTTTGAGTAATTCACAGACGTTACCCCCAATTTACGTGTCTAGTCTCACTAACACATTTGTCAATTTGTTGTTTTTTTTTTTTTTGGTTATGTGTCCATACAGAAATGAATGCTACCCCCTGATTTAGGTGTTTTGGAGCGAATTACCACAATTCGGACTTATTCTATTTGGTTGTGTGTCCCCAGAGAGATCTTTTTTTTCCCTGTGTTGCGTAATTGTTTACCACAGGCTCGAAAAGAGCCAGAGCTTCAAGATTATGCCCCTTTGCCAGACAAATACCATTAGATATCTTTCCAGGAGGTGAAAATCCATGATGGGGCCTCTTGTTAAAAGCAACCCAAGTCAAGCTCAGGACCCGAGCAAATGGTCTTGATCTTAGGCATAAAAATGGAACAGTAATGTTAGCGTTAGCACGAATGGCATATTCTCAAAACATGCAGCAGCAGGAGTTGGCACTGCTCAACACATTGTATCACTCCTATGCTAATCCTCAATAAAAAAATAAAAAAACCACTGTTTCAACTCAGCACAACAATGCACTGTGGTCAAGCGAACATGAATTCCAGCAGTACCCCAATGTGGTTTTTAAATTCATCTGATTGAATTCCAATCTGTGACAAGATAAGAATAAACAGCATGGGAGAGCCACACCTGCGGTGATTCAGCACTCATTTCCCAACAGTCTGTTTGTGTGTTCTGCACTGGTTAGAAACACTTCTACTCTCACTTTCCACACAGCAACTGAGAACACAGCAACATTCTGTGGTTTAAAACCAGTTAAAATGGCGCCGCTGGCCACAAAGAGCGGAGGTGCTGCATTTGGTTGGAGGCAGCCTGGTCACATGATCCATTCAGGGAAAGACTGTGCCCCCAGGAGCCCTCATCTCAGAGGTGATCATGGTGACTTGACTGAATTTGGCTGGTGTTTGGGCCGGATTTGTGTGTTTGTGCTAAAGGGGGGAGATATCGCCGGACAATTCTCACTCTTAACATGATTGTATGCAACTGCAGCAAAACCTTTCAACTTTACTTCTCCCAGTGTAGATTGGTGTCACTGAATGAGCTGCAGAGGTCCTAATCTCCTAAAACATTTGTGCGCAAATCTCTCTCTCCATTTGAACAGTACAGAGGTGTCAGGGTACTAGGGTAGGGCTTTCATTGGGAATAACTGATGTTTGTTCATCTGTTCTCCAGCTTTGGCGAGACTTTTTAGTGGCAAAGTAAACTGCACAATTATCCAAGTGCCCTGGCGCGAATATGGAACGCTGGCTTTGCGCTTGGATGGGTTGTTATTCTATGGCTTAGCCGGATTGTGTAGCTTTGTCGGAGCCAGTTAACTCAGTGTGGTTAACAGACTTAAGCTGGAACATCGGCGGATCCACTGGAGCATACGCATACGCCAGCATGACAGCTAAAGTAGCTGTGCGTTTCTCGGCCATGTTCCCAGCCTAGATGCCTTCGGGCACACGCCCTCACCTCCTCTCCCATCTTCTATGCCGACATCTTAAGTGTTTTAACCACTAGCTATCCTCCTGTGCCGCGCATTAAGCCGAGCACACTAGTGAGGCACTTACTCTGAACGTAGTGCATTTTGTGCCTTTATCCACCATTTCCGAGCGTCTAGACAGAAGTGCGGTGCGTGGAAAATTCTGGCTCGTTGGACTCAAGTTGCCAACTAGAAGAAGTGATATCTATTCCTATCCTGATCAGATCATGGCATTCAGGTCATAGCATTCAGACTTCAATATGTGCGTTTGATCTATATGGAATAGTATTATATGTGCGTGTCTCGCTGACAGTGCCAGTACACCCGTGCTATAATGTTCGCCGTATGGCACTCTCGCCATACGGGGCTGAAATGGTTGGAACTACTTTCAAGTCAGACGTTTCCATGGCACCTTAGGTGGTTCCGAAGCTGAGAATACGTGTAAAAAAAACAATAATTGTGTAAAAAACTATATTCCTGTAAAAAAATTAATAAAAAACCTAGATGGCGGCTTCTGTCAACAGTGCTGAGGCACTTCAGCCTTTCATTAAGAGCAATGAAAACAAAAATACAGCCATCTTAACCGATAGGAGCATTCAAAAATTCTAGAAATGGCTGGAAATTCAAGGTGAGGTCATTAAATGTAGGTTACGGTGCGAGTGTTTGTAGCGGGTTGGAAATAGCGCATATGATACACAGTTTACCGTGCTCGTGTTTATAGTGTCTGGGGAATTTCGGAACTCTTTGGGCCGCGGAGGGATGTTTACCGTATGAGACCGATCCCTCCGTGGCCCAACTTGTTCCAAATTCCAATCCGCAACAATCACTCGCACCGTAACCTATATGTGATGAATTTTCCACAATTTAATATTCCTAATAACTTGCTAGTGAACAAAGTAGGTCAGGTCCCAGTATAATATAGTTTTTCATGTGCTACTTCCACAGGAACTGTGCTTGTTGTGGAAATTGCATAAGAAACCTTTAGAGTAAGATTTGGTCACTGTTACCGGTTCCTTTTGCCATTTCCTTTCTTTCTGAACAGCATGCAATAAAAAAAAACCCAAAGGAAAAAAAACACATGGTTCTCATTGGACCATTCAAATGTTCACCTCTTTATCACTACTGGTAACTAAGAGCAAGGAGTTCCTAAATACTCTGAGAATTTTAAGACACTGAAGCTAAATGTACTTAAGACACAAAATGCCAATTTTGAGAAAAAAGGTCTTAATACAAAAATAGATCCATAAAATCTGCAAATAGAGGGGAGTTGAGGCCCAATATTTTAAGTGCCATGTCTGCAAACTAATAGGAATTTTAAGTTAAAGTACTGCACATTTATAATTCTCATACAGATAAACCCACATGCATTGTTTCAACAGATTCTGAGGTGGTCACATGGAGAGCTCTAGATGAGCTGACATGGAATGACCCGGAGTGCACCAACTGCACAAGCAGGAGATATACTCCCACATTCATGACAAGGAAACAAGCTATAGTATTTACTCCTCTTTAGAATAAGTGTACTAAATTCTCTGTTCTGCCTACAAGAGAAAGCCAAAATACCAACAAAATTACACAGTTTGTCGCCCGCTGGTTGATGTGTGTCCCCGGGTCCCTCGAAACAGTCGCTCCCACAATGCATAGGCTTTGTGACTTCACACACAAGGCCCACACCAAACAAGAAATAAATTGGTTGAAATGTGCGGCCTGTCGAGTGCTCATAAGAAAATCTCTACAGACATGGCGATGGACGCTGCATGACGATTGCTGCTCCATGATATCCCAGACTCGTCGTCTGGGGGTACAGGTACAATGAAAAATGAATAAAAAGTTTTAAGCAATAGTGGCTCCTTTACAAACCACTCTGAACTCTATGCTGCTGCGGATGCTTGAAAAAAGCTGTTTACTGAACCCTGACTGGCCTTCTATTTCTCAAGCGACCCATGGACTGACTACATCTCCAGGACTGCTGTGAATATCTGAATCCATGCATGTGTGTGTGTGCATTTGTGTACGTGTATGTGTATGTGCACATCCATTGAGCAATTTTATCACCACAGTTTTGAATTATGTTTTTTTTTTTTTCAGGTTCAGGATTTCATGAACCCTTAAATATTCAATTTCATATTACTTTACTCTCACTTTCCCTACATTCATTACTCACATGGGGCAACTGTATAATGCAGCCGAGTTTGGATTGATGTTCCGAAATACCTAACCCTGCATACGTTTCCCTGACACTACTTAACAGCACATCGAAGCACAATATTGGGCTTGAGAAGGTAGAATCAATGTTGGAGATTTGATACTGCGAGTGCAAAAAGATTATTTTTTGAGATTATTTATGTGCTTGTGCTCGAGTATTTAATTTCAACCATGAATTGATGAGCTTCTTTCATTGAGTAGAATGCACTTAGAAATCCTTCAATGCGAACTTGTGGTTTGGCATATTATGCGATTAAGCATTTCCAATAAACATGCAGAGTAAATCAATGATATGACATCATTTCAGTAGACTTTATGGCCACGGGGTTGTTAAAAGTTTGACTTTTTGCTCACTCATCGACATGCCATTGCCAACATATGCCCACCGAGTTGTTATGCACTTGTGCGTGACTGAGCTGACTGACACTCTATCTGAACAGAATCTTACCTGATATATTGCCGATTCAGTAACTGTTTTCTTTGCACTTACTGCACGTCATTTTGAGTGAAAGTGATTGCCAAAAACATATAATGAAATCTATCTCAATGGCTTTAGAAGATCATTTAAGAAGCCAGAAATGGCTGCACACTCTTCAGTCAGCCAAGAAATGTTGGAAAAGCATTTAAGAAAAGTATCTCAAAATGATTTAATAAAGTAAGAAGTCAATGCAAAGCATTGATTGCCATGCCTCTGCCTGCCGAACCTTCCTACGCCCTAAAAGTTGATATATTGTTCCTGCAAACAGCTCACATTATGTTACCCTGACCTTTGACCCAATGACCTAATCAGTTTGTCTGCCGACATTGGGGAGTCACCAATCCAAATCCAATCAACAGGTTTGGAACCAAGTTCCCCTTA
Organism: Gymnothorax reevesii; assembly: GCA_029721435.1. Taxonomy (NCBI): domain Eukaryota; kingdom Metazoa; phylum Chordata; class Actinopteri; order Anguilliformes; family Muraenidae; genus Gymnothorax; species Gymnothorax reevesii. The sequence continues at coordinate 25,398,592 of CM056589.1, forward strand.
AGCTGCTCCCACTTCCCTCTGCTTTGATGAAATGTGCACCGTACCTGGCAGTCATCCCAGAAAGCTCCTGGCAGGACATTGGCTTTGCCCTGTTTCACTCACAACATCTGACCTGCACTGTGCCTTCTTCTTCTAGGCTTCTAGGCTCCCTATCCCCCGGTTCCCATATTATTATCAATAAACCTTACTATTGGATTGTATTCTGCCTCCACATTTCATTTCTGGTCTGGATCATAACGCATAAACAACTAGAAGAGCACTCAAAGAGCGCAGAACCTCCGCCGCCAGGGGGCAGCAAAGCCAAAAGCACGGCAATTGGAACTCTGGCCCATTGGAAAGACTTGAAATCTTTAACTTTGGAGTATATCTCAGCAGTACTTTGGCCTAGATATTTAATCACCTCTTCCTTGACTTAATACCCACCTACCCTGAAAATTTCATAAAAATCTGGCCATTAGTTTTTGAGTTATCTTGTACACAAACAAACAAACCAACAAACAAACGGCACCGAAAACATAAACCTCCTCGGCGGAGGTTAATGAAAGGTAGAGCTGTGCTCAGTGAGTGCCTCCGTCAATGTACTCAATGTTATTTTTGCCAGTACTAGCTACCAACCCCTGTGTTTATGCAGTCCCGCAGTCTTTGCGCAAATATGTTTTTAATGTGTTCTTGACTTTTTGCATGCCCTTGACCTTGACCTTTGACCTCCCAAAATCGAGTCACCTCTTCTTACTTAATCATTCCACCAAATTTGTCAGTTGTCTTGATGGCCATGGGGAAAACATGACTAGCATGTTCTTCAAATTCTCTGGAAAAAAGTTCATATACCTGGAGCTTAATACGGGAAGTTCTGAATGTAACCTTTTTCGGCAGGTATGAAAAACACCAAAGCTTGTAGTTAAAATGTTCTCTGTTGAAAATCAGATCATTAGCTCACTTCAAAGAATAAACAGCTTCTCTTGTTAAAGAGGGGAAAAAAAGGATTTTGAGAAGGAAGCTTCGTCAAGAAAATATATCTCTTTCATCTTGAGGTTAATTACAGAATATAGGTTGTTGGCCTACCCTAGCTTACTCTACATTGTTGTAGTTGAAAAGTCCCAAGCAACGTCATTGTTCAGGCAGAACTGTTATAGTTCAGTTGTTTTTAACAATGCCATCTCTTATCCCTAGCTGCCTAGGTGGCACATTATTATTTCACGCATTTGCGCAACTTTTCTCGGTAACAAAGAAAGTGGCTTATTATCGCTCAGTGAAGCGGTTGCCTACACTTGTACAGTCACAGTAATTGCTCTCGTTGAACAAGAGGACCGGATTGAGGACGACACCAGACCATTATCGGGAAATCAAGTGCTGTTTTTGCGATTATGCCAGCGTGACTGAGCACAGAGAATCAGGCCTTTGTTTCACACTGAAAGTTAATTTGCCTGCAAACCGGCTAACTTCACAAGCTCTCATCTACACAAAAAGACAGTTCTTCACAGGGACATGTCAGGCCAAGGCCACCACTAGTTACTGAGCCTACATTTGGTGAAATGATAAATGCACTACTTGAACAATGTACATAAAAATGATCCTCTAATTGCACATTTCGCTGAATGCCTTGTTCATGTCAATTCATTCCTCAGACAAGCCAAATTTTCCCATCTTGTCTCAATAACAACAGAACAAAAATGTAAAATGCGTAAAAGCAGAGGACTGTTCAAATCATTCTTGTGACTGCAAAGGCAATGACCTTAAATTCCGAAGGGTGAGAAACACACACACACACACACACACACACACACACACACACACTAGACCAAATGAGTACAAATCAATGAACAAAGATGGCAAACACCTGAAGGCATCCCCGAGGCAAAAAAAATAAAAGAAAAAGAAAAAAAATATATTTATACAAATAAACTTTTTGGTGCTCTTTATGGATCTCAATTCTAACTTCCTCTCACATATTTCATGCAAACATCATTTTGGAACATGCACATCAGAACAGCAGGAATGGCTTTTTATGTTTAGCTGCTTCGACAATTGGAAGTATTATCAATGAGGCATCGGAAGAGATGCTAAGTTGCATATTTCCTCCTGCTAAAAAGAACAAGAGCAGAATTAGTGAACCGAGATGAAGCATTGCCAGCGACGGGGCTACCTGCGAGCCCCCGGACAGTAATTCAAAATGGCAGCCCCTGCTAGTTTCTCAGCCTCCCCCAAGTCACTAGCGACCTCTGACCTCGTCTCACATGGGCAGCCGAGCAGGGGGAACGGCTCAGTCAATGACAAGTTTGCTCAAGGCTTTGAAAAATGTGACCTTATCCCTCACAGTTCCCTCTCTCACACACCTAGAGAGCAACCCAGAAGCCCTCCGGATTTGCACTTTGATCACTGGACGCCACGCTCGGTTTACTCTTTGAGTTTGTCCAGTCAAGCGTGCGTGAATCAGAAAAATAAACAAAGAAATAAAATAAAACGGAGCAAATTCACAGTGCCCTCAAAGTTTTTAGACCCTAGATGTAGTTCCCCCTACATTTTTTTTGTTTGTTTGTTTTGGTTCCATACAAACTGCCAACTTTAATTTGAAGCCAATAGCATCAATATTTGATGATCTTCTTAGCAATTAACGGCAGATTTTATACAGAGACTGTCAGCACTGTTAAGTACAGGTGCTGCAGTGCATCTTTCAGCAGCATATAAACCCGATGAACATAGATCATCTTTCTTCAAAATATATTTCTCTCCAACCTACAATATGAAATGCTGATGATATAGCCCTCGGTATCTCAAAAATATGGAAAACAATTCATCCACACTTGCATCCTTATCCTAAAGTGGGGATTATGCATTTTATTTGCCATGGTGTCAGAAACAGTGAAGATCCTTATGAGAAGTGATGACAGTCTCAACATATTTCATGCAAAAAGTGAAACGACTATTGAATGAATGTTGCGAATGCAGGTTTGTGAAGCCATGACATGAGTAGCCAGAATGTACAAACGTCTTCTCACAGCGACTGTGTGTGTGGCAAGTGAAAGGGACCGCGGCCCTCTCAAATTTTTGCAAATCGCCTCTACCACAACAAACGTCAAACCACATGTCACGGGTGTACATTTTTCGGGCAATCTGACAGGGAAGTAGAGCAACTACGTCAGTTTGTTGTTCTTCTGGAAGCCGACGGCCTCCGAGCTATGCTTCGTTTTGCCATAGAATCAATTTGTCTCCACTGACGGAAAATAATTGCAAAGCAAACAAATTATCCTCGCCACATTGAACTCTCTCTGCTCTGGGGATCCGGTGGCAGCTGAAATCGCTGAGCTTTAAGAAACCACTTCTGCCCTCTCCACCCTCGCCTTCACATTATGCCGTCGAACAAATGAATTATGCGCTAGCTGGAAGTGAAGATATAAGGCGAGAGATTTTAAAGTAGCCGTGCTTACATTATGCATACGGAGTGTTAAAATAACTTATGTTACGTAGCCGAGCAGACTCGGATTGAAAGCGACAGCTGGTAGGGCCAATGAACAGCTAGCAGACTCCAGGTCTTTGGTATATGCCATCTATGCGGCGCTTCACAAATACCGACAGAACAACTGCTGCCTGAGGTTTTCACTCACTTAACTGTAATGGAATTCAATAATAGGTTCTGCTAAAACTAATTTCAAATACGGAAATCAACCACAGACTTGAGTAACATTAATTAGTCTACTGAGAACTCTAAGATGAAGGGGCTTTAAAAGGTTCCTCATCTCCATAGAGGAACCTCATATTCAGCAGGGATACTCTATAAGGCAGAATGGTTCCATTGCAAATGTTACTGTTAAGTGTTCCATAAAGGACTAAAAATAGTTCCCCTATGCAACATCCAGCCAAAAAGCCCTTTATTCAAAGAGTGGTCAGTGCTTTCAAAAGGTCAAAAAGTTTATGTCAATAGGAGAGCTTGATGATGACTTAAATATGTGGTTAGAGTTTGAGCAAGAAATTACAACAAAAGAACAAGTCCTGGACTTAAAATGATCATACAGATTAGCTGAGGTAACAACCAAGGGAACACATCCTGATGCAATGCGACAATCAGTATCATTACCAACTAACAGAAGAATGAATTACAGTGAGATTTGCACACAATTGGACAGTGATACAATTATCACACGGGGCTGCAGTCCTAACACAGTTTAAATCACAGCATGCACTTCATATTGAAGTTCAGACACCAACTTAGACATAATTTTATAACCAATACACTAAAGAATAAAGTATTGCGAGGTCTGTAAGTTGCTCAGTGATGCAATCTTAGAGGACTACAGTTCCAGCCCACTTCCAATCATGGTGATGTACAGCGTGTGCCTCTTATCAAAGTTCTGGCTCTGTCTTAGCTATAATTAGAGATGTGCACATCCATATTGAGTGAATGCCATGAAAACTGCAGCCATTCATACCTGTGGCACTGTCCTAATTCCTGAAAGCTCCTCTTAGAAATCACAATCTTTCCGAATGCACAGAGCAAAAGTGGTGTGTTACATGCCAGAGTGAAATATCTCAGGTTGAGCTCATGTGACAAACTCAGCCTAGGCTCCTGTGAGTGTGCTGAATGTAGACATCAAAATATCAGCAGGGTCGCCCCACATTCACAGCAGTTGGGTTACAACAGATGGACTGGTAGGTTGTAATCCAAGCACCACTTTAGAAGCCCTAATGCCGAATCTAAATCTTCAAGTCGTGGCCTCTTACAGTATCTAACACCATTTCTGACCAGCGTGTGAGTTGCCCTCCATATTAAACCATCTACTCGTGGCTCAAAAAGCAAGGGGAGCAAAATACCAATGAAAATTAATATTTTATACGGTCGACCACTCCGTAGTTGAACTACCACACCATGATGGGGTTTTATAGGTGAATCAGGCAGTCAGAAGCTGCCAGCGTGGAGCATAAATTAACACATAGTGCATTTAGGATTGATAGATGAAGATAATACCTGCTTTCATCCTCTATGTAAACTAATTACATGATAGATATGATAGATGCTGCCACTTGTGGTCTGGCCATGGTACTTGGCAAAATTTATCCTCAGGTCATGCACAGTACATGTCAAGTATGGAGCGATCAGACGGTTAAGAGGATAAACACAACGATGTGTAGTACTGCTCGTGCATAAGCACAGGAAATGTGCAGCCACAGTAATTGCATTGCATTTCAACTCATATCATGTAATCACAATGCTAGTTGTTGACAAACACCAAATTCAGGCTTCAATACTCTAAGTTAGGTATATGTTACAGGACATGCCACGTGAATGTATCTGCAATGGGCTACAAGTGGACTGGTGAGGTTGTGCTAGAACACGCATTATAAAAACGTACCAGATACATTTATTTATAATGAATATGGACTCAGCCAGACTAGAATTAGTCTTGCACGCATACATATTGTGTCTGGCCAACAAGGAAAATTTGCTAACTCTAATATTTTTTTTGGACTGCTTTTACCTTTGATCACGTCACAAATTTATCATGAAATTTTTTTCTGGCAAATTTATGTAATGTAACAACTTTCATTTCCAACCAGAGTCGCATTAATCTTTGGCTACGTTCTTCTGTTGACAACAAGGGAGTCAAACCACTCTGCAAAGCCTTCTCCAGCACTTCCCAAAGACTTTCAACTGGTTAAGGTCAGGACTCTGTCGAGGCCAATTCATGTGTGAAAATAATTCCTCATGCTTGCTGAGCCACTCTTTCACAATTTGAGCCCAATGAATCTTGGCACTGGCATTGTCATCCTGGATTAAAAGATTAAAAAATCCATTTATGGGTTAACCTGGTCATTCAGTACATTCAGCCTGTCTGACAACTTCATTTTATTGCTGCATAAAGTTGCTGAGTCGAGACCTGACCAACTGAAGCAACCACACATCATAGCTCTACCTCCAGGGACTTGTACAAATGGGCAGTATGCAAAATGGGTGCATTGCTTTATTGGCTTCCAGAAATCAACAGGAGAATTACGCTTAGCTCCAGGAATGTCCACGGCTAATTTGATGCAATTTCCATAGGAACTGAGCTGTAACTTATTGTATTTTTGAATTTTTGTATTGATGTTCATAGCAAAGTTGATGTGATTCCCATTAAAACAGTCCGACTCACTGCATTTGGAAATGTAGTTCCACCGTATGGTGGCACCACAATGAAAGAAATGAAGCCACCAAAATCAATTTGTTCATCCTCTATGTACCAGGAAGGTAGGTAGGCAGCAAATTTTCCAGAACTCTGAATAAGACTGTTCAAATTACTGGATCTTTAAAAATGAAACATTTGGCCAGGTGATTCCCTACAGGTAAGGTTGTAGGGATGCCAACATCACCTCTAAATATGAGGAACAACTGCACAAGGTTTGACGTGGTTCTCATCAAAACTGTCTGTTATTACATTTGGAAATGTTCAATTTGGCCCAACGGTCGTGCTATGGGAAACATTACAGAACCACCACAATCAGGAAGTTACTCCACTATGAACCCGGAAGGTTGAAAGAAGATTGGAAATGATTCCCATCAAACCTGTTCAAGTTATGTCAATTTGTAAAAATGACAACTCAGACCTGGTGACAGCATGACAGCAAAGGTCATAGGCTGATCAACATAAGCCCTTCTCATTGCGCTAGAAACAAGGCTAGGAACAACCTAGTATATGGCTAGGCCGCCAAGTGCTGTATGAGAATGTTGGTCCAAGAAAAGGGTGCTAAAGGAGGCAAAGCTCATGCAATTATGCGAAGTGCAAGTTTAGTAATGAGCTGGAACTGATAAATTATTTACGAAGTGGGTGGGGAGAGTGGGAGAGTGTGAGAGTGAGTGTGAGTGTGTGTCAGTGAGGGAGTGGGAGTGAATGAGAGTGAGTATGTGTGAGGGAGTGGGAGTGGGAGGTTGGGGGGGATCTTGAATAAAGGAAACACATCAAAAGCAAGTTATACATTTGAATAGACAAAGAACTTGAGTAAGGGTAGCAGTTATTGATTTTGTGAGATGTAGATAGCAGTTAAAGTATGTATGTATGTATGTATGTTCATGAATCGTAATGAAATCGTCGGGGACGTGACATCACTTTCATTAACACATGGCAGTTCCTATATAGTGAGGGTGTAAGAACGAACTTCAAGGTTTCCTTTTTCAAGGTTAACTATGTGACAAAAAAATTGAAATGCAATGAATTTTAATGAATTTATGACCTATTGAAAGCTCTCAAAAAAGCCTTGCAGTTGATACCAACATCACGAGAATTGGCAGAGAAAGAAGAAAGTTTTAGAATTTTATAGTGCCCCCAAATAGCGAATTGTTTGGTATTTATTTCACTTGCTGTGGATAAAAAATGTGTGTTGCGAAGTGAGCAATTTAGGTCAATTTTACCTCAAATATGGTAGATAGTCAAAAAAAATGATATAATCAATGTTTTAAAAAATGAAACAAATACAAGAATTCAGGAAAGAAAGCATGAACTATGTTCATAAGTGACAGTTACAGCCTGACCGGGTGTTGCACTTTGTCGCATAGCTAATATGATAATGTAGGCTATTCCAAGTCTCTTCATCGTACCTGTTTTCTTTCATATCGGTAGCGAGATTCAATAGGAAGATTAAGGAAATAATAGTGGGACCGGCTGCGAAATACTGTCCTGCATGCATGTTACCTGCTGTATCGGCTGTGAGATTGAATAGGGAAATTAAAACGCGGTGTCTAGAGATATGGCAGTTCTATGGGTTCAACTGTCGTTTTGAAGGGATTAGGATGAGGATTAGGGATTATGTTTAGGGTTAGGGTTAGGGGTCAGGGTCAGGGTTAGGGTGAGGGTTAGGTTAGTAGGTTAGGGAAGGGTTTGAAATTGGGACTGCCGTACCTCTCTACATTGAATTGCAGTGGAAAACTGCCATGCCCGTAGCAACTGCCAAATTTAAAACACATTCCAACCATTGTTATGATTCTTCCATGCTAGATTGGTACAATGTGTTACATTTCTCTATCTCAATGGAATCTCGCAGCTGGTACCAGAGAAAACACGCATGGAGGACTGAGTCAAACCAAACCGAACCATCTCGCGTGAAAAAAGATAATGGTCTAATAATGCCTAATAATGGTCGTAATGCAACAAAATTGAATTTAAATGATCAGGATGCTAGCTAGAGCAAGCGCAGCATATGCATCCGCTATATTAATATTTAATCCACCTTTTGCTGTTAATAAGAAGAAAATACGCATTAATTTTTGTAAAATGGCGACCAATATCGCCAAGAAACATTCACTGGCATCGAAAAATTGGGCACTGTGAACGTTCTATATGAAGAAAAATGTGTTTAAATTTCACAGTACATTAATGCCTGATTATTGCAGTTCATTTCTAGACTGGATTCAAATGCTGGGCGTGTTGCAGTGGCGTGGTAGGTACAACAACCTAGTGGAGAAGACAGAAGTAGCCACCTCAATGGGGAGTTGAATTCAGCTTGGCACGATCTTTTAAACTTAAAATTTTCTTCAATTTGTTGTTTTCATTGGTGTCGGTTAAAGTCGCTCTCATAGTTACAATCAAGGCGGCCACGACAACTGCTCCCATTCAAGCGAACCAACTCATGAACGCGCAAGGGTATAAGTTAATTTGGAAACCAGTTAGGGCATCATTGCAAGTACTGAAACATAATAGTGCCGGCGCGTCTTCAACCGTGTGCGTAAATAGTCCAGCTGTAGTCATAGTAACAGTAGCCTATTTATCAATTTTTACTAACATTGTGTAAGTTCCTATGTTGGACTGAGGGATGTTTAACGTAATTTTACCAACCGATCTTACAGACAAATCAAGAAAGGTAGGGATAATCACACGTATAAATGAGTGTGGCGCGTTCAATTCCAGCTTTTAATTCCTGTTTCTGCAGCAATCTCACAAATCCAAGATCCAAAAACAGCAAAGTAGGCTATTCAGTTTCTGTTGCAATCTTAAAACCGAAATTCTGAGGCCCATGTCTTTTTCATGCAAATACACAGACCAATAAATACGAGTGAAGTCAATGCCCGGCCAGCCAGCCAGCCAATCGTTGTCCAACCAATCGTTGAAGTTCTCCGCTGGCCGACCAATTGCTGAACAGCCAGCCAGCCAATTGTCCGCCAACCAATCATTCGACTTCTTCCCCGCCGGCCGACCAGTCGCTGAACTTCTTCCCTATCGTTTAACTTGATCACTCAGGCAACCAGTCAGTCAGTCAGACACTCAGCGACCCAGCCCAACAATCACAAGAAATATGACATATTTGATCAAACCCATTTGAGTTACTGAATTAGGAGATGTAACATTTGGCTAAGATGTGGCATTACTGGTAACATTACAGAATCAGCACAATCCATATTTTCCTCCTCTAAGCACCAGGAATCTTGACAACAGATTGGACATGTTTCCCATTCAGGCCATTTGAATTATTGTAATATTTATAATTAAATGTTTGGCCTGGTGGTGGTTCTTAACTTCGTCCAGCCTGAGTGCTGTTATTACCTCAGGTAATTAGGCACAGGCCAGGAAGCAATAAACTGAGAGTGGCCCTGTAGCTGTAATGTTAGTGGCATTGGTATCTGACGCACTGAATATAACACATTGATTTGGAATTTGGCTAGTGACTGAAACAATAAGATTCCCAAGTAAGGCAAAGGCACTGTACCCGTAGACCTCAGCCTGAACTGCGGTAGCTCTCTTCCTCATGGTGAGGTCGTGTAATGTCACAGCTCTGTTCCACACGGTGAGGTGGTGTACTGCTGCAACCCTGTTCCCCACTGTGAGATATTGTACTACTGCAACCCTGTTCCTCACAGTGAGGGGCATGCTTCTACAGCTCTGTTCCACACGGTGAGATGGTGTACTGCTGCAACCCTGTTCCTCACAGTGAGGGGACGTACTCCGACAGCTCTGTTCCTCACTGTGAGGTCGTGCACTGCTGCAACCCTGTTCCCCACAGTGAAGTGAACATCAGCCCACTTAAGTAATTACTTTAGACTTAGAACAATTATCCAAATCTTATCACTTGCATCCTTTGAATTTTTCATAATGTTTTAGAGTTATGCTCCGTATTGATAGTTTATTACCTCATTTGTCATTTTAGAGACTAGGGATCTGCCCAATTTTTACTCTGTAAAGTGTCTTTGTCACGGTCTTTCTGTAAAAAGTGCAACAAAAATACAACTAAACTGAATTTAATTGAGCTGATAGCTTTAGTATGATTAATTCATTAATTAATTTAGAGTTTACTTTTAGCTTAAGTCCAAAGTGGCTAACTGTTGATTAGACCTGTCCCTTCCTGGGTCCCTTGGGTGGGTTAAAGGCCCTAGTTCTATAGTGTGCATACCCTTAGTTCTTAATACTGTGCACTGCCCGCTTTAGCATCAATAACAGCATGCAGTCTTTTGTGATAGTTTTCATTGAGGCCCCTAAGTCTCTCAGGTGGTATGGCTGCCCATTCTTCCTTGCAAAATGCCTCCTGTTCCTGCTAATTCTTTGGCCGTCTTTCATGAACTGCACATATGAGATCTCGCAGAAGCAGTTTCAACTTTTTCTTCTGTTACCACTCAAGGGTCAACTTGGACAAGTGGTTTGGATCGTTGTCATACTGGAAAGTCCAAGTGTGTCCCATGAGCAGCATTTGTGCTGAAGAATGCAAATTGTCTGCCAGTATTTTCTGATAGCGTGCTGCATTCATCTTGCCATCACAAAATTCCCTGTGCCTTTAGAACTCTCACACCCCCAAAACATCAGAGAGCCACCACCATGCTGTATATAGGGAATGGTATATTTTTCACCACTGCTCTCCAAACATAGCGCTTATGGTTGTGACCATAAAGTTCTATTTTGGTCTTGTCACCTCAAATATCAGTATTTCAGAGGTTGCAAGGTGTGTCAAGGTGTTATCTGGCATATTTTGGGCAGGCTATTCAGTGGAATTGACGCAATTATGGCTTTCTTCGAGCAACTTGGCCATGCAGCTCATTGTCGTTTAAGTACCTCCTTATTGTGCTCCTTGAAACGACCACACTGGCTTTTATCAGAATATCCTGTATTTCTCGAGGTAGCTTGTGGATTTTTTATCATTATTATTATTATTATTTTTGTTTGTGTGTGTGTGTCCAGAACAATTGAGCTACTGAGTGTACTAGTGGTCTAACTCTAATTTTCCCATTTTTTGAGATGGACAAATTTTTTGCAAGTTAAAGGTAAAATCTATTCAGGGCATAAGTGGTCTAGATGTCACAGTGATGAATTTTTCTAAACAGAGATTCTTAGTTATCCTCGCTTCCATGAAGACAAAAAGTGTGAGTGCAACAGTGGTCTAACTCCTTAATCCAAGATTTGAAAAATCTTATCAACCTTGTACTGCCTGTCCACCACTCATTTTATCTGGATCTGATCGAAGATGAAGATGGCCCAAACTTTCATCCAGATGATGACAGCAAAGACAGCTGTGTGGAACAGGATTAGCTGACGGATGACTTTCTCAGTGGTCAGCAGTTCGCGGTACAATGTTTCAATTTTGATCTATGTTCTATCTAGTGATCTATATGCACAAACTTTTGTGCTCAACGGTGTCTCTATTATGCCTAGATATTCTTGTCACTAAGTGCTAGATTATTATTTATTGCATACGCAGTCTTAGTTGAGAAATAGTTACACTTACACTGCCGCTCAAAAGTTTGGGATCACTTGCAAATTTCTTTGTTTTCCAAAGAAAAATACATTTTCATGCATTTCACAAACTTTTTTTTTTTCATTTCACAAACATTTTTATCCATTTCACAAATGATTAAAATTAATCAGATGATTTTCAAAGAATCATCTACATTCTTGCATAGAGGCCTATTATCAGCAACTGTCAGTCCTCTGCATCAATCTCCTGGTATGGCTGCTAATCCAAGTTAAGCATTTTATAAGGCGAATTGATTATTAGAAAACCTTTCTGCAAATGTGTTGCAGAGCTGAAAACCGTTGAACTAATAAGGGAGCGCAAAAGGGAGCATAGCATTCTTGAGGTTGGTTTGGTACCTCAAGCATCAGCAGTTGTTTGTTTGTTTAGAGGCTCAGAATGGCCAGAAAGAAAGAACTTTCTTTAGAGACCAGTCAGTCTATTGTAGTGCTTAGAAAAGCAGGCTATTCAGTGCAAGAAATTGAAAACTTAAAATCTCTTACCATGCTGTCAACTACTCCCTTCGGAGAGCAGCACAAACTTGCACTAACAAGGACAAAAAAAAGGAGTGGGAGGCCCCGATTCACAACTGTGCAAGAAAACAAATACCTGAGAGTGTGTAGATTAAGGACAAAGACGCCTCACAGGTTGTCAGCTAGCAGCTAAATAGTTCCTGTCAAACACCAGTTTCAGTATCAACAGTGAAGGTGGGTTTTTTTTTTTTTGATGATGGCAAAGTTTAAAGTACATATTCATCATTTTCCATTAAAATCATTATTTCTAACTCAGACAATGTCAGCATGTTCTGTTCATTTGCTATATTTCCGATTCAGACAAATTTCATGCGTGTTTCCATGGAAAATAAGAAAATTTCCAAGTGATCCCAAACTTTTGAGTGGTAGTGTACATATTCATGAGTATTGCTCAGTGTACAATCTGAGCAGACAATTTGCAAATGAAGAGTCTTGAAAGTCAGTGAGCTTATACTTTCCCTCTGAATTATATCCAAGATGAATTTACAGGGGAATGGACAAAGAATTTGAATGTAACATAATATAACATAACTTTGAGGTGTCTGAACAACTACACGAAAAAGAAAGGGAATTACAGAGAGGGCAAGCTGAAGGTACTGATAGAGTTTCAAGGAGGCTAGATCATCCTGGCCTGTACTGTAGGTGTCTCCGTAAAAATTGGTAAAATTATTTGATATAGCAAGGGGAACAATTTCAAAAAATGCCCAACACAGAGAAAAGATTATCTATGAAAAAGAATGAAAGTGGTAAGAGTCAAAGCTCTCCAACAAGGACAAAGTTACTTGGACCAATCTCGAAAAATAAATAAATAAATAAATAAAACCACCATATTGGGCTGCCCAATAAGGTCTGTTTTTCAAAGTACTTAGTGGGGGAGGGGGGGTTATATAGGTATAAACGCTTAAGTAAGTCTCGTACTGGGTACATGTGGACAGTAATGTCTACACATTCAATGCATGTATGTATGTACCGAAGGGATGTTTAATAGGAAGGTTTTCATTTGTGGCTTCCATTGCTTACTGTTACTTATTTAATACCTTTTTTTTTCCTTCGCTCTTTGCCCTATCGGTCACTAAATGCTTATGTTTCATTCCCATAATTTAAAAAAGCATATCAGTAACTATTGCAGTATGTACTTGTATGCTTGCTTTTTGTATATTTGTTTCCTTTTTTTTTCTTCTTGGTTTAGATACAAGTCCTCCAAAGCTAGCAAGGGGAGGGTTGGGGGGGGGGGGGGGGGGGTAGTGGGATATTTTGAATTATAGGCCTGTAATAATGAGATTTATAATTGTATATGTATGTGACTTATGTGGCTTTGCATATAAGATCACAGACAGATGACGTATATGTTATGGGGGATATAATGCAATAAAAACTGTATCACAAAAAAAAAAATAAAACCACCAAGAGCTTCTCAAAACTGGTATTTAGAGTTGTGTTTCTGATGTTTTGACCACCTTGTGTGCAATCTTTACAATCAATGAAATGCTTCCTTGGAGAGCGACGGCGGTTATGGTGGACCAGACACACAGAAGGCTTTGGCCAGTGAAATGACACAGGAAGCTCAAGAGGGGTAACCTGACCTGTCTCGGGTTATACAAGAGAAGGCAGACAGTCATTTTTGTCAATGTCATTCAGTCAGGAATTTGTCTTATTTTCAAAAGATTAATTTATCGGTGAATGACATGGAAACATGAGCAGTGGAATTGTTTTAAAGCCACACATCACAACAGGAGGGAATCCTCAAACTGTGGAGATATGGGAATACAGCTGAACAATGCGATGTGGATGATAAACATATTTTATGTTTATGTCTCCTAAATTTTACATGTGCAGCTGAATGTTTCCTCTTTTCGAGTCCATTTTGCACAAAATGTTTCAACAAGTGCAAGTGTTGACAAAAATGTCGTCATTATTATTATTATTAGTAGTAGTAGTAGAAGTAGCAGTAATAACAGTATTAATATTATTTGTTTTTTCTGAGATGAGACAATACATACATGTTAATTTGAATTTCCATGAGAAAATCTTCCCATGCCTGGTCAACTTTGCAGGAACGTTTCTGCAACCTTACAGGAGTACTCTAAAATACTATATAGGATAGGGCTACATTGTTCCAGATTTTGTGTATAGCTTCATTATTATAAAAGATTTCATTAAGAGGACATTTGACCAGTAACCGGAACGTTAAAGGTCGCAGATGTTGAAGTCATTGCTTACATTAGTTTCACCCGACAAAAAAGAAAGAGTATGTACAAATCAGCGGAGCCCCGTGTTGCGGCCCCATCTGCTGGGATTATTTTCTTATTGCAAATATCAACGCAAAATTAGAAATCATTTAATGATACTCCATTGCCCCCTTCTGGCAATTATTAATGCTCACATGTAATTCAATGCCAAATTACTTGGGCTACCCAACTCAAGCAAAATTAGAAATCATTTAATGATACTCTACCGCCTCCCTCTGGCAATAATTATTGCGCACAATTCAAGGACAAAACTCACGCTTCCCAACTCAGGGCCTTATCTACTAAGATAGGTAAAGAGCGCTAAAGTGCGTGCTCGTAGTAGCATTTTGCGCGTTTGGTTTGCTTGCGTTTCGTGGATGATCGACTAAGAGTAATTGCCTAAATGACTGCTGGTGCAAACAGCATTATTTACATGAGGACTTTGCGTGCTGCAGCTATTTCCACCATGGACAATTTGAAGAAAAAGGACGAACGCAAACGCAGGATGAAATTCGACTCGATGGAGTCAGAGGTGCTTGTGGAGGAAGCACCTACAGTGTTATAAATGGACTGAGTTTTACATTTAAATTAAAGCATTGTCTCCGTGTTATTTTAACTGTAAGTAGAGTACTGTGCACATTTAATTGTGGTTTGCAGTTAACATATGCAGAATCTGTGTTATAAACTGATTGTAAAATTACAATTAAAAAAACTGGCACAAAAGGTGCCGGTTAAAATAAGTGGCAAAAAAGGTGCAAGTTTATAACTGCATGCTCAGTCAGTGTTTGAGGGGGGAACAATTTGTAGAGTACAGTCAATCACTCCGATTACTCTTGGGAAGCGAGTAACTGCATGAAGCTCATGTTTGGTTTCATTCAGTGCTTCCAGTGTAGACGGAAACTTTATGTACCGGTCCATCCTGCGCAACATGGCATCCAGTATTTGAGACAGTACACACGAGAAACGGTTTTGGGAGATCCAAGCAGTGAGAGCTACTGTACACTGGAACGAACCAGTTGTGAAAAATGGAGAAAAGCAAGTTTTGTCATTGGAGATATGGCATGACTTCTTGTAACTGGTTCAAAATCAGCCCTTATCTCATCTAACAGCTCCAAAATGACATTGCTGGATAGGCCATATGTTTGGACTATTCTCTCCTCTGACATCCCAAACATTCTCACACGGATGAAGAACACCCGTTCTCGGTGTACTCACGCCTGTGTCTTCTCCTCGCGGCAATAATTGCAGCCTTGTCTATGCGCAATTACGTGGAGCCAATTAGTACCTACCCTTCAAAGGTATTAAATTGCAAACGCAATCACCATCACTGAAACTGCCTTAAAAGGCTTGATAAGTCACTATGCATGTCCTAAAATTTTATATTTGCATTTTCTCCTCCCATATTTTGCACGCTAAGATAGGCACGCCCCTTATAACTCATTCATCAGGACCGAAAGTTCAAACTGCATAGAATGTGCATATGTGCACACTTCAAAGATGCAATTCTCAGTGCACACCCTTAGTAGATGAGATTGCTGGTTAACTTGCGGGGCATAATGGCATTTGCACGTGTTTTTATACACGCAAAGCTTTAGTAGATTAGGCCCTGAGTCACATTATCTCACCTCGCGCATAGTCTTGTTAATGCCGCAATATTCAAATGATTCTTGGCAGTTTACAATCCTTGACATACCTACAGACAGACAGACAAAACAGTAGACCTAAACTCGAGCTTCCTGGCAGGTAGCCCGAGTGACGAGTATGGTCTACTCTGATAGTTATTTTGAGGGGTAACATTGGGGAAACGAGACATATACATTCACAGCAACGTAATAAGCTTACAAGAGGGAACATGATTCTCTTTCATGGAGGCCTTAATAAGTTGTTGGTCTTGCATGTGTAGGCAAGCTACTGTCTGATCCCATATATTTACTTAAAAAATAAAATAGAATATTATAATGCAACATAATAAACATTACCCATTTCTTCTCTATTTAGCAAACCTGATACCTGTAACCTGGCTCATTGGTTCATCAAAACTGGGAATTGGACATTTCATTCAGTGTATTTCGGCGTAGATAGCACACGGGCATTAATATTTTTTGTTAAATGCATCAGTCCACCCATTTCGGTCGTTAATTATTTATCATACGTGCATCATGCCTTCGTTCATTCAAGCAAACTTACCGTCGGTAGTTGAGTAGCTCCACACGAGCAGACATAAACATCCCCCAGCGTTCTCAGTCTTTTCAAACGGCGCACCGTATGGCTATCCAGGAAATATGCAACCACTTGACTTAATGTAATTTAGCCCATAATCTAAGTGTGCCTCTCAGTCAAGCCAGCATTTGCTAAAATTGTACCCCCATATCGCTAATATAAAGACAGTCGACGAGAAATCGTTGGTAATTGTGATAATGCTGTAGAATACGTCTCTGGTTTGACCCATGAGATAGGCCTATCACGATCTAGAAAAGGAGTTCTATGGTCTGAAAATTATGATTAATTTCTTTGTGAGAATTTGTAGTGCATGTGCTGCAGTATAAAGGCCAGGCATTAAGCTTACATACTTTAATTCATCTTTTGAACAAACAAACAAAAATAGAAAGGGTTCAAAAAGACTTCTACAGTGCATCAAAATTATTTTCTAGTCATAGTTGCACGTCAAAGCAATTTTTAGGCTTGCAGAATACTTGAGTATTTCATCTAACACATCAAGTTAAGGAATGTCTTTGTAAGTATGAAAACAGACCATGTCTACCTTGCAGTTCTCAAGATAACTAGATTACTGAATGATTTCTCCACAGAAATCAGTGGTGGGTCAGCACATCTTACATGCAAATCAGTCAAAATCAATCATCATTTTATAGAAATTAAAGGATCATGTTCTAGAAATACAACCCCAATTCAGAGATAGTTTGGACGAAGTGTAAATTGTGAATAAAATCAAAATGCAATGACTTTCAGATCACGAGCCAATGTTATTTACAATAGAACATAGATAACATTTCAAATGTTGAAACTGAGATATTTCACATTTTTATCCACAAAATGAGCTCATTTCAAATTTTCTGGCTGCAACAGGTCTCAAAAAAGTTGGGACAGAGGCAAAAAAGGGCTGAAAAAGGAATTAATATTTAAGAGAATCAGTTGAAAGAACATTTAGCAAGTAATTAAGTTAACTGGTATCAGGTGTGTAACATGATTGGCTATGAAAGGGATGTCTTAGAGAGGCTGAGTCTCTCAGAAGTAAAGATGGCCAGAGGCTCCCCAACCTGTGAAGGCTTGTGTAAAAAAATTGTGAAATACTTTAAAAACAATGTTCCTCAACGTCATATTGCAAAGGCTTTTAAGGTCTCATCATCGACCGTGCATGACATCATCAAAAGATTCAGAGAAACTGGGAAAATCTCTTTGCGTAAGGGACAAGGCCGAAGACCTTTACTGGATGCCCGTGATTTTCAGGCCCTCAGACGCCACTGCATCACTCACCGGCATGATTCTGTCATTGACATTACTAAATGGACCCAGGAAAAAGAAATCACTATTTGTACACACAGTCACTTAAAACTCAGAAAAAACAGTCCACCATGCCATCCAAAGATGCCACCTAAAACTCAATCATGCAAAAAGGAAGCCATTGTTGAGCATGATACAGAAGCGCCGCCATATTCTGTGGGCCAGGGCTCATTTAAAATGGACTGCATCAAAGTGGCAAAGTGTCCTGTGGTCTGACGAGTCCAAATTTGACATTCTTGTTGGAAATCATGGAAAAAAGAAAAGAGGAAAAACACCCCTCCTGTTATCAGTGTTCAGTTCAAAAGCCAGCATCTCTGATGGCATGGGGATGCATTAGTGCATATGGTGTGGGACACTTGCATGTTTTAAAAAGCACTATAAATGCTGAAAGGTATATAAAGGTTTTAGAGCAACATATGCTCTCTTCCAGATGACATCTATTCCAGGGAAGGCTTTGTGTATTTCAGCAGGACAATGCAAAACCACATGCTACAGCTATAACAACAGCATGGCTTCCTATTAGAAGAGTCTGTGTGCTAAACTGGCCTGCCTCCAGTCCTGATCTTTCACCGATTGAGAACATTTGGAGCGTAATTAAACGAAAAGTCCGTCAAAGGAGCCCCAAAACTCTCCAGCAGTTGGAAGCCCATATTAAAAAAGAGTGAGATCAAATTCCAATGGCTAAATCAAGATACTTGTCTCCTCAATGCCCAGAGGCATTTAACACTCTGTGTTAAAAAGAAGAGGGGATGCTACACCATGGTAAACAGGCCCATGTCCCAACTTTTTTGAGACCTGTAGCAGCCATCAAATTTGAAATGAGCTAATTTTGTGGATAAAAATGTACAATTTCTCAACACTTGCTATGTTATCTCTGTTCTATTGTGAATAAATACATGCTGGTGTGATTTGAAAGTCATTGCATTTTGATTTTATTCACAATGTACACTTGGTCCCAACTATTTTGGAATTGGGGTAGTATATCATATTCATGGAACCAGTATTTGTACAGCTACATTTTGCAGAAATAGAGTAAAAAAGAAGGATATATTATGTCCCTCAATTTTGTGTGATTAACCTTAAAACAGGAATAAGCAGATGATAAAAACACAACAGCGACAGCATATGGAAATGAGGGAATCGTCTTTCCTCTGTCCAGGGTTCCGAACTAGGATACTGCCTTTTAACTGCAGGGAAAGGTGCTTATCCTTAAACGTTTCAGCAAGGGTATGTCCATGGGGAGTGTTGTGTATGACAGAAATGTAAAAATCCATAAAATTAGCAGTGAATCAGATCATCTACGAAATACCAGCTACACAACAGAACCTGAGTACTGGTAAACAATGTTCGTGACAGTAACATCATTTTCCTAAAATAAAATTCCAGCAGTGACCGGCTGGGATATGACGGCTTGAGCTTTGTTTTGACATTCCTGGCTGGCCATTGCTAGCCTGAGGCTGGTCAAGGCTGGTAGAGTAAGCCTTTGGTCAAACTGCTGGACTGGCTAAATGCACAGCTTTAAGGGAAGCACAGTGAAGCCTGGTTTAAGCGGAATTTTCAGCAGCTATGATGCTCCATGAGTGAGATTAGCATATGAAGAAAAGCAGAACTGGTGAAAGGGCGAATAGTCACTCAGAGGGATGCTGCGGAGACTCCATACGGGGGAAAACTGCACAAGCGGCAGTAGTGTTAGCTTGGTGCTGTAAAAATTCCAGCGATGACACGCTGAGACTCTGCAGTTGCTTATGATGGGTTGAGCTTTGCTTTTGACATTTCTAATAGTTTCTCAGAAGCCAGGTGGGTGCAGAGTGTCCAAACTGGGTGAAGTAGGCCCACCACCAAGGCTTCTCCCTATCTTCCCAATTCTCCCCCAGCTCGCCTGCGTAGTACCGCTCAAACTGGTTATAGGGGTCGAAGCGGTCATAGGTGTCTACGTGCAGGAGGTCCGCCTCGTCTGGTTCCAGGACGGCTTTCTTCAGCACGAAGTCTACGCGGCCCGCCTTCTGCATCTGGGCTGGCAGGAAGATCTTCTTCATCACTTTGGCGTAGCCCGGTGCAGACGCCGTTAGGATGTGCACCCCAGAGTTCAGGAGCCTCCAGTAATCTCCGTCTTCAGCTGTGTCCAGAAACACAAGTGTGCGGTGTTAGTAGGGCCTGATACAAGGTACAGTAATCCCAATATTCAGCTGTGTACAAGCGCATGCGTGGTACATAGGAGCAACCAGTCAGCCCGTTTTCCGCCTCTGTAAAACAAAGAGGTGTCATACCACAGAGGAAGAATGCTGATCCCTCTCTAAAAGCATGACCTATCTGAGCATACCTGTCCTGATGTCGTGCCTGATCCCTCTAACAGATATCCTTGCTCCTTTAATCCCTTTGCCATCTTCGTCCTTTACGATGCCCTTTATTCCACGATGCACCTGTGGGACAGAACGGTGAGGTCAGAGGTGCTCCCCAAAAATGCCTGGCTCAGGGCAGCGGGTCATAAATCAGGAAACTGCCTAAGGTGACAAAGCATCGCTCAGAAGGTTCAATAACTTATTTTATCCGACCCCCTTCTCCTCAATCCTCATCTGACATTAAAATATATTAAAGGACTTTTATTATGGAAAATATATTTTCCCAGTTAAGTTCTCCAGTACAGTATGATACAGTATCTACTGTATGTAACAGCCTAGAGAGGGATGACTCCAAAGACCCCCCGGTTTAGCCATTAGACGCCATCTTCCGGTTCAGTATTTGAAATACCCAGTTTGGAATTGCAGCTGTTTCTATATGTCACGAACAGACCTGCTCGGCATAGTCCACACCTACCATCTCTGTCTGTGTGCCACAGCCTTGCTCCACCTCCCCATCTGTCTTTCCCACATCGCAGTAGCATTATTTATTCATGTCTAAGTCTATTCGCCCGCCAATCAGAACACAGCTCATTATCATTAAAGAAGATCTCCACACAAAACAACCATTTCTTCAGAAGAAGAGAATAACAGAGAGAAGAGATAGATTTTTTTTGGGGGGGCGGGGGGGAGGGGGTTGTCATAAAAGTTTATGAACCTTCAGGATATTCAAGAATTACAATCTTATAAAAATGTCAAGGCATAATATGGGACTTGAGGACATTCAAATCTGTTCCTAGATGCAAGAGCAAGGAGGGGGACAGCTACCTGAGGATGCATCAGCTCTTATCATTTTCGGGATTCATAACTTAAGCATGGTGAACCAGTGAATCAACTCTTAATCATTAAGGGCTGAATGTAATGTAGCTTCAAATTGGTGCCTAGCAGAACACAGGCATTTCCTTTACTATTACTGCCCATGTAGCCTCGATTCCTCCGTCCTTGTATCTTTTTAGTGCCCTTTGCCCATATCCTTAGTTTAAGGTAGTGAACATGGGGCATAATGAACAGATATGTGGACAGAGGAATGGTTTATGAGCACATAACATCATTTCAAAACTACATCAATTACAGACGTATCAGAGAGGGAAATCCACAAGTTGATATTTCATGTCACTCGTTCTGATAGGGCAGAGCCTTAACCGACTAAGGAGAACCAGCAAATGCACGAACCTCTGTTCGATGGAGCAAAGGAGATGAGGAAAGGAAGGAAGGGAAAATAAGGGAAAGGAATAGGACTCAGCCTGAAGAAACAGAGCAGACCCACCGACTCCATGAACATGAGCAGAGCCTCCTTGTTGCGCTTCCACTCGGTGTACAGCTCGTCTTCTCCAGGAAACTTGTCACAGCCCAGCTCCACAGTGATCTCGAAACAGTTGGTGTGCAGGTAGTTGAAGTCTGACATTCCTGGAATTGAAAGAGAGGCAGGATGCCCATTGCACTGTGGTTTTGTTATGGTCACTCACACTCTGAAAGAAATTTATTTGTACGAAGTTGTAATTGAAAACATCTTTGTATTTAACAGGTCATGACAATGGAAAGGAAATGTTAAATAAGAATTAAAAAATCTAAAAAGAAAGGGCATGATCAAGCTTTGACCCAAATAGTGAGTGGCTGTCTGATCTCTGGAACGCTTGAGTCACAGGGCATTATCCGTTTCGGAAGGCACTCAGACCAGTGGCGTAGCCAGAATTTGAATATTGGGTGTGCCTTACAAAAATTGGCTGTGCCATGTGTGTATGCATTTTATGCATGTATGTATGTATGTACCTATCTATTGCTATCTATCTACAGTATATGATATAAATTATTAATATAAATAATAGCCAAAATGCAGAGGTGAGAAATACTTTTGTCTTTAGTTTGACAATCAATACTTCAAAACCACTACGCAGCTTCTGTAGTCATAAAATAGTACATTTGCATTACTTCATCTACTGTTTTCAGTTGACAAACAGAAAAGTGCCTGCGCAATGGCCCAGCATAGCAATAAATAACAATAACTGTAAAGGCCCTGCACATCTATATACCTCAAAATAAGTAACATCAATCAGTCATAATAACTGCCGTAACTAGTAGATGACATCTTCTCCAGACCCTATACATTCATCAACCAAATCTATCTTCACAACATACAAAACAGCCAACACATCATATGATGTGACTTTTGAATACAATGTGGTCACTCGCCATTTGACTTTCTAAAGAGCGAGACGACGTGGTTTAGTCTTAAATGTATCTATTATTTCATCTGAGTCCAATGTCTCTGCAAGTTCTTTCTCAAATGACAGCAAAGATAAGCTGTTAAGTCGTCCTGTAACCATTGTAGCTCTACTGCTGCATTTGATGGTGTGAACAGTTGAAAACAGTCTCTCTACAGAACAGCTTGTCACTGGGAGTGTGACCAGAACTCGGATCAAGCTATTCATATTTGGAAAGACGGTCACATCACAGGAGTCTAATACTTCAATAAGTGATGGGAACTTATGACCACTGTTTGCTTTCCTTTTTATCAGCTGTTGAAAGACAGTCACTTCAGGGCTTTCTACTTTGAGACTGTAGTGCACACATGGTGCCTCTAATAAAAGAGTTTGGCCAAATGCCCCTGAACTAGGAAGTAGAGAGGCAGCCACTTTCATTATGCCATAGCTGTCCTCTTGAAAGCGCTCATTGAGCTCCATTAGCTGTCTGTCAATAACAGAAATCCAGAGTTCTTTCAGAGCAAAGTCAGTCTTAACAGGTGCACATCTGCCAACGGTAGAGGTAATGTGTGAATCTCCAAACTTGCTAGGAAGCTTTCTTGTGCGTGAACCTCCTGTATCCCAGCTGTGCACATCATTTCTTTTCATTATGTCCACAGTCAGTTTGATTAGCCTATCAAATTCAATCTGGTCATTCCTGAAGGTAGTAAGAGACTCTTTTAAATCTTCAATCATATGAATGCAGTCACAAACAGAAAGTGATTCTGACTGCAATCCCCTAGTCACAAAATCACTGGCACTGAACAGTTTAGAAAATGCCACAAGAAGAAAAATGAACTTCTTTGTTTGTATTTGTAGCAAAAGAGACTCTGCATCTAATTTAGTTTGTCCAGAGCTTTCAGAAAACTCACGCAATGTCTCTAGAATGACATCATACAGGGTCAAAATGCGTCCCACCGACTCAGATTTTGAACTCCATCTTATATCTGTAGAATGCACAAGTTCAAGGCACGGTTTGTCAGGGTGCAGCTCTTTTTGGATTTGCATAAAACATGAATGTCTATTGGCCCCTGTCATGAAATGGTGTAGTGCATTTAACACATCAAAAAACGTGGCAACAGACTGGGACACTTTTGATACAGATGACAAAACCAGATTCAATCGATGCGAATAACAATGTTCATAGACAGCCTTAGAGAAAGTTTTTTTCAAAAGTGCCTGTACACCATTCTTCCCTCCGGACATCACTGATGCTCCATCAAAACTGAACCCCACACAAAGGTTTGGATCTTGTTGAAGTGGCTGCAGTACCTCCAAAATCTTGCTGGCAATGCCAGATGATGTTAAATCTCCAGTAGCAACAAATCCTACAGCTCTCTCTCTTATTGTGTTGTTATGGACATACCTTAAACAAACAGCAATTAGTTCATTTTTTGACAGATCCTTATATTCATCTGCCAAAATTGCATAGTAGGTGTCAGGTTGCTCTTGTAGTTCAGCCTTTATTTTCCGAAGGAGATGTGTAGCACCAGTATCAAGCAGTTCATTTTGAATGTCTGGACTGGTCATTTTAGCATTCCCTGGGAGCTCATCAAAACGCTCCTTAATTGTGTTGTCATATTTACCCAATAGTTCCATCAACTCAAGGAAGTTTCCTTTGTTCATGCTTTCAATGTCTTCTCCATGTCCATGAAGGGCAATGCCTTGTTTAGCGCAAAACAGCAAAATGTCTATCACAACTTTTATGTGTGTCCTGTTCTTTTCAATTTGTTCAGAAAAATGTTGATTTTTATCCATAGTCACCTGATGCACTATGTCGCCTTTTCCAGAGCTTTCGATGCTCTTAAAAGCCGTATATTTTTTGGTAGCAGCAACGTGGGCATTACTAGATTCATGCTTTACGCAGCTATTCCCGATATGTCCCCAATCTCTGAAACCTGCTCTTGTAAAGGTGTCTTCTCTTGTTGCTATGTTGAAATGTCTGCAAGGCTTGCGAAAAACTGCATCTCTTTGGATGCTGTACTCTATCCATGGGAACCTTGTACACCACTTAGAGGAAAACATTCGCTTTTTTCCGCTGTGGGATTCAGTGACAGGAAAGGCCCGCAGTTTAGGGTGGCATGCCGGCTCCTCCACTGCTGACAAGTCAGTGCACTCAGCAAGGACCTGTTGTCAAAATGAGTAGTAATCAGATGCATTTCCTTAAACTTTATAAATTGTAATTGTATAATGTTTAACTCATGTCATATTTGAGTAAGACTCTCTTATAATATTCTTCTATATCTTGTGCTTTACCTAAATAACATATTTTCAGTTACGGCTTGTGAACTGGCAATAGGGGAAGCTCAAACAATCCCTTAAAATTAATGACTGGTCATGACCTGTTTTCAATCATTCATTTAAATGACCATAACACAAACTCCGAAAACTCTCTACATTATCAGATGTGGCCAGTTTTCATTTTTAACGCATACTGATTACGACTCCAGACTTCTCATGCTTTTATATACTCAGGGGTTGGGGTTGAAAGCAATGCATTTGTTTCATGATCGTTTAAATGAAATAAGATCATTTGAAACGTCTTTATGCAATAAAATTGCTTCAAACTCCTCCATGCACAAGTACTTAAATTCCATGCGAAAATCTCTTACATAGGCGTTGATAGAATAATTGCTGTCTACAGCAGAGGAACGTAAAAATGCCACTTTAACTCATGCCGAATGTGTGAGAGTTGACAGGTATGTGTTATTAATGAAAACTGGCCGCACCAGATAATGTTGAGTTTTCGGAGTGTCTATTATTGTAATTTAAATGAATGATTGAAAACGGGTCATGAATAATCATTAACTTTAAGGGATTGTTTGAGCTTCCCTTGTTGCCAATTCACGAGCCGCAACCGCTTATTTTTTAGGTTAGCCCATGAGAAACAAAGTTCATCGATCACCTTATTTTATGGTTAGTCAGTCGAAGTTCAACTACGTCACATTAAACAAGTATATATTTATATAATGATTTCAGTCGCCAGATGGCTTTTCTATCTTTCTGAAATAATATTCTGTCTGCTTTTATGAGAATTTATTTATTTTAATTGACGTTAGTCTTACTTTTAAGTCCAGCAAGTTTGATGACCGTACCGACCTCTTGCAATTTGCCGACCTCTCCGGTCTCCACCCCCGCCATCTTCGGTGGGGGCTCCGCTGATTGTTCCGCTGGTTGTACCGCTTGCTCGGACAGTGGAGTCGCCGTTTCTGCATTTTCTAATGTCGAGCTTTCACTGGGAGGGTAAATTTCCTCGGGTCTAGGTTGGTCAAGTCGGGGTTTTTTGATAAATTTAAGAAGTGAGCTTTGCTTCATCCTCTCTCTCTCTCTTTTTTTTTATTACTCATTTCGCGCTCTACACACGCTAGCGGTTGTTTTTACTAGCTGCAAGGCAACGACGACGTCATTGATCAGCGACCCTATTATAATGGCTTAAAATTATTTGAAATAACGAATTTTGCAAAATCATATTAATGAGTATTAATGTGTATCCAACTCGCCAACATGCAAAAAAAAAAAAAAAAATTGAACTCATTTCTGATATGTAACAACAAAAAAACAACTTTTTTTTTTGGGTGTGCCAGCTGCCAATTTGGTCGGCACTGGCACACCCTGGCACACCCGTAGCTACGCCACTGACTCAGACACTGCAGCTCTGTGGACCCCAGCAGACCCTCTGAGCCCCCGGGACCAAATCTGGGGCCCTTAGCTGAGTCTCTGACACTCCAGAGCCAGGTTTGGGGCCCCTTGAGTGACATTAAGGGGACACAGCGCCTCACCTCCAGCAAAGCTGTACCACAGAGCCCCGTTTATGATGCCACCGCTTCTGGCAAAGGAAGCCCCACACCTGTCCGTGTCGTTGCTCGCCATAGTGGCGTGGGCGTCTGCGTAGATCCTGGCCATCTGCTTAAACACCTGCAAGGAAAAGCCTGCACTGTGGGAGCATTTCAGTTTGCCCAATATAACCCCACATTTCACTCCAGTCTCTGTGCAGGGCATGAGTCTCTGACGGTCTTTATCATATAATGTGCTTTAAGAACAGCACATTATATGACACTGAAACTGCAACGAATTCCAATGAAAAATGAGCAAATATGCAGCATTTCAAAATTAGGTTGCATTAACTGACAAGAACTAATGCAGTTCCTACCATGAGTTAATGATGTACACAGTCTTTAATTTAAAAGGAAAGTAACCTCTCACAAGTAAATGTATTTGTTAGCTAAAAAAAATGCTAAGTAGAGGAAGAACCTGTTATTAGTGATCCATTAACAAGTACATGAGCTGTCTTCTGTTCTTCTAATAATTGGCAGCAGCTAACATATGTAATATCCTGAATTACCCGTGTGTTGGTAAACTTTTCAGTAGTCTGTAAGCAGTAGCTACATTAGTTAATACTAGTTAGAGTGGACATTACTGTAAAGTGTAACCAATGCATTACAAGCTTATAATATATATATATATTTTTATTTTTTTAATCACTGTAACATATTTTATTATTCAGGATGCATCCAGGTCTCAGCTTTCTGCCACTCTGTCACAAAATTGTAAAGAGAATTTAGAATAATTCTCTTGTTGCCAAACTGTTGGTCATAGTTAACCTGATATAACCTACCAGATTTCTGGATGTGGTGTAGAATATGTTTTAGCCATATACTTAATGAACATATTTCCAGAAGCCAGAGGATGTCGCCTTGTGCTTTCATTTTAGCTGAACGGTTTGTCTTTTGTCGGCTTTCATTTGGGAACATTAAAAAGACAAAAGATGGTGGGCTTTAAAGGATTAAGGATAAATACTGAAATACTGAGTGAATAGTAACCTCCAGGTATCTCCTTGATGGCTGGAGCTCAATTGAGCCTCTTTTGATAACAAGAGTGGTACAACTCATTTTGGATCACCGTTGCACTGAGAACTTTATATGTTCTTGTAGTCTGGAACATACGCGCCACCTATTGTACAGTACTGGAACTGCACTGAGTTAATCCATCATTGCATTAAACAGATTGACCACTTAGGAACTAATTTAAGATTAGGGGCTCTAATTTCTTGGCGCAGCGCAGGGTGGCGGAGCGTGGTGCGGCCCACGCAGTGGTAATTTTTTCCGGTGCAGCCCGCGAAGTGGTAATTTCGTGCGGTGCTACACCGTGCGCAACCACTTTGGCAATTTGGTAGACGGACGTGCGCCGAGATGGGTGTGGCGGCGTAGTAGGGGGAGGTGTCATATATTCATCAATACGCAGTGACACTTTCGTAGCAAAGGTCTCCGCTGAAGTTGTGCAGAAAGCTTGCCAGCTCCAACCTGCCTGGTTTACTTTCCCTATAGTGGTAATTTGGCTGACCGGCGCACAGTGCGCACATACACTGAAACCTCACAGGCAGGTTTCCAGAATGTCGGGCACATTTCGATGCAATAAATAATTACAGTAACCACTATTTAATGTAACAATCTGAATCAGCACATAAATTATCTATATCTATATTGAGTGTCTTGATTGTCAGATCAGAGAGAGATGTGTACATGTGGGCACGTGAGTGCGTGTGAAGGCTATGTGGGTATGTGCCCTTCAGCTGCTTTCACACCGGACGCGAGATGAATACACACGTGTATTCACGTCTTTACATTGACTTTGAATGTAATCTGTCGTGTGAAAAATTAATATCGCGTCTAGTGTCCAAGCGGCTTAATACTATTATTGACATTTATGTTTTATCGTTTTCAGTGGGGGAAAGGAATACAGCCTGACTGCTATGATCTCGTACTGAGTTAAGATCACATATTGAAAACAAATGTGTAACGTATCTTGCATTGCTGTCCATGCATGTTAATCCCAAAATTTTAAGCAAACGGTGTAATAATAGGAACACGCTATCCATCGTTTCTCTTCCCAATGATTCAGGCAGAAGAAATAAATGAGCAACCGTCGTATTTCATTCCAACTTCATAAGTTAGAATGATCTGACGTAGTTTCGATTTGAAATTCCATTCAAGTTCTTTAATGGTAACAATTCGCGAATGCCCTAGCTAGCCAGCTAACTCAAATTCGTAATGCTTAATATAGACGTAAACGGAGCAGAAAACATGCCTGAAGCAGCAAAGTAAAATGCAACATTCACGCATCATGCAGATATAGGTCAGAGGCTTCTTTATTCCAATTTCAAAGGTGAGGAGAGGAGCTCATTTGATTGGTTAAGATTTGACTCGGCTGTGTAAAACCCACTCTGGCCTTCTGTCCTCCCTCTATGCCACTTGTGCCGGCAGGAGGGACAGAGGAGGGACA
This sequence comes from Gymnothorax reevesii, assembly GCA_029721435.1. Lineage (NCBI taxonomy): Eukaryota > Metazoa > Chordata > Actinopteri > Anguilliformes > Muraenidae > Gymnothorax > Gymnothorax reevesii. The sequence continues at coordinate 25,427,463 of CM056589.1, forward strand.
AGGAGTACTTGCGTGGGGCTGCACCGGGCACGAAATTGCAAAATACGGCTGGATACACCCCGCCTGCGCCTGGTCTATGAATTTAGAGCCCTAGGTCTTAAAAAACCCAAATATGGAGTTTGCCCACTTTTGCTCTTAGGGGCTCAATTCAGGGTTACTGAATTTAATTATTTTCACTAACTAACTTTCAGCAAGGTTACCTGTTCGTCCGGAGTCGGGGAAAACATCTTTTCTTCTTGCGGGTGTTTGGAAAAGTCGTATGGATACGAGGCCACTAGTTCCCCTCCGTGCAGACTCGCCGATTGGACAAAGGGGATGGACCTTATCCATTTCATCACAGCGTATGTTTCTGGAGCGACCTGTATCGCGTGGGGGTAAACGCTGTCATGTTCATTCTCTCCTTTACTGTGCCGAGAGGAGAAGAGGATGAAAGTTTGAGAAAAAAAGTTTCCGTGTGTGAAAATTTGGAGAGCCTAGACATCAAGAGGGATGAAAATCCCGATTAACAGGCATTTTGTCTTAACGGACTGGGCTCTCACCCAACATAACACCTTTTACCTGGGTATAGTCATGCAGACTCAGAAAAGCAGCATTTCAGCTCAGGGAAGCCGGCCTTGTAACTGAAGACGACTCCAGTATTTACCTGCGGCCACTAATCAAGAGCAGGTCAAAGCCCCAGAACCAGAGTTGAGGTGGAATGGCTGGCAATCTGGTTTTACAGAAGTTGTGTTGGTTTTAGTTCTTCTTCTTGCAGTGGGTGAGGGGAGATGAGCCTTTGGATGATGGATGTATTTTACCAGTGTAGGAATCAGTGTTGTCCTTCCGCCCGTCTGTCCATCATGCCAGAACTCCTAAACCGTTCAATATTTTTCGACTAATGTATGGATACGTTTTATTGTGCATCCATCCTCCTGTCCGTCTGTCCAGCCCTTCAGCGCATTTTGCTTCCAGGCCAGATAGCCCTCCTGTGGCGGGGTTCTGAGTGCTTTTTATCTGAAAGGCCCTTGTCACAGACCTTCCATCTCTCATGTGTGACCTGTTGCCGCTTGCCGCTCCGATATCTGCCACAGTCTCGGAACATTCCAGTAACAGGCTGCCTGTTGCAGCTGTATTAGCTGGTGTTGATGGATAGGCACAGCGGAGAGATTAGCAGCCAGGTTTGGCACAGCTTGAACACGGGGTGGGATCAGCTCCAGGGCAGGTCAACATGGGACGAAAGACCCTTCGTCTTTTAACACAAGATTACGACACAGGAAGGGCCTCAGTCATCACAGTAATACCAATACATGCTAAGCTTGTACAGCTTATATAGCAGGCTAAGAACTGTGCAGGTCAATAAAAAGATATAGTTCCTTTCAGAATTGAGGAGAAACTGACAATGAAATCCTAGGAATGCCTCGCAGTTGCACCTTGACATGATTAAACTTGACCTGAAAAGAACTTGGTTGGACAGTCTGTGTCATATATAGGGTCATTCAGATTGATTGTAAACTGGACTCACAATTAGCATCATGGAAAGATACAGGGTTCCGTTGCTTACCTATTGCATAATTGCATATCATCAAATCGATGACCATTGTATTCAGACTTAAATAATAGGCTACATGATAATGCTTTTAGATCATCAGTAAACAGCTACCATATTCCTTAATATGCCTGCTTTCACCCCGTAAAAAACAGTTTTCTTTTCTAAATTCTCAGTCAGCTTGAAAGTACTCTTAACCCCCAAGTAAAGTAAAGTCTAGAACTTGTTTGTCTCTAGAAATGTATTTCAATAACCTGCAGTGATGGTTACATCATTATTTGATTATTCATTCAATGATATTTTAATCAAATATGAGTGACCGTACATCTTGCAGGGTTTAAATATGATACATGAAGGAGACAAGTGGAGTAAGATATAAAATATTTCAATTCATACCTTACCAAACCAGTAAGAGTCTGGAATGGGAATGTGGTCGGTGCGGTAGCGCTTGTTCCTCCGTCGGCTGTAGGCAATGGTGGTGAGATCCGGAAAGTTCCGGTTCAGATCGATATTCTGGGCGTTGTTTCGTCCGCTGGTCCAACCATTGTACACGGGACCCTAAAAATATTCAAACACCGCGGTGGTAGAGAGGAGAGGGTCATCGGTAGTTTGGAGCTCGAGCAGAACTCATTAGGTTGAATAAATCGATGGGGTCAAAGGTCGAGAGATAGAGACAGCTAGGAATCCCTCCCAAGTTCCCAAGAGATTCTAGAGATTCGTGCTCCAACACAGAAGATGACATTGACGGCGTGCAGTTTGACATGAACGCGGGAAGGGACTCTGCAATGCCTTCTAAAACAATTACAGCACTGCCACCTGCTGGTTTCACCTGAAACTGCATCCTGTGATCCAATGTTTCCCAAGTTACTTTCTCTCTGCTGTCCACTTTCCAAATATACAGAGGATGCATCCCTGTCCCTGTCAGCAAAAATGTGTCTTCCCGTCCACCACTCGCCTCCCTCTATACTTTCAAGTGAAGGAGACCATTGATGGAAAGGAAGATACAATTTTTGTAGTGTAGGGACCCAAATTCTCATAGCACAACTCCCTGTAAAGCCAGAGACATACTGAGTAAACCTGAATGCTCATAGGGTTTTAATTAAGAAAAATCTATTTTGGTTATAGTTATTTGGCTGCTGTGACTGTGATTTTATTTATTTTTTAATTCATTGAATGTTTAATTGTTTAAAAACATTATATATTTCAAGCTGTGCTCCAGTTGAGAAACACTGAATTACGTCATTGCTCCAGGTAAACAAACTATTTTCCTCACATCAAGTTAATATGACCCTAAGAAAGCAAACAACAGTGGGGATATCAGCAGTAACTAGGTAAATATATCTGGCCGTCATTGACCAATGGCTTTCCCACAGGAACAAATTTAATAAACTGAGGCTTTAAATTGACCAAGTAAACATGGTAACCAGGCGGCAGCATTGTTAAAGTGCCCTTCAGTGGTGATTAAAATGAACTGATTCAGAGTGATATTGAAGGAATCGTGGGTGGCATTGTAGAGTCACCGCCCCAGGGCTCGTTTGAACCAATGGAACAACACGGTTCAGTTTGAGTGACAACAACGAAACAGGAAATGTAGTCGGATTGGGATAATCCAAAGAGATTGCCCGATTCCCACTCTGGAAAAAGGAATGGGATTGTGCCACGCTCTAATTATCAACATTTTTGGAATTGATATGTTTTCATGTTTTAGATAACAGCATAAGGACAATAGTAATTCAGGCTCCACTCTGTTTAATCATTTTAGGCCCGTGTAAAATATGCAGATGTTTGGTCTTGGGTGTTATATTTGTGCATTTTTGCTTGCTATTCTCCCTGTATGCACTTTAAGAGTTATTCCAGTTAAAAGGCTAACGGTTTAATAGCCTACATTTCTGATTTGAAAAAAAAATCTACTTTCATTTTGTCTCAAAAGAGCTTCAATTAAAATGTTTTAAAATAACCGCATTATTTATCCATGCCAACGGAACTAATTTGCATATACCATAAATATTTAATATTAGAGATACTTTTTTGGCAGATTTGTGTAAAGGTGCCGAGAGCTCTACTCTGCTTTTTAGGTCCATGAGGAAGTTACCGATGTTTGACTTTGACTCGGTTGAACACTGCTGCTTGCGCCTGTACCACACTGTTCAGTGCAAAACCTTGCATTACAATGGATCCCGAAGTTTGCACTGCGCAACCCAACATGCTAGGCAACCGTGCTAAAATGGTTTCATATACGCAGCCCTTAAGTGCGATGATATATACATGTAACAACTGTACCCAACACGTTCAGATAGAGACACACAACTGTCCTCTGCAAAGCAAGACTTTACTAGAGCTGTATGATATTGAGGCATGTGTAGCAATATTCAACACCTTACTACCAGGCTAGCCAAATGCTGTTATGCTGCTGTGTATTTTACTGCTGATTTTTTTGTTTGTTTGTTTGTTTGTTTTTAGCATTTCTTTTTCTGGAATTTTGTCCGTGGTGCCCACATACGACACAGAGGAAAAACAGAAACACAATGTGAGAGGGTTTAAGTGCTCTGCTAGTAGTTCAGCAATATTTAGTTCACCATATTAGTCCAACCACAAGAAGACGACACCACAAGGAGCGGAAAATCTCCTGTTAGTTGAAAACATGTTTCTGACCGACAGCCGTCCCCCTGCCAGATGTCCTGTGATACTGGAAAACAGTCTGATTTTCAATCAGTCATGTTTTACTGAGACCTAACCATACTTCCTGGATTCAGATAAGAGTACATATCATACAGGGGTGTCCAGTTTCATTCAGGAAGGGTGAGTATGGATGCAGATTAATGCACCACCCCACCACTAAAACACCTGATTCTAATCACCAAGGTCTTGTTAGAAGATCAAGATAGATTTCTTAATTCAATCAGGCATTATAGTGTTGAGCTACGACAAAAACCTGCCCTCGCACCAGATAAAACTGGACACGGACTACTATCTACAGCAGAGGTAACCAACTCTGTTCCTGGAAATTGACCATCCTGCCGGTTTAAAGCACACTTCAGTCAACAGCTAAAGATTTGCATGAAGCAGCTGATTAGTTAAGACAGGAGTGCCAAATCTGGGTTAAAGTAAGACCCCTCAGGATGGTCGCTCTCCAGGAACAGGGCTGGTTGCCACTGATCCACCACTATAAAGCAGTGGCTTCCAAACTTATCCTTCAGAACCCCTGACAGCAACTACTTGATGTGTTCAACCTCAAGCGCACCTGACACAACTACCGAAGGTCTTGATCTGCTGCATCAGGTGTGCTTGGGATGATACACATCATAAACCTGGAGCTGGCTGGGAGTCCTTGAGGAGAGGATTGGGAACCTCCGCCCTGAGACAATGATCGTGTTGCTGTTCGCTGATATTTTGGGTCAAGGAGCCGAGGAGATAGAAGAGATTTTTACGTCCGCACAGGAACCTGAGGACACTCTGGGAGCAGGCGGCCAGGTCTCAGACGACGGCGACGACGAGAACATTCCAGATGACACGAATCAAAAGAAAACTGATATTTACTTCCTCGTTTTCTGGATCACCGGTATCCTCTACCTCTGCCGCGGCCAGCTCATAGCCGTCGGGGTTCATGGAGGCGAGGATGTGGATGCGAGTGGTGTTGATGAGGGTCTGGATACGCGTGTTCCCCAGCAGGTACTCTGAGCACAGGTACTGCGCCAGGTAGATCAGCAGCTGCCGGCCCAGGACCTCGTTCCCGTGCATGTTCCCGATTAGCTTCACTTCCGGCTCCACTGGGAGAGGGGAGGAGACGACCGCGAATGACATTGACAGAGATACAGTCATGTGACATGACATCAACAGGGGCGAGAACAATATCTTATGTTTCTCTCAAACCACTAACTGATTCTAGAATTTTCTCTCAAGCTCTTATAACATCCAACAGAATATTTGAACATTTTAACATATTTTAACACATTTGATAAATGATATGCCATGACATATCGTGATGTAAATAAGAAATCTAAACGTTGATGAAGTAACACATAGATTAGGTATAGTGATAAAAATTAGATATTATGATGTATTTAACATATTGTGACATGCATTAGATGTCATGGTATATAAAAACACAGCGAGCCACATAGTTCATTGCACTATGACCAAGTTTTTGTTATTTTGGTTGAGCTGACCAAGTTGATTACCAAATCTGAATCCAAATTAAGATGCATTTTACTTGCTGAAGAGGAAACTGTAGGGAAAAAGTCCCTGACACGAGCAGGAACTGAAGATGGCTGCAGCACAGGACTGGCAGAGCATCACCAGAGAAGATACCTAGCATCTGATGATGCCTGTGCATCACAGATTTTAAGCAGTCATCATATGCTAAACTTATGTGACCAAAGTAACCCTGAGAATGCTGAAATAATTTTTAAAAATATATAAATCTAATTACCTTGTGCTGTTGAAAACCTATCATGTGGAAATTTGTTTAAAAGAGCTCCCGCGGAACTCTTTTAAACAAGTTGCCACGTGATGGGTTTTCAACAGCATTGATTTTGATATCTTATATCATTGGGAAACTATAGTTGCATTTAGTGCTCTGAGGGTTAAAAAATGATTACTTTTTTCTACATTCCGTTAAACTAACAGTTTTCGACCCGCCTGAAACTGGGTCAAACTATGTAAAAACAGTACCATCATTTCTCAACAGTTAATCCAACATGGATGAAACGGCCAGCAGTCTTGTCTGACTTTCAGAACTTACCTCAGTTCTGAGGTCCCTTAGATAGGATAATAAATAAGAAATAGAACCATTATTGTTATTCAGCCAGGAAACATTTCATTAGTACTATAAAATTAAGGAGTGCAGACAAAGCCCTTTAACGAATAACCGTCTTAACAAGGTAAAATCACACTAAGGTCTCTCACTCCAAGTAAAAATCTGCAGTTCCGGCTGGTCCCTGCCATTTATGAGGTGCTTGTATGCTGGAGAAAAAAATTATTTTATCTCTGGTTTTCAGAATAAGTAACATAGCAGCTAAATTAAATTTTCTCAGGTCAAGTGACCTGGAGAGGTTGTAAAGCAGTACTTACAGAGGTCATGTCCCCCGGGTTTATCTGAAAACTCGATCACAAGGAGCTCTTTGCCCTCCACGCTGCGGCCAATGCTGTACGTCTGAGCCACCTGGGAGCACTTCGCTGCGGTCCTCTTCAGCACACTGATCATCTGCGCGTTTGATTGGTAGGTGAACTGGATAAAGGTCGAGGGCTCTTCTTGTGAAATTCTGCCCAAGGCAATCTCTTGCCTTTCTGTGGTAGATAAAGACGACGTGCGATGCTCAGAGGTGGAAAATCTTGGATCAGGAAGTAAAAGTTCTCTCCACTATTTTGTTCCAGCTTCCAAGATTCGCAAATAGTCACAAATCCTCAGCCAGCAGGTAAAAATGAAGTCACCTGTCTGAATTCAAGGGTCGATGAAAAATATGGTAGGACTTTTACTTTTCGACTCCTGGATTTTCCACCTCTGGTGATACTATAAAAAGGCTGTCCATTCACTGTCTACAGCGGAGGAAATCAAACCAATACTCGAGATCTACCATCTCAAAGGTTTTATTTCAACACTGTTTCTGCACACCTACTCTCCTAATGACCAGACTAGGAAGACCTCTTGCTATTGAATGAGTTGTACTACTCTAGGGTTTGAGAGGGAACCTATAGGATGGAAGATCTCCAGGAACAGGGTTGGTTCAAGTGAAATAAAAAAGTCATCAATACCCACACAGTAGTGGGCAGCGTCAGATTTTGACTGGGGCTGGAGGAAATGACTGTAATCACTGGACCGAAGCACGGCAAAAAATTTGGCATAGCCACCTTTAAAAATCTGATAATTTTGCAGCGAATACAAATAATGGCAATTCTTCCTGTTATGCATGAGCCTATGTAGGCTTTTTAAGTCAGTATTTGTCACAGAGACTATGGAAAATTATTCCAGTAAAGCAATACATTTGGAAATTTGACTACAGAATTATTTAGGAATGAAATATCAGAATTTACGGACGCCAGTGTCTATATCTGCGCAAAGGAGAGTGAAAGTATGTGCATTAGTGAGCATGTGCGTGCAGTCGGAACGTTCCGGAAGCCGCACCTCTCAGTGCCGCCAGTGGGTCGTAGCAGCCCTCCTCCTTGCTCACGAAGAAGCGGTCGCAGTCCAGGAAGTAGGGCCAGGCCATGTCAATGCCCTCGAAGGCGTGGACGCAGCTCCTCCGCACGGCCTCACAGGTGCTGCGGCAGGGCTTAATCACCGCGCCGTTCTCACAGCGCGGAGCCAGCACCGAGCAGCCCAGCATGCGGATGTCCGGCGAGCACTCGCCCTTCAGCAGGGAGTGGATCACGCTCAGCAGCAGGTACTCCGGCCCCTGCTCCGCCTCCAGCCGGTTCTGGTGTAACAGTGTGTTGGGGTAGGTGGTGTAGTCGTACGGCATGTCGTCGCAGTAGCCCAGCTCCATCGGCACGCATCTCACTGACCGTAAGCGGGAAAATACTCACGTAAGGCAGGGATCTCACACTCAGAAATAGACTCGTCTATTTCTTACGTGCGCATCCCCTACTTGAGCGCTTAATTGAAGACACACGTTAGCAAAAGAGATTGTATGCCATGTTTCAGAGGCCTAAATCAGTTGCTGATCGAACAAAAATCCCAGAAATCAACAGACACTGAGACCACCCAGGACATTTGTTTGAGACCACTGGTTTGAGGAAAATCCTTTCACTTGTTTTTAACCCCTTTAAGGAGAGACCTACACTTTTTTAGAACCATTATTTACCATAATTCTCTTTGTTCTACAACTGTTGCTTGCAGCAACACAAGTGATTATTTTATCATAATTTGAGTCGATTCAAGAACATTCCTCACATATTTGCGATCTACCACTTCAAACGAATAAATATGATGCTCAATCTCAAGTCCACTTTGACCCCAATTCAAATAACAAAAGCTAACACTATAAGAATTTTGTTGTTTCCCTTTGTTCAATTATTTTTTTTTTTGCATATGTCTAAAGGTTTGATGCATGAAGTAACACTTCAACATGACTTCACAGTGACAACATGACTGTTACCAGATACTGCCAGCTGAACCTCGTGCAAGAACGCAGACTGACATGAAATGACAGCTAAAGCAGGAATTACCTCTGCAAAAATACTTACCTGTGCAGTTTTCATTAATGTCTAAAATAAAGTTGGAAATCATTATACATGATTTATTGAATTAATCATTTACAATGGCACCAGTCTCCGCAGACCTGGTCTCCATCTTGTCAGGAATGTCCCTGAGGGCTCATGGCTGAGGCAGTTATACCCTTTCAGAGAAGCTATGCAGAAACGAGTCATATCCTGCCATCGGCAGCACTGGTATTTCAAACACTTTTATGCCCTGTCCTTCTGGCCAGTTCTCTGTGTGTGGACCGGAGACACAGGAGTAAAGGAGAGGGATCTGCTGCTTTCCCCTGGGGCTAAGAGGACGCAGGCTAGGGCCACAGCCACGATCTGTGCCTTAGGATGGCTCTATTCTACTTCCTATCCACAGCACTAGCCTTTCTTTTTATATTAATTTGAGAGAAAAAAAAAAGAAAAAGGAAGCACGATACAGAATTCAAAGCACTACTTTTCCACTGTCTCCAAACAGCTTTGGAGCTTCAAATTAAATTTCCAGCGAGAAAACAATTTTATAAAGGCGAAAATGAGGATTGCTATTTGTGTCGTGAAAATGCGATGAGAGTTCAGGCATGCGCGCCAAGTGCTCTCTTGCGTTTAACCAATGCACTCCTATAGTTATCGTCAGTAGAAAGATACACTTACGCGGTTCCAGGGCCGTTCCGTCGGACTTACATCTTCCTGAAAATAAATAAATAAATAAATACAGGTGAGCGACCTAAGGGATGCAAAAAACTTTCATCACTAGATGGCAGTATTGTTCGTGTATAAAAGTGCAAAAATTTTTTTACAATAGCTTGCAATTGATGACAAAATGCTTTACCGTCAGCGTTAACAGATTTACTCGAAAGCAACCGTTACTAATTCGTGTGACAAACAAGCGCCTGCATTATTCATGTGACTGACCATGCATTTCTTTCAGCCGTAAAAACGTCATAACCATGAACCATAATGAAATTTTTACTGCAAATAATTCAAGAATTCCCGAAATTCCCTACTAACTGTACACCCAGTGCCTGCATAAATTAGTTAAACTACAAAGAAATAAAAAATCAAAGTGTTTGAGAGAGATTTCATCACTAAGCATTTATTACACACAAGAAGTATTGGCCTATTATTTCCTTTCTCCGTGCATTCAACTGGTGTTCGGACCAATGCACAAATTTCAGTCTGTCACAAAAAAGTGACAATGAATTCCGACTAAGTCGAATCGCTTCATTTTCGATGTGGTAGCTACGTACACCGCCACAATGATGTACATTTCATTCATTCCAAACCCTTCATCATTACAAAGTTCTCGAAACACAAACATATTGGCTATTTCTGAAATGCATGCACGCAATATATCTGTTGAGACGGCGCCGAACGCAAGTTTGCAGCGCATAAGTTGGCATTGCCTCAAATGTAGAATGCACAAAGTCAATCAATCCCGCTTAAAGTTTCGTGGCGCGCATATTTTACCTAGAATTTCGTCTCCTGGCTCGCAACGTGGCGGGGCACACCAAACTACGGTAGCCAATATACTCAAAGCAAACACGAGTGAATTCATTTCCATCCGTTGGTATCCCACATGCATTGCGATGTGGCTGGCTTGTCTTTGCGCTCGTCTTTTTAATTACCTACCACGGAAATTTTCAGTCCGCAAAGCATCCCAGAAAAAACAGGGAGTTTATTACGCACATTACGGTCAAAAAGATCAAATTACAGGGGCAGGCGTGTTTAGACGGAAAAGGATAATGGAGTGGCGGAATAAAGATGAAAATGTCTATACATGCGCCTTTATGGTTCAAATTTCTTCAAAGTAACTGCCAACAAGCTACTGAACTCTTGACCACTAACGCACTAAACACTAACTACATAATTTTGAAGCCTTTGCTGCAATCTTGGTCAACATCCCAGAGGGTCTTGGAAACTGACAAGGCCTTTCACTCATATTCTGTGCTTCATCACTGAAATCGAGGGTTTGAATTTATAATCAGTTCTTACCTTGTGACATATGAATCGATTCTCCATTTGAGAAGTCAGAGGTGGACACCAAAAATGCACTGAGCTGAAAATGTCTCCCCGTCGCACTTTTTCGTTGAGGGCCTCCGTATCCCTGCCAAGTGCCCACCAATTACAAGATCCACATGTTTATTGTCCCCCACCACAAAGTGGTCTGGAGGATATAGGAACATAGTTTGTCTGTCCTTCCGCTCGTCCGTCCATCACGCTTCCAGTCCGGACAAGTTTACTCTAAAACTATACAAACGACATTAAATTTTATAGGGACATCATGCTTGTAATGATCTAATTTGAAACTGAAAATTGAAGCACTGATTACTAAAACCCCACAAGTCAAGTCAAGTCAAGTGTGACTTATGGGGTTTTAGTAATAGGTGCTTCAATTACTGTCGTAGGTCAAGGTTACTGACCTTGTCGTAATTTTTTTCTACTTGGTGCACAGGACATTCAATCTGGACAGCATTTCTCAGAAACTATCATAGGCAAATCAGTGAATCTTTTCAGTTATTTAACTGATAACATTGTAGAATGAGTTTAAAAATTTATGTCACAGGTCAATTATTTATGGAGTAATGGCCCTTGTCCTGGGGTTATTGACTTACTGCATCGGACATTCAATCTGGACAGCTTTTCTCAGTACCAATCAAGGGCAAATCAGTGAAAAAATGCAAAATGGTGTGGGGGATATTGGAACCAGGTCAATCCATCCATCCCTCCTGCCATCCATCCGTCCGACCTATTTTCAGCATGGACAAGTTCTCCCTAAAACTATACAACAGGCCTTAATGAGATTTTGCAGAGACATATACCCAATGATGATCTAAAATGAGTTTGAAAATTAATGCCACAGCTTAATTATTTACAGAGTTATGTCCCTTGTCATTAATTTCCCTACTTGATGGATTTGGCATTCAATCTGGACAGCTTTTCATGAAAATTAAGAGAGACAGAATATTGAATCTTTGCATAATTATTTAGGTGATACTATTGTACAATGAGTTTGAAAATAAATTCCACAGTTCAAATATTCACAGAGTTATGGCCCTTGTCATTGATTTTTATCCCTCGCCATGAACTGCTGCGCGGGATATAGGATTGAGTTTTGTCCATCCATCCTTCCTTCTATCTGTCCGTCCATCACACTTTCAATGGAGACAAGGTTTTTGTTATAGGACGATGTCATAGAAATACGGATGCAATGATTTATTCAATGAAATACACAGTCTTAAGTTTACAGAATCTTACTCGATCTTGCCCATTTTTTGCTAAAAAGACGATGACTAAATAAGAAATCAACACACACTATTGAGAAAGACAATGAGTGAATTTATAGTTTGGTCCTTTGAAAATTTATTGAACTAATTCCACAAATAAATTTGCTCACGATAGAACACAACAGATTACAGTGTAGGTTTTGCTTCAAAACGCTAACCCATAAAGAATCTCAACGGAAACAGAACATGATGGCGTGAGCTAACTTTTTTCAGAATTATAATACTGAAGAATCGACTGTCAGTTTAAAAAAAAAACCTGGCACAAACTCGACGTAATTAAAAGCACTTGAACAATAAAATATTCTTCATACATATGTGTATTTATAATTCTATAGCTTACATGGCAACTGTCTTTTCTAAAAGTATCAAACTCAGTTCAGCCAGAGCTGCCTGTACATCCAACGCTTTGATGCCACAATGAATATTTATATGCCTTTGGCTTTTTAAAACGCAAATTTATTCGCTCCTTGTATAACCACTATGCATCTTGGCCTTAAATACACATTCGGACATGAACATCAGCTAAGTGCATGCAATGGAATGATGATTAGAATAGGAATCATTTTGAAATGCCTTAATGCAGAAATGTGCAACATTCAAGGCCAAAGTGCAATGTTGATTTGGGTCTTATATCTAATGTTATGCTGGATCAGCATAAAGATCTGGTAGAGCCATGTAACATTGCAGACACCAGATGCTCCCGTGAGTCAGGCAAACAGACTGTTGTTAAGGTGACTGGCAATAATGGATATCTCTGATCTCACATACAGTATGTAAGTACTTAATGAGCTTCACAAAGACAGCATTTATGGCAGTGTTTCCGATACTTTGCTCCCTGTATTAAGTTGGCTAATGGGTATTCAATGTTAGCTGACCATCTGAAACTAATTATCTTACACGGAGAGCAGTTCATATCAGTTGTCGTTTAACCCTTAAATGCCCCCAGTGACAAATTTGTCACAAGATTTTGGGGGTTGTCAAAACCACTGGTCCCACATAAATTTTGCAACCTAATACCCATAGTGACATATTTAGACCACAAGTGCTGCCGTCTGATGCATAAACGTGGAACTGACACTACACTGGCTGCACCAGCTAACCTTTCCAATATGGCCGCCCCCATGGTGGAATCCACACGATAGATCAGCACCCATTCATCATTAGATAAAGTAGACAAACAGGAAAGCTAATGAAAAATAAGCTGTGCCTAATACTTCAGCTATATGTCAACTGTTTTATCATTCAAGTCATTTTAACAATAAGGTCCCCGAAATGCCCATTGTGACATATGTGTTACAGAAGTAAAATGAGGTCAAAGGTCACCAAAAATTAAAAATTGCTCTTTGGGTTGTTATTAGCCCCTCCCCAGGACATATTAACAGAATACATAGATTTTTCTTTCAACTTTTACTATAGTTGGGCATTTAAGGGTTAAACTAGAATCAGCACATTTAGCCAATTAGCTTATTTGGCCCAAACAACTGATGAAAGCAGAAAGTGGACCAACAGCGATGGAGATAACTTCCCCTTTTTTAACCCAGCAGTCCCCAGTTTTGATCAAAATGGGCTGCAGTCGGTGCAGGTATTCTTCATAACCTGACACAGAGACACTAGACGCTACGCTGTCCAAGGTCTGGACCACCCAAGATTAGTTAATTTGTTCATTTTCAGAGCAGATGTCGAACAAATTAAAAAGTGCCTTTGCCCAGATGCGTGGTGAAATTGCATCGCTCCTAAGCAAGTTCAGGGTTGTTGGGATGCCATAAACCACACACTGATCAACATCCCTGTCCCTGAGAATGTCGATATTGTGTGAATGCAAGGGGGGTCAACCCTGTTTCTGGAGATATATCATCCTGTAGGATTTTATTCCAATACTAATCTAGCTCATTGGATTCTACTAATTGCCTGTCTCTAATTCTCTGGCAGTTGAATGAGATGTGCTTTCCTGGGATTCAAAGTGATAACTTACATCAGTGTTTCTCATCTTTCTTCTCAGGGCACACCGGCCTCATCCAGGTTTTTGTTGTGTTCAACCTTAAGCACAATGGATACAACTAATAAAGCCCATGACCACGCTGTCAGAAACAGGGCTACAGTAGGAGTCCATTTCTGTTCCTGCACTTATGCACTTATGTACCCTCTAGGGCTAATCATAGGACCTCAAGGTACCTGTGTGAACCTTTTTGAGGACCTAATACGTAGTTTTATGTTCCAAAGGAAATAAGTTCCCACTTCTGAGGGTACAACAGCAGTACCTTTGAGGGTACCACCCCAGTGACAAACATTTGTACCCATAAGGGTACAAATAGGTACTTTTTTTCTGAGGGTGCAGCTTTATCGGGTGTACTTAAGGTGGAACTCAACAAATAGCTAGATCTCTCTGGTAAGCCCCAAGGGCAGGGTTTGGAAATAATGACTTCAATAGTAGGTTTCTAGGAACTAGGTAGGTTGCCATGTTTCAACAAACAGGGAACTTGAAAAAAGGCTCCAACCCAGCTGGCATTTTAACGTTTATTCATCGGTGAATCAACATTGCGGTCAACGTTAAATCACCTCTGAATTCTTTCTCAATTTTGAAAAGTAATTCTGCATTTATATAATAAAATGATAATAAAATAACTGAAGAGTTTGTTTCCAAAACAAAATATATCCATTTTACACATTTTGAGACAATCAGCTTTTTCTCTGTTGGTGCCTATTGCATTTCATTGAAAAACACAAACTGACCATACAAAAATACACCTTATAATATGAATTTCTAAAAACGGATTTTTGCACCATGTGATAAGAAGCACAAGGCTATTGCTCTTTGGTATTGTCTCAATTTTTGCAATTTTGGAACTTATTGCATTTTGGAAACAATCTCTTCAATTGTAATCATAATAATTTGAAAGGCCAAAATTAGTCTGTATGTCACTGTGGACATTATGATGCTTCAACATGCAAATCTTGTTAAATTTTTTTTTACATTGATTTGCAAAAATTCTGCAAACATTTTTATAACCATTTACCATAAAATATTGTTTCACCATTCTATGCTGGACAAAAACCGTCATAATTTCAATCACATTTCAGTGTTGAAGGTAGGTTGTATGCCAGCTGGGAATATGCCGCGGTTTCTTGATCACAGAACCTTAATGATCTCCTCCTGCCTTCATACTTTATTCTTCATGTTCATTAGCAGGGCTGAAATCAGGCTCTTCATCAGTTTGACACTAGTTGCAATGCTTACAACACATGGTCATCTTCAAAAACAAAATTCAAAATAAAAAAAAAATAATTCCCAAAAACAAACACTGGAAAACACTGCATTTCCTTTCAACATGTTGCTTTTCATAGCAGTTGACCCTGCTCCTGAAAAAACCCTCACACTGATGCGTAGCGAGGCCTATTTTAAAATGGTCTTCAGTGCCTCCAACCCCAAATAAAGTGCAGCTTTCATTTAAATTTCAACTACTGAGAAGAACAGGCCAGACCACACCCCCACCTGCAACTGCACTTAAAGGCTTTGCCCCCTTTTCCTTAAATTGCCAGTAACATCCCTGCTTTTGTTTTTGACAAGGAGCACTAACAATCATGTTCAGTGATAAGTAAGGGGGAAAAAAACTGGTGGAACGGATCAGCATTTCCAGTTTCCGGCACATAGCTCTTTTTAGGAACACCTGTTTGACAATGCTCTCTCTCTCTCTCTGTTCGTCACTCTGCTGTATTTTTCTTCTCACTGACTCCCTGAAAGCGCATCTGGTAAACAGTGGAGCACAAGCACGTGACTGGGGCCGCCTTCATCCTCTCCTGTGCTCTGTTGCTCGCGCTGGAAGGTTGACGGCCACGGTGCGGTAGCCTGCATGTTCCCGCGCAGATTCCACTTAGCTGGCTCTCTGCAAGGTGCAGTCATTTTCTGTATCCAGGGAGTTACTGTGTCCAGAAGATGGATAAAGGTCCCTCCGTAGCAGCCTGTTCACAATGTTTACCAGGGCTTTCTTGTACTGCTGTCGAAGTAGGGAGTAGACGAATGGGTCTGACGCCGGCTTTCCGTACGCCAGGCACTTGCTGGCGATCCCCCACTGCGGACTCACGCGCACGACAGGCAGCAGTTCGGCGAGCCTGCGAGGAGACAAGGCAGCGCGCGTTTCTAAATGCGGAAGCAGCACGTGCGCGCCCTCACGTTTCGAGCGCTCCGGGGCTCGCGGAGATCAGAAGAGAGTCGCGTGCGCACACTAACGCAGCAAATTTATAATTTATTTAATTTCTCTGAAAGACTCATTTGTTTCAAAGCGCATGCTGCGGGGTGCGCTTTGAGAGGAACCCCCCCCCCCCCCCCCCCCTTTTCATATTTGTTCGCCGCTTCGCGGAGAATATTCCCGGCAGTATTTTGAATAACATTGATCAGAAATCCAATTATGTCACCCCCACTTCAATATCACAGTCAACACCGATTCAACAAAGAATTAATGACACCTGCAGCAAAGAACACGTGCATTACACGTGGTCTGACGAATCTTTTGTTTAGACAGTGAAACACAGCAGGCTGTGCAGCCGTACTGTACATATGGATACGATTTCTTCTAAATGACTGATTCGCAAATTGATTCTTCATGAGATAGAAATGTTGTATGAATAATTTTACATACTGAAATACGCATTTGTAACCATTTGGACTTTCAACAACTTTGACAAGCCTTTAATTTTTTTTTCTCAAGAAATTTCCTCGTCCTCTGCCTTTGAATTAGCTAAATATAGTCTATGGTTTAATTTATAATTGAGTCGAAACTAATAACTTTCACCATTGCAGGAATTCTGCAGTATGCCTTTCCGTGTTCACTCACCTTGTTATAACATAAGGTGCAAAACAGAAAATGAATGATCCAATGAAAATACATATTTTCTTTGTGGCACGTTGCTTCCTCCTCTTCTGCTCCGTAAGACACCGTTGTTTTACACTGAAAACATGCAAATAAGTATTAATGCAAGCATAACGATAAAAAATAAGGCTATGGTTTCTTACTCAAGCCCTAGAAAAAACAAAACTGAGCTTGAAAATGCGTTAATTCTCTTGTTCACTAACCATGCATCTGTGACATTGTGTGAAGAAACTTTTTAGGCAGCAGAGGCGAAATTAACGATCTTATTGTCAAAACTAATCTGATCATTGAGGTGAAGGAAACTAGCAACCAGTAGATCATAGGCTTGAATCCCTTCTGGTGCGATATTGTGGCAACACTATCGGTAAATATTTCCCCCCCAAAAATTCCAAAATCATGAATACCTTGGGTGAATGTCAACTAGCAGGAGTAGGGTCTGCACGGTTATGATATCTATTCTCTTGCAGTGGAAACGCGCGACTTTCAACACCTTGAAATAGGCAAAGCACAAAGTCAAGAGGGAGAGGGTGAAGCTTGACGCGTGCAACACAATGGTGAAAACAGCGAACTTCGTCCTCCCGCGGTCCTCTTTCAACTGTAACGTGCAGGAAGCGTATGTGTAGCTGTAGTCGTACCAAGACAAAAGTAGCGCGACGAGAGAAAATGCAAAGGAATGGACCCACGAGTAGCACACCATGATCATCGCGTCCTTGTGGCGCATTTTCGTGGAGTAACTCAGCGGAAACACCACAGCGATCCACCTGTCTATGCTCAGCGCGGCCATACTCAGCATAGTGTTGGTGGTCAAAAAAGTCTCAAGAAAGCTCACGGTCTGGCAGATGCAGTCTCCAAAAGGCTTCTGGTTTTGGAGAACTCCAAACAATGTTGATGGCATATTCAACATTGTGATTAGTATGTTGCAAAAGGACAGGTTCAGTATAAACACGCCGGGCACTTGCCTGCGTATCTCGGCGCTGTGTATGAAACATAGTAATACCAACAGATTCGATAACAAGGAAACAATCGCCACCAAAATAATAAACAGCGCCAGTAGGGATTTCACCAAGTCCATTTCTCGAGACGAAGTTTCACCACTGCAAAACATTTGTTTTTAGAAATTTGTCCATTATCTCTTGCATCATCCTGGGGTGCATACCCTCAACCCCAATACTTATTGATATTTAGTTGATGAGATTATTATATTCCACAAGTCTTGTCACCTCAGCTACCGCACGGAGCTGTCCAGCGTTCTGAATCCAGGAGTCGCGCACTTTCTTAATGTGGAAAACCATTCCGTTGTCTACAGTCTTTCTGCAAAAGAAATTATTCAGCCTCCACCGGGAGTTTGCAAATAGTTCAACGCAGAAGAGTGTCTGTTGTTGCTTCTTACGTAGGCTATACCTGCTCAATAACGAGTGCTACAACTAGAAATACCGAGGTATTGCTCTCATGCCGGTTTCACCAATGTCTGTAGTCTTAGATCATGCGCAGAAAAGCGAAGACGCAAAGCACGCTCAGTTTCACGTGTAATGATCTGTTGATCGCCAGTGACGATTCTACGTTTTCAAAACACTAAACTGTGCCAAAGGGGGGAAACCTGGCTTTGGGGAATAGCCAGACGGAAGTCCCGCGCGGAAAAGATGGGTTTTAAAATATATTTTGGTTCCTATTTCGTTGCTTATCGCCCTTATAAGAGAAACTTGAGCCTGGCCTTTGTTGCGGTTGATTAAAGCTGTGGGAACTCGTGAAGTGAAAAATAGGTCCAGGTGTTATTTTGGATTTATGGAGACCAATTTCAGAAAACAGCAACTATTATTCACTGTGAATGTTTTTTTTTTTTTTTTTTTTTTGTCCCTGGCAAAGTGGTTGTACTGCAAAGCTCCATTTTATGTTCATGAATTCCTCTTAGAAACCACCTAGGAGAAGCAGGGCAGCGGAAAGTAAATAATGCTGTTGCTTTCTGTCTATAAACGTGATTTTTGATTCAGGAGTAAAAAGCTGATCACAAAGGAAGTACAAAGTGATATGCTTAATTACATTGAAGGATTAAGAAACATCATGATATATAATGTCCATCCTTCCGATGAATATAATATTGCATTGTCACTGGCGTGATAATATATATAGTACAATGAATGAACGCGCTAATTCAGGTCATGCGGCTCATTTGCATTTCTTTTGATTGTATCATTAACCAGAACATACAATTACATTTTCTTCATTAGTAGAATCAAATCACTACTTCAGATCAAATTAGCATAGTGTCAGTTGTGGTTGCTAATAATTAAACTAACACAGAGGGAACAAATTCACCCGCTGGATGGCCACTCAAGGCAGAGTGATCTTTTACACTCTCCCGATCTTTCTCTCTCTCTCTCTCTCTCTCACTGTCTTGAACATTCTTTCATTTGCTCTCTCTTATTTAGCAGAGAGCTTACTTTAATTCTCATTTGAGGCAAGATAATAAAATGGTTTTTGAAAATTATAAATTATATCCTCATACAAAACTTTACCATTCCAGACCTACACTGAAAAAAGTAAAACAGTGCTGTTGTTCATTGAATGTGTTTTTTTGTCATTACATGAGTTGAAAATTATAAGTTCACTTATTTAAACTGAACTATCTAGTTTATGGTTATGGCTCAACCGATTTTTTTCTTATTTGAGTATAATGAATGAATTAATTATTTACACTGAGCCAATGCTCAAAATTTAGGTGTGATTGATTACTTCAATTTTTTTTTAAGTTTACCCAAGGTTTTCTTTTTTCAGTGTATTAACACCAGAGAAGATGGCCTCTTGTCATTTTTATTAATATTCAATCTTTGTCAAGTATGATTTAATGAAGTTTAATGAGACCCTTATGCCTTACATATCCTATCGCTGATGTTCTTCACACAGATGTGCAGCGACTCCAATCCAGCTGGCTCTGGTGTATTTAATATTTATAGTTTAATAAATCATTTTTTCATCCTCATTTTACCTTTTTGCTATATTCCTTCACAAGTCTGACAGTGCCAGCCAAGGAACTATGGAACCTGGAACTATGCACTATAGTAGAATTCTGGAGTGTACGTCAGAAAAATATTTTGGTTTTTCTAAATATATCGTAACGCAGTCATTAAACTGAAGGTCACCGTGTGACTTTTGCTGTTGATGTGGTGTGTCAAAGCAATAATTCTGGGTCAGAGCAAACTTCCCGAATGCTAAAATTTATAAAACACAATATTTTTGAGAAATAGATTTTTGTGACCATTCTCTCACTGCATCACTACATACTACAGGTCAGACAAAAGGTGAACTGTTATATACAAAACCCAAAACCAGTGAAGTTGGCACGTTATGTAAATCGTGGATAAAAACCGAATACAATGATTTGCAAATCCTTTTCAACTTATATTCAATTGAATACACTGCACAGACAAGATGTTTAATGTTCAAACTGAGAAACTTTATTTTTTTGGCAAATAATTATTAACTTAGAATTTAAAGGCAGCAACACATTGCAAAAAAGTTGGCACAGGGGTTGTTACATCGCCTTTCCTTTTAATGACACTCAGTAAAAGTTTGGGAACTGAGGAGACCAATTTTTGAAGCTTTTCAGGTGGAACTCTTTCCGATTCTTGCTTGATGTACAGCTGAAGTTGTTCAACAGTCCGGGGTCTCCGTTGTGGTATTTTACGCTTCATAATGCGCCACACATTTTCAATGGGAGACAGGTCTGGACTACAGGCAGGCCAGTCTAGTACCCGCACTCTTTTACTACGGAGCCATGCTGTTGTAACACGTGCAGAATGTGGCTTGGCATTGTCTTGCTGAAATAAGCAGGGGCGTCCATGAAAAGACGTTGCTTGGATGGCAACATATGTTGCTCCAAAACCTGTATGTACCTCCCAGCATTAATGATGCCTTCACATATGTGTAAGTTGCCCATGCTTTGGGCACTAAAACACCACCATACCATCACAGATGCTGGCTTTTGAACTTTGCACCTATAACAGTCCAGATGGTTCTTTTCCTCTTTGGTCCGGAGGACACGACGTCCACAGTTTCCAAAAACAATTTGAAATGTGGACTCGTCAGACCACAGAACACTTTTCCACTTTGCATCAGTCCATCTTAGATGAGCTAGGGCCCAGCGAAGCCGGCGGTGTTTCTGAGTGCTGTTGATAAATGGCTTTCGCTTTGCATTGTAGAGTTTTAACTTGCACTTGCAGATGTAGCAACGAACTGTAGTTACTGACAGTGGTTTTCTGAAGTGTTCCTGAGCCCATGTCGTGATGTTCTTTACACACTGATGTCGGTTTTTGATGCAGTACCGCCTGAGGGATCGAAGGTCACGGGCATTCAATGTTGGTTTTCAGCCTTGTCGCTTACGTGCAGTGATTCTCCAGATTCTCTGAACCTTTTGACAATATTACGGACCGTAGATGATGAAATCCCTAAATTTATTGCAATAGCTCGTTGAGGAATGTTGTTTTTAAACTGTTCGACAATCAGCTCACACATTTGTTCACTAAGTGGTGACCCTCGCTCCATCCTTGTTTGTGAATGACTGAGCATTTCAGGGAAGCTGCTTTTATACCAAATCATGGCACCCACCTGTTCCCAATTAGCCCGTTCACCTGTGGGGTGTTCCAAATAAGTGTTTGATGAGCATTCCTCAACTCTATCAGTCTTTTTTGCCACTTGTGCCAGCTTTTTTGAAACATGTTGCAGGCATCAAATTCCAAATGAGCTAATATTTGCAAAAAATTACAAAGTTTACCTGTTCGAACATTAAGTCACTTGTCTTTGCAGTGCATTCAATTGAATATAGGTTGAAAAGGATTTGCAAATCATTGTATTCTGTTTTTATTTACGATTTACACAACGTGCCAACTTCACTGGTTTTGGGGTTTGTAATTGAGAGGATGGACTTCATTACTTGCAGTTGGTAATTAACAATGTATTGGAAAATAATCTTAAAGGCTAATGAGAACCAAGTCCTCACGTGTGTCTCAGAATGACAATATGATATATTATGCTGGTCATGGTGTTTGGAGGCCGGTGAGCTTTCTTTGTTACTCTCGTCCGGGATGATATCGTTTTGCCCACAATCTGATTCTTTGGCCAGCTGGCATCAATTGTAGGCGGCGCCCGGACTCTATTTAAACCCAGGTTCCGCCTCGCTGCCTTTGCTAGAGTGTCAGTGTTGCCATTGCCATGTAGCCCGCAAGATCTCTAGCTAGAGAAGTGTTGAGGAATTAGTTGCAGAAAAGGGAAAAGAGTTAGTTAGTAAATCTTTCTCTTCCCTTTCCTCTTTCTGTGCACCGTCTGGTGCTTTGTCTTTTTATCTCGGTTTCCGAGATTTTTCCTTTGTTTTTGTCTCGCTCGCGCTGCTTCCTTATTTCACTTGGACAAGATTTATGTCCTTTGGAAGCGCGAGTCTCTCTCTCCTATTTTGTCTGTGTTTGTCTCTCTTACATTCCTGTACTTCCTTTTGTTCCGATCACTGCATTTGGCGTCTCCAAACACCAGCCATCACAATGCTACGGCAAGTTTAAATAATAGAATTTAGAAGTTAAAATGAAATGACATTCCTTCGCTCAAAAACTAAATGAACTGCCTGCTGGACTCTAAAATAAGATATCGGAAATAGGAGCAAAAACTGTCTGATGCCTTCAGTTTGACTGGAGAGTGTCAGGCATAGTAAATAATTATCTAACCTACGTGTACACACACACACACACATGCGCGCGCGTGCGCCGAGGTGTAAATCATCAGGGGTAATTAATGTAATGGGCTCTGGGTGCAGGCTGCGTGGGATAATTGATGTGAGGTTAAAACGAGTAGAATTAAAAAGCACAGAAATAGAAGCAGCGAATGTAAAGATGGAGAGATGGTGAGAGAGAGAGACAGAGAGAGAGAGACACTAATGGGGATTTCATTAATCACAGAGAAGGGGATGCTGGCTTTTTGGCTTCTGTAGCCTCCATCAGGGGGGTTGCTGAACTTGTCGAATCACTTCCTGCTAAGACCGGCTATTACGGTGAGTCCGTATCGCAACTATGTGGGGCGTGACGTCAGCTATTATAACAGGTGACAGAGTGTTCAACATTGAAATATTTTTAAAAAAAGGGTTGGTGATGATAATGCTGAAGATGATGGTGACGATAATGGTGACTCCGGCGACAATAATAATGGTTGGGATTACGATGATGACGGCGATGAAGGTGAAGACAATGATGATGATGGTAATGACAAATACATCGTAGAATTCCTCTCCATTATATGAAAAGCCGGAAACATCAGCAAGGTGTAGGGATCCATACTTACTTTCTGCGATACTGAATCAAGAGTAATAAAAGATTTATCAGACATAGTCATGAATATTATATGATTATGGTAATATCTTAAGCCATCATCTTATAACTGATATGCAAAGGAGGCTGTAAATGTCAGTCAGAGGTTTAGCTGAATATGGTTTGCTATCTATCTGTGTCGACCCCACCGTGACTCTTGCTGGTACAGCCTACTATGAAACTATTATGCGTATCTGCGGCTGCATTTGGTGAATAGATGAAGGACTACCTCGGCACTGACGTTCTAGGTTCTGTGTGTATGCATTTACGCCCGGGCTGCACGCGCCACAATGACGTGCAGATTTCAACCACATGCCAACCTGCTTGTAAACACAATAAATTTGCTCACATACAGCGGAAGTTTAGGAAAATTGAAAAAATCCGCTTTGTCACTCCTCAGTGCTCAATTCCCAGGAGCAGTTTCAGATTAATGGCCAACCCACTGAGGAAAAAAATGGATTGAGACATACTGAGCTTTTCTCATTTCACAGTGGGATATTAAGTGTGAATTGGTCGAGAGTCATAGAAGAATGCGAGGTAGAAATTAATGTAGTTTATTCCATGATGCGTTTTAATTTAGCAGTATGCCATGGTGCAATATGTGCATGCATGTCGGCTTAACTGCTAGCCTTAGACAAGTCACATTAACCATTAGAGCGCTAAAGGTGCAGCTATTGTTGTTCAATGATGTAAGATATCAAAATCAAAGCTGTTGAAAGCCTATCATATGGCAACTTTTTAACAAGTTGCCACTGGATAGTTTTTCAACAGCACAAGATAAATAAATTCATATTTTTTGGAAATTTACTTCAGTGCTCTAAAGATTAAGATTGGTTTAGCAGTTGAACCCCTACACAACATGTTGAACCCCATGACCCAGCAGACCAAAAGGCAACAATGGCCCGGACTCCAGTTGGAAGGAACCTTGGGCAGAACCCGACTCCAGAAAAGGGGGAACCCAACTGCCTGAGGATGAGAAGATAAGGGGAAGGAGAAGAACGGAGAAGATAAAAGGGGACAGTAAGGCAGGAAAAATTTCTCCAGGAGGAGGGGACAGTAAACCTATAAGAACCATCAATTGCATAATATGAGAGCCTGCAAGTTTTTAATGAAGTTTAAACAGGTAAAAATACAAAATGAGGAACAATTCAGACAGGCAAAAGCTTTTGGCCTAGATGGCATAAACAGCACTGAAGGCAACAGTGGTTTAAATACAATCAAGGACTAAATGGGGCTTGAAGCATTAATTTTAGTTCAACCAGGAGAGACTCAAGTGAAATCAAGAAGTATTTATTATCCTTTGAGGATAAAGGGGTAACATGCTTATAATCGAATCAAGTCTTTGGCGCTTGGACTCTTTGGGAAGACTCGAAGATCGGGAGCACTGCCCGGAGCAGCCGCAGGACATCCCCCCCCCGAAGAGTCCAGACACTGGTGAAGACTGGTGAAGCAGGAGTGGAGGAACGGGAGGTCTGATGAGTAGGGTGGCGTTGGGGCGGAGGAGGGTCAGCGAGCGGCAGCATGGGCGAACTAGGGCGGAGAAAATAACATATTTAAAAAGACGGCAGCAGAATTGGCTAGCGATGTGACTGAGGTGTGCCCTGGTTGGATAGAAGCAATCAGCTGCAATGTCAGCTGACTGCTCATTGACAGTCCCGGATATTGTCCGCGGAGAATCACGAGTGAACATGCATGACCAAAATGCACAGGGTTGACGAGCGCGAAAGAGAGAGAGTCTTCCTGACTGAACTTCCGCTAAGCTTCATTTTACTAGATTACTGTTGAATAACGAAAGAACAATACCTTTGGGTCACACGGTATATGCCTACCAGCTTTCCAACAGAAATTCAGCTTTGCTTACAAGAGTTAGCAAATTTAAGCCAGTGAGCCACTATATTCCTTAAGACTAATATGAACTAACCTGCCCAATGACACTTTTTTTGTGCAGTCTGTTATCAAAAATGTTTTTGTAAGGATTAATTTCAGACAGGACTGGCTCAGTGCTCAAGACTTCAGTGAGGGGGATCACTGTAGATTCAAGTGTTTTGAATCAGTTATTCATGAGATATAAAAAAACGGACAAAATATCTGTTTCAAGCCGGGCAGTACATTATTAATCAGCATAGCATTAACTAGAATCATTATATTATCACTTTTATATCCCCAAGCTGCATGTCTACTTTAAAAATGTATTAATTTGTGGGGAAAAATAATAGAAAATGAGGAAAATGCGAAACATAGGGGAGACTGGGGTTACTTTCACCACGGGGTTAGGCTTGTCACCCCAGTTTTTTTCATTGCAAACGCACTGACAGGAAAACTAAAATTTACAAATTATGTGACTCCCATCGACATCATCTCTTGGAAAGAAGTGTTTTCTGCCTAAATAACTGAATTTTGACCCAAATTGTAAACTGTAAGTTTCTAAAAGAAATGTGTTTAACTTCTTTGAAGATAAAGATTTCCACAGTGTTTTTACTGTTTCATAAATGTATGTAACTAGAGTTATTAACAACACATAAGATAATGGCCTACTGCGATTATGAGATGAGAAATGCTGCCTTATTTCCGAAATGGGAGCACGGGGCAACACTGGCCAAGCAGCATGGGGTTAGTTCGTCAGGGTGCTGAGGTTGCCCCGCTTGTAGGTCCTGTGTTAGGCCAAAATTTAAATATTCCAAAGTCAAATATAGGAGCCGATTTATTGTTTTTCAGGCGCCTATAGTGTCGTAATAACTCTGATATTTGCATTTATTTTATGTTTATGATAGAGAATCTATTAGGGCCATTGTTTTGAGGACACAAGTATGGGTTTGTAAGGGTTTGCTCCTTGCAACCCCTCCCCTTTCTCACTCTTTCACCTCCACCTGAATCGGCCACAGGTGAGGCCCATTAAAGTGGAGGTGTTGGTAGAGTATTTGGGGTTAGCAGGTGCCAGCCCTGGGGCCTCTGCATCTCATTCCATTCCTTTGTCAGTGGGAATGTTTGCTGCTCCTCTTTGGTGCCGCGGTCCTGACTCATCATCCAAAGGTGAAGAGGAGTGGGTCCACTGCTTCTCATGCAAAGGGTGGGCACATGAGGACTGTGCAAATGTCAGTGGGCTCGCCTACAAACGTCATAACTGCTACTCTGATGGTGATTATGCATACATCATAGCTTGTTTTGGTTCATTGTAAAAATAAAACAGTTCTGACCATTTCTGTTATGAGAATATTGGACTCTCTTTTTTTAGCTTCAGCTGACTGCCAACTATGACAATTTTACCCCACCCATGTGACAAAGTAACCCCGGGTATGGGACTACTTCGGCATGTGTCAGATATATCGAAAATTGAAGACTGTGACGTAAATATATGTTATATTGAGATTGTATCAATACAAGGTTTTGTAGGTGACATTCTGCACCACACATATACCATAAAGGTGTTTCTCTAAGTTTTAGCAACAAAGAGTTATGGAGCCAAATGCAAAATCATGACGAGGTAACCCCGGTCTCCTCTATATTTAATCCATGTGTGCAATGACAGGTTGCTTTAGCACAGAAATGGAAAACATACAGCCAAGGAAAATGCCTCATTAAAATCAAGTGCATACCTACTCACACTGCAATCACATCTGTTTCAAACGCTGCACATGCCTGGATGTTAAGCTTTTATATTCATTGCATATTCCATTTTTGAGAACAATGACCACTGTCATATTATTAGCATTTCAATAGTTAATTGCGCGTTTTCACAATGTTCATCTTCAGTTGTGCGTGCGTGCGCATATAAATGCAATCATCCCTTACGTCTAAAGATGAATGCCTGCATAATTCACCCTTTAAGAGTGCGATCGTATTCTCATCTTGAAGAAAATCCATAAACATCGTGTCATTTTAAAAACCAATTGCTGCATTTGCGATGCTCAATGTGCCATCATAGATTCAACTTTTTTAACGTCAGTAATTTTAACCTGAGTTTATGCGAAGGGTTCATTGTTTACGTTGCTCAAAGCGGAACATGATTACAGCCTGGCGACAGATCATTCATCCAGCACGCTGTACGCAGCTTCAATCCACGCAAATCTGATACACTATTTACTTCGCGCATTCTCAGAACAGGCTACATATCACAGCAGTGGCATGCTGAAAAGCATCAGTAATATGATTCTGGTTCATTTATTTATTCATTTATTTACATATTTCACTTCGGATTAAGTATAGCCTCGCAGTTGTATCTGAAACAAACCACTATTTGCTGCATTCATGACCAGAAAGCTGTTTTGGAGTCACAAGCAGTAGGACACAGCCCTCTGGAACAAGCTACTGTGACATCTGTAGGATGTATTGCTTCAAACAATCAAGTTATTTCTATACCAACTTCTAAGGTCCTCAGTAAGAATCATGAGAACAAAATACAACTGAAAATCTAAAGGCTGCTGAGCTGAATTTCCTGGGAGGCTCAATCAATTGTTACTAAGCAAAACAGTCATCTGAAGAGATCACTACTACTGTGCACATGATTAACTGCTCTGTAATGGGCAGCCAGTGGTGATCTCTTTTTAAGGAAATGAGATTATGTGTAGGGAGGGTCTTTGATGAACACAGACAACTTGATCATATACAGAAGAGCCCATTTCAGGCTGTTATGACAATCTTTATCACAGACATGAAGTGTGAAAGCTCCCAGACAAAGAGCCATTTTGCCAAACAATGAGTACTTGAACCACACTCAAAAAAATAATTTTTTGGGTGAACATAATAAAATAATGGAAAGTATTTCCACCCAATCATAACATGTTAATTTAGCAACAAATTCCTTTATTGAGTGACATAAATGTAAATATGCTGGTTCAACATAAGTGTTGGTGTTGGTGTTACTATTACTCAATTACAAGGGGTAAGTCCAACATAATAATCATTTGTTGGGTGAACATACGAAATTTATGGAAAGTATTTCCACCAAGCATTCACACACAGCCATACAGGAGTGTTCCTGTCATGCATGTTTTTGTGGGTGGGGGAAACCTGAGTACCCAGAGGAAACCCACGCAAACACGGGGAGAACATGCAAACTCCACACAGAAAGGCCCCAGGCCAGATTCAAACCCACAACCTTCTTGCTGTGAGGCAGTAGTGCTAACCACTGTGCCACCATGAACTATATTTTAAAATGATACAACACAACTATGTATGTTTGACAATCACAAATACTTTAGTTGACAGTCCTTTCAGTCATATGAAAATCAACAGTAATACTTCAATAAAAGTCAATTCTGACATCAATATTTGTTTTAAACAATGTAAACATTTGTTATCCAAGTTTATGACAGTTGATTTCAAGTTAGGAAAAAAAAAACCTAAAAGCAAACAGGATTTCTTGAGATTTAACTTGTCCGCCCGCCCATCTCTTTTGTGCGTTGCTCTGCCTTCTTCTGCAACTTCCGGAAGTAAAGTTTGTAAATGCACTCCCTGCTCGCACACTACTGCCACCCTCTGTTCTGGAGTTGTACACGCCATTTGATATCTTACCCAAAAAGCATTAGGTTTTGTCAGCATAACTGAATTTAGTAAATGTTAAGTTATTGCACACCAAGCTAAAATAACAATACTTAATGATGTTCAACCACAAAACATGACTACATACGGTAGAAGCAACATGTTACACTAAGATTAATTTAGCAGACACCCAATCTGGATTTTTTGAGTTCAGGGTTCCTTTTCCAAGCCAGCTTTTTTTTTTTCTATTTTTTTCCCCACAGTTTAAAAAGACAAGACAGAGGTTAAACAAGAGTTCCATAACCGTCTTTCCGTCTATCGGATGACACGTTAAACCAAGGTTCTAACTCTCTGTGGTCATTAAAGATCCTTTGACACTCTTCGACACGAGTAGGGAGTTCCCCGGTGTCATGGGTAAATTCCCAACCTGGCTCTTTCAATCTCCCACCTAATCGTCCCCTGATCTAAATGGCTGTGCAACTTGTCCTCTCCGTCCCCACCTCAACCCCCAGGAACTAACCAATTTCTAAGAGGTTCACATGGGACAGAGGTACGTCCCACAGAGTAATGCTCTACTTAAGCTGCTGTTCATTTTTTATATCCAACGAACTTGTGTGCAGAGTAGTCGGTGGAGAAATTGTGTCACTCTCCAAATACTTTTAGACTTCATTGTATAACTGAAAAACTGTGTAGCTAAGATGGAAACAAATTAATAAGGAAGTGGTCACATTTCACAGCTCCCTGAAGTTCACTTGTCAGAACTGGAAACAGTTTTAAATACCAAACGGCCTGGAGAGGTTTGACAGTAGAATAATTGCACTGAGCATAAGTGTTGTCACTTTCTCTGGATACACTGCCTCATTGGGTAACCGTGGCTTTTGTTTTATGTTTTTAATTTGTCAGATGTGTTAATGAGCTGGCGCTTCCTGCGAGCTATTCCTAGACGGAGGTGTCCCCCGGGAGCGTAGAGTCGGAAGGGGAGTGATTTATTGGGATATGTCAGTCTCCCGGTTACAGGGGAGTCAAATATAAAAATAATTTTTTCAGAGCATTATCAAAGCAAAGTACTGCTTCAGCAGGAAGAAAAAGAATGAAAAAAAAATCTGAGCTGGGGTTTCTCTGACTGCTTATTTCTGATATTACTTACCAACCTGGCCTCTTTTACAAAGACACACACAGACAGGTACGTACACAAGCACGCACGCAGACAAAAACACATATACACAGACGCACACACACATACACAGACACACACAGACTCAGCCATGTTTGTATAGCAGCACTTGTGAGGGCATTGTACTGATGTAAATTCATTCAGTACAGCTTTTCCAGAACACTGACCGTTACTAAGCTAGGCCTAACCCTGGCCGTAATCAAAACGTTTACTTTACCCTAACTGTAACTGTATACCTAAATTTAACAAAGTAGCTACAATCCTCTGTAATCCTCCTTGAGGACAACCCAAATGTCCTCACAACCCAACATTGCTGTACAAGCAAGCCCCCCTCCACACACACACACACACGCACACAAACATACATTCACACACAGAGATGCATTTGCACACTCACTCACTCACTCACTCACTCACACACACAAACATACATTCACACACACGCATACGCACATGCACGCACACAAACATACATTCACACACACACGCATTAGCACACTCACTCACTCACTCACATACTAAGGATGCACATAAAAAATGTCTACTAATAAGTCAGTCCCTTCAGTTATTCAGAGCCACTGAGTTGATATAAGGTCTTAAGTGACATTCATTATTTCTTACATTTCAGACATCATTCCTGCACACCACCGGACATCATCCTCATGCTGAAGAATCAAATTCATGTGGTTCTGTCAAATAAAAATGGGATGAAATCATGTGACAGTCCCTCATAGATTGCCCCCCCCCGGATAAAACCTGAGTCACAGAAGGTACAAACACGAGAATACGCAGCTAGAGCAGTTTCCTGTCTCTTTCAATACTTTCTGTGACACCAACCACCTCCCTCACTGCACAGGCCGTCCCCATTATAAGTTATTTCTGTCATTTTCTGTACTCTTTCAGATGTGATTCTGCCACCACTGTTAAGCACATCACTGTCATATTCAGGCTGAGGTAAGTGCTTTTACTGTATATGCAAATATCCAAAGCTTTCACGATGGCAGACAGTGGTCGTGGTTGCAGAAATCTAAAAAAAAAAAGTACTCTAGTTGAGACCTGGGTGATAATCCACGCAAAGCCTTAATTAAGGAATTTTTTTCGCAGAACTCTCCAAATATGCGCCACTGAATTAAGGAAATGTTGGATTGATGTTTTGATAATTTTATATTAAGTCACTTCCTATTTATAAAGTTGGCCTACAGTTATGACAGTCAATCCAATACTTATTTATACATTTAAATTCAAAACTGCATGTGTATAGATGTAAATACGGAAACAGTTGACGTAATTATTCAAAAATATGAATCAGAAACTGCCCTTTGCATTTGGTGAACAACGTTTCTCTCTGAATGGACCATTCCAAGTACGATGTCATCACCGCTGGACTTGGCAGTTATAGATGGGCAGTTCTTCATGGAATTATTATTTATAAAAAAGCTAAGATGACAGCTCATAATAAAAGTGCCTTCTCTTGTTAAACCCATTTTTGGGACAGTGTCACCTGAAATGACAGACTAAATAAACACTTCTCTCTTGAATTGAGTTGCAAATTAGTCGTGCTTGTGGAAGCTTTGTTTTCAATTATTTCTGATTTAAACACAGTGCCTTTATTAGTTTCCAGTCACTTCTTTTTCTCATACACGTCAAAACACGAGATGCGCACACGTCACAACTAGCGTCTGTTCTCACAGTTTTGTGTTATTTGTGTTATTTAAGCTTACTAGTGTCTAGACACACTCCAGAAATTGCATCGCATTTACACCCATAGATTTGCCAAGAAAGGCCAGAAATTTAACACACACCTACCGTATTTTGCACAGCTTGGCTGATACGACGGCGTGGAGCCAGCTATATGCAATTCTCTTGTGTTTCATTAAACTATATTATGTGATTATATAGCTCCAATAATAACCAAAAGATCTGAAGAGTGACACAGTACTTTTTTCTTGAAATGTCATATACCTGGAATTTCACTGTTTGAAGTCTTGCTCGGACAATCATCTTTGGCCTTTTTCAAAGGGGAGGAAATTAACTTTACCGAGAAAGGCTGGCAAGAATGATCACAATTATGTAATTTGCGGTAAAATTGCAGCTTAATTTGCTGTAGGCGGTAAGAGTTGATATTATTTCAAATCAAAGGACCCATTAGCTTGTTTAAAACCCAATGTAAGGCATTTGGAATAGATTTTGTGGATGCTTGTACTTGCAAAACAAGCCGAAGCCAAGCTTTAGTCTTGGCAAGCATCAGACACAATTACACATAAACCCACTTCAATCCTTAAGGAATAAGACCAAAAATGTGAGATTAGAATTCTCTTAACTGGATTTTCCAAAATGTCAAAATGTGATTAGAATGTTTAATTAAGAGTACAGATAAAGATGTTCTTGCATAATCATTCTTTTGATATGACAATGACTACTAGTCACAGAAAGAAATTAAGTCCTGAAACACTGATGTGTAAAAATAAGTAAAGGAATATTCTAATCTTCCAGGGTGAAAAGTTATTTTAGTTGTTATGATCCAAACAAGGAATCAGATGAAAATTAAGGGTTCAATCCAATGACAGCATTTATTCATAGGACTGTGGTAATGACTGGAGACAGCCAAAGTCCAGAGGAAAATGGAGACAGTCCAGTGTGAGTGGTACAGACTAATGAGGGTAATGGGCGTGTCCGTGCCCTGCCAGAGGCATACCGGGCTGAAGCTTGGCGGTATTAACGCCGAGGCAGGACTGTCGGACAGCAGGTCTGAAGGGTACAGCAGGAGTGCAGAGCCAGTCCTGGAGACCAATAAAGGCTGATGAAGTGTTTCTAATAAACTGGTCTGGGGAGAATAGTGGAAAGGCAGCTTAGCAGGAATGCAGTCCCAATCCTGGAGACCTGTAATAAGGCTTGAGTTTATTCCCATTAACAAACTCCAAGGAGTAATTACGTATCTCAGTTTCTTAAAGGTTACAATACTTTCTAAAACAGAAATACACTTTGTAGCTAGACGACACAAACAGACTGGTTACTTCAGTTTATATAGCGTAACAATCCAGCTACGCTGCTTGAAGTAAGACTCATATACAACACAGGAACATAATACCTGTCAGGAAGATACACCACAAGATAATAGGGCACAAAATGGATTACACTTGAACGAAGGGAGACACGCAAATCACCAAACCAGTTGCGGAGACAATACCTCTAAAGACATGCAGATTACTGGAAAGAGGGAGGAGCCAGTTATGGAAACGCGAGGGTTGTGACACCTGTCACACACACAACATGATACTATTTCTACACTGACTTTATCTTGTTGAGGGGGCAGTCATTTATGGTGTGTTGTGGTGATCTCAGGTATGGCACGCAATGGGCAAGGGTTACAGAAGTAGTCATTCTAAAACATTTCTGATATAATGAAATAATAATAATAATAATAATAATCAATTAGGCATTGATAAATCATATTACCTTGTACATATAGTATAATCAAATGTTTACTTTTCTGAAGTGCATGAACAGATTAACTAAATCTATTCACATGCGATTGTCCCAGATGAGTGGACTATTTTGAGTGTATTGGCATCTCTTTGTGACTGTTTGATTAATTACAATCTGTTATGATTCTGTCTTGTCTGAAGTTTGATCTCTGCCTTGCCTGACCATGCCTTGTATTGTGTATTGTGATTTGGTTGCCTGGTAATGTTCATGTTTTGTCTTTGTTTAGTTTTGTCATGTTTTTGTTATTGCCACGTCTTGTATCCTTGCCATTATCCACTTTTCTGTTTTTATTCCGGTCCATGTTTTTGCTTTTGCCCATGCATTGCACTTTGTCTCCCCCTGTCTGGTTTCATGTCTTGTGATTGCTCACAGCCCCAGCACTGCGTGTCACTGTTTGGGGTGATTTAATGGTTTTTGGGATTTCAATTCCAATCTCATTTACTTCCTTCATCTTGCTTTTCTATTTTACTAACCAATACTAACAGTTTGTTGTTTTTGTTAAAACTACTAACCTTGTTGTGAATCTGCATTTCGGTCATGCCTTTCCCTAGTTCCATGTTCAAGTTTTGTGCCTGGCCATGCCACGTATGCTGTTTGTGTTTAAGTGACCACTGCCTGCCTCTGACCATCCCCATGATTATGTATTGTGTTTTGTTGTTTGATTTCATGTTTTATTATTTTTCATGTTTTGTTATTATTTATGTCTTTGCCATGTTTTATAGTCCTGCCATGTTTCACAGCCTTGCCACGTTTTCATAGTCTTGTTTTTAGTTCTAGTCCTGCACTTCGTTTACCCTGTCTTGTCTTGTGTAGGTCTTTGCCCACGGTCCCTTGTCTGACATGCCACTCATTCGGGTGATTTCCTGGTTTCTGGGATTTCAATCTTTCTTCATATCTCGTTTTTCTTCCTTCCTCTCTCTCTTACTATCCACTAACCATACTAACAGTTTATTGTTTTCGATTAATTACTAACCAAGATTAACATTGTATATTTTTACTAACGGACTAACTTGCACTCGGGATTATATAGCTGCACATACTAATAGACTAACGATCTCTCAGCATTCGCCCAATCTGTATCTCCGCCCTCCTTGCCTATCACTAATTATCTCTACTGCAGTTTCCACTTATATCTCAGGCTTTCCCTTTTCTTTAGACTGTACACTTTAGTACTCCTTAACCGGAGCCGTTTATTCGTTCATAGGAATGTCTCGTTATCCCTGTCTGCGTTTCGGCATTCGCCAGATTCATGTAATTAGATAAACCCTCATGTGTCAATCCTGATTATTGTTTCATTGATCGCACCTGTGCTCCCTTGTCATGTGTTCACCCCGGATGTGTATATAAGGTGTCTGCACTTTTAGTTCCTTGTCAGATCGTCTTTACTCCTTTGTCTTGTGCTACATTCCTCGCCTTGCTCATTGTAATATTTTCTTTCTGACTGGATTGCCCGACACTTGTTTTTGGTTTGCCCTTTTGGATCTTATTGCCTTGTGAGTTTTGACCTATTTTTGCCCGACCACTTCTATTGTCTTTTGCTGCCCTGGTATTTGGATTCGGACTGTTTACGGCTAATGAGTTTGCCTCTCCACCAAACCCACGCCTGTGTACCGAACCATTTTTGCCTGACCTTGAGTTGTGTTATTGGTGCCCTGGTTACAGTTTTGGATTTTGCCCTTTGGATTCTGCTTGTGGATTGTGGACATTGTACTGTTGCCAGCTCTGTTGGGGGGTTTCCCCCTTCAGAAATAAAGCCTCCATTTTGCATTTATCTGGTTCTCGCTCTTGGCTCATTTTGTAAAACCTGACTTCCTGCACCTGTTTTCTGTTTAGCATGTGACCTCCCGTATGTGTATATTAGCAGTCTTCTCACAGCAGTTCCCAGTCAGAACGTTTACCTAGTTTACCTGTGCTGCTCTTGTTTTCGCCTCGTACTCATTGTGTTGCTCTTCTGACTGGACCGTCCTCGACTTTTGATTTTTTGGCTCTGTTTTGGTACCTTTATCTGCATCTGTTAACGAACCCTTTTTCTGCCCAACTACGAATACTGATTTTGCTGCCCTGGTTTTTCAACTCGGATTCTGCCCTGTGGATTGTGATTTTTGGATTGTGGACTTTGTACTGTCGCCTTCTGCCCTGCGGGAGTTTACCCCCTCGCTCAATAAAGATCACTCTTACTGGATTCTCGTGACTGGTTCCTGAACGCATTCTCACACAATCATCTTCATTATTACACTGGAGGTGTCTGCACTTTGAATTTTATCATTGTATTTCTGTTTCTATTGAGTCTATAATGTTCAATCAACAGCCCTGCATAATTGATAGTGATTAAAATGAGTAGATAATTTACCACATACAATAGTGAATTTTTTTTTTTTTTTGACAGATTCCCTTTTGTTAAAAGGGAATTATTTAGTTAAAAATCTTTCTTTTTTTTTTTTTTTGTCCAGGCAAAGTCCACCAAAGTTTATTATTCATGGTAATTCAACACAAAAGGAATTGCACAGCACTCGGGATCCAGCCCAATGAGCCTCTGTTTACAGGTGGACTTTCAAAATGGTTTGTGAGTTATCTTTTGTGAGAAGTGCCTGAATTCACAAATCACAAAATAAGCACAGCTGGAATCTTGTTGCAAATGTTCTTAACTCATTGTGGCACCACATGACTGTCCAAAGTCACCTGATTTATCTAGATGTGTGCTTGGGGAGTGCAGCGTACTGAGGCAGAAATACTTATTTTCATTTCTGTTCCTTCCTGGTTCTTTGCTTTCCACAAACCTCTGTGTTGTTTTCTGACCTTTTTTGCTGTTGGCTGTCTTGTATATTGTCTTCTTATTTGACTATCCTGTCACAATTCACTCCCAGTAAGTTCTGGTAAAGGAAGCGAAAACATGGCGCAGGTCAGGCGTGCAATGAGAGAGCGTCTTTCTCGTGCTCATCGAAGCACGTGTATCTGGAAAAGACCCTCCTGCGTGTGATTGCTCAGCACGTTGAATGTGTAATTCAGTGGCAGCATTGCATGCAACTGCAGTCGTGCAGCAAGCCATCTGCTCAGTTTCAAGGGGTAGAAAAGGTGTATTAATAGCAGCGCCTCTGCAGCAGTAAACACCTATTATATATTATGCATTAAGCCAATATGAGTTCAAGGGGTGCTGCCTGAAAATGATTGCCTGACCAATGAACTCCTGTCTTTCTCGGAGATCAGAGCCTTCAGTTGCTCCAGATGCTTCACTTACATTTACACGATGTGCAAATCTTGTGGTGAGTTGATTACGCAACCAAAATCCCTGAAGTTGAAAAGACAAACAAAATGATAGTGCACACTGAGTGTGCACAATGCACACATTTCTCACTGTTTACTTCACAGTGAAAGCATCTAGGTAGAATGGCCCTGTATAATGATCACATGTACAGTACTTCTTTCCACTTTCAAATCAGCAACAAAGAATGAAGAGGCTGCTGACTGTGAGAAGGTCGCACTCCACAGTAGGCTCACAGCTCCATTAACTTCGAAGAGCACATCAAGGAAGAGGGCTTCCTATCAAGACTTTACGAGTCACGGTCAGTTGGTTCCCATGAAGTCCTTAAAATGCAACAGTGCCATTACCGATGCCTCATGCCGGCACACAGTTCAGCAATCACAGGAAGTGGGAATCCCCTGATATGCAGCCACCATCTGCATGCCGTGTCAGGAAGACCCCTGCGCTGTCCAAACTGGCTGCAATCAGCCAACCACATGGGGTGAAGGCAGCAGCCACTGAGCGCGCTCAGCTGCAGAGTAGCTCAGTGGTGGGCCATTACACTGGCAGCTGTGGCTGGTTTGAGCTCCTGTTGGGATTGTGTCTCACATCTGGAGGGATGAATTCACTTCAAACTGTTCCAAAGTCTTTATCTTGGTATCTCTCTCTTAATCTTCACTTACAGCTGTTCTATCTGACATTTATCCGTGTAACATCTTCTACCCAGTTAATTAAAGGCTAATAAATTAACAAATGAAATAATCAGTCTGGCACCAGGCAAATAGTCCTCAGTCCCATAGCTATGAGAATAGAAAAGAAAAGGACAAAACTTTATAATATGGGAACTTTAATTAACATTACTAAATGCGGTAATAAGCATTGAGTATCAGTTAAGAAAAAGCTAACTCATGCAGCAGAGTG
The DNA here is from genome assembly GCA_029721435.1 of Gymnothorax reevesii. Taxonomy (NCBI): domain Eukaryota; kingdom Metazoa; phylum Chordata; class Actinopteri; order Anguilliformes; family Muraenidae; genus Gymnothorax; species Gymnothorax reevesii. The sequence continues at coordinate 25,464,960 of CM056589.1, forward strand.
CTAAATAAGCATTAAGTAACCATAATTAACCATTTATTAATGCTCTTCGTTACCCTTGTTGAGAAGTTGAAAACATACCAAAAATATCCCTTAAGTAACACTTCAAACTTTTAAACTATTCAGTAATGTGCAAGTTAATACTTTAGTTAACTTGAACACCATTGTTCGTGTAAATGTCAATGATTAATAGACAGGTTAGTTAACCGTTAAATAACTGGTTGTTAATTCTTATTACTGCATTAACTAATGTTAATTAATGTACCTGTATTGCAAAGTGTAAAGCATATTGAACAAAAATGTATTGGAGATTGGGGATTAAATAAGAAGATCCTTTTTCTGGTAAAATTCACCCAAAATATCACAATAATGTTCAGTAATATGCCTGCTGAGGAGAAAGCTGAGAAAAGATAAGGAGGTTTTCTCTGCTGTAATTACTTTCATTCTTTATAGCAATCCGTTGCTAAGAGAGACACAGTGTTCCTGCAAAATGCATAAATAACCTTGCAGGTACATTAGCACAGTATGAATACAAAAATGAAAGATAATAATTGAACAAATGCATTGAATGAACTGAGGCCAGTGAGGATGTGTGCAGGGAAGATATTTCAAGATAAGAAAATTGTTCTTTCAACAAAATTAAAAAAGAAAATATCCAATAATATAACACATTGAGTCTAAATGAGTTCCAAACTCACAAGGACAGACCGTGCTCGTGTATGGGTTACAGTGAAGGCTTGCACGCTTAGCGATGCAATGTTATTGCAGCAGCTTGAAGCTACTCTATCAGTACAGTGCAGAGGAACATAATGTTCTTATACAAGGTTTTCTGCAAGCTCATCATCACTGCTCTAATTCTGGGCTACCGATCCCCCACTCCAGGTGATCTACAGTCCAATAGAAATATTTCCTCCAGCAATAAGAAAGCATTCCCCACTCAACAGCAACACTGAAGATGTTGCTGAATTGCTTAGCAGAACCAGACATACAGAATTGAAATGAAATGAAAACCAACATGTCAGCAGAGCTCCAGGAAGCACGGTTTTAAACAGTGTTAATGGTGTCTCCCGAGATGATTTATTGGATTTTATCAATTCATGGTCATGCCCTCAATAACAGCAGTGGTATCGTTTGTAAGTTCAGTTGAAGTAATCTTATTCTGTGAGCGTAAAGGTAACCTATTTTTTCCTCGCATACCGTGCGGATTCAAGCGACGCTGACATGTGCTACTTCTGTCATTGACCCCATTCAGTCAAAGTTCCCGGGAAACCATTTCTGTGACATCATCAGAAAATGACAGATGATCATATGTTCCAGGGATCAGACACATAGGGGGGATTCCCCTGTGGGATATGACTCACCTATCAAACATGTTATTCATCATTCGCCTGCTCCATTGGCAGCAGGGTAGACATCTAGACAATGAAAACGGAGGCGTACTCATTACTGACCGTCAGTGTCAATGCACTGTCTGACATATTTGGGCCAATTAAGGTCAGGGAATCCTCCTCTCTGGTCAGAAAGAACTACGTAAGTGGTACATAAGTCTGATATTTTGCGTGCTCGTAACTGTGCTGTTTTAGTGTTCTTACATAATTCTATCATTACTCCGTCAAGGTGGACAGGATTATTTTTGACAAACTATGCTTCCAAACAACATGACTGCCAGACTCCAGAAATCACTGTTGGACTTTGATGTTAGGGTATAACTTACCTGCCAACACTGAAAAAAAAAATTGGAGTGGTATTTACTTGGGAAAACCTAGGAAAGTTTTTGCTCTTAAAAATTGTAAGTAAATTCTACAAGGGCGATCATCAAGTGAACTTTACTTGCGGATATAGGGTATATTAAACAACAAGGTATGTTTCATCCTAAGATGAAATTTTTGTTATCCCTTTGTTGATAAGAGGATTGGAGAAGTTTTGTTCGGTATCTTAGCTTTAAAAGTCCAAAAATACATCCATTATCAATAAAATGCCTCCATACTGCTCATCTAAAGCAATCCAAATGTCCTTTAGCTCACACATGACAAGACGCATCCCAGTAAACGAGAGTAGTCTTGGATTTAAGTCAAGTTTAGACAGAAAGACAGTGATAAAAGCAAACAGATAAATTAATAGGTAGATCTAGACTTTAGATATTTGCATCTCACTGAAATAATGCAGAGTAATTCTGCAAACCTATGCACCAGTATTGATCACATTATTTTGACACGCATATATCTAGTTCACAAAAGGCATATTTTTCAATCAACAGTATTTAAAGGTGGCCTTGGCTTTCATGCTTAAGGTGAGTTGTCCACAAAATGTCCACAAAAGTACTTTTCAGCACCCAGGTCTTCAATTACGCCCTGGCCTTAGCAGTCCCCTAAACATTGAGACAGAATTACTAGTTTGCAGGCAAAAATAGTTTGGGGTTACTGGACAAGATGACCCTATTTACTATAATCTATAATTTGTGTACGAGAGAAAATACTTCTGAACACTTATTAGAGTATGTTAATGTGCTAAATGTTTAAAATTATCTGCAATTCCCACATGGGAGAACTGAACTGCATGCAAATACACGTTGGCTAAAAAGTCGAGATTGAGTAACATTAAAAATGTTAATTTGTGGTGGACAAAGCTGAGATTCGTTTGACCCAAGCATAATGGGGGGCTCTCAGTATTTTGTAAGTGGTCTTCTTGTGGGAGCTTTTGAGAAAGAGACAGGAACGGAGAGCATGTGTCGGCTAATAGTTTTCAGTCGCTAAAATTCACATTTGATATTTCAGATTGTGGCTTTGGAGATGAGTGAGGCTTGGTATGCAACTGAACTCACAGCACGATTCACCATGCAAAGCACAGAAGGGAACATCTGGCTAACATTTGAATCTGAGCAGCTATGTTGTTAAATGACAGAGGGCGCATACATGTGCCTCTGTTGTGTGTCTCCGCTTGGGAAGCGCAATGCCGTATTTTTGCATTTTACATACAAGGAATTCTCATTTAGAAGCACATGGAAAAATGAGTCTTCCAGTGCTGTTGTTGTTGACTGTATTACCTCAGGAGAGAAACAATAGTAATTGATCCATTTATTTCAGATCAGCCTTTGCATGTGCACAAAATGAGAGCACAGAGGCTCAAGAGCATATGTCTATAGAACCATTTTTGCGAGCATGAGATAAATGTTATTAATGTAAGCCCAGTATTATTACGAGGAAAATGGAGCCCGAGAACAAAGGCTATTATGATGAAAGGACTGAATAAATTCCACATAGAAAGAGGGCGAAAAGTGCACCTCCCATGTACAGTATTTGACCAGTGCTAATACATGGGGAATGATGAGGCTCCGTCCTGTTTGTTCAAGACACAAAGCAGAGCTGACAGAGACTGTGACCCCGGGGCCCGCCGCATGTGCACTGCACATTAAAGTGGCAGCGAAATCTTAGCCCTGTCAGCCATGATGGCTACAGACGTCAGGCTGCAGGCCTAAATATAACAGCTCATTTGCTGAAATGTCTGTCTCAGTCTTGGTCTGTATCTTATCATGATATTAAAAGAAATGATGGTGATGACGATGCTGATAATAATGATGATGATGTTGTTGTTGACGATGATGATGATGGCAGTGATGATTTTTACTATTCTGTGGATTGGCTGGTGAACCTACTACATGCAGGGATAAGCTCTCATGCTCAACCCCGCCCATCCCAAATAAGAAAGAGGCAGATAGTAAAATGTTAATTTTTATTTATTTATTTATTTATTTATCGTCACCACCGGGGGCCTGTTGTTCGAAAGTAGAATAAAGAAATCCAGGATAAGTGAAAAAGCCAGGTTATACAAAGTCTCATAAGTCCATCCTGGTTAAATTGGTTGTTCGAACACTGAGCCAGGCTGATGAGGGGCAGCTTTGTCAAGCCAGGTGTAACTAATTTGAGCAAGTGCACAGCCACGGATTCCTTCGGTAGACCACAGAGGTTGATCACAGATTCACAGATGAGAGGACAGGTGTGGCTACTTTCCTTCAATGAACTTAATGCTGACATATGGTGACGCACCTCTTATAAAAGGAAGCGGTGCCGCTGTCGTGAAGCTCTGAGACGGACTGATTAAATGAGTAAGTAATCCAAAACTATAATCCCTCGTAATCACAATTCAAATTCCTTTTGCAAATTAACAATTGCGCTCTTTGCCTTCATGATAAGCAGTGGAGATTGATCCATTGCAAAAAGGTCTTATAATGTAAAGTAATGTTCATACTGCACAAGTGATTAAGAGGTGAAAATTGAACATAAGAACATTATGCAGTCTGGTGCTTGAATAAATTGCTTATAATGTTCAAATGAGATGTGTTAATTCTTTGGAAGGATCCTGCTCACCCATTAATTTTATTCTTATTTTCTTCAACCAGCATTTAGTCTTTACAGGCGAAATGGAGAGGACACACGCAGCTTACTTTTGCCAAAACAAGCAACAGCTCTTAATGGAGACACATGAAGAGGTTAAACATTTGATCAATAAAAAGGGTAACACTGCCACTATAATAAAATTATGGGAACATGCATGGCAGACAATTGCGGACTGACTCAATGCGTAAGTAATCTAAAACAATACACTTTAAGCTCCAATGAATCCTCATGTAATTCAAGTTCTTCTTGCAAATGCTGTTGCCTTAAATATGAGCAGTGGGAATTGATTCATTGTGCTAATCTTTTCTATCTCATGTAACGTTCGTACAGCACAAATACAAGTGGCCAAAAATGCACCTGGCAACGGGTGAAAATTAAAGACAAGAATATTTTGCAGTCTGGTAAGTGCTTCAATAAATAGCTGATAACCATACACAAACGAGGTGTATAGATTCTTTGGAAGGTCCCGCCTCACACTTTTGATTATTTTATTCTTATTTTATTACTTCAACCACTATTTATATAGTTCAGTATAGGTTATAGATTTTTTCTGCTCCGTCCCATTTTCATCCTTTTGCCACAGCAAATTCCTTGTTTGTGTAGAGTTACTTTGATAAACTGGGTCTGATTCAGATTTTCATGTATGCACTGATTTTTTGCAGTCAAGAAGGCACACAGGTGTGGCACGGGGGGTGGTCCACCAACCGCTGAATCGTTTAAAAACGAGGCCAATACGTAACTTCCACCAGGCATTTAGCCTGGTCTGGAGCAGGCTAACTGTGGAGAATAAATCACCATGGTAATGACCAGGATGAAATTATCTGCAGGCTAAATTAAACCGGAAAGACCAACATATCTCGGCTTAATCCCTTATCTAGTTTTCAAACAACAGGCCCGTGTTCTGACAATAGTTTCGCTATGTCAATAGATTCGATATGAAAACAATCTGACAAAAGTTTTCGATATAGTATTCGATATGTCCTTGTTGATATTTACAGCTACCGAGGAGAAAATAAATGTATTGCGAATCATGAGGATACAAGTCTTAGTCTGCTATGGCGTAAAGCTGATGTAAGAGTGAGCACAAGGCAGCGATCGTAAGCATGTCATATACCGTCTGAACACATGGACTGCAAACGTTTTACATGGCATAACAAAATGGAATCTGCTGCACAAATGTGAAAGCAAATTTAACTATTGAACATAAAATGCAACTCATTTGATTTTGGGAGGGCTGAAATGCCAGCCATGCTCTGCTCCTACGGCTGACTGTATTTTTCAAAAGACGAGAGGAGGCATGTAGAGCATCTGTTGGACAGTGAACCAGGGCAGAAATTAGCCTCTTTTTCTTTTTCACACATTTTGTGTTATTGCTTCAGAGCTCTTATTTCAGTCAGACCATTGCTGCTTACGCCAAAAGCCCCACAATAGCTGGATATCTGTGGGCGGAGATGAATATGGAAGCGAGATGAACAGAATGTTCAGGACGAGAGGCTTCTCTTTTACAGCAGCACAGAAACTGAGCCGCTACCATTGCTCTTATAGGCAGAGACTGGAGATCCCACAGGATCAAACTTTCAATCAAAAGTTAAATCCACATTCATTGATTTGAGCTGTAATGTCATGTTGTTTCAACATTTTTGATTTGTTAATTAAAAATGTTCTGCAATTCTTCAGGAGATAGATTAAGTGTTCAGTGAAAACTTGTAGAATTAGTGATTTTCTCCTCAGACAAACCCTACATATTGTTGTTAATCATTAAAATGAAGAGATTGCTTCCAAAACACAATATATCCATTTTACTCATTTTGAGTAAATTAGCCTTTTTTGAGTTGGCGCCAATTGCAGAAAAACACAGAATAAATACACCTTATAGTATGAATTTCTAAAAACAAATTTTTTTGCACCACGAGTAAGCAGCACAGGGCTATCGCTCAATGGTATTATCTCAATTTTTATCATTTTGACGCTTATTGCTTTGTTTTGAAAACAAAGTCTTTCTTTAACATGAATGTAAAAAAAAGCTTTCAGATTAAACAAACCCAAAAACGAACTTTCGACTAAATTGGGAATATCTGTGAAAGCACAGGGTTCCATTTTAAACCCTTTGAGCTGCGAGTAAAATCAGCTTTCTGGGTTCATAGAAATAAGAAACAAAAAACAACCCCGGGATTTTCCAGCCCTGCTTTTAATAGAAAATTTAAAGTAACTCCGCCACGACGGAAACACTCTGCTGTCCACGTGGTCACTGAGTCGCGGGAGACGGTTGTGTAAGAGAGTGCCGACGGCGGTAGCACTTAAGACATCCATTAGCAGCTGGGACGAGCCCCCCTCAGGCCAGGCATTTGCGAGCGGTGAGCAGAGCACTGCAGTTATGTAAGGAAACGCTCGCGTGATCTGATCTCACCATTACCATCGGTGCGTTACATGCATGTCTGTTCAAGAGGTGCCCTGCAATCTTATATTGTGAAACAGCACTGAGTGCAGAAAAGTGTTGTATACCTTATAAATTTTGATTCTACCATTATTATCCCTTAGATCGCCGAAATAAATTTTGAAAAATATAATCATCTTGTGATGTTGATAACTGATCATAGGTCTCAACAGCTTTGATTTTGATATCTTACACCATTTTAGTAACAAGTACTCAGGTTCTTGGTGTTGTGGTGGGTGCTAAACTTGAGTGGACTGAACACATTGATAACGTTGTCACTAAACTGGGTAAGAATATTGCTGTTACCAGGAAGTGTGCCGGGTATGTTACATCAAGCACTCTGAAAAATGCAAGTGTTAGTGCTGTTACACCTCGACTACTGTTCAGCCATCTGGTCATCCGCAGCTAAGAGAGAACTCAGAAAACTACAACTTGTTCAAAACGAAGCTGACAGAGTGGCTCTTGGTTGTCCAATCCGCACACGGCTTCCTGTGGAAGAAGATTACAGTCATCTTTTTTATGCCTAGTTCCCATTGTCGTGCGCTCTGTTACGAACGCCACGATTGGCCATTCGTAGCTCATCATGGAACGTCCCTGAAGCTGCTTCCACACACCAGACGCGAAACAAATTTTTCCCATGACAGATTACATAGATCAAAGTCTATAAAAAGACGCAAATACATTAGGAATGTTATAAATAATAAGAGACCGCAACATTTTTTTGATTAAGTGGTGTATGTAGGAGGACATCATCACCACCTAACTAGACAAGCCAGTTCAAGGTCTCTCTTACCAGTGAAACCAAGAACAAATCTGCTGAAATCAATAGTTATACACAGAGCTATTATGGGATGGAACTCTTTGCCATATCGTCTTGCAGCGATATATACCATGGACACTTTTAAGAGAGCTGTAAAGGAATATTTATTTATGGGCATATAGAAATATAGTAACATATAAATAAATAATTGCATATTCGTATAGTAAGGAATAATGATTACAGTAATTATAAATAATAAGGTACATACAAATGCACAAAAATTGTGCAAAAGTATTGATCAGCGAAATATAATCAAGAAATCAATCATCCTGCTTATAAACTGCTTTACTTTTCTTGTGTTTCACTGCCGCTGTCTCTGATATGTTCTGATTTGATCTTCGCAGTCTTTGTTTGGGGATGGAGCTCTGATGAACACAGGGGCTTCGGAACAGATATAATGCTGATAATTGTTAATTGTTTCTTGTGAATGTGGAGTGTTATTTCTGTGTTGGACTCCAGGAAGACTAGCTAACGTTGCGGCATTAGCTAATAGGGATCCTAATAAATAAAATAAATAAAAAACAAACAATAGCTGCTTTTAGTGCTCTAAGGGTTAATATTATTATTATGGCTTGGCACGGGAGGTAGCTTTGCCGCATCACAGCAAGAAGGTTTTGGGTTTGAATCCTGGGGCCTTCCTTTGCAGAGTTTGCATGTTCTCCCAGTGTTCGCGTGGGTTGTCTCTGGGTACTTCAGTTTCCTCCCACAGTTCAGACACATGCATGTCCAGCTAATTAGAGACTTTATTTTGCCCATCAGTGGGAGTGTGTGAGTGAGTGGTGTGTGTGCCCTGGGATGGATTGGCGAGCTGTCCATGACTTCATCTTCTCTTTTACTGTTAATCGACACAGTTATCCAAGTGCAAATATAATAGTAAAAACGTTCGCATTAACATAACTAAATTCCAGTATGAAGCCAATTTTTCTAGGGTATGCAGTACACTGTATGTAATTTTATCAGATTATAATTTCATTGCGTAACAGACTCCAGTTCTTCCAAATATTTTAAATCAACTGGAGCATAAATTAAACTGGTAATGTGGTGGCAAGTACCCAGTGGAAGAGTAGAAGCTTGAAATTCAGCAAGTTCAGTTCACTAATGAAATCAAATGATAGTGCTAGCAGCAGGGTTGAAAAAATAGCACATATAGGCTTATGTTCTTCATAAGGCAGAAAGCAACTCTTGATCTGTACATATTTTTGTATAGGATAAGAAAATTAAGTAAAAAATACTTGACTCTTTGTCAGATATGCGCCATTTGTGGCCCAAATGAGCAGGAGGTAATATGGCTCAATTTTCGAGAGGCTTCATTACTAGGTCTCCTCAGATAATTCACTTTTCTTGAAATTAATTATGACTAGTGTATGTGAAACCACACCCGCTCTTATGAGAGGACCAATCGGAAAAGCCTCCCTCACAGGTGAGACTTGATTTGAAATAATGGTGAACTCATGAAATCTTAATTACGTCCATGCCTTCAGCTTGTGGCTCAGGGAATTAAAAAAAAAAAAAAACTACAGGAAAAGTTCTGTCAAAATACAAACAGCAAAATTTAGAAGGCATAAAGCATCTCTCCTCGTACACGTTAATATTTTATTGAACCACAAAAGCTCAGAGTTTATTCACTCAATGTGAGCAAAGGCCATCCATATGAGAATAAAGAAAGCTCTGACAGGGCATTCAAAAGCTGAAATAAATAGTTAATTCTGTCCCCATCGATTTACCAGTAAGCCCTCCTTCAAAATAGCTGAGATGGGTTTTCATTTTTAAAAAAGGCTGTTAGCTGACTCACCATCTAAATGCACTGCTTTAGTTCATGTCTGAAATACAAGGCCCGGTATCAGAGTACCCGTCGCAACATTAGGGTTGAGGGTTCACTGTTGGTCTGAGTTCAACCCCAGGGATGGGGAGTATTTATCACGTTGGAGGAAAACACTTGTTTCATAGTTCTCATGGGACGTGACAAAAAGGGTTGTGTTTAGCGTAAGCAGTTTGAGAAAAGAGCCTGAGGAGGGAAGAAGTAGAAGAAGAAGAAGTGAAAATGCAGCCCCAAAAATTGCCCAGGTGGTCCCTCCTTTTATTTCATCTCCTGTCTTTTCGCCTTGTTGTGTCCCTTCTCGTGTTAACGGGGACTTGTATTTATTCTCTCATAATAGCAAACGCAATTCACAAATGAATAAAACAAGTTGTTTTTTGTGCACGTAAATCATAGCAAGAATCAGAGCACTTCTGAAACTGAAGGCAGTGTCAGGTGCGCATCTTTGTGTGAGCGTGCCTTCAACCTTACGCTCAAGCCTTCGTAACGCCCCCCATAATATCATCCTTCCTGTTCTCAGTTTGCTTTATGTCATGGTTTTGCCCCCGCCGGATAAACACAAGAAGCCGGGGGGCACTGGGACCATGTACCCAAAAAGAGACAGAGGACCCAAATGCTCAGGCTGAGTATAAATATATAAAATCTTTCATTTAAATAAAACATGAAACAGGAGGGGAGCAGCAGCACTCACAGACATAACCGGGCTCCACTCACAAACTGCTGCTGCACCCATCTATGGTGCAGCCAACCCCTAAATAACAAATCTCCACCTCCACCTTAACAAGCCACACCTGTTGCCCGTCAAGGTGGAGGTGTAGAATGCAGCAGGGGGAGGGACTGCAGGGCAGCACCATCACGCTTTAGTCCTGTAACATTACATGTCAATCACTGCCGCTCAATCCCAGCCTGGGTATGAAATCAAAAACCCATAAAAGGTGAACTAGGCCCCTTTGAAACGCATACACCAGGTAACTCTCAGTCAGGTAAAAAAGATACCGCTGTACAATGGTGCCAAATTCAGGCTCATGATGTTAAACTCCACCCCAGTTTTTTTATTTTTTTAACCAACATAATTCCTCTGTCAGGAGGCCAAACTAATCAGTGAAATCAGCCAGTTGTGGCCACCGATGGAAAAAAACACGGGGCAAGAGTTTCACCTACTGACCTCTGGACTTTACACCACTCCCTTAGCGCCCAAAAAACCATGCACCTCTGTGTCAGGCATGGACTTCAGAGGGACATGAAGATCAGACGCATCACGCAGTTTCCGTCAGCACGACAAATGAGCAGTTCTGCTGGACAGATCAAATTATTAAGGAAGACGAATGTGAGCCCATGTTAGCAGCAGGTGGCTAATGACCACAGGGCTTTATCCCTGTGTGTGGAGTCAGGGTGACCTCATAGACTGCTTCTATCTGTGCCAACTGTGTCCAGGCACAGTTCTGCAGGACCTCACAAAAACATACAGATGTACTTTAGTAATTGCCTGGTGACATGCTTGAAACTGCTTTTGAACTGTGAGAAATTGTGTGTCATTTATTATAGGCCTTCGTTAATAGGCTGTTTGTAAAACATTGGATAATGAATCAAAGATTTGCTTCTGAAAGATCAGTATCATCATTTGTTTAGCAAAGTTCACTTTGAGCAATTGTTTTCAGTTAAATGCCCAATGCCAGAGGTGAAATGAAAGCACCTAAAGTAAACCAGTACTTTGCAACAGCGCATCATTATCATTGAATGATTAGTTGATACAACTAATACTAATACAGCTGCTGCTACTACTGCTACAAAACAACAAAATCAATAATAATAAGTATGTGTGTATCACTACAGTTTGTTAACAAAGTACACCTCTTCATTCCAACTTACAGACAAAACAAATGAGCACCTGCAAAAAAAAAAAAAGAAATAAGAAAAACAATGCAAATAAAATGTCTTTAATGTTCATGTCTAGTAAAAGGTCAAGCAGTTTATGCTTATGCATCACCACTCATTCTTCCCCGTTGTTGTTTATAAACTTCATTCAGTCCGGGTCATTTGTGGCTAATTCAATGTTCTCTGAATGAAATCACAGCCCACACTAAATGACAGTGTGTTGTCACAGTGTTGTCTTTTGAGTCCAATATAAACTTAACATGAGTGGATATCGATTGGCTCAGATTAATATATCCGGGGCTGGTAACCATGGTGCCCATGAAAAAGGAGGCTGAAGACCACACAGCCTATAGGGAGCCGACTATGACAATACAAGCTGTCAGTGCATAACGACAGTATGGCTGTTCTAGGATTAATAAGGATAAGTCATACTATAATTTCACACAATTATGCAGCAGTGAAACTGGGGTGGGTAGAGTGTATACCTTTTATCATTTAGCAGCTCCGCACAGATCCTGTTATAAATGGTGAATGGACTGCACTTTTTTAGCGCTTTTCTACCTTATCAGACAGTGCACTTAACAACTTTTTCCGCTCTTTGGTACACAAACGCGCACTGCTAGGCCTAACCAGTGGGAGTGTCATGGGGTTCAGTGTGTTAGTCAAGGACACTTTGACACATGGACTGATAGAGCTGGGGAATCAAACTGTCAGCCACTCAGCTGGGGTTAGAAAAAAACCTCCTATTAACCTCCCTCAGCTGTCACAAGTATCACCCTATTCATCCTCGAAGAAGCGTTTACTAATTACCCGTAAATTCCATCCATCCATTATGTAAAAGGCTTCTTCATAACTAGGGTTGCAGGGGAGCTGAAGCCCATCCCAGTTGACTATGGGCAAATGGCAGGACCACACCTTGGACACCTTGCCAATCCATTGCTGGGTACCCACGGGATTAACTCACGTACTCATTGACATACGCATGCCTACAGGCAAATTAGAGTCTACAATTAGCTTGACATGCATGTCCTTGGACTGTGAGAAGAAAACAGAGACCCCAGAGAAGCCCACATGAACACAGGGAGAACATGCAAACTCCACACTGAAAGGCCCCAGGCTGGATTAGAATCCACTGCTCTCTTGCTGTGAGGTAACGGTGCAACCCAATGCACCGCAGTGCCACCCCGAGCAATAAATTGTTTTTCTCAACAAAATTCTGAAGTTGACAAGGTATACTGTTACAGATTATCAGATGAATATCTGGACATTTTCAATAATATCTAATCAGGGAGGTGTATGAGCAAAGTGAATGCGTAGTTTTTTTCAGAGAAGCACTGCTGTCAGGATACACAGCTATATAACAAAAAGGGAAAGGGTGTAATGTGTTTTCACACAATGCAGCATTTGGACCTTTCAATTAAAGCTTGTGGGGTTTGTCCATGGGAATTCCTGAAGCCAAAGGCAATTCAAGTAATTCAAAATACCCAGCAGTGGATTCTCTCTGTACAGTCTGACCTTTAATATAGTCCCTGCTTTTGTATCTTATGAAACTACACTAGTGGAGCTTCCATTGAAATTAATTTTACTTGTATTTGGGGAAGACTAGCCAATACATGTTCAAGTTCAGCAGCAATTTTGTCTCAGACAGAAATTGGCGGAATGAATTAAATGCAAAATTTCTGAAAAAAAGAGTTAAGTGGAAGAAAGGGATTTTATTATGCAGATCCAATTAGGTGAGTGTACATACATCCACAAGTGTAAGGGTTGTACTTCACACACTGATGATGCGCACAGAGGACAGGAAGTTGAAGACTGGACTCAGGAGGAAGGATGGACGTGGTTGTATTTATTATGCCTCCTGCACAGCATAAACGAAGAAACGCAAAACAAAAAGGAAACAAGGTTCCGTAAATATGCTATTTGTAATACAAAACTGGGCTTTAGCTATAGTAACAATGTATTACTACAGTAGGAAAAGGAAATAGAGAACAAGTTTCCTTAATTATAAAGTTAAAGCAGCACTATGTAGTTTTTTCACTCTCAAATATATATTTCCAAGATCAACTTTGGGTTTCGGGTAGGAACCCAGGCCTAAAAAGAACTACAAATGACAAACTGCTTTACGGCATACATACCACAATCCCCATGCCCCACGTCTCTCAAGACGAGCTTATGAATGTAGAATGAAGCAGAGTCAAAAGTGGTTGTAATGGCTGTATGAAGCGGTGAGGAAACCGAAAAAGGCAAAGGTGTTGTCCCAGGAGACATTTAAGAGAAAAAGAGAAAGCAATAAAATAAGATCCAGGACTAGCATCAACATTGGACCAGCTTTCACTCGCTTGTGCAGATTACTTGTGAGAGTGAGAATTAGAGTAGGAAAATGGTGGACCACTCATTGGGCAGTACGCATGGCTATCGAGTGCCTTAATAAAGTTACTGTCAAGCCACCCCTAAGTTCGAGTCCGTATCCTTTATGTATATCAATTTGGTTGCCTACCCCACATTCTTCTCCTCTCAATGGTGCAGGAGCGAGCCCTTCCCGGTCATTGGGACGCACCCCCCTCAGCCACAGACAAATTTGTCACAATGTGTACTTCAGTCCTGTACAGAGTACTAAAGGTAGAAAATTTGTTGTGTTTTATTTCGGAAGGATAAGGTAATGATCTGAGTTAGCATGTACTTATTCGCCCTCTTGTTTTATTGCACAAGCGAATCGGCTCTGTGCATGAGGACTTTGCGGTCGGATTCTGCAAAATGACTGCCTATTCGAACAGCGACCCCGCATGTAAGTGATGTCCACTCACTCTTTAGCTCACTCTTTGCCAGTTAGGAAAAGGATTAGTAGTAGCAGCAGTGCATGTAAGCAATGCCAACTTTTGTGTTAGGTTCCGTTCCTGGCATTCAAAGTGCATGCATAAAATGCTATAAAGAGCCGTCCACACTGAGAAAGATAACTATAATGATAACCATAAGCATAATGACTTGAGCGTTGACACTGATGAACAATATCGTTGTGCAAACATTCATGTTGTTCATTCCAGCTGTGTCAGAGCTCTTTCTCTGCGATGTCACCTGTCATGTTTAATGAACATGAAGCCCTGTAAATTCTGACTGATTTCGATTGGTGGTCAGTCTTCCTAACGTGCATAAAATCACTCCGAAAGTGACGGCAACGCTGTTGTTTGCCATTATCATTGTCGTTTTGGTTGTAATGTGGACTTTGCGATCTATCTGAGTTATACCGATTTGTAGGTCTCCCATACCTAGTATTAAGATATGGTTACATGTCCTGCTTCAATTTTTGTTTTTTGTTTTTTTTTTGTTTCCTCAGAAAGTCGCTGGTGTAGTTGGCTTTTCAACAAATGCACGTGTAGACAGATTCCACGGAGGTTTATCACAGACAATACTGTTTATCAACTGCAGGGGGACACCGCGAGCTAATCCAGCGAAAACTACATAGTGTGGGTTTAAAGTGCTGATATTAACAATAAACAGCACTAAGTTAGAGAATTAGAATATATACACAATATGCGGAAGATAAGTCTACACAAGACTAGCAATACATCACAGACGTGGTTTACGAGACTTCTCAAAGAATAAGTGTGAGGCTCGGTCTTATATAGTACAATACTACTGCGCAGTGGAAATGAATAACAGGTGCATGTGATTATTGCAGAGCTGAAGAATGCGGTCCGGGTCTTAATAGACTAATAAGTCTGTAGGCTGGAGTAGTGATCTTACAACAAGCAGTAACTGTGAATAATACAGAGCAGCAACGACCCATTTATTACCAGAAAAAACCCTGAGTAAGACTTTTTTTTTTTTTCAAATTTGGTACAGTAAATTTAAGATGAAATCCCAATACTGAAAAATTTGTCAATTATGCTCATTTCAATTAAATAAAAATGAGTGATTTGAAAAGTCACATTAACCCTTAACTTTGCACAACATACTAGAACAATTTAATTTAATGCTTTAACTAAAGAATTCATTTGTTTGCTGAAAATATTTCAACTATTTCAAATCTGAAGAAAACAGCAGACTCCAAAGAAAGTAGCACTGGAACAATTTAGGCTTAATTATGATATAATTAAGTTGCAGTTGCAGTAATATGATGATGTGAAACAGGTGAATTTGCATTGTAGTATAAAAAGAGCCTCCAAGGAAGGCAACGTCTCTCAAGAGCAAAGAAAGTTTGAAGCTCACCAATCGCAAATATATGTGTACTCACAACACTCCCAATAGACAAGCCAGTGCAGGGTGAATTGCCCATTTGAGGCCACCATTAATGCAGAAAGATATGTTTAAAATTTGGAGCAACATGCAGTACATTGCCTTTTAGATGTCATCTATTCCAGGGATGCTCCTATATTTTCCATCACAAGAATGCTTAAATGCTTTCAGCATGGATTTCATGAGAATGTGACTTCAAGAGCAAGAATCAAATGTAGGGTCAGAGTACAATCCAAAGGTAGGTTTATTGATAGTAATTTGGTATTGACAGGGGCATGGAGCCCAAGGAAAAATGACACAATTCAGTTCAGGTGGAGTAGGCTTGGGCGCAAAATGCGTGTCCGTGCTCGGCCAGTGGCAAGCTGGGACAGCTGTGAGATGGAGTGGACCCTTTGCTAAAGTTGAACTGTCAGATGGCAAGACGAAGGACTTTAGCAGGAATGCAGTCCCATTTCTGATGACCACAGAAGGCTTGGGAGGTGTTCTTAATATACTGAGCAGAGGACCAGACTGAGAGATGGTTAAAAGGATCCTGGTCCCAATGCTGGAGACAGAGAGCAAAGCTTGGGAGCTTGTTCCTATTACTATAACTAGGAAGAGAACTTTCGTATTTAATTATCATTAAAAATTACAAATTATTTCTGAAGATGATAAACTTTTAGTAGGTAATACTGACTAGTTGTGAAAGGGCAAGAAGAAAGGGCATATAGCAAGTGACAATCCAGCAACATCCAGCATGCTGGATCGTCCTGCTTACAGTCCTGATCTGTTTTTGATTGAGAATGTATGGCACTTTATGAACAGATGTTCACAGCAATGAAGGTCCTGCAAAATCAATTAAGAAAAATGGGGGGAAATTCCACTTGCTTGACTTGAGGTGTGTTTAGAGCCGTTATGCTGAATGAGTTTAATAAACAGACCTAGTGATGTTACTCTGTGGTAAACAGTCGAATGTGCCAACTTGAACTCCTTTACCATCATCACATTCAATATTTTCATTAAGCAATTTAATTAATATGTTAGACAAAATAGTGCGTTGCTGCACTGTTTTATATACACAGTATTTGAGTTTGAGAGAACTTTTAAAACGTTTTTGACTTTATTTGCATTTTCTATAATGTGCCAACTTTTCTGAGTTAGGGTAGTAGAATAAACAAATGCCAAATTATATTTCAAAAATTAAAAACTAATGGGCTGTGGAAATAATTGTAGGCAACTGGCAAGCGCACCGAAGATTGATTTGATTTAGCTTTCAATTGTTCACAGTTTGTTATCATATGTTTTTTCATAAACGTTACATTTCATTATTTTTGCAGGCATCATCGCATTACAGACTGGCTATAAATATGCTGACAGCACTGCATATGGCACCAGCATCCTACAAATATGCATTTACATCTTGAAAGGAGAAGAAGAAGAAGAAAAAAAAACAGCCAGCTGAGCATCAGAGGCCAGGGACTGCAGGGGTCACGCTGTGATCTTTCGCGATTACTCTCGACAGGTAGTCTCCGTCAGCCCTAGGCTTAGTCCCTGTGAAGGTGAGGTGAGCACCCTGCCGTCCAATCAAACAGCGGGAGCTGTGGCTTATGCCCGGAGGAAGGAGAGTCGAGGCAGACACGGGCACAGTCGGTACCGACTCTCCCGCAGCATCACATGAGTGACAGAACTTAAGGGAGCTTCTCTCTTCCAGAGGCACTCTTCTGGAATCATAGTGAGACGGGAGCCACATTATGCTGGCGGGGTTAAGTCTGTCAGTGGAAAAATCCGGAATTGGACGGACACACGCACACACAAACTAAAACATGCACACGCACTCTCTCTCGCTCACACACACACATACACACAAACTCACACCCGCACATGCACTCACACACACACACACACACACGCACGTGCGTGCATTCTACCTGAGAGAAATCTGAACTGGAGACACACACACACACACAGAGACATGCATGAAGATACACACATACATACACACATTCTTCCTGAGAAAAATCTGGAATTAGACACACACACACACATGCACACGCACACGCAATTTCTCTCTCACTCACTCACACACACACACGCACAACCTACCACCTATTAATCTGGATTCGACCATACACACCCAACACAAAAACTCAAATTACCTGAAAAAAAAACAGAATTGGAGACACACACACACACAAAAACGCATATACAGCACCTGAGAAAAATCTGGAATTGGACACACAGGCACGCACACAGGCACAGACACCCACAGTGCCTGAGCCCCTGTTACCTTCTCTGATGTGTGCGGGCCCTAGCAGCGAGAGCAGCCTGTTAAAAATAGCAGACGCTTCCTCAGGGTGGATCATCGCATCAAGGTGCAGCGGTGCACGGACGGTGGGGGCGGGGGCGGGGGGGGGGGGGGCGCAGTTCTGTCACGAGGGGCACTTTAGGGGGTGGACATGAATGACACTCAGTGACATTCACATCCCTGGCTTTCACAAAACTGCCACTCAACACTTAAAAGTGCTGAAATTAATCAACTTGTTAACAAGGGGCCACATGGTAGGTTTTCGGACAGCTTTGATTTTGATGTCTAACAAAATTAAGCAACAATAGCTGCATTTAGTGCTCTAAGGGTTGATAGTCTTCGTTGTTTGGTTTTTTTTCGTTACTTTGGGGTGGTTGGGGTGTTTGCTGGGTTTCCCAGAGTGAGAGCTAACGCAATATGTAAAATAATATAAACTGTGAAAAGGCTAGAGGTGTTGTTTCAAGCCTTCAAGCGACCTTTACACTTCACTGTCTTCACCTTCTGCCGACACCTTCTGCCTTCTATTTTTAGAAGTTGTGTAACTCTGATGTGATGTAATCTGCATTTCTTAATCTGGCGGGGAATATTTCATCTTGGATAATGAATGTACCTGTGTGTGAACCATCTGTTTTCTCCATAAGACTCCATAGATCTTTAATACTCATTGCTGGACGAGAGCCAGTGTGGTTCAGCCGTCTATGGAAAGCAGCTGGAGGTGGGCAGGAGCTGCCATTTGTGCTGTTGTACTGGCTCTGGTGGTGGTACTGCTGTGTCTGCTGACCTAGCGCACTCCCTCGCTCTCCCCGGGGGATGCTGGGATAGAGCTGCTGAGCCAGCGGAGGCCCCACTCTGCCTCCTCTTCCTCG
Organism: Gymnothorax reevesii; assembly: GCA_029721435.1. Taxonomy (NCBI): domain Eukaryota; kingdom Metazoa; phylum Chordata; class Actinopteri; order Anguilliformes; family Muraenidae; genus Gymnothorax; species Gymnothorax reevesii. The sequence continues at coordinate 25,483,679 of CM056589.1, forward strand.
TCTCCTCTTCTCCCTCACCGGGGCTGCTGAGTAAGAGACACACCTGGATCTGCAGCACCTGTGCGGAGCACTGAGCACACCTGCCTATCAAGGCACCGTGTGTGTGTGTGTGTGTAAGTGAGAGAGAGAGAGAGAGAGAGAGTGTGTGTGTGTGTGTGAGTGTTTGGACATGTTTGTGTCAGTGCGTGTGTATGCATGTTTGTGGACAGGTGGCTGTATGAGAGTGCACAAGTGTTTGGTTATGTGTGCACGTATGCAAGTGTTTGTGTGTGTGTGAGTGTTTGCATGTGTTGGTGGGAGTGCATGTGTTAGAATTTTATGGACGCATGTATGTATGAGATTGTGTTTACGTGTGCTTGGGTATGTGTGCGTTTGTGTGTTTGTGAGTGTGCGCGCGTCTGTGTGCGTCTATGCAGTTGTACTATTCAACCTAACCATTACCTGTAACTACAACATGTTCATTAATCACTGGCATGTGTTTATGCGTTTGCACATATATCTGTAAGTGTTTGATTGAACTAAAAAAATCATTACCCATTCTGTCAGCAAAATTCCTATTTCAGTTGTGTTTTGATATGAATATATTCAACTCAAAGTGATACACAGAATATTTTTAAGCTGCTGGTTAGATTTTTCTTCTCACTATAACTGTGCTGTAAACATTGTGTGTTGTGCTGACTGTGTGCACTTTGAGGTCATGGTCATTACAGTTTGTGCTGGCAGACAGGGAAAGGTCAAAGTTCCTGTAACATCTCTGAATCCATTCATGAAGGTTGAAGTTCACAGCATTTCTTTACACATACTAATACCGCATCTGAGGCTCCATCACACTGCATGCGTGCCAGCAGTCTCAGTTCATTAACCCAGAGATTCGTAGCTTAATTACAATTGGCCTTTTGTCAGCAACTCATCAGAGCAAGAAATTAATTCCAGTCAGCAGCTGTTTTTTAGGGTCACTATTTTCTGCTGACCTACTGTCTTTATTCAGAGAGAAAAAGTGCAAATATGGAAATTATCTGCTATTTATACTTGGAGAACTTGATGTAAGCACAGTGTTTTGGCTCAATCTATGGATACTTGTGCAATCAAAAGCACAGATGGTAAAAATCGATAAAGAACATATTTTACTCACTGTATCACAGGATATAAGTAAAAGTTAGACATGAATTTGTCCCAGTGGATGCCTTTATAGATTAATAATTCTATGCAGTGGAAAGCAGTGTGCTTTTAATCTTTGCTGATCTTAATTTCTTTTTTTACATTTTGCCAGTGAAAATAGGTCTTGCTCATTTTGGGAAACGCTCTGACTGTAACTTCTTTCAAAAGCAAGACTGCAGTTGAAGATTCTATAATGAGATTTTGTTGTTAAACGACAATCTTTTTAGTTGCCGAGAAGTCTTCAATAAACTTAACAACCTAAAAACTCATGCTGATTAAACAGCATGGAACTACGAGCCATAATGCAGTTTTTTGAGTCACATACTGTCAGTGTAAAATAGTCACGCAAACCCAGCTGGTAAATGAATATACTGTACCTTCCTTGCCCTGTTTCCTGTTTCTATACTAGTTTTAGACTGGCCTCGGTTTGAAAAACTTTCTTCAAAGGTAGAAAACTGGAAGTTTGTGGTGTGAAGCAGATGTAGTAATTTGTGCTTGTGTCAGTTAGATGGTTGATAGTAAAAGAGCTTTGTATACATAATTCCATATTTGGAGCACACTGCCTGCACATAAGTGCACTAACGGTACCTGTAAAGCCACAGAAAGCCTGCAAGGCAACTCTGGAAGCTCCCAAAAAAATAAAAAATACCAGCGTATCATGTGAGTGAATGCCTTCGTCCCCACAAACAGATGGAACCAATGTATTTTGCGGTCAAAACAGCCGTGGGAGGTGGCAGAGTCTGACTATACAATTTTCGGAATGTCTCGACTGCAAGCCAACTCATACTTCTTTAATGAAAAAGTAAAACCCTTAAATGCTATGTTATGGATTGTAGTGTACCATTTCTGAGGAGAGCATTTGTAGGTCAGCTGTTAAGATTGCCACACGCCCAACTACAGACCATATTCACCAGATTCATTTACATTTCTAAAGTGTGTTTTTGTGTGCGTGTGTGTGTGCGCCTGTGTGCGTAGGTGTGGGTGTTTGTGTGTGTGTGTGTGTGTGTGTGCACGCGTGTGCATGCATGTGTGTGTGTGTGTGTGTGTGTGTGCGCGCTTGTGTTCTTGTACTTGCTATGTACTGAGGACCAGAATGAGTTTTTAACCAACAGAGTGAAGTTTTTTTGGGAAGTGAGGACATTTTGGCTGGTTCTCACAACTACAAAGGCAAACTAGGCTTATGCCGTCGGAGGCGACGGCTTGGTGTATATCCCCAAACGCCCCCAATCCTCCAATTCCCCAATCGTTGAATAGACCCAATACAATATAAGGCCCCTCAGGTCATGACCTTTCATTTGAACTTCATTTCAGATCAATTGGACAAATGGTTCTGAAGATATGGCCAAAATGGTAATTTTCTATCATCATGTGACATGTTGTGAGCACAGATAGCAAGCTCTTCCGCTCCGGATCTGCCGCGGATCTGCCCCGGATCAGCTGGAGCCAGGGCAGATCCGCGGCAGATCCGGAGCGGAGGAGCTTACCATCTGAGAGGTCATGACCTAACAGTTGCACATAGTTTTATGTCAATTGGACAAATGGTTCCAAAGATATGGCAAAAGTGGTGAATTTTATGTTACAAAGCTCCACCTTGTGTCAAAAGTTTGAACTAAACAGGTATAATGTCATCGTGGGACACATCTTCAGGTCATGACCTTTCATTTGCACTTGATTTGAGGTCAATCGGACAAATATTTCCAGAGATATGATAAAAACATAGATTTTTCAGTTTTTGGCCCCTGGTGGCCAATTTAGAAATTGTAAATTGTCCAAAATCGAATCAGTTCTTCATCTTTTTGATACTTACTTATATGCAAAACATGAAATTTCTAATTGAAATATTACTGAAGTTATTAACACGTAGGGCGGCGCAGCGGCAGTTGGACTAAAAACATAATATCCCCGAAACGCCGTTCGGGGATATAATTATGACTTATTAGTTAAGGTTAGGGGTAAGGTTAGAATTAGGGATAGGTTAAGGTTAGGGGAAGGGTTTCGGTAAGGCATACATTGCTTACTGTTAAGATTAGGGAAAGGCTTTAGAAACTCAATGTCTGAAGAAAGTCAATGTAATGTCCTCACGAAGATATAAGTACAAGGATGTGTGTTTGTATGTATGTGTGTGTGTGTGTGTGTGTGTGTGTGTGTGTGTGTGTGTGTTTATGTGTACGTGTGTGTGTGTGTGTGTGTGTGTGTGTGTGCGTGTGCGTGTGTGTGTGTGTGTGTGTGTGTTTAAAGCTATCACACAATAACACATTCCTCAATCTATCTGCATTCAGATAAATTGCTCAGGGAATATTTAAATATCTTCATCAGAACATGCAATAATCATCCAGTAAGTCAAAATAGAAATGGAAAATTAGACCCATCCATATGGTGTGATTGCCTTATAATCAGAAGTGCAGTATTTAATATTTGCACTTTGTTTACCTGCTTAGTTTTGTTGGGAATCCAGAATTTTTCTCTTTTTTTTTGGTTGTTGAAAATGGGAAAGACTGACAGTGAAGTAGCACGTCTCACTGTGGTAGCGTTGCTAATCCTGCTGACAAACTGCAACACAATCGTTACCTGCAGGTCACAGGTTTGCTTCTCATGTGGAGGACTAGAATACTGTATGTGAGCTGCTGCAGCCAAGTTCAAATTTAATTTTAGAAATGAAGAGGGTGTCTCTCTTGAAAGAACTGCTTGGAATCTAGAAAAGACTGCCTTGCTCTAGAGAAGAAAGCGAGTGTGATGCTACAGACTGTAGGCTAACTAGCCGACAAACAAATGACAACATGCGAACAAATTAACCGACTGATGGCCCTGCTTCCTTAGTGGAGGTAATAATGTTAAGTCTCTCTCAGGAAAATACTCTATGCACTCTGGGGAAAAAAAAAAATCTGTTTTTCACTCAAAGAAGTCACGGTCTACACTTCACTGTAAAATAAGATGTACCTGTCCGCACTGCATTTGCATTGCTCTGCTTGTATTGCTCTGTGCACCACTCATAAAAAGTCTGTGTGTTTTGTTGGGAGAAATCATCTGTGTGTCATTCTGCAGAAAGACCGGGCGCCACTCTGGTAAAACAGTTGCCAGCCAAGCATTCAAATAACACATTGCTGAGGAACTACAGTAAGTTATGTGTGGATTTGCATAATAAAGCCTGAGCATCTCGGGCTGGACAAAAGTGGAGTTTGCACAAGTATAATACTATCCAACACTCCACTCAAGGTTGTTCTTGTGAAATTTTGGACCAAGAGGACATGCTTCATTATCCAAAAATGAACCTATTGTAGATCAGCCTTCCATGCCAAGACCATTAACCCTTAGAGCACTGAATAAAAGGAATTAAAAATGTAATTATCCTGAGCTGTTGAAAAGCTATCATGTGGCAACTTGTTATCATGTTTGCCACATGATAGGTTTCCAACAGCATCTAATTTTTATATCATATATCACTGGGAAATTATAGTTGCCTACAGCGCTCTAAGGGTTAATGATTTGATGATCAATTCGCTACTTTTCCTCTGCCTCTGGACTGAGAGTCTGTAATGTGTGAATGCAGGGGAAGTCTTAAATCTAGTCACCAATGTTTTGACCATTGTTTCTCTTTTCCAACTCTTATGTGTCAAATGGTTAGCTTTAGGAAAGACAGAAGTATTCTGTGTTTGGATGTATTTCTATTTCTGATAGTACAGGGGAATAAAACCACTGTAGACCAATGCATATCACACAAATGATGGTCCTAAAATGATAAGTGATTTTTCTTTGTGCATAAAACATGATGATGCTGACCGCCATGCCAGACATAACATGCAGGACATGCTGCTTTGACCAACGGACAGCATCAGCTTAATATTGCCCAGGAACGGCTATTTTCAACCAGTAATTGTACCAATTTTACCCCATAATTTAATCTCGGGAGGGTTTTGACGCAGTAGCACCACTGATGACTGCACGCAGAGCACTGATGGTGCAGCTGATGTGTTTCTCCTGCTGAAAAGCAGGGCTAGCGGGTGCAATTAGCCTGAGTGGCCCTGATTAACCAGACACAAAATGGCTACTTTTATTTCTGTGATCCTGCCGCGGATTCGGAAACAGAACATGCTCTGAACTTTTGGGTGGGAAAGGGAACTAGGACATGGCGGAGGCCTTCAGAGTCTTTTATTGGTGTAGAAATCTTCTGCAAAAAAAGAGTATGTGGTTTGTTCCTGTGGAAGAAGCCCTTTGAGTTCTTTTCAAAAACCCCTATGACATATGAAAAGTGTGAAAGTCCCCAGACAACGAGCTAGTTGTACTTGAGAAGAACGACAGGGCTGCTTTTTGAACCTATTTCTGAGAGTATATACATATTTGTGCTTAATTCTTGGAAAAGAGAGAGTACTCCCCCAGATACTGACTGCGTATGGGCTTGTCCGTGTGCATCGCTCGATTAATTCACCAAAAAGGAGTACACTTCTCCTCCCCTCGGTGACCGGACATGCTCCAAGCAGAGTTCTAAATGTGAGAAAGACTCACGCAAGAGAGGAGAAGCTGGGCTTCAATTATTTACTAACCCTGCAAATTCAGACTGTGCGGAGGAAGAGAGGGTGTCAGGTGTGGGCGATATATTGGAAGAGCGCGGCGGTGAGGGTTCTTGGAATTCTCAGAAAATGGCAGAGGTTCTGACTTCCTGCTCTGATGCTTTGCAGTGGACCTGGGGGGGGGGGGGGGGGGGCGGGCTTTGTGACATCATCTCACGAGGCCATAAATAATTTACAATAGCTCAAGGCTGCATCTGAGCTGTCTAAAACAAGCTGTCTTTTTCCTTTTCTCTCTAATTCTCCTTGAACTTGCTAGGAAATGTCACATGGGTCAGGGGGAAACTTGCAGGGAGATTTTAAAGTTACCCGGGGACATGCTTGAGAAAAACCGGATGTGCTTTTCTTCAAAACATCATGAGATCGACTGCAAAGGTAACCTTTGCAGTTTATCAGAAATCTTTTGGACACAAATGAAGCAACCAATTACTACAGCTGCAAAGGATTGTGGTCTGTCATCAATCTTTTCTTGCCTCTAAGGCTGCCCCTTTATTTCCTTCTCAGAAAACAGCAACAAAAGCCATAATTGCTTCTTTATTTCATGAAATAGACAATTCGTACACTCCTTGTCATGGCTACCAGCCAAATTATTTGCGGTTCAAGTCGGGTAGCGAGGAGGTTTCCTCCTCGAATTCGGATGAACCCTGTGTCTTTTCCCTGTGAGAGTCTGCTTCTCTCTCCATTTATAACAGGCCTGGTTCTCCAGCGCAGTGCATTGGCGTCTGGTCGAGTGGAGCAGGTGAAATTGGGGTAATTACATTCTAAGAGCAGAGCTGAGGGAAGCGTCTCAAAAAAACACCACCTGCTGTCTGACCAAACAACACAGAGAGACACACAAACTGGCTCAAATATGATCACACATTGCATCAGCTCTGAGACAGAAATGAGATTGCAGCTGTCCAGATTTCTTGAAACCCACACAACCAAAGGGTCACTGGCTCAAATCCCATGTCAGGATCCAGTGATGAGTGTTTTGGTGAGCTAGGCACATACCCCCATTTGCTTACATGTGCAATCAGTAATACTGGCCTGCATAATTTTAGAGAGTAATGTGTAGAAATACCTATTACCATTGTTCATAATTGCGATATTTTGGAATACTGAGATGATACACGGTTTAATGGGGGAAAAAAAGTTCATGTTTGAACAAATAAAATCAAGAAAATATAACCTAAATCTTGCTTATTGAATAAAACAGAATTAAACAGCTTTTACCAGATGAAGGCTCATATATTTAATTAATGCATGCCAAATACCTGCTTGGATGAGCTGTTATGTCAGTTAAGCAGGTTTTTCAGCTGCCTGTGAGTAGACAGACAAGTGTACTGACCTTAGCGTAGAGGAAAATGACAGGTTTCGGCAGACTTGTCTCACTATCTCGCTCAGTGCAACATCTTCCTTGAGGATGACCTGGTCTTCCTACGTATATCTATTATACTTCTGCCCTCCTCGACAAACAGAGAGTGGCTGTAAAGGTTAAAAAAAAAACTGAATAAAGGGGAAAATAAATTCCCCTTGCCATTTTTGTAGTTTTTATTAATCATTTTTACCTTTGTGCAAGTGAAATGCATGTACTCAAACAAAATATTGTAGCGCCTTCAGGTGCAGACCAAAAAATATATGTATCTTCTCTGTGATTGTCTGAAAAAAATTCTATTTTATCAAAAATAGCACCTCACTCATTTCATTATCAGCCTTCAATCACAGGAATTAAATGACTAACAAATTGATGTGGGAACCAGGAGACTGACAACATTTTTGCTAACACTTATACGCAAATGATTTATTCAATTCTTGCACCAAGACAATGTTGAATGGCTTTTCTCTTCTGAAACAACCACTTGCACAAGCCCAGTTGATCAGTAGACATCAAGAATAACATAAATTATGAAATAAATAAATAAATAAAGAAATAGGCCTAAGCAGCATCCCACAGCTGATGGCTTTTAAGTTCATCCAGAGGAAAAATGGGTAGAATATTCCCTCAGCAGGAGCAGTCCCGAAATAATCTTTATAGAGCAGCAGTCACCAACCCAGTTCCTGGAGATCCACTATGTCGGTTTTCATTCAAACCCTAATTTTGTGCATTAAAATCACCTAATTAGCCTCTCAATGCTAATCTCGAGCTGCCAAATTAGATGTGCTTTGTTATGGTTGGAGAGGCAAGGTAGATCTCCAGAGTTGGCATCCACTGTTTTAGAGGAACCCTGCGTGGTTTAAGAGTTCTTTGTCTGCTGACACGGTTTTCACATCCAATGCACCATGGTCCTGTAAAGGACTGATGTAACAAGGGTTCTTCAATTCCAATACCAGTTTTTATTTTTCTGGCAGTGCAATTCTGACAAAATAATTTATAAGGTAGAATTTTGGAGTTCATTAAACTTCGTTATGAGATTATAGCCCCCCATTTTTCATAGAATGTGTAGCCATATCCATAGTCAGTGCAGTACATTTTGATAGATTTACCTCTGATGGAGTTCAGGACTGTGTAACCACTCACGCTTTTGGGATTTACTTTCCTGTTGATTTCATTCCAACCCATATTTAGCACACCTGAGGCTTCAGCTCTAGCTGCTGAGGGAGGTGTGCTTACATTTGGGGTGAGAATGTGAAGCACAGCAGACCTCCAGGAATACAGTCGGCTGGCAGTGGTTTAGGTTGTGGCAGCAGGCGTGTAGACAAGACGACGCCACGAAGCACGTGCGTACACATTTTTCCGAGGGATTAAAAATTAAAGTAACCGATAAACGTCATAACACACAAAATAAAATCATAGGCTTATACTATTTTAGATGATGATCGATGGTGCCAGGCGTGGGACTACGCGTGCGTTACAGTACATTGTTTTGCTAACTCCTTGGTGGCACGTGCACACTTTATTGTAGGTCAGAACAGTACTATTTCACATTTCAGGGTAGGTGATCCGCGAGGAGGGGAGAGTTTCTTCAGCTTGTTTGATTCTCTGTGAACCGACAGTAGTTTCAGTAGTCAGGTATTCCTTGTTCTATACTGTTCAAAAAAAAAAAAAGCAACCCGACCTTTCTATTCTCGGTTTTTGCACTGAAGGCGATCTTCTCCTCCACAAAGAATCTGGCTCGAAGGGCCTCAGAGACCAAGCTGTCTTAATCACATCCACGTGAACTGGGGCAGGAAGAAACACAACTGGGGCAGAGAACACAACGGTGAAAAGGAAGTGTTGGCAATTGAGCTGGAGAGGAAAAACGAGAAGAAAATAAGGCGCAGAACTGTTGAAGCATTAACTTCGATTGTCGCCCTCCTCCAGGTGACTAGCTAGCTACCTAGCTAGCTAGCTCCCTTTTGCAAATCGCATAGCTGACTTTAACCTTGTAATTTAAAATTTCAGGTGCTATGCCAAAAATAGGATCCATATAGCCAGTTAGACCATTAGTCATTTGTGGAGTTCTTGACCAATTAACACAATAATTAACATTATAGAATATAAGAATACTTAGCATTCTGGCAACCAATCGGTCACATTGTGATCCGTGGCTTGCTAGATAATCTCTGCTGTTTTCGCTTGAACAAGGCTAAACTCTAGGATGTCTTGTAGAGTTAATCTAGCGAACATACTTATATGAATTTGGTTTGTTGATATCATGTCTCTGGAGCTGATAATGGTTCAGTAAACATCAGTAAGTTGCAGTCGAGGACGTCTAGTGGATAATGCATTTCTATAAGCCAGGGTTTCCCAAAATGTGTGCCGCGAGAGCTTCCTAGGCGTGCCGCGAGAAAACCCGCTTACTGTATTTTTCCTGATAGCCTAATAATATAAAACAGCTGAATTTACAGGATATAAAAATAATATTTCATGTCATTATCAATTCATTCAATTCAGTTTATTAAAATGCCTATTTAAAATTCCTTCTCGATATTTCCGCATAATGTATTCTACTGTACAGTTCCTTCTCGTGATTGGCTAATCACACATCGTCTAACGCGAAAAATGAAACATTCCCCCGTAAAACTCAGCTAAAACAGCAGTGTTGGCTAGTTGATACGAAACAGCGAAAAAAGATAAATTCCTGACCAAAACCTCAAAAAAGCTGTCCGACTAAGACCCTGAACCACCTCACTCTTGCTGCCCTGGCCAGAAAAAAAGAAAATCAAACTGAAAATCAAACAGACTTTACAGTAAGGAATTTCTGACTTATGGGTTTAGATTCACAATCCCGATACCCCAATGCCACAGTGTCTTGCTTGCGGTGAAAAGCTGGCGAACGAAGCTATGGTGCCAAATGAATTAAAAAAGACACCTTTCAACCAAACACCCTTCTCTCGCAAAAAAAAAAAGAATATTTAAAATTTAAAAATATTTAATGCGGTTGAGAAGCCAGACGAACAAACAAACTAGTTTCATGATGAAAACCGCTACAGTGTCAGAAAAAGCATTAGAAGCTAGCTATCTGGTTGCAGAACTAGTAGCAACATCAAATACGGCTCACACAATTGCCGAATCTCTTATCCTGCCAGCATGCAAAGGTATCGTTGGGACCTTGTTGGGTCAAAATGCTGCCAATGAAATATCGAAGGTACCTTTCTCAAACAATACAATTGGCAGACAAAAAGGAGAAATGTCAGCAGATATAGAGTACATTGTAATGGAGAAAGTAAAAGGGAGTGGGAAATATGCGCTGCACGTGGATGAAACAACCGATGTCAGGGGACATGCACAATTACTGGCCAATGTCAGATATGTCGATGGGGAGAGAAAGAAAATCACTTTTTTTAAATCAAATTTTGCCAGAGAAAACTGCAGGTGAGGAAGTGTTTCGAGTGATATCTGAGTATCTGGAGAAGTGGGGGCTGAACTGGAAAGACTGCGTAGAGTCATTTATTTTATGATTGCATAAAAGCCTGAAACCTGGTTGGAAAGCTCGAGTGGTGGTCTCGTCACTTGGTCGCGCTGCAGGGTAGGTAGCGCGAGCGGAACACTATAATATCATAGCGGTGTGCCGTGAGATTTTTTCATAGTAAACAGTGAGTCGCGAGAGAAAAAAGTTTGGGAAACACTGCTTTGGGCCATAGACCGTATAAAAATATGGATGAAGCTACCGTCACCCATTGGTTTCAGCATACCATAAAGGAAGCCTCGATTTTGGCAGTTTGAATCGCGCAATGTTTTCATTTTGAAACCAGATGTGACGAGAGCGACAATCAAGATCCGGGGAGGGTCAAGAGAGGTGGATCTGACCGTATTGGACGAGGACCAGAAGACAGCCCCATAAAGCATATTCTGGCTTTATCATTTATTCTAGTCTACTTTGGACCATAATTTACAAAAATGAACATCATGATATATTTAAGGAGAATTGAAACTTGCTATAGCTACCATAAAATAACGTGAAAAATCATTATTTTAATGAAAATCAGATGGGAAAGTCGGGTCATTTTCTCATAGACTTATATAGCATTGAACTTCTTTCTGCAACCACTGACGTCGCCATCTGCTGGCCATTAAATAGAATGCCATTTTACGGTACTTCCGAATGGACTTTTTCAGACCAGGGTGCTGCATCCGTCTGTTTATACGGTCTATGCTATAGGCTAATAGCTGCATGGACAACAGCTAACAGTAATGTAATTCATCCTTTAATTGCAGCGTGGTATGTACGTAAAATGATGTTTGTATAAAATTATTGCATAGACTAACATGGATTGAACTATTTCAGTATGGTACATAGCTAATTATTTTTGCTGCAAAATAATTGATTGGATAAGTATAACCAAAAGGCCACATTTATGACATGTAGATTGGAGCGGCTACTCAGCAATAATTAGAGTAGGCACAAAAGTACCTTAACTTATTACAAGTTTTGACCGGTTTTCAATAATTTTGCTTAATCAAGTTTTCCAATGAATGGAATAATCCATATGGAGTTTAACACACCTTTCCTGTTTCTGCAATGCTGCAGCAGTTGCAAAGTAAATTCAATTGAGAACAATGTTTTAATTAATCAAAAAAGTAAAATAAAAGTAACACTTTTCCATAAACTTCTTACTGTGTTCACTTCTGGCACATCCTGCAATTCAGAAGATCTCATGTAGATGTCAGGGACCAATTTGTTTAAAATCTTTGGTTTTATGACTTCATGTAAACTCAGTTACAGCCTTTAGCAGATTAATTATTTCTTATTGGTACTACTTGTTTCAATCTTAGCAAAGTCACCAAGGTGCTGTATTACAGTGTCCTATGTTGTCCTATGCACTACTAGCTTGCAGACCACGGTCCTTAGGATAGTAGCCACTTATTCTTTTCTCTACCCCAAGGCTGCTGTAGTTCATTCGCTTTGCTCTCTTGCATTACTGTTTTAAACAAGTGCATACATTTTTTTCAAATCCTGGCTGCGCCCCTGTGAGGCAGTGTTTAAGTGCTGTCAAATGCGAACAGTGATGGGATATTAAAGGTAATAGGAATGCGCTTTCAGCACTAATTAACTCTGACTCACTGATCTCAAGCACTAAATGAGAGCTAACAGCAACAAAAGGGCACCATTTTCGGTAGAACATTAGAAACAAAATGGTGAACCTCCCTCCTACAGAGACCCCATTATGCTTTTAGCATTTTTTTCCCCTTTTAGTTTCCTCTGTTTAAATATAGTGGCCTCACATGAATGCACTGGTCTAAACGTTCATACCTGAGTATATGTGAGTCTCACTCCAAAGAGTCCATGGTTCTTGTTTCCCTGGTAACTTATGTATTTTATAATTATGGCTTTGAGGCAGACAGATTCACTCGGAGTTGAGCAACTGGGATAAGATACAATGACATCCTCGAGTATAAGAACACTAATTCTAATGTTCCATAATTCCAGAATTACGAATCAGTAATTGCTCGGACATTTGGAAATTCTGTTTGGTCTCATAAAATAAGCATTTCACATTGAATTTAAATTGTGCTGTTGAAAGTGAATGGTTGAAAATGTTACATACAGTCATTTTCTGAGAGAAGAAAGAAAAGAAGATTTCTGACTGGCAGAGGAGACAATGTTTTCATTGGACAGAACCAAATTTCAAAATTTAGCTCTTTACATGCTTCTTAAAACTGATATATCAAGTTCACTGCTAACTGCCCCCAGTTCTAACATATAAAGTCAATATGAAAACTTGAAATATCTAATCCATCCACTGCATGCACACTTTTGTCTAACCTTTTTGCATCTGCAGGTCCGCTCTGTTTTATTCTCAGTAACAATTTCAACTTCTAGTCTCCTGAAATCCAGAAACCATTTCAAAAATCGAGAAATAAATTGAATATCTGGTTGACTTGTTTGTGATAATCATCAGTGAATATAGAGTTGCATGACAGTGAATTTTATCCATTTTTTATTGAGAGTATTTGTGTCTATTCACTGAAGAAAATCTCATATGTGAACCTTCCCAAGGGTAATCAAGTAGAAGGCAAATTAATTAATCGATGTCTCTCAGCGTGTGAGATCGAGTCATTTCACTGCAGTCAAGCGGGTGAATCACATTTGATGTGGCATTTTGCTTAAATGATGACTCACTCTGTTGAGAGTGGCATGATGAAGCGCTCTTTCACTCTGACATGATTCGCACATTCCCGCTCTGAGAGGCTGTGGAGAAAGCCGAGATGAACGTCTTGCCAAAATGGGCACCTGTAGATAGACAAGCAATTTGGTAAAATTAGTTAGCCGCCAAGCTGGAGATGAGACGGAAACCATCTGAGATAAGCCGGGAAACGGTGTGCGTGCCAAGAGGCGAAATCCACCCAATTTTCCCATCCTCAGCGGGGGCTTGCCTTCAACATCGCACTTTAATATTGCGATTTTTTAGCTTCTACAATTAGCCTCCACCAACACACGCTTGGAACAAGCCTCAGCTTTGAAAATAACTGAAAACAATCGCAGCGTGTCGCACTTTCAATCCTCAAAAACTTACAACAAACTGAAAAAAAATAAATAAATAGCTGCTCAGTCGGCTGGCTAACGAGCTGCTGTCTCCCTGAGTTTATGTGCATGACTAATTTTGTGAGGTGTGGTGTCTTCACATTAAACATAATTTGTGATATGCACAATAGCCAAAGGTGCTAATTTGACTGTTTAAAACCCCTTTATGCACAGCACAAATAATGCCAATTATTGCCTGTTTTGCATGAGCTTATTTAAGGCTTTAGAACTCAGTATTTATGTCACAGAGACTGTGAAAAATATTCCAATGAAGCAAGACATTTTTAAATTCAATTACAGAATTATTAACCAATAACATTTCAGAATTTACAGACGCCGGCATCTATATTTGCGCAGTGGGGTTAAAGAATAGTTAAATGGCATAGTAACCATTTTTCTGCATTTTGTGCTGTAACCCATGGGGACTGCTGAGTTGAACATGGAGGAGGCGCAAATAATCCCTTTAAACTGATGATTGGTCTTGACCCATTTTCCGTTGTTCACAAGATTTCCATTGATTATAATAATACACTGGCAGGTAAACACACTAAGTTTTTCTTAATGTAATGCATGGGGCAAATCAAAAATAAATTTAATTCAGAAAAGTAGCTGCTTTATTCGCAAAATACAGTTTACGGAAGAAAAAAAAAAAGATAAAAACTGCAGGCACCAATGTTATTGCCCAAGTAGTTTAGCCACCAGCTAACTCTTTTAGCTGAAAGAGTAAAGAGTGACTTTACTCTTTTTTTTTACTCTTTACTCGTTTACTCTTTATCCTGCTGGAGTTTTTTTTTTTTTGCAGGGCTGTCTGTTAGCAGCTCTGAAATGGGTGAGCTGTATTAAGCTGAAAGGGTTCAGCTACTCCAACTATCTAATACAATCTACAGACATTTTACATCTGAACTTGATTTAACTCTTAGTATTTATTTCTTATTGCTATCACCCATCTCTCCAGTCATGTAACTGTCACGTAATGTATATAGCATGGGGACAATAATTAAATGTTTAATATGGTGAATTGTATCACATGTGAAGACACATGCTTGGGCACGTCGGTGAACACGCTGACATATGCACATAGACACATAGGCACACGCACACCAGAGTTGGGTTCAAGTGCTTTCAAGTACTTTCAATATTATACATATTATATTAATATTATTAGACCTAATGCCTAATATTACTCAAATACAAAGTACTAAGTTCAGTTCTCAAATATAAGAACTAAGATATGTTAAAAAAAAAAAAAAATGCCGGCGTACAATTCCCAAAAGTACTTGGACCCAACCCTGACGCACACAAATGCATACTCACCCACTTATCTATATAGCATAACATACCGCGCTCGTCTGCATCTCATTTAAGTCTGCATGTTGTTTTAATTGCACACAGTTACTCTCAACGGCTGCAGTCGTGTGGAATTTAAGCAGAGTCAGTCTGCACAAAAATGCATTCAGATCTATGGTTTGCGATCAACATGTCAAACACATCTGGATCTAGTATACGAGAAAGACGACCAGAAATGAACTGGCCTGCTTTGCTGATTGTGATCCCAAACTAAAAACATTTGAATGATTTGAAAAACAGACATTTCTTGTCGCAAACTGAGTATCTCAGGTGTCATTCAGCTAAGGATATAAGATACATGTTAGGGGTTCCAGGCAAATGCCAGCAAGAACCATATTACAAATTAATCTACCTACTCATACCACTTAGTATGAGATATCATGCCTTTTTTTTCAGACTTGTGCCATATGCCTTGACAACAGCAAAGATTCAAAGGGACGTTTTTTTTTCATGTGAAAAAAATAATAAACACAAAGGGAACTCTTGCGTAATTGAGAATATTACTATATACTCCAGAATATTTAAAGAATAACTGAAGTTTGCATGGAATTTGCTGAGTACTCAATGCATATTTTTGTGTGGGCGTCACTAACTTCAGTTGTGCTCAGCATTTTAAATGTACCTTTTGTAAATCGTAATAAGTATCAACCAGAAAATGAAAATGTTTTCAATATCAATACAAATCACTCTTAGTCTAACAGGACACATGAACAGTAGATATGATTAATCAATGTATTTTTGTGTCAAGCCTGGAAGGTTTGAATCTATGGCCTGTCAATAAAAGTAATTCTGTTTCACAGTGTGAAGCGGCAGAACTGAGAGGGCTTGCTTCATTTCAATTGAGGTGGTGAATTTGATAAGGGGCCCAACTCCATGTTGAAAATGTGTGTAGTTGGGCCCTTATTGAATTCACCAATTCAATTTTTAAGTCCAGTCATTCCACATCACATCCCACCAGGCATGGATTAAAAATGCAGAGGCCCCTGGGCGCAAAGTCTTGGAGGACCCCCCGGCGCCACATCTGCACTTCAGTGTGTGTGTGTGTGTGTGCTTTTGAATTATACTTTTTAAGCATAGGCTACTACCTGTTTGAAACACCTGTAGCTTATACAGGATTTACACTGACAGGCGACAACCTATGACCACAACCTGAAGGATAATATGGACAACACCTGTAGATACCTTCTAGCCCAATGGGCAATAGCCCAATGTTTTCTAAAAACAACTAATGTCAACTGCTTCTCATTGTATAAATGAAACACCTTGGAGAGAAGGATGTATATCAAATTATGATAGTCCATAAAGTGTGTATTATATATATTATATATCTTGGGCACACTATTCTCAAGACTGAAAAAGGCATGCAGAACAAAAGGAAACAGCAAAACAGGACAGTAATACAGTAACGTCAAATATCATTTATATAGCCATGCAGGCAACACAAAACAACAAAACACAGTCAGGTTGAGCCATCAGTATTGGCCACGAGCATCTGTTGATACATGCAGACATGCAGAATAACAATAAACAGTAGACATAAATGAAATACAACAGGGTTATTCCGTGCCAACTCACCTACATTTCAAAAACCTCCCCAGGTCACCTCCTCAGATTTTGCTGGAAAAATTCTTAAATGTATATCTATATAACTCTACCCACCATGCAAAAGATTAGCTTTCAATTCCTCATAGTTTAAAAAATATAGGCCTTTGAAATTTGGCCCTAAAAATGCCACATGTGAAAAACGCATTTTCTTCCAACTTCAGGGGCTTAAAATTTTATAATGGACTCTTTTAGAAAGCTAATATTGCAAAAATTTACTAATTGGCATCCAAATTTTTCAATTATGGCATCAGATAGCCTCTGGGATACATATTTCTCACTCTGTAGGAAGCTTAAAATGGCTTTTTGGCCAAAATGAGCTAAAATAAGGTGAAACTATAGGAGCCCTCCTGAAAATATGTAACAACTTAGAATTTTTTCCTCATAACACAGTGATTATAAGGTCATTATTTATTCATATGTACATTTCTGCCAGAATACCACTGTTAGGTGATGAATTATAAAAGTTTTAACATAAGCCCTTGCCTCGGAGGGCTCGAAAATGGGCCAAATTTGTCCCCTGGTTTGACCATATGGCTAGGGGTTGAGGATCTTCATATTTTTTCTGATGATTGCCTCAAACAAGGTATATCTACTCACCAAATTACTTTACCTAACACCCATGGCTTCATATTAAAATCAATTTTTATTTACATGCAAGTTTTTTTATAATTATTCACTTTTTCCGTATTCAAGAGCTTATAAAGTTTTTATAATTATTCACTTTTTCCGTATTCAAGAGCTTATAAATCTTTTTATTCCAGAATTAGTCAACCTTGAAGTCAGCTGAACCATGGCGGATCCTAAAGAAGGTGTCGACAGGTCCATTCGACCAAAAAAGGGCCAAAGTGACTCTGAAAGATGCATTGTGCACGTTCTTGGTCTAAAGTATGGACCTCTGGTTTTGTTGACGTAAACAAGGGACTCATCAGCTCGACTTCAGAAGTTGAAAGAAGTACGTGACAAGAGATTGACCCAGCCTGTGGATTCCATTCACAGAATGACGAGTACCTGTGAACGTATTCCAGACACTCTGATGGATGGTCTTGCATATCACAGTGAATGTTACCAGAGATTCATCATGAATCTGGGCCGCCTTAAGTCTGCAGAGGCTGACACTTCTCCATCATGCTCCACGTCAAGTTGCAGAACATCTGGGGACAAGGTTTCTTCTTGCCTGATTGCATCTTCTGCAACTCATTTCCAAGGCGAAAGGTCAAGGTCCAGGGAACATGGTCAACTGAAGGATTGAGTCAATTCGAGTACGATGGCTGGTGAACAGTTCTTATGGCTGCTGAGAAAAAAGGGGATGAAAAATTGCTGCTTTGTATTCGGGGTCAAGACTTGTTTGCAGTAGAAGCAAAATACCATCGATCCTGCAGGTCTGCCTACACTCAGAACCCAGAGAAGTGGAGAAGTACACATCAGGAGAACAAGTACCAAGTACCAAGGTTGAGCCAAGTACCAAGTACCAATATACCAAGTTCTTAAAATATTTAATCCCATAAATAATGATAAAATCAGTGTGATACAACCCATGATATACAGGTTTGGTATTACACTCGTGCAATACAACTTTCTCGCATCGCGATTGTTTCAGATTCCATACAAATTCCAATAGCATTAGCATTAGTTTCTTGTTTGCAGTTTATTCAAGTCAATGGGATAGATAATTCAATTGCTAGCATGTTAGCGCTTTTGGCCATTAAAGTAATAAGTTATATGAGTAACAGTTGTCGTATAAACTGAAATTAACTAATTTAATGGCAAAAAGCGTTAGCATGCTAGCTAGCTAATTATTTATCCCATTGACATGAATAAACCGCCGAATAGAAGCTAACGCTTTTCATGAATTTTCCAAATAATACGATGCTGACATGTATAGGAGAAATAGGATCTCAAATTTGAGAGACTCGCGCCGTACTTTTCGTCTCATAAATTTCATCACGCTATATAGCACATACCATAGTAGCCTACCTATATCTATGGATTTACTCAGCTAAGCTTCAACTGGATATTAACACAGACAGACCTTATTATGCGAGTGGTCTGATTAGCCCCTTGTCACTCAGACAGGGAAATTAAAAAAAAAAACTACAGCTACAGCTTGTATGTAACGTGAGATACTCATGCCACATATCGTCAGAATGCTAAGATTCTTTTGATTCAACTGATGCCAATCATTTCAAAATATAATCATCACAGCATCTTTAATCAACGCCTGTGTCACAGCTTCATGCTGTGGTCCCATTGTGTTTTTTCAGTTAATAAGTCCCAGCTACACTCATCTGCAGGCATCTGTTTGTAAAAAAAAAAAAAAAAAAATTCAGACGAGAATAAAAACCACTTCAGTGTGTTCCAACTTTCATTACACAGTAACAGCACCTACAGTGATTCCTTCAGTTGGGGGAAAAACTTCAGAGTGTTTTCTTTCAAAAGAGACCAAAACCATCCATATTCTCATAACGGTTCAAGAGCAGCTTTCAATTTACTTTACGCCTTGGATAGGCATTTTCGGCAAATTTTGCCAGAGTGTTACAGGGTTAGTAAATGTATTCATTTTTAACTGTAGCCTCAGGGGTTGTGTTCTGCCCATGCACTGTTCACAGACGCGCAACAAGCCCTTGGCGCTGGAATGAGATTGAGCCGCTCGTCCGGTGAGGGGAAAACGCTTCACCCCAGCCTTCCCCAGCTCTCTGCCATCACTTTTCTGCCTGTGAAAAATGCAAAAAAGACCCAAGCCCTTATCTAGTTGTTATTTAGCCTTGTGGTTTCATCAATTACCACCGTTTATTGAGCATGTTGCAAGGCGTGAAAAGTACAAAAAAGGTCACCACCAGCTCACGACAACACCTGACCACCTGATTCATCAGATACAGCCAACAAACCAACCATGATATTTTTCTTGTTAGTGTAACTTTCCGTTGATTGTTTCGTATTTCCACAGATACGTGCATAAACTCACTCAATTAATTTATTCAATTTTATTTATTAAATAAAACAGTGGGAGGTCGAAGGGCCCCCTAGAGGTCGGAGGTCCCCAGGCACCGGCCACTCGGCCCGGTGGTTAATCCGTGCTTGCATCCCACGCTTGTTTAATTCTATAATTTCTTTCATACTGCCCCAGCTGTGAAAGATTCAAAGAACAATAAAAAATTTTAAGAGGGAAATAAAAGAACAGTCCTGCTTTTGTCTGGATTGGCACTTAGACTGAGTATGAGTGAGTCATGCACTCATGGAAATGTGCTCGCAATAACAGCCCTTCCAATCAGCATAAAAAGCTGTGTATGTCTTTATTTTATTCATCATCAATAGTTGTGATGTATTGTTACTTGGTAAGTAATGATTATAATGCTCCAAGCCTTATAATTTCCCCGTGCTGCACCACATGCAAATGTCTATCCATCCATCTGTTATCTGTATTGGCTCTTCCTCACCAGGGTCACGAGTGAGCTGGAGCAGTTGACTATGGAGAAAATTATAGGGCTTTTTCTAGCACCTACTTGGCTCTACTCGACTCGACTCTACTCAGTTTTTAGGGTTTTCCATTAGTACCTACTCAGCCGGGGTTCCAAGCGAGCTGAGTCTAGCCGAAGATGTGACTTCAACAGACTGCAGGCCACTGATTGGTGCTTGCTATGATGACTTCACCCACGTTGAGGTGGTACTCAATTGTAATGGAAAACGACCAAAACCGAATAGAGTCGAGTTGAGTAGAGGCGAGTAGTGCTAAAACTGTGTAAGGGAAAAGTGGCATTTGTTACATCATAACCTAATTATCCCCATGGAGATGTACCATATTGGCTATAAACGAAGGTGCTTGCTATGTTGAATGTTGACACTGGTCACAGAGAAATCACCTCTCACCATAACATCATGACTTCTATCCCTCATACTCGCTTGTATTTGTGCTTTCAATGTTGTGAGTACTGAGAGGTGTTGTATCTTCATCATGTGTCCTGATCTGATGGCATTTTCACCTCAGTCAATGGGTCTCAGATTGTCTGAAAAGAATAACAATGTGCTGAATTAGCTAACTGCATTTTTGTCCGCACCAATCCAAAGGCATTGGCGTTAGAGCAGGACTAATGAAATTGCTAATCTGCCCCGGACAGCTCACCAATTGTATGCAAATGTGCTTCCAAATAAATAGATAAAAAACTAATTAACTAAATAACTAACTGACTAAATAAATAAATACATCAACTGTTCAACCTAAATGAAGGACGCACAGTACTTTCATTGTATGCCAGTGGTTTGCGTGCTCTACACTTTACATGCCCTTGGAGTTTGATGAATGTTACATGGAAGTGAAGGATGATTAAAAGAAATCCATGCAATCATTTTTAAGCATCCAACCTGTCCTTACAGAGGTCACAGTGAGCCAGAACCAATCAGATCAGGCAGACAGCCCACTGCAGGGGCCTCAGGTCTGGGAGACAACAAACAACAGTCTGCCGGTAACCTTTTGAAGTGATTCTTTTTTTGGAATTCATTCTTTAAATTTGTACTGTGAGGTATAAAACCAGTGGCATTTGTTACATCAGAAAAAGATGACCCATAAAGAATATTTGAGTAACACTTTTGTGATCTCACACCTTGAGGGTTTAGCCAGCAAGCAAGAGATAGTGGGCTAGTCATAGCAAAAGTAACCCACACGGATAAAATAGAAGTCGAACCCAGGACCCTGCAGCTGCTAGGCAACCACTGCCAAAAATAAATGACTGTGCCAGTGGACGACATAATATTAGCTGCTCTGTATAGGATACGTATATAATAATGGCCCTTTAGGAAGCAGGACCACTCATTTGTTGTCAGGAAAGCCAGTGTCCTATCAGACGTAGTTTTACGACCCCAGTTCCGAAATAGTGGGACAAAGTGTAAATTGTGAATAAAATCAAAATGCAATGACTTTCAAATCACACCAGCCAGTATTTTATTCACAAGAGAACAGAGATAGCATCGCAAATGTTGTAATTGAGAAATGTTACAACTGTATCCACAAAATGAGCTCATTCCAAATTTGATGGCAGCTACAGGTCTCAAAAAAGTTGGAATGGGCTTGTTTACCATAGTGTACCATCCCCTCTTCTTTTTAATGCAGAGTGGAGGTATTGAGGAGACAAGTTTCTTGAGTTCAGCCATTGGAATTTGATCCCACTCTTTTTTAATACAGGCTTACAGCTGCTGCAGAGTTTTGGGTCTCCTTTGATGGACTTTTCGTTTAATTATGCACCAAATGTTCTCAAACGGTAAAAGATCAGGACTGCAGGCAGGCCAGTTCAGCACACTGACTCTTCTGCTACGAAGCCATGTTGTTGTAATTGCTGCTGCATGTGGTTTTGCATTGTCCTGCTGAAATACACAAGGCCTACCCCGAAATAGATGTCGTCTGGAGGGTAGCATATGTTGCTCTACAACCTTTTATATACCTTTCAGCATTCATGGTGCTTTTTAAAACATGCAAGTGTCCCATACCATATGCACGAATGCATTACGATATCATCAGAGATGCTGGCTTTTGAACTGAACGCTGATAACAGGAGGTGTGGTCTTTCTCCTCTTTAGCCTGGAGGACAGGACACCCATGATTTCTAAGAAGAATGTTAAATTTGGACTCGTCTGACCACAGGACACTTTGCCACCTTACTACAGTCCATATTAAATGAGCCTTGGCCCACAGAACACGGCAGAACTTCTGGATCATGCTCAACAATGGCTTCCTTTTTGCATGATAGAGTTTTAGGTGGCATCTGTTGATGGCACGGTGGACTCTGTTTACAAACAGTGGTTTCTTTAAGTATTCCTGGGCCAATTTAGTAATGTCAATCACAGAATCATGCCGGTGAGTGATGCAGTGGCATCTGAGGGCCCATAGATCCCGTCGGCATCCAGTAAAGGTCTTCGGCCCTGTCTCTTACGCACAGAGATTTTTCCAGTTTCTCTAAATCTTTTGATGATGATATGCGCTGTCGATGATGAGATCTTCATCAATTTATTTACGCAAGCCTTCACAGATTGGAGAGCCTCTGGCCATCTTTACTTCTGAGAGACTCAGCCTCTCTAAGACATCCCTTTTATAGCCAATCATGTTACACACCTGATGCCAGTTAACTTAATTACTTGCTAAATGTTCTTTCAGTTGATTCTCTTATATATTAATAGCTTTTTGAGCCCTTTTTTGTTTGTGAGACCTGTTGCAGCCAGAAAATTTGAAATAAGCTAATTTTGTGGATAAAAATGTGAAATGTCTCAGCTTCAACGTGTGGAATGTTCTGTTGTAAATAACACATTGGCTCATGTGATCTGAAAGTCATTGCATTTTGATTTTATTTACAATTTATACTTTGCCCCAACTTTTTTCGGAATTGGGTTTTTAGATTTAGAACATGTCTTCCTGAGTTTTTTTGAACTCTGTTTACCATTGTGGTGAGAGAGGCTAGTTTTAGCATAAGCACAGGCCTTGCTGACCTACAGTGGCCTTTGAACTGTACAGTGAATGAGTGTTTTCCCTCCTGTATACCAGACAACGGAGCGTTTCAGCATCTGCCAAGCTTTGATCCTGCGGGACCAAGAGTCTATGTACAGTATATCTGTGATGTGAGCCGATAGAGTTTGTGATGTGATAGTTTACTTCGTCCCATGAATAACAAAAAGTCTCAAGTGACGTTCCTGATGAAACCTGTTTTCTGCACCCAGTACTTCATGGTGCAGAAAAACAGGTTATCAGGAATGTCACTTGCGACCTTTTGTTATTCATGGGACAATTTCTTTTACCGTGTAGTGTGTAACTCTGGAGTGATCTTCCAATGCAATTCTCCCTCAATAATGTACCAAAAAAAATGACATATCTAGTATGGTAAGTGCATGTGATGCAGGCAAACTGTGTATCAGGCATTTTGTGAAATGGCTAGAATTTTGAATCAGTCAGTTCATGAAATGACTGAATTGAAACCTAGGCCACAGTTTGTTTTTGACATGTAAACAGTACATGGTGTGATCTTCCAAGGAGAATCCACTGAGTGCTCATCTAGTGAGTATCTATGGTGGAATCCTCAGTAAGAAACTATGATTGCAACCAATGCAATGCTACTATGGTAAAATGTGATCCTCCAGTGAGTGTCAATGGCATGATCCTCCAGGAGGTGTCTATGGTGTCATCCACTGGCGAGCGTCTATGGTATGATCCATCAGTTCACAGAGGTGGGAGTGGGCGAGCTAGGAAGAGAGAACAATCCATCAATGTCGAGGCTCAGGTGTCTGTTGCCGGCGAAGCGGAGCGAACAAATACAAGCGCCGTTACCCCAATCCCTCACCTCGCCTGAGAAATACCACTTCTAAGAGTCACTCTTGGGTGCAAAAAGACAGAAAACAGAATCCAGAACTACTCCCTCACTACATCCCTACATATTTTTATGGATTCAGTGCAGCTAATGTTTTCAACTGGTAGTATCGATGATGCAATGAACCCTCTGACTTGCTCACGGGCGATTGGCTAGATATATGTAGAGCAGAAGGATGGGTCATTACCCCTCATTAGGGCACCACTGGCCTCATCCTGAGATAAATCATGTGGACCTGAAGCAGGCGGAGCTGGAAAAGAATCAAATTCTCTCTCTCTCTCTCTCTCTCTCTTGAAGTGGCTGACCCCTGGACTGCCTCTACCTGAGAACAGTTTTTTCCCCCTTGTTTGTTGTTTTTTTTTTTTTTTTTTTTGCAGAAGATGAACTCCCACTTTGTGGCACCTGAGCACCAGTCACGACACACGTGCTCATTAGTGGACACCTGGACATCTCGGCAAGATAATTGCACTTCGAACAAAACACCTATCTGTGGAGGAAGAGCCGCCTAATCATGCCTGAAGTCCTTTCTAATTGCCTCGCTTTCGCGTGTGCGTTCAATCCGGGACAAATATAAACCAGCAGGAGCTCCGCCGAATCAAGAGCAGCCAGCCACCGTGTCTCCTGCCTACCCCTTTTTCACACATCTCCCACCGAGCTGTCTGAGAAGTGCGCGTTGTGTTCAACAGACACTTTCCCCAATTAGTTATTCACATTTAGCCACCATTAGAAGCCCAACAACTTTGTTACTTGCTTTCGGTCCTAGTCATGTCTTATTAACCCCTTGCTTGTGGTTTATGATGAGCCATAATCTGTCCACTGCACGTATTCCAGTGACCTTTAGAATGAATGAATTGTCTTTTGCTTTTTACTAAATCATCTGCCAAATAAATACAGTGGGGAAAATAAGTAGTGAATGCGTCAACATTTTTCTCAGTAAATATATTTCCAATGGGGCTATTGACATGAAATTTTCACCAGATTTCGGTAACAACCCAAGTAATCCAAACACACACAGTTATCAAAACAAAAAAGTCCATAAATTAAGTTATGTGTAATAAAGTGGAATGATACAGGGAATAAGTATTGAACACATGAAGAAAAGGAGGTGCTAACAAACAGCCTAGGAAATTCTCAGTTAGTTTCAGAGAAAGAAAATAAAGCTGCTCGAATGGCCCAGTCAATCACCTGACTTTAATCCAACTGAAAATCTCTGGAAAGAACGAAGGATCAGAGTTCATAGAAGAAGCCCCTGGAACCTTCAAGATTTGAAGACAGTTTGTGTGGAAGAGTTGGCAAAAAGCACCTGAGCAATGCATGCAACTAGTTTCCCCATGCAGGAGGCGTCTTGAAGCTGTCATTACCAACTAAGGCATTTATTAAATAAATTTCAGTAAGCTTGGTCAATACTTTTTCTCTGTGTCATTCCACTTTATCACACGTAATTTATGGACTTATTTGTTTTGATTTCTTTGTATGTGTGGATTACATAGGTTGTTACTGATACCTGGCGAAAATTTCATGTCAGTAACCCCATTAGTAATATATTTACTCAGAAAAATGTTGATGCTGTCAATACTTAGTTCCCCTCGCTGTATTTAATAAATACAAATATAAATATTTGGACATTGAAACTTATTTTTGCTGTTGACCATAGAATATAGGAGTTGAATGCAAGTAATGAAGATGATTTCAAAGTGCAGGCATTCAGCTTTAATTTGAGAGTAGACACAATGAGATTTGCTAGATGGTGTTGTGAGGTTACTCTCAGGAACCAGACGCGAGAACCAAGTGATCCAAAAAACTGGTGCTTTATTAGGAAAGGGGGCAAATCCCCGCAGAGCAGGAAGCAACAGTATAAAGTCCACAATCCAAAAAACAGAATCCCATGGGCGTAATCCAAATTGTAACCAGGGCAGCAAACACAAAACTCGTGGTTGGGCAAAAAAAGGTTTGATACACAGATGCAAACAAATCCAAGACAAAGCCAAAATCGTAATGAGGGACGGTTCAGTCAGAAGTGAATCACAGAGAGTACGAGGCATAAACAGTAACAGCACAGGTAAACCAGGAGAAACGCTCTGACAAAGAGCTGGCTGTGAAAAGACTGCTTAAATACACAAACAGGAAGTCACATGCTACAAAGGGAAATAGGTGAACTGGAGCAGACTAATTACAAAGGAATGAACATGAGGAAGTTCCTAATTACGAGAAATTGGCAAAAGCCTAAATGCGGACAGGGATCAGAGAGACAGCCTACTGACAAACATACGGCTCCAGTTAGGGAGTTCTACTGTGCACAGAGTGAGAGGCAGAACAGTGATTAGCCAGGTGCAGAAAGTCTGCTGAAACGCAGCAAAGTAAATTGAGTGAAGGCAAGGGGCGGAGACTATAGCAGAGCGAGTGCTGAGAGCTCGTTAGTCAATTAGTAATGTGCAGCTATACAATCCCTAGTGCTTGTTAACAATGTTAGTCTTGGTTATAAGTTTAACTAAAACAACAAACTGAAAGTATTGTTAGTAATATAGAAAAGCAAGGTGAAGGAAGTAAATGAGATTGGAAGGAATGGTTGAAATCCCAGAAACCATGAAATCACCCGAAAGTGTGGCACACAATACTGGGGCAGTGAGCGATCACGTGACAAAAGACCAGACAGGGGGAGACAAAGTGCAATGCATGGTAAGACACAAAACATGGAGCAGAATATAACTGCAGGAGTTGAATATGGCAGAACATACAGAAACAAAACAAGACATGGAATCCTAATCACAAATACAGAGCATGGTCAGACAAAGCAGAATTCATAATCAAACATGGCAGTCAGGCAGCATCATAAACACATGGTCAGGCAGATCAGGATCATAACAGGTGTAGGAATTCTAAGTGAGCTTCATTTCCTAATTGCTTTTGCATTTAATTTTAAGATGAATACATAATATTTCTATGTCTGATTTCAAATATTGTATTTGCATTTGGATTCAGTTGTGGGCAACTTCCAAAATGAAAACCAAAGAGGTGTCACTATTAGTAATGCAAGGCATTTGTAAGACCACACCTCCAGTTGTCCAGCTCACCAGTCCACCAAGACCCAGATTGCATTCTTCACTTCATTCAATTACCTGCACCTGTTTTTCATTTCCACTGTGTGGTAGCAGTGCGCTATTTAAGAACAAACTTCGCACTTAGGCATTGTGAAGTTTCTTAACTGCATACCTGTGTTGCATTCCTCATCTTGTATTGATGTTTTTACCCGCATTTCGTGTGTATTTGTACTCTAACTCTATGTGGTTTATTGTTTTTTGCAGCACTTTATATTAAGGAACCTGACTTCCTGTTTGTTTTCTATTTGTAATGCATTGTTACTGCAGTCTATGCTCAGTGTTTGTATTACCAATAGTGTTTATATTAAAGAGCCTCGATTCCTGTTTGTTTCGAGTTGCTTCATTCATTTGTGTGTGCCTCCCTGCTGCGCAGTCGGCATAATAAACTACCGAGTCCATCCTTGCACCTGAGTCCAGTCCCCAACTTCCTGTCCTCCGTGCACCTGGACTGTGTACAAAGCACAACCCTTACAGCATTATTTG
Organism: Gymnothorax reevesii; assembly: GCA_029721435.1. Lineage (NCBI taxonomy): Eukaryota > Metazoa > Chordata > Actinopteri > Anguilliformes > Muraenidae > Gymnothorax > Gymnothorax reevesii. The sequence goes on from CM056589.1 coordinate 25,511,200, forward strand.
GCAAAGCAAAATCTAAACAAACCAACCAGGGACCATTAATTCCTACATGGTTGATACAATATTTTTGAAAAAACCTGTGATTTCAAGCTGAAAATCTGCACTTCAAGCCCACCTGTATTGTTTTGTTTCAAATCCATTATAGTGGCTTATGAAGAAGGGAGAGGATTTGTGTTTAGCAGGGGAATTAGAAAAGGGAGGCATAATCGAGGCTGTTAACGCACGGTCCAAGCTGCTCTGCTCTATCACGACTTAGCCACCTGCACTAATCCTCAGATAAATCCAAGGGTTGACTATTTATCCCCCAAGATTGAATTAATGAATAGTGCGCTATTGTCACAGCACACTATTGTCACAGCTGCTGAACACTACTTTTGTTGGGTTCCTTTTTTCCTTTGAGCATGAGAACAATTAATCGCACAATTTAAAATAAGGTAGCTCAAGGTAAAAAGAGACGTATCTTTAAAATGGATAGACCTACTGTTCAGTGCAGTCCAGAAGTATTTGGATAAGGTCTGAATAGTAAGGGCTGCAATGCTGACATCATTTGCACAGAATGAATGTTAATTCCTGAAAATGACATTCATTAGTTTGACATCCAAAGACAAGTGTCTGTCATAACAAGTCTTTTAATGTCAGGAGAATTAAGTTCTGTATTTTTGTCTTTCCATTGCAAATTTGCTGAATCCTCATCCAGCCAAGGGTTTTTCTACTACAACCCCGACCAAGGGTGGGTGTAGGGTGGGTGGGGTGTATGGTTGATTACCCCCCCCCCCCCCCCCCCGATTAGTTTGAAATTAAGCGATAAACATCATCTTGTTTGGTATCAGTGTGCAATTACAGATGTCCTCTCTTCAAATCAAGTACAAATAAAACACATTTCAACATTATGACTTCATAGTGACGTACATAACTCACACCATATTAGGAAAAAACATCAAAATGAAAAAAATCCACATTTTTAAAAATATTTTAATTAGTTTTAGCTGAAAATACGTAACTTTCTGTAACCTCTATTGATACTACAATTAATATTGTACAAAAGTAGTATAAAGTAATATTGTATACCATATACTCCCACCCAAAACATACACACCCCATCCACACCCACACTCACACCCACCCCACACCCACATACCACTGACACAACAAACTTCACATATGCACCCACATAACCCCACATTTATCCATCTAACAGTCCCAAAACAACACCCGTAATGCAAGTAATTTTACTTTCATGTATAAGAATATGAACAATTAAAATCCACTTACCTCGCAAAATGATGATTCAAGTTCACCAGACAGATGTACAAATATCTTCAAAATGTTACACACTTGAATAAAAGGTTTATCTATGAATTATGAGAACAACTTTATGAACAATTCTATGAACTTGTATAATGGTCGGCCTATAGCACAGTATACAAATAGTATACAGTACAGTAACCGGTCAAACACTCAAGTAAAAGTATGTTAGTCATGCACTTCTAATATTATTAGGAGAAGATCACTTCAAGGTTATTGGTCACTGCTGGTCATTGTAATTCCAGGATTTACCAATACAAGGACAAGCTACATCAATAAATCAATATGGATGACAATCAGTGTGGTCTACAAAGTTCACTGAGCATGAAACATAATAATAGCAGACTATTTGCAACTAATTTGTCAGCATATTTTTTATCGAAAACAGGCAAAAATTGGCGCAGGTGGCAACCCCCCCCCCCTACCCTTCGACTTTGGCCCTACTCCCCGGGGGGTGAGGTACCCTCATCATTTTTTCATTAAAATGAGCGCAAAGGGTGAATAAACAATTACTTAGAAGCATTAGATCATATTTTTTAACGTTTTTGTGCAACAGGAAAAAATCTGTTAGGACCCCCCCTTGGTTGGACGAGGGTAAAATGAGTATTTGCTTGATGAGTGAAATATTCTTACACTAATGGAAAATCTAGAAATGATAAAAATGATCTCATCTCTTAAGCAAAATTTTCATCTTACTTTGAAAACATAAGCATTTAAAGCTTATAAAGCTTGGTAAGATAGACTTACCATTCATTTTTGCAGTGTGGAGCCAATAAGAAAAACAACGTCTTGTCACTGTCAAAATACTTATGGACCGCTCCATTAAGGCCTTACCGATTTTGAAATTGGGTTGCATTACACATATAAGGAGAATCTTCACGGATAATCTGCTGTCTAATCTTAAACATGTTCAGGAGGTGAGTTATTTAACGATCAGTTTTTTTTTTTTTTTTTTTTTTTTTTTTTTACTCTTTGTCAGCAGTAGCATACTAGATTAGTCTCAATGGCTATAAATGTTTACCGTTGCTCGGTCAACTCTCCCGGCCCTTACTTTAGGTTGTAACGCTAAGGTTTGGCTAGTTAGTTCAAAAGCGACATTGTCCACAGTTGAAATGTAGAAGTGTGTTGGTGTAGTGAAAATAAACCATTGGCGCTATTGTGACAAAAAAATGGCAACATGTTACAACGCTGCGGCAGGAAATGTAGCGACTGTAAGAAACAGCTGGTCACCGGGTTTATGCTGCCGACACAGCGGTCACCAGCGAGCAATACTGACAATTGATACTCGTTCACTGAAGTTGTTGCCTACTCATGCATGATAGAGATGACGTCTCTGTCTCTCTCTCTCTCTCACTCACTTACCCACACACACGCACACACACACACACACACACACACACACACACATTTCAGACAGTTTTGCTTTGTTTTGATGATCTTTTTTATAGTTTGTCGGCTCCGTCAGTTTGAGTCTCGTCTCTCATTGGCTACTGTGATTCAGTTCGGAAAGTAATGACGTAATCATGCAGATTTTCGCTCCGAAATATCAAACATGTTTGAAAATTATCGAGGAGGCCCAGTCGGTCTGTGAGCAAATCGGAGGTGTTTAGATTGGATCGGTCAACACCGCACATTACCAGATAATCTGGACCGTACATCGGTACCGACCGAGGTCCCAGACAAGATTTCTCTGTCGATTGTCGGAAGGGGTGAATTGGGGATAAATTGACCTGAAAATCCTGTTGTGTGAACCCGGCCTAACGTGTGTAAATACAGTTTCAGCGCTTATTTATGTCTTCAATCTCGAATCTCAGCACCCATGCCGCAGAAAGAATACATTTTTCTCTATGACGGGGGTCCGAAACACAAATCTTGGTGTGTTTACTGGTCTTTAAATTGCTTCTGCACTTAAGAGCTTAATTTAAGCAATTTATTGGCTACAGACCTCGTTTATGAGGCCTGATTTAGCGGCTGATTGGATGGAAGCCCCAAAACCCTGCGCTGCAGCCCTAAGGGATGGGAGTGTGAGACTGGTGGGGGTCTGTATGTTTTTATTTCTTGGTGATCGCAGTGTAGGCCTGGTCCCTTGCTGAGAATGTCACCAGGTCAGAGACCTGTTCTCCCCACCCCTGCTCCCCCGCCCAGGCCTTTGATTAAACATTCATCCGTGAGTCATCCTCGCAGCTGCTGACATTCACGAGACGACGCGGCAGGGCCACATCATGCCAAACTTGCACTTTAAACTCCAGCATTTCAAATGTTAATGTGCGCTCAACTCGGCTACACTCACCCGTCAAACACCATTTATAAACGGAGGGAGCAGTTCCCTCCGGCAGCGTCACGATCAGGAGGCGATGTGACTGATGTTTCCTGTTTGTTTGGCAATGCTGCCCCCGCATACACACACACACACAACATGCCCCCCCTCCCGCTACACACACACACACACACACACACACACACGCAGTCGTGGCTTCTCTTCTTCCCCCTCCTGTGGGGGAAGATTCAGGTTCAGAAGAGATACTGCATCCTTGTTCTTTGTTGAAGTTGAATAGCTTTCCAAATGAACACAATTGTTCAGTTAAGAAGTAATAGTAAAAATTGAACTCAAAACTGTTGAAAACCTATCATGTGGCGACTTAACAAGTCGCCACATGATCGGTTTTCAACAGCACAAGATAATCATATTTGTATGCTTTATTTCAGCACGCACAGGGTCAAATTAAGTCATTTTTTTCATCCCCTCCAATGCTTTCAATGTTGCTCTCATTACAGGCCTCAGCCGTTACGCACAGGTTTCCATGTTTCCGTTTGCTGCTTTTATCAGATGATGTCCTTCGCAGAGTTTTTTGGCGTTCATCACCATCCCTTGCTTCCTTCCTCCCCCGCGCCCCTGATCTGTCCGTGTGCCGCGTGGGCGACTCCTTCCGGTGGCGTTCGAGGTGACGGACGGGGGCTGGATGGATGCTCTGTCCGAGACCCGTGCCCCAGCTTGCCCCCAAATTAATTCTGAGCGTAACATTTTGATGAAAACCTGGTAGGGCAGGAGGTTCGCGCTGCTCGGGAAATGCTATTGGGTGGGAGGAGTGCGTGTGTGCGTTTCTGCCTGCATTTCCTGTGTATTTGCTTATGTGTGTGAATGTGTGAGCAGATTTGACCATGCATGCGAATATCTCTGCATTGTTCTTTGTGTACATATATGTGCATCCATGCGTGTAGGGCTCTGTGCATGTGTGTGTATGTGCGCATATGTATTTGCATGTGTGAATGTGTGTGTGTGTGTGTGTGCATTTTTGCATGGTTGTATGTGCGAACATGACTGTGTTTGTCTGTGTGAATGTTCCGGTATGTTAGAATGGTAATTATCTAGTTATTTAATCTAAACCTCACCTAACTACCATCTTCAGCAGAATCTATTGCATTTTAATGTGAGACGGAATTTCGAGAAATTTCAGTTAATTGTCGTCCATGCGATCTTGTATTTTAGCCTTCTCTGTCACAAAGCTGTACGTCTTAATTGTTAATGGCAACGCAGCTTATTAGAGGTTTATTTGCTCGGAATATTAATTCAATTACGTTGTAATTGTCTGAAGCTTAATCGGAAACTGGTTGAGTTAGCCTGCATTGCAGTAATGTCCCTGGTTGTAGACAGTTTTATTTTTACGTCAACAAACTTCACAAGCGGACCTGAGTTGGCAAAACCTCAGTTTTTTGTAGGCTTAACAAGACAATCAGACGCTGAGGCAGAGAATAATATACACCATTTTGTGAGCTATGGGAATTCAGCAGCTTCGAAAGACATTGATGTTTCATGTCACAATTCATGTGGATGGGAAAATGTATGATTAGTATTGCAATGAACAATAATGTAAGCTGAGGGCAAACAGACAGCAATTCTACTGATTGATCTCACAACTGAGCAAATTAACACTTAGGTGCTCCTTAGGAAGTGTAAATGGAAATGGGTTTGGTATGCGGTTTAAGGTGAGGTGAGGGCCGGGCAATAATCCCTCTGATGGGATGTCCAGAGATGAAGAGGTTAACACATAATCAGGACATTACACTATGCTGCAAACTGCCTACTAACATGTTCATGCTGATAACATTAATATCACCTTTATTTAAAAGAAAAGAAAAAAACCCTGGTTCAGAACATCCTCCCTCAATGGAAATATTGTCTCCAGCCATTGAGACGTTAGGAATATTATATACACTGCATGAGCCATCGCAGAACAATTAATTCAATTTTTTTAAGTTCTGTTTCCATTTTCCAAAGCTTCATTTCAAAATTCAAATAGGCATTACAGGACAAAAGGGGGGTGCTTTTTCAGCTCTTCCTGGCTGTTTTTCAATGGCAACTGGAGTAACCAAATATTTTAACCGTCATTTTCGGCTGGGGTAGGATTTAATGAAGTCAAACCAAAACTGTGCATAATTCTTTTTTTTATACAGCATTTCGGGAGTATGTTATCAAGTCAAAAGCCATGTCTATTCTCATAAAGTTAGAGGAAAACATTAACTGAACTTTGCTGGATGTAGAAATTTGAAGTTGAAAATTAGTCAATAATCAGTAATAGTCACTGAATGCTGTTTCTTCATGCTTCCATATTTAAGCCCAGTTTCAAGAATTTTAGCAAAATAGTTAATACTTTTTCCTCATTCAACACCAATATTAAATAACCGTTCAGTGTGGCATAGATCTACATGCATCACACAGTGCTGTATGTAATATGAAAGAGCAAGCAAACCATTTTTTTTGAAGTCGAACTAGGTTTATTTGATTTATAGTCTGTAATTTATGGCACGTGGAAGAATCCTAGTTTTGTAACATTTTGGCAGTTTCTAACTTGCAGCTATAACAGCTGACATGATGAATCTCATTCTGCTCGAGTGCAGGGCACACACAAGCCTTATGTCAGATTGAGTAAGGCATGCGGCTGTTATCCAATCAAAATCTATTCCAGACACCCACCAACAGGAAGAGAAACGCTTTACACTGTTGGAGCTAAACGCTGAGTCTCTGCTATACTGTTTGGATATTTTATATCCGTCTGTTTCCACTAACATCCAGCTGGATTCAGAAAAGGTTTTCAAAAATCTGAGTCACGTGCGGGCCCAATGGGGCCGCCATATGGCGTTCTATTGTGCCTGTAGTGGCTTCAATCTCCGTACGCCGGAGCAGAAACAGTACAAGCAGTCTTGCCCATAATTCCCGGTTTACGCGGGCCCCCCTGGTGCGGTGACTATGATTTCATTTTTTTTTTTCTCTCATTTAAATGTTCCAGAGCGATCTGCTATGTTAGCCTGAGTATGCACCATGCATATGAGACAAGGACTTAATGGAGCCTTTGAGGAAGTTTGGTACAAAAGGGTGTCTGTAAAGCATTTTATCTTCTGCAGCACTCTATTGTCGGTTTAATTTACTTTTACTTTAACCCTTTAATGCGCAAGATTGTGCAAATGTGTTGATAATGTCTGAACTATAGTGCTGATGTCACACGCACTAATTTCTGTGGAACAAATATATAAAATGCCTGTGGATGCCACCCTCAAATTAAGTGCTTGACACAAGTCCAGTCAATAATTCTTTATGTTAAATCTGGATCAAATTTACCCAGCAGGAGAGCAGTGACATCTTTAAGAGATGTCTCTTAAGAGTACAGATTAAATAAATATGTTTTTTTTTTGTTCAATTCATCATCTGTGTTTGATTTAAACAACTGCATAAAAGCTTTGTTTCTTATTACGTGTAGGTCTGCCCAATGCTGCCACTATAGTGCTTTTGTTTTGACATAAATAAGTAATAAATAACACTTGCATCGTTAAATGAGATAAGTGGCCGCCATTAAATATTCAGAGTTAATTTGCTAATTAAGACCATGCCTCAAATGAGGTACGACAGTTTATTGGGATGGAATGGACAATGCGTAGAATGCTGCGAACACTGGATGGAATGAAGTCAGGACAAACGGAATTGAGTCGTGTGCCGAACAGGTAGGAACCCCGAGAGACGAGACTCGGGGTGGCGGAAATGTCTCCTCTCGAAGTCGTCAAGGCTTCGTCGAGTCCCCTGAGGGTCCTGTGAGGGAGAGAGAACAGAAGGAGAGGGGGGGAGAAGAGGAAGAAAAGAGGACGGAGGGATGGCAGAAGAGACTGCGGAGGAGATGAGAATTGAGGTGGAATAAATTGCATTATTGTATGACTTAAGGATTCGCTCTCTCCTGATTGGTCAAGGCGAGCTCCGCCGGTCACAGTAAACAGTGATGTTCACTGCACAAAAGCGGGCGAGAGGTGAATATATAACAATCCGACGACCTCGAGCTAAAAAAAGATTAGGCTTCCCCGCAGGAGCTCCTGACAGCATCCATATTTTGTGTTGCTTCGTCCTTGTAAGGAGCTTTACGTTGGAGTTGTCACCCTTCTCCTGTTATTTTATATTTTCAAGTAGGGTCATATAATTAAGCTGTTGCCTCAGTGAATATCACTTGTCCAATGTGGATAAATCATTGGATGCACCTCAGCTGAAGTCAATAATTGTATAATATTTGGGTAATTGGTGGGCAAATATGTTGGAGATTATGCGCTGGGTCTTTTGTTTTTACTCGTGACAAATGACCTATAATAACATTCAAAACTGTGATAAAGATAAAGCACATGCATGTTTTTGCAGAAAACCCTTTAATGTATTACTTTACAGTCTCAGTAACTCCAATCGCACATCTGACTCGTTCTCTTTCAATCAGAGATTCTCTAGACAATTACAACTTTCTCCTGGGGTTAGAGTAGATGTGATTTAATTCAGTGGGATGCATCACTGCACTGAGAAACTGTAATTTAGTCTGCTGGACCGCAGGTTAGAGGAATGTTTACAGGAGTGAATCGATAAGGTCCTCCTCACATCTTGAGCTCCTGCTGACGTCTGTCTGAAACCCAGCTCAGGGGAAGAGAAAGGTAAAGACAGGGTGTATAATTAGAATGCACTGGAGTGTGCAGTTAGTGAAGGGAAGAGCTGCTCTCAGTCCTCCCGTGGGTTATAAATAACCACAGAAGAAGAGCACTCCATCAAAGGGAACAGAAAGGTTACTGCGGGAGAGGACACTGGCAAATGTATAATTCAAAAATACAGTTATATAACTATGGTGCACTTTATTGACTTTGATGATGACACTGGTCGAGTATCCCTGATTCATTTAAGAAGACATTAGCGCTAAGAGCTTATTTAGATCCTTCTTAAGGTTCCAGTAGGAAGCAAACGCGTTTTCCAGATTCCTTCTTAGCCCGAGACGATCTTTAGTGTCTGGAGCACTCTTAACACCCTTCTTAGGGACGAAACACTGCTGATACAGCCGCGTCAGGCAAATCAATGTGACACTAAGCAAGGACATATTAATGCTGTGCGTACGGTACATCCTTATTTTATTAATTATTATTTATTATAGTATCTAATTATTTGTATTATACTTGGTTTTTATTTCTTTCATGCACCGCTACTACCCATTAAGCATTTAAAATGAGGGAAAAGTTATATCTCTCCTCTATGGTTCCACTTGTTGAAATATTTTACCGTATTTCCTAAATATTTTCCCTAATATTTCCTGGAGAACAATAATGACCCAGCACCACCACCAACACCGCCACCGCCCCACCATGAACCCCGAGCAGTACTCCACCAAGTCGGGCTCCAGAGAGGAGCTCACCAACCTGTTCTGATTTTGGACACCCGCATTTCCCCACCTTTTCACCTTGCAGTCACCAACCAGTCCACTTTTCTTTTTTTGGAGTTTGCATGCTCAGCCCCGATTTGTATGGGTTCCCTCCAGGTCCTCTGATTTCCTCCTGAGCCTCAGGACATGCACAAAATGCTAAATGGAGACTCTGAACAGCCCACAGGTATGATTGCGCAGGTGAATGGTGTGTGAACGGCATGTGTGACCTGCGATGGATTGGCGAGCTATTCAGGGTGTGTCCCTGCCTTTCACCCATAGTCAGCTGGGATAGGCTCCAGTTCCCCCTGCGACCCTAGTGAGGAAGAGCGGTCTAGATAATGGATGAAAGGATGGATGGATGGATGAGTTTGAACAGACTTCAAGGCGTAATAAGTTTTTTGACCGCCTTTGGTGGTCTGTCAGCCATTGTTCTTTTTTTGTTTTTAAAACAATTTTTTAAAACTGATTTATTCCTTTATTTTTTTGCGTATCCACTGTTTACTCACTGCTGGCACCAGTCACATGACCCTGCGGGGCTGTCCACTTTGGTAGGGACAGCCAGAGAAGCACTCACTGGTAAGCAGGTCTGTCAGGCCCTGTTACCATAGCAATGACCAGAACAGGAGTTTGCTAAGCCTCATGGGCGATTGAGTCCGTTTTGTTTGGCTGTTCACTGATGATGCATCAGAAATATGTCTTTCAAACCTGTCCCATCCAATCAGGGGTATTAAGAACATCTCAGTGAACACAATTGGGATCTTTTTTTCTGTGCTACAGTTTGCAGTTTGCAGTTCCATGTCTGCAGAATAGTTTTGCCACGCAACATTGCATATTGTAAATTTTATTTATAATTTGCAGCTTTTTGGAACCTACTTTGAAATAAACCATAGCATTATCCATGGTTCTGCTCACATCTAGAACAGTCAGAGGTATTGCAACCCTTTAGAGTCACCGATATGAAATGCACACTACCAGTCAAAAGTTCTTGCACACCCCAATATATTCTGTATTTATCACAATTTTTTAAATATTTTGATCTTGTGCAATAGTCTCATATTGGTTGTATAACAGAAAGGTAAGAAAACCGAAGCCTAATGTATGAACCATGTATGTAACAAAACAAAACAAAACAAAACCAGGATCATTTATTTTGTCAGTATTTAAGCAGAGCTGTAACGATGGTCTAATCCTGTGCTTCCCAACCCGCTCCCGGAGTCACACCTGTCCTGCATGTGTTAGAACTGCCTGCTCCAGCACAGCTGATTCAAATGATCTGCTCATTATGTGTGATGGCTGGTATTTCAAGACACCAAATGCAGTGGCCGGAGCGAAAGGAAGCACAGCAAAATGTCAAACACATATAAAACAAGAGAGAGGGGCTCGCGCTTCGAAAGGACGTAAATCTCGCCCGAATAATAATTAGGAAGCGAAGCGAGCTAGACTGAACGAAATAAAGGAAAAATTTCGGAAGCCGACATCAAAAGATTAAGCACCCAGACGGTGCACAGACAGAGGAAGGAAGGAAGGAAGGAAGAGGGAAAAGAGAAAATTTCCCTCACTAACACTTTTCCTCTTTTGCAACTAAATCCTAACCAACTCTCTAGCTACAGAACTTACGGGCTATAGTGCAATCGTAACACTGACACTCTAGCAAAGGTGGCGAGGCGGAACTTGGGCTTAAATAGAGTCCGGGCGCCGCCCACAATTAATGCCAGCTGGCCAAAGAATCCCATGTGGGCGAAACGATATCGTCGCGCACGAAAGTAACGAAAGAAGCTCCCAAACAAAGGCCAACCTCCAAAACCGTGACATTAACAAGTAGCTTCAGGGGGTTGATAGCTAGCTGATCATTGCAACACCTCTGCTGGATTCCGCGCGGATTTTTCTTGAAAATGTATTATTTGTAATAAACAGGTATTGGGTTTCAGTGATTTCATTGTAGTAAACATACATGTAAGATAAAGACTTGACAAGGTCTTAGGGTGTGCAAAAATTTTTGACTGGTAGTGTATATGTTGGCGTATGGTTCATATCTTTAATGACAGCCTTTATAGTGGGGATCCTCAAATGTTGACTTTGAATCGAAATCCAGCCCAGGTTTTCATTTATCTGAGGTATGTGAATGTCCACTAAATGCTTCTAATTGGCCAGATTCTAATTGGCCGAGACGTCTTTACGCCTGACTTCCAACTATACAGTACCAGCCAAAAGTTTGGACACACTTCGCTTATGTCACAGCACTCTGTTTTCAGTGAAATATAAATGTTTTAGCTTCCCTATGTAATCACAAATGGAATCTTGTGAGAGGTAAACAGTCATAAATTAAAAGAGAATAATTTACTTATTTGAATAGAGTTCAAAGTTTTGGAATTCTCAAAGAAGCCGTATTTTGCAAAGTAAACACACAGGCAAGCTCCTCCCATTTTCCCATGGGCAAATTAAAGTCAAGCTGTTTTGGGACTGATTGTGTCATGGTTTTGGGGGGTTGCTGCCTGCTGTGAATTTTCTTCGCCACCTGAGGGCGATCCTGTTCTCTGATCAGGTGGTTGTTTATAACCTTATTATTTGCAGCTGTGGAGAGACTACTTAATAAGCTCTTCCGCCGCTGCTTTGTGCTTTTGTGTTACTCTTGCGAGGATTACTAAGCTCTTAGTTTTTAGTTGGAGGAAACTCCTTGAAAGTTTAGGATTCATCGTTGTCCGTCCTATTTATCGTTCTGTTTGTGAGAGTATATGTTCTGTCTTGCAGAAGCAGCTCTGTAGGCTTGCTCCTGAACTCACGGAAGGGAGTGGTTACTCAGTCTGTCTCTTTTACAAGAGAACTCTTATTTTCTGGGAGGATTTTCGCCCACTTTTTTCTGGGTTGTTTTTCGTTGGCGGAATCGCCGGGAAGGTTTTCTGTTACCTTTTCTCTTTTAGTGGTCACTCACATTTCTTGGGTGGCTTTAGAAATCCTATCCTCTGTCATGACTGTGTCTCAGTCCCATTTTCCCCTCACATATTGGGTAAAAAGGTCAATGACGATCAATCCACAAGTGCAGCACATCTTAGACAGGGCTGCGCAGCAGCAATCTCATTATAGCTATAGCTATAGCAAGACTCCCCATATTAAAAAAATAATTGTGGATATGCTCAGCAGATATGACAACAAGTGCTGGTTAGTTTGATGGATTTAAGAATTTGATATTTTTGCCAAATTAACGGGTGCTTTTTTCTTTATTTAACATGTATTGCAAGAAAAATGTGGGTATGTCCAAACTTTTGACTGGTACTCTATATCGGGTGGGTATCCTGCAGTTCTTGGACCTTGTGAACCATGATTTGAGGACCAGAGCCTTAGAATTACAGCTTTTGAACTTATATGTTGTAGTATACTGCATATATGTGCTGTAAACCTTTAAAGCAATTCTTACCTTTCTAGAATTTTACACTTTTTTTTTTTACGCATACACTTTTCTTTTGTAATCTTAAAATGCTCCTAATAAGCGCATGGCACACTAATATGTAGAAGACATCCACCAGGTGTTGAAACTCTTGAATATTCAATTCTCATATATTTCTGATAAAAGTCTGACCAATTATTTTCTTTAAATTGGAATAAAATAATTTGTCGTGCATCCGTCACCGCACCCCTTCCAGTTCACTACCGCTGTCACCGCTTGCGAGTCGCACACCTCTGAGGCAGAAAAAAAAACGATGCATTTGACTGTAAACAAATGAGCACTGAAATGCTATAATTACGACAATAACGTTAATGGTAGTTCCTCAGACTACAAAGGTAACTAAACGTTACGAGGGCATTTTATTTTATACCACATATAGAATTGAATATTATGTTATTACTGTTGGTTAGTCTTCACTTACCGGTGCCTCTGATTCTGATTTCATTGCCCCGTTTCACTCTACTACAAAAAACATTTGTGGCGTGCGGCGCGAGGAAGTGAGCACTGCAAGTGAAACGGGTCAATGGAGCCAGATTCAGAGGCACCAGTAAGTGAAAACTAACCAACAGAAATTACATAATATTCAATTCTATATGTGGCATAAAATGAAATACCCTCATAACGTTTTTGTTACCTTTGTATTCTGAGGAACTACCATATATTAGATATATATATTTTTTGTAGAGGAAGTTTGGGAATCGGGGGGAAGAGGGTAGGACTCTGGAGGGAGGTGGAGTTGTTCATGTTCAAATTTTTACTAAGTGCTGGGCGAAATGCCTGAAAGGTAAGAATTGCTTTTAAGTGCAGATACAGTACTTAAATGTGGGAGTGTACTGCATGTACAGTAAATGCTGTATGTACTAAAAACCCTTACAGTTACAGACGCAGAACTCATATGTAGGAGTATACTGATTATCTGTACTGTAAGTATTTAGAGTACAGATGCAGTACTTATATGTTGGAGTGTACTGTATGTATGCACTGTATGTACTATAAGCCTTTGGAGTTATGGATGCAGAATTATATGTTGCAGTGTATTGAATATCTCTACTGTAAACCATTAGAGTTACAGATGCAGAGCTCATATGCTGAAATATTCTAAATATTTGTATTTTTATAAGCCTTTAGCAGTACAGCTTCAGAACCTATATGCTCGAGGATACTGGATATCTTTACTGTAAGCCTTTAGATTTATAGCACATGTATTTTTTACATGCGTAAATCAAGCGTTACTGCTATAGTGTCAGTTTATCCCGGTAGAAATAGCAGAACAGCACAGTTTATCTCATATTTGTTTTATTAGTTCAGTGCCCGGTCAGATAGTGCTTGGTACAATGCAGTGCCCATTTTGTTGCTGTTTGAGTGGACTTTTCCAGAAAAGCTCAGCCAGGCAACTTCACACTCAACACTGCACTTCCTTGGGTCCTAAGCATAACGCATACCAAGTTTGAAGTCAACCAAATGAACGGCTGTTGAGATATGCAAAGGAAACTTATACAAACATATGCACACACACACACACACACACACACACACACATATGCGCGCACACACACACACACACACACACACACACACACACACACACCCCCACACACACACACACACACACACACACACACACACCCCGACACACCCCGACACACACACACACACACACGCACACACACACACACACACACACACACACACACAGATTACTTGCTTTATAGCATGATGTTTTTCATATTTTCCTTTTAACCCATTTTTGCCTGAATTTTCTTTTTTTACTTTTTTATGTTATTATACTTCAAAATACCACTCTAATAGTCATTCAAACAGGACACTTTTTCTTAACAGTCCTCATGTGAGGACGCTAGGCATGAATGGGTTAACTGGAGTGAAATGTGAAGTATTGCGTGTCTAGATTTATTGTTTGGCTCTCAGGCTCTATCAAACCCATTCACCCAAAAGAGCTCTGTTTCGCCGAAACACTGAAACAAACAAAACAAAGCTCAATCAAAAACTGATCAGCGATAAACTGAGGGGAAAATATCCTGTAAAAAAAGTGCTGTAAACATGAAAAAACTCAGAACAATTCGAATGAGCTGAATGCAAACATGCAATAAAAATAATAAAAAATAATTAAAACTTGCATGTCTGTGACTTAATGCAAGGCATTCCACATTCAACATACAGTGACAGCTCAACTTACAGAAGAAATAATAATAATAATAATAATTATTATTATTATTAATATCAATAACAACAACAATAATAATAATAATAATAATAATAATGAAACTCACAGGTTCACCACAAGTTCATTTTTACAGTCTGAAGTAAGCTAGCAGAAGTCAGTGATATGACTTCATTAATTCTGTTGATTCTCTCATTAATCAACCTTAAAGGAAAGAAGTGTGCGCAACACCATTCTGCAGCCAGACTGCAGGGCAATGATCTTTCTAATGATCTTTCTAATACAAAGGTCTGCACAGCAAAATGCCCAATGTAAATCAAACTCTGACAGATAACACACAGCCTATATGCTATATGTAAGAACTGATTCATCCCTGAACATCTTTTTCCTTTATCAAAACATAAAAGCCTTTGGAATGCTTCATTACTGTTCCGACTGTCCACATAGCTCTCCTTGAAGGAAAATCCATAAATAGTGGTGATGCCATTTTCCATATTCTCTATATTCCACGATTTCCACCACTGGTGTCCCTTGAGGGAATTTTAAGAGAGGTCTTGGAGAGTGTGGTGGCTGATCTGCCTGAAGCTTAAGAGTGTGCATATGTTAGAAATGCGAATCAGAAATTCACACCGCCTCCACAATGTGGGAGACTTCTTCTTCTTTTGTTCCAGGTTTAAGTGGTACAGCCTTAATCTTTTCACACAATTTATCAGGGAACTGTAAGAAATGACTGAATGCATTATTAGTTTTCTGTATTGAACTTTACTGGATGGAAATAACCCATGCTGCATGAATAGTACAGTTCGAAAGGCTGCCACGTTTCAAATAAAGGAGGTAAAACATTTATGAAGGCTAAACTCAATACTGCCACCCAGTGGTAAGCCTTTGGCTCTATGTTTCAGTACCGAAGTTCTTCTGCAAAAAAATAAAAAAGTCAGGGGATCAGCTGGCGAGCGATGTTTGTTGCTATATTGCATATCCCGATTACAAATAAGAGATATATGGCAGTTATCATTTGTGTTTACCAGTCCGAAACGCTTCTGAGCTGTCTGCTCCAGAGCAAGCTGCCACTCTTTGGTCACAATTTCTTCCTGGAAACAGAGGATGTGAGATTGAAGTTCCTTCTACAACTGCCATTTTTAAAATAATCACAAACCACTCCTGCTCCCTCTGCAATAAATATCTCAATTTGAATTTTTACATTGGGAATTTCCGATTTTTAAAAATGTATTAAGAAGATGGTCATGTGAGATTAAGTAAATTCTGGGCATTTAACAGGCAATAACAGCACCAATAAAGTGTTGGG
Source organism: Gymnothorax reevesii (assembly GCA_029721435.1). Lineage (NCBI taxonomy): Eukaryota > Metazoa > Chordata > Actinopteri > Anguilliformes > Muraenidae > Gymnothorax > Gymnothorax reevesii. The sequence goes on from CM056589.1 coordinate 25,527,135, forward strand.
AAAAGACAGTTTAACATTCCACCTGCCACAGTGCAGGATGTGTAGACTAATAAGGGATGATAAATGTTGATGCAGATTTAAGCTAGTAGTGTGCATAATCTCATGTAATACAGCTGTTTTCTTTTTCTTTTTCTCTTTTTTTTTTTTTTTTTTTTTGCTGTTTCAGGAAATGCATAGTGAAAGGGTTCGGGTGCTCTAAAAAACAGGTGAACACGCTTGACTGCTGGTGTTATCAACCAAATCTCTGTTGACAGTATGAATGTGCCTGGTAATAAGTACACAAGCAAAAGCGTGCACGTGTGCATGCATGCTCTCACTCTAAATGCACACTCACACACATATGCACATACATACATGCACCAACATATTCCTGCACACGCGCACGTGCATACACACACACACACACACACACACACACACATATCCACATACATACATGCACCAACATATGCCTGCACACGCACACGTGCATACACACACACACACATACGCTCACGAATACATTCACGTGAGCTCATACTCACACATGCACACTCACATGCACACCTTCAGCCAAGTTTTGTTACTAAAACTCAGGGTCACAAATGGAAGCTGACCAAGGGTAAATTTAGCACTGATATCAGGAAATATTTTTTCACCCAAAGAGTAATTTCAATGTGGAATTGCTTGCCTGACTGTATTGTTCAGGCAGAAACCTTGGGAGTTTTCAAGAGCAGGCTTGACTTAAAGCTAGATACCATTGAGCCTTTGAGTATCTGAAGTGATATATTCACAATAGAAAAAAAAAAAAATGGTGAGCCTAGTTGTGCTGAATGGCCTGTTCTCGCCGCTCAGTTATGTCATGTTATGTTATGTTACATGAGCACGCACACACACACATACACACTGATCGCATCAAATGTTCTGTGAGGCTTTTTCCACCAGAAATAATTTCTCTCTGATTTGATGTTGGGCTCAGCACAGATTGGGGGTTTTGCATGTCCAGATTGATATTGTAGGGTCAAACAGGACTGTGGCTTTGCTAAGCCAGGCCCGTGGCATTGCAGAATCTGCAGCGTAATTGATTCATCACAGAAACAGCCTCAGCTGATGAAAGCCGACAGGCTCTCTGTACCACAGGTCAGGTCTCCTTATCTCTCAGATGATTAATTGGACCGGGCTCCAGAGAGGGCCATCCGAAAAGCTTCCCTGAAATATCATACTTCATGCACTTTGGCCTTGTTGGAAGACATGCATCTTCTCTTTTCATCCTGGTTAGCAGCAGTATACATATATTTCTCAGTATGCACTCCTGGGGAAATATTGGAGATTCTAAGGTGCTACAATCTAAATTGCTTTTCCCAACGGTTTTAAAATATTGGGTGATGTCAAAAACTAAAAGCTTTTTCCTTCAATGGTTCGATGTGGATGCCCATTAGTTCTGAGTCATGAACAGATTTTTGGCTATAACTGCACATAGAGTTTTCTGCGTTTCAAAAAATACAAAATCACCACATATCAGCTCATCCCCAGATACCAAAATGCAGCTGTAGAAATGGGACCGGGAGAATAAAACCTTTGATGAAAACCGCCTTTCCTACAGATTATTAACATTTTCTCTCGGGACTAATCGTCACTGTTGTGATCTTTGATTCTGCATGTCATGTTTAAGTTCTGTGCCTGGCCTAGCCATGTTTAGGATTTCTGTGTTTAGTGACCACTGCCTGCCCTTTGACTATTCTTAGGATCATGTATTGTGTTTTTGGTAATTTAGATTTCATGTTTTATTATTTTTCATGCCATGTTTTCATTTCCATGCATTGCACTTCGTCTACCCGGTCTTGTCTTGTGTAGGTCTTTGCCCACGGTCCCTAGTCTTGTGTGCCACTCATTCGGGTGATTTATTGGTTTCTGGGTTTTCAATCTTCCTTCATTATCTCGTGTGCTTCCTTCCCCTCTCTTTTACTATCTAATAACCATACTAACAGTTTGTTGTTTTCGATAATTACTTACCCTCATTAACATTGTATATTTTTACTAACTTACTAACATGCACGCGGGATTGTATAGCTGCACATACTGATTGACTAACTACCTCTCAGCAGTCGCTCAATTCTAATCTCCGCCTCCTTGCCCATCCCTAATTATCTCTGCTGCAAGTTTCTGTGGATTTCCACTTATACTTTGTGCTTCCTTTTCTTTTATCTTGGCACTTTAGTACTCCTTAACCGGAGCTGTTGTTTTGTACTTAGGTTTGTCTTGTGATCCCTGTCTGCGTTTTGGCTACAGCCTAATTCATGTAATAAGTTTATTCCTCATGTGTCTCTCCCTGATCATTGTTACCATTGATTGCACCTGTTCTCCCTGGTCATGTGTTCTCCTGGACGTGTATATAAGATGTCTGTTTGGTTCGCACTCTTGTCAGATCATTCTCCCTAGTTTTCTTGTGCTACATTTCTTGCCTTGATTTCTCAGTGTTTATCTTTCTGACTGGATTGCCTGACTTTTGATTTTTGCCTCTGTGTTTTTGGATTACTGTTGCAACTGTGTTTTGACCATTTTTCTGCCCGACTACGAGATCTGTTTGCTGCCCTGGTAACAATAATTCGGATTGCGTCCTGTGGATTCTGGCTTGCTTTTCTGATAGAACTATTCTGGTGTACCAGACCCATTTCTGTCCAACTACGATTACTTTGATTGCTGCCCTGGTTTTTGATACTATTTTTGCCCAACTGGATTTTGACTTTTGAATTGTGGACTCTGTACTGCTTTTCGCCCTGCGGGGGTCAACCCCCTTTACCAATAAAACAAAACAAGCTCTACTGCATTTCCTGGTTCTCGCATCTGATTCCTGATCGCAGCACAACAGTCACGTACATCGATATTAAGAAATACAGGCACTCATTGGTGGGGTAATATTTAGAGAGGGTGAATCATGTTGCATTGCGAATACAACTGGAATAAACGACAAAATTTAGGATATTGTAGGCAAATTTATCAGTAAATATGAACAGGTGGGGGATGAGTCAAAAACAGCCCACTAAATTCATAAATTATAATCAAGTACACTGTAATTTGTCCCAGAGCGCCGAGAATTGGAATAAGGGCCAGTCCAGGATTTTGTCTCAACTTTTATATATTTAATTTACTAAGTCATATCTTGACCAATAATACTTTAATATCCTATTACTCAAGTACAGTATTGAACTAGCATATTTAACAGAATTGCCTCAAAAGGAAGACAAAGGTGATAGGTAGGAAATAAAATCAAGTAAGGTACAGCTGCAGTCGAGGGTGCTGCAGTTTCAGGACTGCAGTTGTAGGATCACATTTCTAGGATCCTAGTTTTTCCTCTTCTCATCCCGACTCGTCATACCGTGACATTTTCTGGCCAAGCGTTGATATTTAACGAAAATAGAGGCTTTTGGCGTTCTAATTTGTCGCAAGTATTAAAACAAACCCTGCCCCCTGCCTCCAAACACCTAACCCTAACCTGAACCCTACCACTAAATGTCAAATGTAGTCGCCAAAAGCTTCTATTTTTTGTTGTAAATCGACACTTGGTCGGGTAGCGTCACTACATGACAAGACGGGATGAGAATGTGTCCTAAAACTTCAGTCCTGAAAGTGCAGCTTCCCCTACTGCTGGCCTAGGATGTATTATTGCTGAAACCAGCAGGCTGTTAAGTTTTCTGCGAGCCTCTGAGCCTCAAATGTGATATTATCACTCCTGTCCACTAGATGGCACCTCAGTCTCACCATACTCTGGGGGAAAATACAACAGATCTCATCCTAGTATGTCATAGACCAGCCAAGAATATTATTTTCTGATGAAAATAAAAAAGAAACGAAAAGATAAAACGTACATAACAGATATTCACATAAGTGGCGGCAGCTCAAATGTCAGCTCAAGGGATGATTGAACTTTAAGTAGAATATTTAAGTGCTGGCATTCATGTTTAAGAGCACACACAAAAAATGTAAGATTAAAGAATAGTAGTTGCACCCATCTCTTGTGACATTCGTGGCCCAGAACTGGTTAATATGAGCATTTACTGAAACACGACTCTCCCTCCAGGACCAGGGTTAAGTAGCCCTGGAGTAGACAGTTTCCTTCTCAGTTAGAGTAGTTAAGATACTAGAAAAAACACTGTCTTTCAATCTTTTCAGAAGTGCAGCATTCAACACCAGAAGCAGAGCATTAGCAAGACAGACAGGTTGATAATAAAGGAATAAGCCCCGAGAAGCAGTGGGTTACAGTGATTTTATAACGGCGGAGGGGCGTTCTAAGGCACGACGCGCAGCGGAGCCCCTCCGCCATTATAAAATCACGGTAACCCACTGGTTCATGGGGCTTATTGCTTTTATAAAACAGTTACCCTACATGTAGCCCATAAAATAAGCACACAAGAAAAAAAACAACAATTTATTGGTAATAATGCAACTTTCCACTAAGCCAGATAGGGTGGACAGAATGGTTGTTAGGCAACACAGACTCTAAGATTGCTTTTTCATCTAGCGCCATTATGTCACATCAGGTTATTTGGGCTTGTTAATGTAGATATACTATGAAAGCAGGCTATTTGGAATTTCTCCTTCGGTCCCCTGAAGGCCCCGTTAAATAATTTTACGTTCGCTTCGTTCTCGAGTTTCCTTGTTCTCAGCTTGCGCCGATTGGCCATCATTACAACCAGCAGCGACAGTAGGGAACAAGATTGACTTTTGTCCTCCACACTTGCCGGTGTCCAGGAAAATATATTGAATTGTGCATTAGTTTGCTAGCTTGTCAACTAGCTAGTGTTCACTACAATGGATGTGGTTACCCTACACATAGCCTATAAAAGAAACTCACAAAAAAAAACACTTTATCGCTAATACTGAAATAGCGAGCTAGTAAGCAACGTAGCTAGCAAGCTAAAATGATATCGAACTGTAATGCAATAGCTAGCTAGGTAGATAGCCAACTGGTTAGCGAGTTAAAAGGCTAAACTTTGCTAACACTGAAATAGCGAGCTGGAAGTCGAAAACAAACGTAACCTAACGAGTCAATTGAGCGCCGAGTAGTTGATTGTGCGCAGGGATACTTTGTGCTGCGGTCTGCCTCAGAATGCAGTGAGTTACAGTAATTTTATACCGGCATGGAACGCGGCTCAGCCAATCACATTTAAGGATGGGAAGCACCTGTTTAATAAATGAAGATTATATGTGGCACAGAGGTATTCAACCTTATCCAGAGAGTTCCGATGTGGATGCAGGCTTTCACTTCAACCAAACAGCCGCAAGACAGATTCTATCAATAAGGGGGCACATCTTAATACTCATACCACATCTGTATGCACTGAATTTGGTTTGTTACTGACCTCTCAACTGCTGATGCAAAATATGTTTACCGGCACATACTGTATGAATGCAATCGGGCATACAACATGGCTGCCATCTCACCCATCTCCTGACCTGCTCGTTAACTCATGATTACTTTACCTTACCCTGTGATCATTAAAAGACACAACTTCACATTAGAATAGTCAAAATGTATAACTGATTTTGGAAGATATGGGCTAATATAGCGTTCTTGATAATCTTGTATATCTTTTGTATCACTTTTTACAGTTACTTCCTCTGTCATCTTCAAAACGGCTTGCTACTTGTTGTATGCGCTCAGCGCAATGTCTATTGGTTGCATACAATTGAATTCTGCAGAATGCAGTCGCCCATTAAGTACTGCTGACAGTTTGATTCATACAGAGGATCAAGCACTGCTTTTCACATACTATATAGTCAACGTGCATCTGTACTCAGAAGCGCCCAAGGTCTTTAGCAAAAACTGCTAGGGTTGTTCAGTAAAATCAAGTGTGTAACTGTGCGGCTGGAACAAAAGGCTGCTCCCACACCAGCCCATTCTGGTCAAGAACACTCTGATGCAGCCTGGTGGTTCCAGGCTGCATTTGAGACTCTACAAATCTGCATTCTATTCTTGTGCAGTTCACTGTCGCTCCTCCAAAGTGCACTGGGATGGTGTTACCTTAATGTTCTTTGGCAGCTACAAAAATACTGCTGGCTTTTTTGAAGCCAGAGGAATTACACATTCGAGTGAAGAGACAGACCGGCGTGTTCCAGAGGAATCCCATGTCCCAGATCTCTCCAAGCGAAGGATGGACGGGACGTTTTCAGACTGTCTGTGACTTCAGAAGCCGAGAAACAGATGCAAGATCATTTTCTAATTCTACCATTTTTGATGCTACCGTTGTCTAGGCTTTCGATCACTACTGGTGATGCTTATCCTGATATGTTTCTTTAAAGAAAGCCATCAATTTTCTTTCTGCTTTTGCCATTTTATTTTTAATTTGTTTTTATTTTTAAATATGAGTTACTTTTCTTGCATGTTAGAAAGACACATAAACATTGTTTCTTGGCCTGAATTGGCACCAACTTACAATTTCTCTCCATTAAATTAATAACTAGCCTCCTATGAAAAAAGTGACAATTCATAAAATGCTTATATACCACATTTATTTTTTAAATCTCTCTGACTACTCCTATAATGTACATTTTAAATTGCATGAATGAATTATTTTAAGAATCCATTAAGCTACTGCTGCTTTTGCTTTGCAAAGTGCTTGCTTTTTGTTACTGAATTATGCAAATGCACAACGCAAATTATTCACCAGACATGTTCAGAAACATAATCCTTATGAAAAACTGAATAAGCTTTTTTTGTATTTTGTTACGAATGAAAGTTCTTTCCCGTGTATGGTGTTTATTTTTGTAACTACGGGTGTCACTGTGATCTTAACGCTTTAACTGGGAGTTGAGGCAGAGACATTGTGAGTTTTCAAGAGCAGGCTTGACTTAAAGCTAGATACCATTGTGTCATTGAGTATCTGAAGTGATATACAGCGCCCTCCATAATTATTGGCACCCCTGGTTAAGATGTGTTCTATAGCTTCTAATAAATTCAGTTTTTTTCTAAATAATATAGGATCACAATGAAAAAAAGAGAAAATCCAACTTATAATTCAAGTGCATTTATTCAGTGGGAAAAAAAAAATCCTACATTCAGAAATAATTCTTTTACATCAAATCATGTGTGCCACTATTATTAGCACAATACAGTCAATACTTTTTACAAACCCGTTTTGCCAACAAAACAGCGCCTAATCTTCTCCTATAATGTTTCACAAGGTGGAAGAATACAGAAAGAGGGATCTTTGACCATTCCTCTTTGCACAATCTCTCTAAATCATCCAACGACCTGGGTCATCTCTTCTGCACTCTCCTCTTCAGCTCACTCGACCGGTTTTCAATGGGGTTGAGGTCGAGGGACTGAGATGGCCATGGGAGGAGCTTGATTCTGTGTCTGGTGAACCATTTCTTTGTAGATTTGGCCACATGTTTAGGGTCATTCTCTTGCTGAAAGTGATGACCCATCTTCAGCTTTCGGGCAGAGGCCACCAGATTTTGATTTAAAATGTCCTGGTATTTCAAAGAGTTCATGATGGCATGGACCCTAACAAGGTTCCCAGGGCCTCTGGAAGAGAAACAGGCCCACAGCATCACTGATCCTCCCCCATACTACACAGTGGGCATGAGGTGCTTTTCTGCATACTCATCTTTTGTGTTCCGCCAGACCCACTTAGAGTGTTTGTTGCCAAAAAGCTCTATCTTGGTCTCGTCTGACCCAAGCAGATTGTCCCAGTTGAAGTCCCAGTACTGATTAGCAAACTCCAGATGTTTGCATTTTTGATTGTGAGTGAGAGAAGGTTTTTTCCGTGCATGGCTCCCAAACAGCTTGTTAGCATGTAGTGCTCGATGGTCATTTTGGAGACTTTGTGACCCCAAGATGCTACCATTTGTTGCAATTCTTTAAGAGTGAGCTTTGGAGAACTTTTTATTTTTCTTACCATCCTCCTCACTGTGCGTGGTGGTAAAATAACCTTGCATCCTCGTCCAGGCTTATTTACCACTGTTCCAGTTGTTTTTAACTTCTCAATGATTCCTCTGACAGTTGATATGGGCATGTGCAGGCGAGTGCCTATTTTCTTGTAGCCATTGCCTGACTTGTGAAGGTCGACACACATCTGCCTTACTTGAAGGGCGTGTTCCTTTGTCTTTCCCACGTTGAAGAGTGGATAATAGAAATGGCCACTGTGTCACATCATATTTATTCCCCAGGGAAACAGGAAGTGATTAATTACTAATTAAATGTTCCTAGATACTCTGATCAACTTTGTAAACTACTGTAGAAATGACAGAAATACTTCAATTACATTTATTTCCTAGGAATTGTTAGGGGTGACAATAATTGTGGAACAGGTGATTTTACAAAAAATAACTATTTCTTAGTCAGGGATTTTTTTTCCCTTAAAATTCACTTGAGTTGAAGGTTACATTTTTCTACAATTTTCAGTGTGAGAGTATGCTTCTGCAATAAAAATTGAATTTATTTATTTGAAGGCTTTTAACACATCTTAACCAGGGGTGCCAATAATTATGGAGGGCGTTGTATTCACAGTAGTATAAAGAAACTGACAAGCCTAGTTTGGCTGAACAGCCTGTTCTCGCCATTCATGTTATGTTATTTATGTTATGTTATGTTATGTTATGTTTTTATCCCCCGCCAACACGAAGTGTGAAGGGGATATAGGTTTGACCTCTGTCCATCTGTCCGTGTGCGCGTCCATCTGTCCGAGAGAAAGGGGACAACTTTTCTCAGAAACTTGTATTTTTGACCCGATTTGCTGGTTTGGGGTATAAACAGATGATCATTGCATGACTTATTTGGTTGGTGTTTCTATGGCAGATTAAAATCAGTGGTGATGAGCCCCCCTGCACAGGCCCAGGCCCATTATCATCAGCATTATAAGGCAATGGCACAGTGTTTTTGTTCAGTTGTTGCAACAGACAGGAATCTGTACTTTCTGCAGTGTACTCTTCAGTGTTGTCCATGCCCCGCTTGCGCGGTTGGCGGGTCTGCGACTGCCTGGAGGCCGTCTGGGCCTTGTTTACACATCGTCTGCTATCCCCAGTTACTTTCCGCCATCTTTCGCTCCGATGTCCCACACCTCAGCCATGTGTCACAGCTCCTTCCCCCGCACAGATTACCTCAGTGTCACTCCCTCGGTGTCACTCGCCTGGTCCAAAAAGTGTCACACCACACCCAATGCCGAAACGTCTAAGAGCGCACTTTAGTGATGTCAGCTGAGTGTGGGCCTGCAGTGAGCTGGTCATAAAGGGCATCAAGAACACTGTTTTTTTTAATCAAAAACTGATGTTTAATAGTGGCTACACTCTGATATTATGCTTAATGCAACTTTTGCTTACAAGTTAATAAATATAAACTCATATTTAATGCTCTTCCTTGCCATAGTGTGACATAATTTGAACACGTTACCGGCGGTCACACAGAATAATGGGTCGTGAGGTGCTGTGGAGTCCACATTGATGCAGAGTTTGGTGAAGTGCACATAAAGAGCGGTTGGGGGGCGCTCATGAGCGCACTTCTGAAGCACCAAATGACGGAGGGGACGCCCAACGCTCACATAGATGTTGCTGAGACACACCCAGATAGACCTGAAGAACCCCATTTTGGGAATAAAGACAGGGCAGATCCTGAGGTCATAATTGCCCTGCATCTGATGTGCGAAGGTCACAGGTGAGTAATATTTCAAATATATTTCACTTTGGAAGATATTTGCACATTGGCACAAGTTTTTAGCCTGTAATAATCAGTTCTTTGCTTTTCTCCATAGAGCCCCACTGTGTAATTTACTAAAGAGGAAAGCTGAATATTGAAATCATGTGACTTTGATGACACCATAAGCCATAACACAAAAAAAATTTAATTATTGGAAAAATTGAAAAGGCACTTTTATACTTTTATTCAACATATATATTTTTTATCAGGCAAAAGCAGTGAAGAACATATTGTAATTAGTATCACTGAACAGCAACCTAGCCAAGTAGGCAGGTGTCAGTCAGTTTACTAAAACATTGCTTTGAACCAATAGAAGTAAGTGACGAAAAAAAAATCCTGTTAAATGAGAACTTAAAGAAAAATATCAACTGCGAGGAAGAAATAGAAGGAGGACAATTGGGTGCAAGTATGAACGAGGAACCACGATACTACTGTAAATCTGTTGCAATTAGTAGTATACGGCTCCTAACACATGCCTGCTGAATAAATGCATAGATGAGTGACAAATTCAGGGAAAAACATTAATGAATCCATAGAAAAGTGAAAAAAACAAACAGATGCTTTCACCCCTGCAAACCTCTGGATATAGCTAGTGATGGTGTGGCTGGGATTCAAACATCATAACACAGGGCTCCTAGACAACGTCTCAGTTTTGAACAACTTGGAGGCCCTGTTATGTGTATATTTTTAAATGTGTTTAGGCTTGCTTTTGTAAGTTTTTTTAAGCGCTGTCTTTTTTAATTCCTGGAGCACAAAGACCGTCTCTTCATCGTCAGTGTGTATTTTCTTTGTCTGGTCAGGATGATTAAGAGTTAGTAACACTGCGGTGGGGCTGCGTTCACTGAAAATCTTTACCGGAAAACGCTGCGAGACCTCTCAGTGTCTGCCTCAGCTGAATCTCGCCGGTACAAACAATCACAGAGATTATGTTCTGTCCAGCCAGCGAACATTAGATTGAGTTCAGCGCCGCCTCCAAAATCTGCTGCCAAAGCAGTGTACAATAACATCAAACAAACCAGTCCGTTTCCAAGTTTTTGCTCATCACTGATGATGTAAATACTCCATGTATTTGGGAAGAAGTTGTTTTGTCTTGCGCCTCACAGTGCTTTGACAAAGTTCAACAAGATAGTGTGGTCCACCTCCCGCTATTCTGTGTAATCTGGCAAACACACTAAGCAACTCTCACTGAAATAATGTTAGTTCATGAGAGAAATAAATCCAGTCACACCAAAGAAAGGAAATAACTACATCTGGGAACCTGCAGTATGTTGCTCTAAGTCCGGAATCATGGTTTCATTTCCTCCCAGATGTTTTTAACATAGGCCGTCAGTAAATATAACCACAATTTTGTCAATATCTTAATTTTAAATCAATGTCACATTTTCACTTTCACGTTATTGGCTGATCATTGGCAAAAGAAAAAAAACCCTCAAAAAATCCAATAATGGTTGCATCAAAAATGTTGTGGATTTTTAACATTGAATTGGAGGCCTATGTCACTACCCGGACCGTAGGGCACATCCATACTGTAAAACAGCAGCTGAGCTTGCATACATGTCTTCAAATGACAGGGTGTCCTTCCATTCACTGTTTATTTAAAATGGTTGTGCCTGGTCACACACACTCATACCCGCAAGCAATTCTGAGTTTGCAATTAGCTATTCTTGCATGGATTGGGGGAGGAAACCAAAGTAATCGAAGAAAACCAACATAAATGCAAGGAGAAATCTACAGAGAAAAGCCCTTCAGCTGTTGCAGATTCTACAGCGCCCTCCAAAATTACTGGCACACCTGGTCAAGATGTGTTAAAAGCCTTAAAATAAATTCAATTTTTATTGCAGAAGCAGTCTCACACTGAAATTGTGGAAAAATGTTGCCTTCAACTCAAGTGAATTTTAAGGGGAAAAAATCCCTGACTGAGAAATAATTATTTTTCATAAAATCACCCATTCCACAATTATTGGCACTCCTCACAATTCCTGGGAAATAAATGTAATTGAAGTATTTCTGTCAATTCTACAGTAGTTTACAAAGTTGATCAGAGTATCTAGCAACATTTACTTAGTAATTCATCACTTCCTGTTTCCCTGGGGTATAAATATGATGTGACACAGAGGCCATATCTCTCATCCACTCTTCAACATGGGAAAGATAACACACCAGGAACACACCATTCAAGTAAGGCAGATGTGTGTCAACCTTCACAAGTCAGGCAATAGCCACAAGAAAATAGCCAGTCGCCTGCACATGCCCATATCTACTGTCAGAGGAATCTTTAAGAAGTTTAAAACAACTGGAACAGTGGTAAACAAGCCTGGACGAGGACGCAAGGTTATTTTTCCACCACGCACAGTGAGGAGGATGGTGAGAGAAATAAAAAGTTCTCCAAAGCTCACTGTTAAAGAATTGCAACAAATGGTAGCATCTTGGGGTCACAAAGTCTCCAAAAAAACCATCAGGTGCTATCTACATACCAACAAGCTGTTTAGGAGGCATGCACGGAAAAAACCTTTTCTCACTCACAATCATAAACGCAAACGTCTGGAGTTCGCTAAGCGGTACTGGGACTTCAACTGGGACTCTGTGCTTTGGTCATATGAGACCAAGATAGAGCTTTTTGGCAACAAACACTCTAAGTGGGTCTGGCGGAACACAAAAGATGTGTATGCAGAAAAGCACCTCATGCTCACTGTGAAGTATGGGGGAGGATCAGTGATGTTGTGGGCCTGTTTCTCTTCCAGAAGCCCTGGGAACCTTGTTAGGGTGCATGGCATCATAAACGCTTTTAAATACCAGGACATTTTAAATCAAAATCTGGTGGCCTCTGCCCGAAAGCTGAAGATTGGTCGTCACTGGATCTTTCAGCAAGATAATGACCCTAAGCATGTAGCCAAATCTACACAGAAATGGTTCACCAGACACAGAATCAAGCTCCTCCTATGGCCATCTCAGTCCCCAGACGTCAACGCCATTGAAAACCTGTGGATTGAGCAGGAGAGGAGGGTGGAGAGGAGAGTACTCAGGTTGTTGGATGATTTAGAGAGATTGTGCAAAGAGGAATGGTCAAAGATCCCTCTTTCTGTTTTCTCCCATCTTGTGAAACATTATAGGAGAAGATAAGGTGCTGTTTTGTTTGCAAAAGGGGGTTGTACAAAGTAGTGACATCAGGAGTGCTAATAATTGTGGCACACATGATTTGATGTCAAAGAATTATTTCTTAATTTGGGATTTTTTCCCCCACTGAATAAATGCACTCGAGTTAAAGGTTGGATTTTTTTCATTGTGGTCCTATATTATTAAGAAAAAAATTTAATTTATTAGAAACTAAAGAACACATCTTAACCAGGGGTGCCAAAAATTTGAGGACAGTGTAATTGGTGAACGTCTCGCTGTGAGATAACAGTGCCACCGCAACGTCATCCGTGACATAGCTAACACCCAAAAAATTAAATGTTCAATTCTTTAAAACTGTTGAGAGTGACTTTATCTGAGATCAGCCCAAAACAGACACAAGTGAACTTCTCGTCTTAATGATTATTGAGTTTGGGACAGGGAATTGGGAAAACAGTTATTGTCATGGTGATTAGCCCCCCTCCCTGCCAATTAGGCCACGCCCCTTTTGGGGGCCTTGATGAGTCATACAACTTTTGACAGCTCTTAACCTCAACCTGCATGGAGGTCCCAGGTTTGTGCCAATTGCATATGAAGCTACCGCTGGTGGACTGCAACTTAAAATGGAAAAAATCATGGAACCTCCATGTAGACTGATGCTAGTGCCACCTGAAGTTGCAACCAAGTTCATATCTGGCAGTTGGAAGCTGGGTGCAAGTTATACCCCGCACAAAGATCCCAAGCACATAACAACTGCTTCCCAATCTTTGTGTGTCTTTTCTCATTAGTCAGTAAATGAAAGTTTAGGACCTTTGCAAAAGTCACTCTTAAGCAATCAACTGATTCCAGATGACAGTTTAAGGAACTTCTATAGGTCTTATGCCAATTTAATCAATCAAATGAATTTGTAGTTGCTTAAGTCAGTTGTGTGCAACTAGTTGACATAATATTTGAAGTACATCATTTCTAAATGTGTTTCAGTTTGACTGACGAGATCCCTTTGATGGCAAAAGAGTATCTGTACCAGGTGACAGTTCTCTGTCTGGAGCCAGTCTGTCACACTGCCTCTGCCTCTCCTCCATTTGGGAGCACAAATGGAAACTGGGGGCCTGCCAGCTTTGCCTTCTAAATTATCAAGAGGTGCCAGCCCCGCTCGCTTTTAAAAAAAATGAGTCCAGTTACACTAAGCTTAAGTTTATATGAACATCTCAAAATAAAGAGGCTTGATGTACACAATCCTAGCAAGCCCTTTCTCTGGGACATGTTCCAAAAAATGATATCGTTCACATAAAAACTTTGACTTACAGTATACATTGTGGTGAAAATGTGACGTTAAATGGAATCTAACATTCATATCATCAACCGTAGACCCAGTCAGTGCACAAGCTATAATTTATCAGCAGTCAGAAGAATGAAAAACTTGAGATGATTTCCACTTCTAACTTCTTTCTAGCAAATCTAGAGAATCAATAATTATTCTGTTTAACAGCTGGGATAGCAGGACGTCAATTTGATAATCCTTCTAGTATACTTTTTTTATGAAAGAAAATGCCCTAACAGGTGTACATTTTATGGTTTTGGCTCACACCACTTTGTGTATGTGTCGTTCACCTGCAAGTGCAATTTTTGGTAAATGTTGTCAGTACTTAACCCCTTGAGCGCTGCACAAATTTTTGAGGAATTAAAAATGTCATTATCCTGAGCTGTTGAAAACCCATCATGTGGTAACTTGTTTAAAAGAGCTCCCCTGTTGGAGCTCTTTTAAACAAGTTGCCACATGATAGGTTTTCAACAGCATCTGGTTTTGATATCTAACACCAGGGGTGTCAAACTGACCCGTAAACAGGCCAAGAAGCTGCAGGTCTTCAATCCTACCAAGCAGAAGCTCACCTGAAAGCACTGATTTAATCAACTGATCTAGGCATGCACAACTGATTAGTTGTACCAGGTGCGCTTCTGCATTGTTGGAGTGAAAACCTGCAGCCTCTTGGCCCGTTTACGGGTCAGTTTGACACCCCTGTCTTACACCATTGGGCAACCATAGTTGCCTATGGCACTCAAAGGGTTAATGTGCCTTGGTCTTACCTCAAAATCCTGTGACACGTCGCACTTGGATGCCACATTTTTTGTGCATCTAATAAATCTTGCTCACACGTCAACGCCCACTTTGCATTGTAAATATTTCTGGGGCGATGTGGACCTGACGTCCTTGTTAGCATCTGCTCACAGTGACCTGCATCTGTTGGAATGATAATGAATAATCAATGTTGTGGACTGTTTGCTCTCTCTGCTTCTTTTTTTTTTCTTTACTGCAATTCGAGAGGAATGTCTTCTCTTGTGACTCAAAGAGCTGATCACCTCCTTCAGGGCAAAAAAACACATTGCCACCTCGCAAGAGAGGTCAAAAATAAACTTTTGCAGTATCTAACTGATTTGTTAAAGCCTGACTGTCAATGCACAATAAGGTTTAAACTAGCATTTCTGTGAGGTCTTGGGCTCAATGTCTTTGGATTGCCCTGGATGGAGGCAGTCGTTTGGATGAGTTTGTTTTGTGCGAGCGAAAGCTCTTCCAAGGAAGGGAAATGGCCGAACAGAAGATTGTAAACAAATGCAGTCTCCAGATGTGAAATATCTACTCCTATTTCCTGACACCGTTTCACCACCGGTGACTCACTGCCGTTGCCTGGCTACGGAGGTCAGACGGACACCCCAGACTCATTAATTTGGGGGGATGCGTAGTTCTTCCCTCACCCCCATCCCTCTCGGGGTCTGCTGTCAGGAGACGATGTGAAGAGAAGCCATACTTTGAGTGTTTTTTAATGCTGGAGAATTTTGCTCCAATAATTGCCATGTGCAGCACTGATTGAGCAGTGATAGCCTCAGGCATGGAGGCCATGAAGTGCAGCTCGGCTTGGCTGAGAGGGATTCAGTTAATTAAGCCACCATTTTGTAGTTCATGGTGAAGTCTCACCGGTAACACTTTACAATAAGGGTACATTAATTAACATTAGCTAATGCAGTCAGAGGGATTAACTATTAGTTAAATAACAGTAAACTAATGGGTCTACTAATGGTTTACTAATGGTGTTCATGTTGACTAAGGTATTGTCATTGAACAGTTCGACAGTTTGTGGTGTTACTTAAGGGATACTGAAGGGATGTTTGCAACTTAATAATAAGGATTATTATTAAGAGCATTAAGAAATGGTAAGTTAAGTTTATCAAACGCCTATTTTGCTCTCTGGTGCATTAGTTAACTGTTAATTAATTGGTATTTAATGCTTATTACTTCATTAACTAATGTACCCTTATTGTAAAGTGTTATCGTCTCACCTACTCCACGTGAACACTAACCATGCCTCTGCCAGTTGTTTCCACAAGCTCCTCTGGGCAAGGCGCACTCGGTGGTAGTGCTGCTCCATGTACAGGAAAGTTCATTTCTTTTCAGACCTCTGTTTCTTTGCGGTCTAGTGACCCCTGGAGGCCGCCGGGCATCAGTGAACTACATGCTAAATGCCACACCTGAAAGACCTTCTTCTGAAACGGCGTGATCTTTGCCATCGTACACAAATAGTGGCACCAGCTGGCACCAGACGTTTTGGAACAGAACCACAAATGTTTAGACTAACCTGAATCAGCAGTGTTGTTGTTACTTGAACAAGGAAAGCCCAGTCTTATCCATATAGGTCCAGTGTGAACACTTACCTTTGTTTTTGCTTTGTTGATTCTACCTTTCAAGTTCTCGCTTGACGACTGATATATTCATTAGTTGAATCAGATGTCATAGCGTAGAGTTAATACAAAGACCTGGACCCACATTTGTCCTTTGCAGATCAGATTGAACACTGCTGCACTTGAACATGGCTGCAGTTGCATGCTTGGACAAACTGAAAAAGGGAGGGAATTCAAAACGAACTGCTAAAAGCTGTGCGCCAAAATAATATTTCAAAATAAAAACATATGTTTTTGTAATAAGTGTGGCTGAGGTGAGGAACGATCGGACATTTGGTGTCCAAACCTGTGCAGCTGGAAGAGTGCTGACAGAGAATTTTAAATTTGACCAAGTGGGGAAATATTTTGCTGAGCTTGGTCTACATTGTTGAAAAGTATGTTTTGTTTGCACTTTTTTAAAATTTCTCAATCTGCGTTTTAGAAAGCCGTTGGTAAAATCAAGTCCTATCATTTTTACCAGGGGTGTCCAATCTTATCCGCGAAGGGCCGGTGTGGGTGCAGGTCTTTGTTTTAGCCCAGTGCTACAACACCTGATCCCAGTAATTAACTGATCGGAGGGTTCAATCAGGACCTTGATGAGAATCAGGTGTATTAGTGTTGGGCTGTGGGAAAAACCAGCAGCCACACCGGCCCTTTGTGGATTAGATTGGACACCCCTAATTTATACCATTTGATAAAAGACTGTTCTTGTGTCCCTACACAAAGCATTTTACAGTGGCTGAATCTATCAATAAAACCCGTGCTGGCCTACACAGCCAGTCATGTAGAAATTTGGCCAGGATAAGGGTTGGAAACAAATTTGGAGACGCGTTCTCTGGTCCAGCTGAGTGGTCCACCCTGCGGCTAATCATATTAGCCCTTGCCTGCACAGAAGGTGGTAAGTTTTTGGGAAACCATGATGGCTGACATAATTCCATCCTGCTGGGCTCCCATTAGCCTGGTTTATGGTGCGTTTTCACCCCATCACTCTCTGCCCTGAAGAGAGTCTCAGTGGGATTATTTATGCTGGTCATTTCATGCGCTCCCACTCTGTTTTACGGCGAATTATCTTAGCCTCACGCTGAGCCGTCCATCAAAAACATCCTCCAGGCAACTCCCAGTGTTCATCTCTAGTTTTGCGGTCGCACTGTAAATACTCCAAGACAAATATTTGAGACAAATATCACACCATTATTCCCCACATAGTGTTACTGGCAGCCATCCTCCCAGTAACACTAAGATGTTAAAGTGTGCAGTCTCAAATCCTTCATTAAGAGCATGCGAATAACAGGAAACACTGCCATAAATGCCATCTTTCTGAAGCTCATCAAAAACTGCTTTTATTCAGACTGGTCCAAAAATGGATTGATTCAATACTGTTGTCCCATCATTTCATTTTCTGTCCATCCCTGACCAAGAATTTTGATTTGAGGCCACACTGTTTTTTTGGTGTTGGTGTTTTTTTGGCGTTTCTCATATGCTGTTGGCACAGTTCCCCCTTGCCATCGTGTTATAATTATTGTGACAGATGGCCCTCAACTTCAGCCAGCAATTATCTGGCCACTTCTGAACCCTGTTAGTATCCTCATTTTGCATTGAACACATGCTTTGCCGCTCATTACCATTTTGATTTATATGAATGGCCAGCACAAGATTTCTAATTGTCATTCAGAGAGTTTAAGGTGAAAGCCATTTTATGGAGTGATTTTGATATTTTTCCCACCCCCTGCATGCCTTCAATTGAATACAGTTCAATGTCATTTGTTTAGTGCTTTTTACACCAATGCATCATTTTGGCCTTAGTGTAAATAGGGAAAAAGACTAGGCCTGTCCATCGGCCTTTCATGAGCATATTATGCATATGACAATCCTAAAAGTCTGTACTGCGTCTATGGTTTGTCATCTGACCCAAACCCAGTTGTTTTGTCCATGTAAAAATGTGTGAGAAAGAGTATGAGATGAATATTTTAGGCTGTGATAAGGCAGTTTGTCATTGCACAAAAGAATATGCAGGGTCCTGGCGTGCTCAGTGTCTATAACTGCAATAAATAGCGAGTTTTATTAAATTATGATACGTATGTTTCTGTAATTGAGAATTTTGACTGACATTACATTTGAATGAAGGTGGAATATACAAGTTCTGACTTCATGTTCATTGTCCCTGGTCAACATTGCGGGAGTGATGCTTTGGTGTTTATTGCTGTTTAGTGCCAAATCAGCACATAAAAAAATGCTAAATCAACACACTCTCACTTCGAGGCGTCATATAGTGACACTACCTGACCAAGCGTCGATATACGACGCAAAAGGAGGCTTTTAGCATCCTAACTCGACGGTTGGTCAGGTAGCTTCACTATATGACGAGACGGAACGAGACTGGGCTCGCCAAACCATTGCTTGTATGTGGTCACTCATTTGAAGGTATACAGTGCAAAACGACCAACCGCTACAGCCCAAAGAGCATGCGGTTCTGAAGCTCACTTAAAGAGGGCTAATGCGGCATGTGTTTTATGAAAGATTTGTCACAGGTGCCAGTGAACATCTTTTAACACAGATTTTGGGCGTATTCACTGCTCAAAGCTCTTAGTTCTGAATGTGCCAAAAAAAAAGAAAAAAGTGCTAAAAAGATGTTGCACAACACTAACTCAAACCAGACATGAAAATGGATGAATATTCCCACAGGCCCCATTTCGGACACCCGTATTTCAAAAGGACAGAGCTGACAATGCGCCGTCATAACAAGCAGTGAAACAAAAGTCACTGGGCTCCTTTCACTAAGGGAAGATACTTTATAAAACTGTGGTTTAACCTCAAGGTAACAACACTGTCACTGACGGATTCTGCTTGCACTGATGATGCGGGAGAGAGAGAGAGAGAGAGAGAGAGAGAGAGAGTGTGTGTGTGCGTGTGTGTGTGTGTGCGTGTGTGTGTGTGTGTGCGTCTATTCGTATATGTGTGTGAATGCATCAGTGTGTTAGCTTACGTCTGTCTATGAGTGTGTGTGTGTGTGCGTGCGTGCGTGCGTGCGTGCGTGCGTGTGTGTGTGTGTCTGTATGCGAGTGTGTACAGGTACAGCACAGGGGCCGCTATTCGGAAGATGGTGAAATGTACTCGGCAAGATATCTGAGCCGTATGTGAAGACTAACGTGGCTCAGAATCTCCCGTCACGTAGCATAGCTCACATAGTGTTTGGATTCAGCGTCACATTAATGGGAAATAATGAGCAACTCAATGGGCGGAACTTACCAGAAGGAACCACTAATAAAGTTGCGAGAACTGACACACCTCAGCTAATCTGAGATCAGCGCAGGAATTTATCGTGACTCCGACAGCTTGGGTCATCTGCACGTTTTGCCAAAGAGCTCCACATCGAGGCTTTGGGTGTGTTACCATGATTCATAATGTCAAGGGGTTAGATCACCAGATCGCTGGCTACATTTGAAGCCAGGGGGTTCATTCCAAAATATTTCCTGGGCATGGTCTGGGGCTCGGATTATACAGCAGGAGACTTCCTTCCTTTAACGTGAGCCTTTATTTTCATCGTTTGTTTTAACAGGTGGATGGTGCCACTGTCAAGTTTTACTCTGAGGTCCTTCAGTGTTTCTATGATGAAGATTTAGACTATTTCAGTCCCACTATGTCAAGTAACGTTAGGGAGTACTTGAGTAAAGAAGCAATGTTAAAGATCTGTGAGTCCAGGTTGGATCACTCCATACAGATGTAGTGTAAATGCAACCAAAATAAAAGCTGAGTGTTTGCACTCATATCTATATTAAGTGAAACAAGAATGAGTCACAGCCATTAAAAATTTTGTCACTGGCCAAAAACTAATAGACTCCACTCTACCCTGCTTTAGATTCCTCCCCCCTGTGTCATTGTTTGAGTTTCACCTCTTTTAAATTTCTGCTTTAAGTTCCTGTTTGGTTCTAGTTTTTGGAAGGAACAGCGTTGAGATAGGCCCGTGTAACCCTGTCGGACGCGTGGCCAGCACACGAGTGCAGAATTCTCCTGGGTGACAAGGAATTCAGGAACGACATTCTTTTACAGAGAGTTAATCTACGGTGTTATCGCAGCATATTTCAGTGGTGAGGGTATCAGGCTTTCTGGATGATATTTGAGCCTTTGGCCCCCATCAAAACAGACGATAAGGTCCTCAGGGGCCTGGCTGCAGGCTAACTTTCAACTAAACTAAAGCAAGTGAAGCAAAAAAAAAAAAAAAAGTATTAGAACTAAAACTGCATTTCAACAGTCATGCGCCTCCTTTAGACAGTGAGTTCAGCTCATAGCATTAGGATTATTGTCTGGCCCAAAACAATATGTTGCTGTATACTCACAGGAATATTTGCATGTAAGAACTAAAGTGCACAACACTGTTATCGGTGGAACTGCAACCTTTCAAGAGGGCTGGACAGTTGAAGGATTGAACGTTGAATCTCTTGATTACAGCAGGTCCAATGGACTGTATTTCTCAAGTAGAACAGAATTAGTGATCATGAACAGGATGGATTGCCATACTAATTCAATACTTTTCCTGATGAATCTACTCAACTGGATTACACCCTGATAATCAATGGATAGCTCATACATTGCAAAACCAAGTTATGCATAATGTGGGTCTCTGATTTTGAGTGTTGTTCAGTCTCATGGCTGATGCTGCATAATAAATTCTTGGTTTTAATTGGCATTTATTGAACCAGCATCCATTGTGCCTTTGAAACTTAACCCTCAGTGCACTGAAATAAATTTTGAAAAAATATAAATGTAATGATGCTGTACAAAACCTATCATGTGGCAACTTGTTCCCTTCAAAGAAATTGATTTTGATATCTCACATCATAAAGCAATGATAGCTGCATTTAGTGCTCTAAAGCTGGATTTATGCCTCTTCATCGACTCCACGCAAACGGCACGTCGTCGCCTCAACGCCGTCATGGACCTTTCGAAGTTCTGCATTGAGGTCATTTGCATCGTGCTGTGCGATTCACCGTCAAACCGCTTAGTGGGTAATCCTTCATTATTTTGCTCTTTGTCTGACACAACTGGTCAATGTTTTCAAGAGGGCCGGTAAAAAAGAACTGATACTTAGAGCTTGATGACAGCACTGACTGCAGCAGTTTAGCCAATGAGTGTATAGTGCGTGCGCATTCTGGATTTACAGCATTGCTCGTCATTTCCCCTTGAACACATTTGCCAATCCGCACAGACGACACATTTTCTTGGCCGTTTGTGCTTTGTAATCAGATTGGCAATCTTATGAAATGGTGCCGGAAATAAGCACCCATGGAATGCCATTTTGATAGATGGCGTCGGTCAATTCCGTCCTTCCTGGGCTGAAGTAGCTAGCCTAGCATCTCCCATTGAAAGTAATAGGGGTGGTACTTCCTCGCTCTCTCCAGTTTTATTATATTACCTCCATGCATCCTACCTCCTGCGAAATCACTTCTCTTCGTAGTGAAAACTCTGAAGGGCAGCAGGGAGTAGGGTTTTCAATTAACAGTCATCTGGAATGTTCTGCGACATACTTCGCAGCTGCTGCTTTCTGCTTAAGCAAGTGTAAATAAACGCAGCCGGTTCACGGGAGAACTGTTTTCACTGGCCATTTATCGGATTCGCGGTAGCTTTATAAGCATCTGCATCGCTTTCATAAGGCGACAAATAGCCACGGATAAAAATAAAAAACGACATAACTAGCATTAGCCAGTCGACTGTAGTAAACATCAAGCTATGTTCGTCAGCTTTCTGTGCGCTAGGTTGCTACTAGCCACCATTGTCATTTTCTTGAATGACGTTGAATCACATACGTTACTAGGCTCGGGTCGGACCAATAAATGCCCTTGCGGTCTGCGTCCCTTTGACGTGCAGTTAGAAAATTTTCGAGGTGCACGGCAGGCGACACAGAGGCTCTGCGGTGGGGGTTCACGTCACCGCAGAGGCTCTGCGTAGCGATGATGTCGGTTTGACGCAGAAGCATAAATCCAGCTTAAGGGTTAACTTTCCTCTGAGGCTATGAGTTCTTTGAGAGTCAGGGTAAAAAGAGTTGCTACTAGCCACCATTGTCATTTTCTTGAATGACGTTGAATCACACACGTCACTAGGCTCGGGTCGGACCAATCAATCCCCTTGCGGTCTGCGTCCCTTTGACGTGCAGTTAGAAAACTTTGGAGGTGCACGGCAGGCGACACAGAGGCTCTGCGGTGGGGGTTCACGTCAGGGTAAAAAGGCGACACAGAGGCTCAGAGGCTCTGCGTAGCGATGATGTCGGTTTGACGCAGAAGCATAAATCCAGCTTAAGGGTTAACTTTCCTCTGAGGCTATGAGTTCTTTGAGAGTCAGGGTAAAAAGAAAGAAAGATGTACTCAAAGAGGAAATAATGTGTCTGCCCAAGAAATGTAGGAATTAAGCAATTTAGCATTGAAAATTCATTCAAATTGTGGTCAGAAGTAGAAACCATGCAAGAGAGTGTTTTAAATGGTTTAAGACGATTTGTCCTTCCACATTATATAGCTGACAATGGGGCTATACTTCTATGTTTGTTCTGTGAAATTGTCCAGAGGAATGACAAGATGTTTCTTTTTTTTTTTTTTTTTTTTTTACAGTGTGTATGACCAGGAATATTGCCATGGGGTTCAAAAATAGGCCGGTGTAGGATGTTGTTAAATCCACCTTTGAGCCAGTCTATATTACACTGTTTTACACCACATTCAGGTTTACTACAGTGCGCAGTAAAGTAATACTACAATTTAGCACTGGAACAGAATGCCTCCAGATGTTGTGCCCAAGGTGTAATTGCTTTTCAGCTGTAAATTTCGAGAACTCTACGTCATTGTGACTAAATTTGAACAGATTATCAACAAATTGTTTCTTTGCTGAGATTAACTCAGTCTGAAAATCATATATTACTAACTGGCACATTATATGCCATCAGTTTCATCACTTCAAAGACGCGTAATAGACTTTTATGCACTTGACAAAACATACATGGCCATTACTAATGCTGGTCAAATAATGCACCTGACGGAACCATTGGTCTACCGTAGAATCAAATGTTGATAAAAGGGGCTATAACTTTGACCCCTGTGAGAAGGAATTTTCTAAAAACAAAAGAGAGATCATTTGTCAGCGCCCCCTGTGTTTGAAAAGGTGTCAGCAGCGATGGAACTTTGGGCCTTGCTCCTGTCTGTAGGCCTAGCCAATTTCCTGCAGGGCTTTTACGGTTCTCTATGGTAATTAGAGCCAATATATCCATTAATGCCCTCTTATCCTGCCTGAAAGTCTAGCCTCTGTCTATGCCGGTCTCATACATGGATGATTAATAGACCTCATTAGAAACACATGCTTATCGCAACAAAATGGTTCAAAATGTATCGTGTCTGAGTACAAGTCTGTCTCAGCGAATCCATGGATTAACACATTTAAAAATAAAACATATTGACCCAAACTTTTTGCTACCATATGACTTTCTGAACCCAATTGGCAGGCTTTTCAGACAATACATCTCTTTAGATCAGCCATTGACTAGAAGCTTCAATTATGCAAGCATTACATCATAGTGTATAGAAAATGCCCGTGTTTGCAAGTCTGCAATTTGTGGTCGTCATGTCGTGTTGGCAGTTGATCGCCTACTGAGGTTAATTCTTTCACGGCCGTTTGCGATTTAGGAGACGCTGTGGAAACTGTAAATCACGGGGGTATAATTAAGGACTCATGTAGTTTTTGGGTCAGTGGTCTGTATCTTATTTACCTTCTTAAAATTTTTATGTCCCGCACGACGGGAGAATTCCCCACATGTGTCCTGCAGTGCCCGGGGGAGAATATTTCATGCTGTTACAGCTTTTTAGGAAAACCTTAGTGCTTCAAACTTGCTGTACCATCAGGGTCTAAAACACTAATCCTGATATGGGGGTCAAATAACTACACTGCTCAAAAAAATAAAGGGAACACTAAAAATAACACATCCTAGATCTGAATGAAATATTTTTGTTAAATATTTTGTTCTTTACATATTTGAATGTGCTGACAAAGTCACAAAAAAATGATCAATGGAAATCAAATTTATTAACCCATGGAGGTCTGGATTTGGAGTCACACTCAAAATTAAAGTGGAAAAACACACTACAGGCTGATCCAACTTTGATGTAATGTCCTTAAAACAAGTCAAAATGAGGCTCAGTAGTGTGTTTGGCCTCCACGTGCCTGTATGTCCTCCCTACAACGCCTGGGCATGCTCCTGATGAGGTGGCGGATGGTCTCCTGAGGGATCTCCTCCCAGACCTGGGCTAAAGCATCCGCCAACTCCTAGACAGTCTGTGGTGCAACGTGGCATTGGTGGATGGAGCGAGACATGATGTCCCACATGTGCTCAATTGGATTCAGGTCTGGGGAACGGGCGGGCCAGACCATAGCATCAATGCCTTCGTCTTGCAGGAACTGCTGACACATTCCAGCCAAATTAGGTCTAGCATTGTCTTGCATTAGGAGGAACCCAGGGCCAAACGCACCAGCATATGGTCTCACACGGGGTCTGAGGATCTCATCTCGGTACCTAATGGCAGTCAGGCTACCTCTGGCGAGCACACGGAGGGCTGTGCGGCCCCCCAAAGAAATGCCACTCCACACTATTACTGACCCACTGCCAAATCGGTCAGGCTGGAGGATGTTGCAGGCAGCAGAACGTTCTCCACGGAGTCTCCAGACTCTGTCACGTCTGTCACATGTGCTCCGTGTGAACCTGCTTTCATCTGTGAATAGCACAGGGTGCCAGTGGCAAATTTGCCAATCTTGGTGTTCTCTGGCAAATGCCAAACATCCTGCTCAGTGTTGAGCTGTAAGCATAACCTCCACCTGTGGACGTTGGGCACTCACACCATCGTCATGGAGTTGGTTTATGACCATTTGAGCAGACATATGCACATTTGTGACCTGCTGGAGGTCATTTTGCAGGGCATTGGCAGAGCTCCTCCTGTTCCTCCTTGCAAAAATGCAGAGGTAGCCGTCCTGCTGCTGGGTTGTTGCCCTTCTGCGGCGTCCTCCACGTCTCCTGATGTACTGGCCTGTCTCCTGGTAGCTTCTCCATGCTCTGGACACTACGCTGACAGACACAGCAAACCTTCTTGCCACAGCTCGCATTGATGTGCCATCCTGGATGGGCTGCACTACCTGAGCCACTTGTGTGGGTTGTAGAGTCTGTCTCATGCTACCACAAGAGTGAAAGCGCCGCCAGTATTCAAAAGTGACCAAAACATCAGTTAGAAAGCATAGGAACTGAGAAGTGGTCTGTGGTCACCACCTGCAGAACCATTCCTTTATTGGGGGTGTCTTGCTCATTGCCAATAATTTCCACCTGTTGTCCATTCCATTTGCACAACAGCTTGTGAAATTGATTGTCAATCAGTGTTGCTTCCTAAGTGGAAAGTTTGATTTCACAGAAATGTGATTGACTTGGAGTTACATTGTGTTGTTTAAGTGTTCCCTTTATTTTTTTGAACAGCGCATATATAATTATGAAATGAGCTTTAAAAACAGCACTTGAGTATTTTATTTAATCTATGAAAAATAAACAACAGACTAATATTTCAGTCATTTTTTCCCAGTTTATTTCATTAATACTTACTTGAACAGTGCTGTCATATTGGTCACATAACATTATGCCCATCTCCACAAGCTAGGTGTTGTCTGTATACTTTTATCATTGAATATTTCTGCACCGACTGTGCCACATCATGAATTATTATGAACCTTTTAAATACCACAGAAATGTATATGACTAATAAAGAATCCTCTGCAGTTTGGTGATCCATTTGATAATGTACTCACTGCAAGACAATGCAGTATCAACGCTCGCATGTTCTTACTACAAAACTAGTTATTTTTCTATTTCAATTTCAATTTATTTGTATAGTGCTTTTCACAGATAAACTGTCACAAAGACGCTATACAGTGAGAGATGAAGTTACTGAAAGGGCAGTGCCCAGCCTATTCCCCACTTGAGCAAATGAGGCAAAAAAACTCCCAGCAGGGAGAAAAATCCTCGAACAGTGGTGAGAAAAAACTCCCCAGTGGGAAGAAATCTCAAGAGGAGCCCGGCTATAGTGGGGAGATATTTTCGAGGCCATCTATATTAATAGAACTCACACTCAAAGTACAAACACAACATACTGTCAGCTATCTGACAGCTTGAAAATATAAAATGCTTTTGAAGTTGGGAAATGTTACTAACATTTTAAAATGAAAATAATGTTGGCAAAGTTTTTGTGTGCACTGAATGGTAATTACTATGGTAATACTATGGTAAATACAGAGGTAATACTATGTGTGAATACAGTCAGGTCCATATGTTTCCAAAACAGGATTTATCCATTTCACTCATTTTGAGTAAATCAGCTTTTTCTATACTCAGCAACAGAAGTTTCTGTGACTCCATTTATGTGTATGTTATAAATGACACGCAAAGATCTCAATGCAATCAATATGTTTATTTAACAGGAGAAACACTGACTTTTCAGTGCCAACGTCACTCAAAACGAAAAATGTCATTTTCATGCGTCATGAAGCACTTGTCTGACGTCAACCGATTGTGACCTTCACACTTCAATACCGGGTGTGACTTCCTCGTGCCATGATGCAAGCAACGCATCTCCGGCGCATGGACCGAATCAGATGTGCCAGAAATTGCTGTGGGATGTCATTCCAAATCTGACGTAGACGTTGTCGCAATTCCGGGAGTGTAGCTGGCGGGTTATAGTGTAGCTGGCAACCGCCGCAAACGTCCATCCATCTTGTCCCAAAGATGCTCGATTGGGGACATGTCTGGGGATCTGGCTGGCCATGGCAGGACATTGACATGTTGTTGCATCAGATACTGCTGTACAATCCTTGCAACGTGTGGTCTGGCGTTATCATGTTGCAGCGTTATTCCTGGACCATGTTGCATCAAAAACGGTACCACCAATGGCCGTAGCACTTCATCACGATATCTTTGACCTGTCAGATTTCCATCAATAACAAGCAAATCTGTTCTGTTTCTAGCCGTGATCCCTCCCCAAATCATGACACTACCACCTCCAAAACGATCAAATTCCTGAACACAGTTGTTGGCATAACGTTCTCCACGTCGACGCTATACACGTAAACGACCATCACATCGGTTAAGCATGAATCTTGATTCATCAGTGAAGAGTACAAGATCCCACTGACGTTGGATCCACCGTCGATGTTGTTGTGCCCACTGTAGACGCAGTCGTCGGTGTTGCACTGTGAGTATTGGACGTCTTGCTGGCCGAGGTGGGACAATGCCAAAATGACGAAGACGGCGACGGATTGTCTGTGCAGACAGTCGCCTCAAACCAGGTATCGTTCTTGCAGTTATGGTTGCAGGTTGGAATCGATTTCGGAGATGGGTTGTTCGAATCCAGTTGTCCTGTCTGGGAGTGGTTACTCGTGGACGGCCGCTGCGAGGACGGTCTCTGACATGTCTTGTCTGCTGATGACGCTGCCATAAGTTCCAAATGGTGTTTCGGTGGACATTCAGGCGATGAGCAACTTCCCTCTGCGAGGTTCCGGATTCAATCATCCCAATGGCCCTCCACCGATCATTTTCAGACAGTCTTGGCATTTAGAGGGTAGAGTTCCTGATCCGAAATGGCTGTGTTTTCGATAAGTGATGCTTCCGTCGTTCATCAGGCACAATGTGAACATTCCAAAAATTCTCCTCTTTTATTGCCATCCACAAGCATGATTTACGCACATTTTCACGTGCAAAGTCATTTTCTCGCTTTTTCATGATTTCCATTTCAATGTTGTGTTTACGTGTACTGTTTCAGTCTGATATCACCATGTATGACAATTTCATAATTGCGTTATGAAAAATAATTAACAATATTGGTGTCACAGAAACTTTTGTTGCTGAGTATATATTGGCATCGACTTTTTGACCATGAAAAAATACACCTTATATTATGAGTTTTTAAAAACAGATTTTTGCACCATGTGTAAGAAGCACCGGACTGTCACTTAATGGTATTGTCTAAATTTTTGTAATTTTAGCACTTATTGAGTTTTGGAAACAAACACTTCATATGTATTTGGATAGTGACACAATTTTCATTGTTTTAGCTCTGTACCCTATTACAATGGATTTGTAATGAATAAATCAAGATCTGCTTGTGGGGTAGACTTTCCGTTTTAATTTAAGGGGTCTGATGAAAATATTCCACTAATCGTTCAAGAATTAGGACCTGTTATGATTCTGCCTTTTGTGTGTTGTCTCATGCTTATTTGTGCGTGTGCCTTATTTTCGTTTTATATTTCAGCTTTCATTTCTGCCGTCTGATGATCGATTCCCTCTCTGCCTCCAGTGATGTCGCGTGACAGCCTTCAGCATGCCTGCGTCTCGTCGTCCAATAACGTTCCCTTTTTAGGTTTCGGCTCTGGTATTTCATTCATTGCTTCCAGCTGTGCTTAATTCTGGGTCTTGCGAAACTCTGAGCAAATGCGTTCTCTGATAAGATATTACTAACCCGTACTAACCAGCACTCATTTCAGGGTGATTGTAAATATTTTGTCACGTAGTATTAACCTTAATTAACTCATTTAGCGAGTGCATGCTTTTCTGACTTCAGTATATTGTGCCTGAGCTGTCTCTGATTAACTGAATTAAAAGCTGTGCTTTCCTTCACTTTTCTTGTGGTGCTTTTTACTTATCACGTTTAGATTACCTTAATCTAAACTGTCTAGCCTGATTGATGGTCTCAGCATCTTGTCTCGAGTCATTATTGTTAACCCGGTTTTCGTGTGATTGTTTATTAATCCCATGTGTTTTTGTTTCCTTCCGAGATTGTATTCTGAGTCCCCGCCTCCTCTCGTGACAATATTTGGCAGAGTTGGGAGAGCAGTTATCAGACAGATCCTCGTACTGACTCTGTACGACTTGGTTAAAGCTCAGCTTCTCATGCCTTCCGAGTTTCTTCTTGTATGATTCCCTTGTCTTGTCTGCCCTGTGTTTAAATCTCCCAGTGTTTCCGTCAGTTTAGTTAGGTTCAGTTTTTGTTTTTCTAGTGTAGCCACTCTTGGAGTGAGTATTTCCCCCTTCCTTTGGCAGAGTGCTTTAGTTTTCCCATTAATTCAGTGCTTGCGCACAGTGTATCTGGCGTGTCTGGCAATTTTTCCTTAGTGTCTTGTGTTTAAAAAACACTTCTGGATCCTGCAACTGGGCCTCTCCGGACCTCTCCTTACATGACCATTTTCTCCATTTCCATACCTTTGTACATGCATCTTTATATTTTGCGTATATCAAACAGCTTATTTATGAGATTTATCAATGGTTTAAATCTTTTGGTAAACCCTCTGAAGTCCTCGATTTTTGACATGATCTACCTCCGGGATCCAACTGTTCAGAAGGTGTTCTTTCTAACTTGGGAAAGAATTCTTCCATCTGCTGAAGTTGTTTTTAATCTTCTGGGCCTTTTGGTCATCCTGAGCTCACCAGGCATTTTTTAATTATTATTATTATTTTTTTTTTTGTAAGAATGTACCAAATTCTTGATTCAATCACACACACAAATCCGGCTCTTGAATCCAAATACAGCCCTGTTTTTCCTTCCTTCCAGGCAATTAAGCGAACAATTAATGCTGCTGATTGGCCAGATTGTCATCTCACCTGACTCTCAGGTAAAGGGAGGGTGGAAAACCAGCAATTCTTGGCCCTGGGGTCTTGATTTGAGGGGTCTTGCTTTTTTGGGAGTATCACAAAAGCAAATGCCATACATTAAATGAACTGAAGACCTTATCTGCATACTTGTAGATGTAATGAGGGAATAACACAGAACTAGCCATTGAACAACTGTGCCATCAACAGTCAAAGTACTTGTGATTCCTCAAAAAAAAGGGAGGGGACACAAAAAATGCCATAATTCTTACATTGTGTGCCACAGTTATTGGCAACCCTAGAAAACCCTTTTAGAAAATGTAATTGAAGTACATTGAGTATTTGCATTCATATTTTGCTTTTTGAAGTTCAATATAATGATTAAGGAAACTGAAATGGTCGCCAATGACTTCCAGTTTCCCTGTGTTATGAATATGAGGCGATTTATAGCCAGTTTCCCTCCGTCATCCATTACCACAGTCAAAAGATTATAGCAATGATGTGCCTCAGAAAATTCTTTAGCTTTATAATGCGGCTATGGCAAATAGAAAATAGCTGAAATGTTTCATTTGTCAAAGCAATCATTTAAAAAAAATATCTGACGTTGTTCGAAATACTCCTGGAACGTGATGTGTGTCTGTTTTGAATGCATGCACTTTGAGGAGAATGGTTCAAGTGGTCAGGGATCACAAGAGAAGAACTGCAGATAGTAACAAGAGCAATCCGAGATTTCTGACCTCCGCCAAGGGATGACGTTGATACAAATGCAAGATCTTTCTCTTGAGGAAAATTTCAGGACGATCGGTCAAGTTGCTCAGGATGGGAATATTTTTTGTCATTTCCACAAATGAGGTTGAATAGTCAAAGTTGTGCCAGATCTGGTAAGCATTCATCAAGAGGTATTACCTCTGGAGTCCAAATTGTTGATCCTCATCTGGATCTGGACCCATGAGAATGGAAGTCATTACTGATCTTTTAAGAATCTTTCATTACCATGTCAATATTTCTGGTCAATATTTGGTAGAAATGCTGCAGTTGTTATAGAGAATTGCCTAATTGAAAATCATAAAATATTGATCCGGATCTGGATCCAGATTCAAAATCTTGAGCCACATGATCTTCATACTTATATAAACAATTGCCTAAGATCCACATTCAGAGTAAATTTCATCAAAATCCGTTTATTAAGTTTGAGGAAATGTCACTTAGTTTGTAAAAAAACGTAAAATCATCATAAAAATTTAATGGAGTCGTCCATGGACCAAGGTCTACCTCTGGTGAAAATTTCATGAAGATCCGTACAGTAGTTTCTGAGAAATCCTGTCCACAGACAAACAAACAAACAAACAAACAAACAAACAGACGGACAAATAAATAAACCGACTCGATCGCATAACCTCTTTGTCGGAGGTAATTATGCCTCTGAGTTAGAAAGTCTCCAAAAGTATGATCAGACGCCATCGACCAAAGTACTGTACATAAGTGCATATACTCGGCCAAAATAAAAACTCGTTTGGAGGTCGATAAGTTGAACATACAAGAAATGAGGTTTTAAATAATGATTTTATTTAATTCTCTACTCATTAAAGATGGTGTATCATAAAAATAATGTCCATAATGTAATCAGTTCCACCGGAAATGCTACGGAAATGTCCAAGAGTAAAAATGCTAAGTAACAACTTAAATAAGGGCAGTGCGTTGGCGATTACGTATGGCTTGGGCAGTCTAAATAATTCATTCCTAGTGGACGTTGCATTGACAAATTGATTATGCAAATGACGTAAGACAATTTGAAATGACACGTGGGCTACCAGAACAAGGTCGGTCAGCTGTGGTGTCAGTTTGTTGGAGACGTGTCTGAAGATCATGGATAGTCTGTCGACTGCATCCCATAACCCTTGCAACGTCAGTGATGGACGTTTCCGAATTCAGCATGCCAATGTCACGTTCGCGCTGAATTTTTGACAGCCATGGCATTGAAAATCAACAAATAATTAACTTTAAAAACTTGTTTTTCCGAGATGTCACTCTAACGTGCTAACGTGAGCTCAGTCGCACATCTCTCATATGGTCATGTGACAAGGAACACGAGAAAACATGGTTTCAGCTTAAAGTACGGTCGCACGTGCTACGTACCTGTGTACGTCGGAGTTGATGTGTGTCATGATGTCTTTGACAGCGCATTTACCCCTAGTGATAATAAAAACTCTTTCATTAAAAGTTTCAAGAAAATATTTACAAATTTATGGGTGTGAAGTTTCTTTTTTGACTCAGTATAGATTGCACCTATTAACACGGAAAAACTAATTTGCGTCCTATAGTTTGCCCAATGGCACTGGAACTTCCCAAGGGACTGGGTTCTATGGCCAGATTAGACCAAAATTGGAATAAACCCTAGAGGTGGCTTTAGAGCAAAAACAAAGATAG
Organism: Gymnothorax reevesii; assembly: GCA_029721435.1. Lineage (NCBI taxonomy): Eukaryota > Metazoa > Chordata > Actinopteri > Anguilliformes > Muraenidae > Gymnothorax > Gymnothorax reevesii. The sequence goes on from CM056589.1 coordinate 25,559,699, forward strand.
CCATTCTGGAGATTACGCATCCCAGCTGTAAAGTATCTTTGATGTTCTGGGGCTGTTTTTCCTCCGAAGGCTGCGGAAAACTTCTTAGGAATCATTGTGCAATGGATTCCAACAAATCCACAAATTGCCAATATGAAATGAAAACCTGACTGCCTTGGGTAGAACAACACACTCTCATCCCGATTCATCCAATAGTGACGCCACTTGACCAAGCATTGATATGCAACAGAAAAGGAGGCTTTTGACGTTCTTATTTGACATTAAGGGTTAGGGGTTAGATGGTAGGGTTTGTTTGAAACTGGCGTCAAATAAGGATGCCAAAAGCTTCCTTTTTGTGGTATATCGATTCTTTGTCAGGTAGTGTCACAATATAGTGAGTTGAGATAAGAATGGGCTCGCTAGAAAGCTTAAACTGGGCCTTGGATCCTCCTAAACACAATCTAATAAAATCGTGCATCAACATCAACACAAAAATAGTTCACCAACTGCAGAATTAGTGTTTACTTTGAGATGTTACCATGGCAGAGGAGGTTGCACAAAATTTTAATCAAAAGATACCCAGTAATTATGGCACGTAATTGAGAGAAGTGTTTGTCTCAAGAGTATATATTTTTTTCTTCAAAAATAGTGTTTTGATTAATTATTTTATTTTTCTATTGAGTGCCAATGTTAGTAGAAGGCAGTGCAGGCCTACTTGAGACTTAAACCTGAAAGTCTACACTTTGAGCGCATCGAGACAATTTTTTTCTTTCATCGCCAGTATGCTGCAGTAGACAGCAAAAATAACTATAAGTCCAAAGATTTATGGCCCTAACTGTATCATGTTGAATGGGAGATACATCAGGGGTAGACATTGGTTTCAGCCGCAGGCACAACTTTTTCCACAACCAAAATGTCTGTGGTCAGCTTCTTTTCCCCCCGTCAAATCTGCCGTCAGTGCAGATGTGGGAACTTTAAGTATCCATTTACAAAGTCTTATAAGTCAGAGAAACTGACATCTCACCCCTTTTAACCTACCAAAATTATTTAAACGCACCATACATTTGTATGTACGGTAGGCTGTTAATAATGTGGCTTTTGGCTCTGATTTAAGGAGCTGCACTAACATAAACTAACCACCAGTTCCCAGGCAGATTATTCCAAAGGCCTGGTCCTCATCAGCTGTCCACAGATCACTCTTATGCTGTGGGGGAGTGGAGCACCTCATCCTAGCAGAGCACAGCCCATCTGTTAGCCGTACACCACTGAAACAAACAGAGAGAAAACCTTTCTCTTTTCACTCTGTCGTATTATTCTGCATTCCATTTGTACTCGGAAGTCAGAATTTCTGAGTTCCGAGTCGGAAGTTTCAACTGGAACACCCCCCGAGGTCGGATTTCCTCGGAAAGTCGGAGAATCTTCACTACCCCCGAGTTAGCATTTCAAGATGGCTGCCCCAGGTGTAAACAGCAATTAGAAGCTCCTGTATGTTCCGTTTATTGCTTCTGACATGCGTTTGAAGCACTAAATCAGCCGTACACATTGTTCGACGTATATTTAAGGAAATCCACCGTGTTTGACGGTTGCAGAAGGACCGCATATTTGTCCAGAAGTTGCTTATATTCGAACAAGGCAAATGCGAGAATAGCTTTCATAGACGCAACCATCTTGTTTCATTACTCTTCTTCCCGGTTTATGGCAGTTGGCAACTTTTTTCCGACTTTGTAACTGGAACGCTGATAACTCGGCAGTGACGTCATTCCCAGCTCCGACCTCCGACTTCCGAGGTAAATGGAACGCAGCATTAGTATCAAGCTCAACCGGTACTTTAATTTGATACCTAAAGAAAAACATTGATTCAGCATAAAGAAATTCCAAGGGATACAAATTGTATTAATATCAGATAAAATCACGGGGCCGATTTTATAGGCCAGACAGTCATATGTCTACCACCACTGCTACTGCTACTATTACCACAACAAGTATCACTGCTACTGCTGTTATTACCACCACTACCAATATTAATACTCCTATTACAACAATTAATACTACTACTGCTACTAATAGTACATGCACTCCCACTGCCATTTCATCTATTACTACTACTACTACTACCATAAGTACCTCAAACTACTACAACCCCAATTCAGAAATAGTAGGGACGAAGTGTAAATTGTGAATAAAATGTTATGATTCTGCCCTTTCGTGTGTTGTCCCGTGCTTATTTGTGCTTGTGATTTACTTTCGTCTCGTTTATTTCCAGCTCTCAGCTCGGCCGTCTGACAATCGCTCCCAATCTGTTTCCAGTGGTGTCGCGTGATTGCCTTCAGCGTGCCTGTGTCTCGTCGTCCAATCACGTTTCTACTTTCAGTTTGGCTTTGGTATTTCATTCATTGCTTCCAGCTGTCTTTAAGTCCGGGTCTCGCAAAACTGAGTGAATGTGTTCTCTGATAGGATATTACTAACATGTACTAACCAGCACTTATTAAGGGTGATTGTAAATATTTCGTCACGTAGTATTAACCTTGATTAACTCATTTAGCGAACGTATGTGTTTCTGGCTTTTGTGATTTCAATCTGAGCTTTCTGATTAACTGCATTTAAAACCCTGTGCTTTCCTTTCGCTTTTCTTGCGGTGCTTTTTCCTCGTCGCGTTTGAATTGACTTATCTAAACTGTCTAGCTTGATTGCTCGTCTCAGCGTCTTTTCTCGAGCCATTATTGTTAACCCGGTCCTCGTGTGATTGTTTATTAATCCCATGTGTTTCTGTTTCAGTGTGATTGCATTCCGAGTCATCGCCTCCTCTCGTGATAATATAAGCTCCAGTTTTCCACGCGATTGTCAGACAGTTCCTCGTATTTGTCTACATGGTGAAGTCCCAGCTCCTCGTGCATTCTGAGTGTCTCCCGTGTATGATTCCCGAGTCTTTTTGTTTGCTGCGCTTTAGTCTTGTCTGCCCCGCGTATAAGTCTCCCAGTGTGTCTGTTAGTATAGTTAGGTTCAGTTTTTGTTTTCTTAGTTTATCCTCTCTTGGAGGGTGTATTTCTGTTTCCCCCTGCCTTTGGCAGTGTACCTCAGTTCTCCCCATTGTTCAGTGCTTGTGCACGGTGTTTTGTTTCTGGCGTGTCTGCCAATTTTCCCTTAGTGTTTTGAGTTTCAATAAACACTTCTGGATCCTGAACCTGGTGTTCCTCTGACCTCACCTCTTCTTATATGAAATCAAAATGCAGTGACTATCAGATCACATGAGCTAATATTGATTTACAATAGAACACAGAAAACATTTCAAATGTTGAAACTGAGACATTTTACATTTTTATCCACAAAATGAGCTTCTTTCAAATTTTCTGGCTGCAACAGGTCTCAAAAAAGTTTGGACTCAGGCCAAAAAAGGCTGAAAAAGCAATTAATATGTAAAAGAATCAGCTGAAATAACATTTAGCTAGTAATTAAGTTAACTGGCATCAGGTGTGTAATATGATTGGCTGTTAAAGGGATGTCTTAGAGAGGCTGAGTCTCTCAGAAGTAAAGATGGCCAGAGGCTCTCAAACCTGTGAAGGCTTGCGTAAAAAAATTGTGGAATACTTTAAAACAATGTTCCTCAACATCAATTACAAAGGCTTTGAACGTCTCGTCATCGACAGTGCATGACATCATCAAAACATTCAGAGAAACTGGAATAGTCTCTGTGAGTGAGGGACAAGGCCGAAGACCTTTACTGGATGCTCGTGATCTTCAGGCCCTCAGACGCCACTGCATCACTCACTGGCATGATTCTGTCATTGACATTACTAAATGGGCCCAGAAATACTTCAAGAAACCACTGTCTGTAAACACAGTCCGTTGTGGTACCCACAGATGCCACATAAAACTCTATCATGCAAAAAGGAAGCCATTGCTCAAGCATTATCCAGATGCGCCGCCGTGTTCTGTGGGCCAAGGCTCATTTAAAATGGACTGTATTAAAGTGGCAAAGTGTCCTGTGGTCAGACGAGTCCAAATTTGAAATTCTTGTTGGAAATCATGGGCATCGTGTCCTCCGGGCTAAAGAGGAGAAAGGCCACCCCTCCTGTTATCAGCGTTCAGTTCAAAAGCCAGCATCTCTGATGGTATGGGGATGCACTAGTGCATATGGTGTGGGACACGCATGTTTTAAAAAGCACCATGAATGCTGAAAGGTATAAAGGTTTTAGAGCAACATATGCTCCCCTCCAGATGACATTTATTACAGGGAAGGCCTTGTGTATTTCAGCAGGAAAATGCAAAACCACATACTGCAGCTATTACAACAACATGGCTTCGTAGTTGAAGAGTCTGTGTGCTGAACTGGCCTGCCTGCAGTCCTGATCCTTCACCGACTGAGAACATTTTGCACATAATTACACAAAAATTCTGTCAAAGGAGACCCAAAACTCTGCAGCGGTTGGAAGCCTGTATTAAACAAGAGCGGGATCAAATTCCAATGGCTAAACTAAGAAACTTGTCTCCTCAATGCCCAGACGCCTCCACTCTGTGTTAAAAAGAAGAGGGGATTCTACACCATGGTAAACAGGCCCCTGTCCCATCTTTTTGGAGACCTGTAGCAGCCATAAAATTTGAAACGAGCTCTGTTCTGTTGTGAATAAAACACTGGCTGGTGTGATTTGGAAGTCATTGCGTTTTGATTTTATTCACAATTTACACTATGTCCCAATTATTTCGGAATTGGGGGTGTACTACTACTTCATCTACTACCACAACTACTACCACTAACAATTCGACATAGTCTACAACATCCCCCGCCAATCGTGTGCTTCTTATTTTTGAACTCCATCAAGGCCTTTATGGTCTGAGGCTACACACCGAATTTGGTTGTCCTATCTGTAATAGTAACTGAGAAAAATTGTCCCCTTTCTCTCGAACGGACGGACGGACGCACACACGCACGGACGGAGGAAGGTCAAACCTATATCCCCCTCATACTTCGTGTTGCGGGGATAACAAAGGGTAGTCTCCTTTTGAGGCACCAGGCAAAATTTTATGCTCTCTTCATGACCCCTTCTCCTGGCCTAAATCTGTGCATTCCTCTGATAAACACATAACTTCTTATGATGAAATGAATTTTTTTTACCCTTTTCTGTCTCTGATACTGTTGGATTAAGCAATTTGGCCCAAAATAGTTTTTTTACAGGCTTGATTTTGCTTCCAAGAATAGAATCATTTGTTTCAGTATGCCTTCTGTCGAGTGAGTTTGCTTCCATAATGAGAAGAGAATATTTTTTTGATGAAAGGTTACATCACAATCTTACTGGACTTTTTCGTCATTTAACATTCCAACTTGATCTTGTTTAGCTGCTTTAAAATGTTCTCTTCCTCTGAATAGTCACGTCCATAAAAGGAAATAGGGCATAAGACCGTTAGGTTTCAAACCTTGATCTGTGTTTTCAGTCTCCCAGGACACTTGGACCTATTTTCTGAATATATTACACACAAGCAACATTGTTTAATGAGCAAATATTTACCCTCAAGGAGGATTTGAAGTCTGGGATGCCAGCCCAGACAAAAAAAAACTTTCTTTGCCATTCATCTGAAATAGACATAACTGAAAATTTGTTTTGAATGCTTATCAGATTAATAGGCTAACTTTCAGCAGTGATGTAAATGGTTGACAATATAAGAGGTACCTTTTGTACATGAAAATTGCACAACAGTCAGTTAACAGAGTCCAGATTTTTAATTATGAAAAGTCAATGATATATGATGTCCACTGGGCTTTTGTTTTAAAATACTGTATCCTCAACTGAGGCTTCAACTGTAAATGCTAGCTGTATTCAGTTTTGACACAGTCAATAAAAATTCCCTGATCCCAGAACATTAAATAAAAGTATAAAGGTGGAAGCTGGCTTACTCTCAGGACTGATCGGCCTTTTAAAAATCTGCGATGCATTTGAATAAGTTCATTTCCACCAAAATGTGGAATGAAGATCAGTTTTTAGATTTTTGCAAATTCTCTTTTCCGGAGGAACCTGCCAAACTTTTCATTTTCTGACATCAAATCATTTATATGGTAGAAAATAAACAAAATAGATTCAGCTGATTGCCAAAGGTGTCTGCCGGGGAATGGAACATTACATGATTAAATCAGCATATAACACTTGACACAACGCTGAAAATTTCACCTACAGGTTTCTGCTCTGACTTTATTTGAGTTGACGTGTTTCACACTTCCAGCAAGTCATAGTTTATTAATACCTGGACACACCTGGTTAAGTAGGGGGAGTAAGCTTGTAGTTAACTGGTGAGCTGTTGGTTATCTGACAATATAAGCTGGTTGGTGTGTGAATGGAGCTTGGTGACCTGGTTAAATGTAATAAGCACAACTTCAACCAGTTTGACCATGTTAGGCTGCTTTAAATTAGAATCATCAGCAAGAATGGTAAGTAAGAGAGCATCAGGGAGTCAATTTCGTCTGAATCTTCTGGTGGACAGTGAGGTTTTCATGTGATACCCATGCAGCCAGGTAAGCAGAGGAGAACTCTTGATCTGACCTGTCCTGGTTCTATATATATGTATAACAGGCTAACCCATGAAATTACTAAGATTTTTGGTGTAAACCTGGTCCTGAATTCCAGACATTTTCCCTGAACCCTCCAGAGACTGCAAAGAGGACAGGTCTGTTGTGTATTCTACAGTCATGTTTTATTTTACTGGTGACTGTGATGATGAACTGTCGGGAGTGTTATCCGAAACCAAGAGCATACCGCGAAATTCATGAAACCTTGTTTCACAGTCCCTATCGAGGTCAGCCAAATCGCACAGGGATGAAATGCAGCTCTCGCTCAGCAATAAACAAACCCCCATTTACAGACTGGAAACTAATATATCGGGTGAGTCTGTCTTTATAGATGTGGAACAGCAGCCAGTCATTTTCTACAGCTCCATTGTGCCTTTGTCTTAAGGCTTAAGAAGAAAAGTACTTTTATTCCGTTGTGTCTTCTGTAAATAGTTTCATGTTTGATTGGGGAATGCGGCCCTGAAGTCCAAATAAAGGAATGATAAAAGGAATTAGGGCTGCCAAGATAGGAATCAATGCCCACATGCAGGAGTTGTACAAGTATTTTCCCGCTCAATTTTTTAATTTCATTAATTATGTAGGCTCTGACTTGATATCAAATCTTTATCCAGACAGTTGGCAAAGTAGATGCTCAGCCAAAGGTCCATCTATAGGGCACGGGAACCCAAACAGTTGGTATGATGAAATGTATATATATATACACTGTACGTGTATATGGGCAAAATTTATGTCCCACTGGAGGGAAGAAATGTACAACTCACTGAGAAGTCAAGATATTCTTAGTTTATGGCCGGCTGTCCTACACACAAGGGTTGTAGGCTATGTTTCGGTAAGACGCTGAGGCTGGTAATTGTCTATTGGGAGGAATCAAACATATGTACAGTTCTGTGCTCGCTGTGCTGCGGGACATCTACTTTCAAAAAGTAAATCCATTCAAATAAATATTTCACATGACGTTTGGGATTTTAAATCAACAAGCATGACGTTTGCCATGAAATGAACTACTGTGAGAATTGAAGCACTGATTACTAAAACCCCACAAGTCAAGTCAAGTCAAGTCAAGTGTGACTTGTAATAGGTGCTTCAATTGTGATGACATATTGAGGACGGGGTCATGTGGCTCCATCCATGTACGCTTGTGCACTTCAGTCAGAGTTTTATGACCTTGGTCCTGGCCTTGGACTGTGTGTGCCAGACATTATACGTGCGCAGGACTAGGAAAAGGGGTCACTTGGGATTTTTTTCCATTCTGAGATTAACGTGGAATCTACGTGATATCTCAGTGATAGTGATATCCCAGCACCACTGTACTTTCGAATTACAACACTTTGCTGTGAATAAATTCACCCAATTTTTTCTCAAAATAAAAAACTTGGATCACTCTTTGATTTTGTTGGAAAATCTCAATTTTTACAAAATGACCTAAGTGACCCCTTTTCCTAGTCCTGCACACATAGAGTCAACTCCAGTGGCAGGGGTGGCCAACTGGGAGGGTCTCAGAGACCTTCATCGATCAGTTAAAGTAGTTGTTTACACAATTTACTCAGCTCATTGGGTTTCTTGGGTTAAAAGAAATAGCAAACAATCTCAAATTTCCAGTTTTCTCCTCTTGTTTCAGTGTTTCTTCCTGATGTTTCTTCTCTAGTTCTAAACCATTTGAGGATTTCATGTTTTCTTTTGTATTTTTTAAACAAACTTCAGGCTATCCTTACTTCTTGTGTTTGTAACGCTTTGCAATATCACTGCAGCTTAGGCTGTGATTAAGCTATGTTGCAATACGTATCTGTTCTCTGTCTTGGAGCCAAAATCCTAAATTAAAAGTTCACTCAGGCACTGTGTTCTTTCTGTGGGTGCTAGTTCCTCAGGGGTTATGGGAAATATTTGAGGTGGGAGAAGGGTTTGCATCTTTCCCATGCTTTGAATCTAGCATTGAAACAATTATTAGAGCTTGAACGATTTGTGGCATAAAATGCAGTGGGAATCCAACAGTTAGCTTGAAGTGGTCTATGCCCGGCATGCAAAAACCCCACCTCATCAATCTTCTGAACCAATTAGCAGCCTCATTCCAGCTCCAAGCTTTTCGCTCTGCCCTGCTGGATGGTACCGGATCATCCCAAAGAAGGTCCCCAGCTGTAGATCTTCCTTTCTTCCCATTTGTCCAGTACATCACTCCCTTTGAGACCCACTATTCAATTTCACTGAGGGAACTTAGTACATCGGACATTTGACCATCTCTGGAAAGATTGGTAGTTCCAAACCCAGTGCAGTCACAATAAGGTCAATGCTTCTGTTGGGCCTTTGTGTGAAGCCCTTAAACCCCACTACTTCTGGATGGATTGGCCCCTGTGCATTCTAACTAACTGCAGCTCTCTTTGTAATTGATTATAGCAGTCTTCTCAGGCTGTGTCCAGACTACCTACACCCTCCTTAGGAGTGCTGCACCATAATTTATTCCCAAATGCATCTTATGTCTTTATTTTCAGTATTCCTGAGATTTATGGTTTTCAGAATGATTCGGAGGAATTTTTTGATGTAGGTTAGCAGTTAGTTTTTTTTTTCTGACTTTCTAGTGTTCTGGACCATGTTCTTTAACATATCTTGGGTGGTAAAAACCTGCTGAGTGAAAAAATTTTTAACCATTTTTGAAATTATGGTTGTATTATGTATAATTTTTGTGGCATATTGTATGTGTTCCAACACAGTAGGGTATGTTGGATGAAATAGAAGAACTGTTTCGATGTATAAATTGAAAAAAAAAAAAATCTTTTGTTTTGTGATGGGCATAATTTTGTGTCCATGAAGCTTGTTTGGGTTTTCTTCAACCCATAATATCTAGGTTCTGTCCCAGTTACTACACTAAAGAAAAAAGAAAAAGTAGGACTGGTTTTTGGTTTTTAAAATGACCATTATAGGCTTTACGGGTATATATATACAAAAAAAAAAAAACATCTGCCTATAGATAAATATTGTTTTGAGCAACTTGCTAAGTGTACGGTCAAACTTGGACACAATGCGTAAACTGGAGCCACTGGCAGGGTTGTGGGCAGAACTCCACTGAAGCATCTCCAGTAACATTTGTTTCTTGGCATGAAGAGGATATCCCATAAACCCCTGCTGAGTTCATTACCTCCTTGAATTACTCCTCTGCTTAAGCCTGGACTGAGAGGGACTGTGCATTTCATTAGGATGTTGAAATCCTAATAAATTCTGCAATGGTTTCCCTGGCCAAAAGTAACAAGCTCCTCTTTAGGAAAGATGATTATGTATGCAGTCCTGTACCCTCTTAAAAAATCCCCAAAAAATCTGGGCTTACCTGGAGCGCAGCTTTATAGATTTGTGTACGCTCTTTAAATGATGCAAATTGTTTAATTTCTGGATTTATACTCCTGTGTATTTCTGGGAATGGGAGTCATATGCAGTCAAAACATTTTAGGAAATACCTCACTCTTGCGAGACAGCGAGTTTGGATGACTCAGTGAATGACAGAATCAGTATCGGTAATTGGCTCGGTGAGTTAATGAACTGTTGAGTAAATCAATAAGCATGTATGAGCTCATGGCTACTCTTTAGATAAAACACTCCTGAAAGATAAAATATGAATACTCTTGAGATTATCCTCCCCAAATGCCCCTTAAGTATCCATTTGCTAATATTTTATGATGATTTTTTTTTTTTTTTGAAGACACAGATCCATTATAAATGTGCACTTTTGATTTCCACACAGAAGTTAGTCTGAGTTAAATCCAATTGAGTTACTTCTATCCTGAAGCAAAAATTAGCAAACTGATACCAGTAATGCTTTCCTGCAGTGTGTTCTATGCTTATGCCAAACAGCTGCTTTATATTGGTTGCTTTTCTGGGGACAGGAATCCACTGTGCAGAGGGGGATGAAGTTTCTAAGTTCGATAACATTGACCGGTATCGCATGACGTTAATACTGAAGTGTTGGGGCATTACATGCACGGGCCATGGAAATGCCAACCTGAAACAAGGCCTAGGATAAACTGACCACGAGTAACAAACCATGAGCTTTAAAGGTTTAGAAAACTGGGAAAATGAGCTTTAATATGGAATTGTTTTTGCATGCTGATTACGCAATGGCTGTTTGATTGGACCCACTGTGGGCGAGGTGACTTATAATGTCTGCACAGTCTGGTGACAGGCAGGACAAAGCTCACAAAGGCCCAGAAGTCAGAAATTAAAAGTCCTGCCATGTGTGGCCACCTCCCCAGAGCCCAGTTAAGAGATTTCACTCATACATACTGTAACTCATAAAGTCCTGCTTACTTTTCGTACCTCTTCCCTAGAGATGTCACTTATACTTGAAAAACAGAATCCAGGACAGAAGCAAACAAATTTAATGTAACTCCAGTCCAGAACACAGTGGTCGAGATGCATAAGTGAAGCTTCATTCACCAGGTTTTGTGTCAATAACCATAAATCGAAGATCTTAACACAAAACTCATTTGACAATGGCGAGAATTGAAACCTTTTTCAGTTTATTGTAATAATTGGGAAAGTAGGAGTTGATTGAAACCCATACGCATACATTTTTTCCAAAATAACCGTTAAAACAATCAGGTTTTACATGCCTGTAATATCTCCATAAAATAGGGTAGATTTATTAAAGGTGGTCCAACCCTTCAGAATTTTTTTATGTCTTCAATGCTTCATTTAAGGTTGGTAAATAGAAACCATGTTCCATGCAACTCTACCTACCGGCGATATCTAGTTCCAAAGCAGTAAAACATGAACTGACTTTGTAGATTTATACTGGCCTTTGGGGAATTCCACACACTAATTCCCTGCACAAAATAAAAGGCACCATTAAATCACGGTTGTTTTAACACTTTTACACGAAAGTCATTCCCCACAGCATATCAATCTCTACACTCTATTTGTGGAAATCTATGACAGTGGGGGCAGCACAAATTACTCGTGAGAATACTTGTAAAGATGGTTTTTAAATGTAAACATATTTTTTCACCACTGATGGTGTCCTGGACCACCCAGGATAAATGCACTGTGACAGTAACAACATTTTCGAGAAAGGACGTCATGTGACCTGTTGACACAACACATTGATTTATAAGAATTGAGCGGTTCCATTCTAAATGGGTAGTCTATGCTGATATTTAGCTCCGCCACGGAGGCTATGTTTTTGCTTCCGTTTGCTTATTGATTTATTTGTTTGTCTGTCTGTTAACAGGATATCTCAATAACAGTTGCATAGATTTTAACCAAACTTCACAGGACGTTAACGTAGCACAAGAGAAACAAATTATTAAATTTTGGCCAATCTAGGCCAAAGCACTGCTGAGATATAGGCCAAAGTTCAAATCCAGCTATGTTGGCGGAGGTATGGGCTCTCGCGAGTCCAGCTCTAATTGTGTAAAGTAATCTTTGTATTAAATTTAGAGCTCTGCCTGCAGAATAAAACTTCAGATGCTTTTGGGTGAGTCAGTCTATAAACAGGGAGTGTTACTAGTACCAATGTCGTAGTCATCCACACTAGGGCAATTCAAATGACTTATCAGATGCAGAATCTTATTTCACATGTTGCTACACTTAAATGCATGCAATTCTCTCCACACGCACTTGAGTTAATAGTAAAACCAGCATAAAAATATGTAACCGGGTGAGGGGTTCGTTGTATTTTAACTGTTAATAGAACAACAATGAACACTTCCATAAAGCTTCCTACGAAATGGTACTGTTCCTTTAAATGTCATTGCGCTAAGTGTACAAAGTGCGTTATGGGAAACAGGCGGGTTTAAGTTGAATCCGAAGAAGAAGAACCGATCTTTTGCGAAATGGTAGCCTGCAAGATGGTACGTGGTCTCGCAACAATTTAGATAAATATCAATTAATCAATTGATTAAATGCTAGATTGGGTGCGACATTACATAGTTGACACAGTGTTGAAGCAAGCAGACTTGGATGAATTGTGAATGAGTTTGTATTTGGTTGGATGTTTTCAGATTCGTTGAGCATGTCTTCCAAGCGAAAAACTGAATCGGCCAATGTAAGGTATCCGAAAGCGTAAGTTACCAGCATACTGTTCAGCAACATAAGTGCCATACTCTTGTATATTTCTCGGTTGTACTGTCCGCTGAAAATGATCACACTATGCTTTTGCTGTATATAGAGGGGAGAGATTTGCTGTTGCTGTGCTGCGCTCCACGTGTGCTACGAATTAGCATGCCCTGCACTTGAAAGTGAGTTGCCGTTTTATTTCGTATTTAACAGCGGTTTGCTTCCGTCTGCGACCGCGATAGGCTTTAATGCATGTCCCACGCGGGAATGTACATTGTATTTTAAGTTGATTTGTTGCTATCAAATGAATGTAATGTACTTTAATTAGAGACAGTGAATTTTCTTTGGAGCTAAAGCACACAGAACACCTTACTCTGTTCGTTATTCTGTCAAATAACAAATCTGTGGATGTATGAAGCCATTGCACTGAAGTAAAACTGTTATTTTTGATTCATTGTCTAGTCGGGGAGAGTAAGCCCACTACCGTTGCCTGTGTAGCCTGTGTTGCCTATGTTGCTTGTAACATTTATGCTGCCACTGTCGGGAAATTTTGCGTCGGGTTTTGGAGAACTACATTCATGCTTGGGGCCAAGAAATGCATGTTCCAGGGTTAGCATGTACGGACCCTGGTGATTACAGTGTATGCCAAAGGTATATGTAATACCAGGTGTGAAGGACCATCCACCAGGGTTGTATTTTCTGTGATCTTGGCAGGAAGGCCAGAATATAATTGTCTATTGTTAACTCATTGAATTGTTTTAAATTCCTCAAAACTATCATTAACGCTGTTCCCAATCGGGCGCAGTCGAGGAATAAAAGATCCCAAAAGTAAAGTTTTGTCTGTCCTGAGTGTCCTTTAGTCACCGGGCCACAAATACATTCCATAAGTCAAGCAAACAGGAAGTTTGTCTGGAGGATACAACTTGATTTCTGTTTGCCACTAAGGGATGACGAAGGGTGCTCCCAAATGCTGTCAGCAAAGTATAGTCAGTTAAAGAGGAGATATAGGACTCCAATTTAGCGGCACAGTCAGACCCAAGTTACTGGGCTAAATCACAGAGCACATTCCATATTATATAGCTTTTAGCTGACGCTTTTACCCAAAGCAACATACAGTTGCTTTGCTAAGGTCGGCTGAATTCCCCCTGTAGTAATGTGGGAACTTAGCCTTGCATACTGCCGTAATACTGTAGCTACACAGAGGAGTGAACCATACATTTTCAAGGTGCCTGTGAAGCACTTTAGACACTATAGGCTATAAGCTAGCTCACCCAACAGGGTGGTACAGTCTAACTGCATATTTTTCAAACCCTTCTTCCTTTCTTGATAAATTTTCCTTGAATGACCTGGAAAGCAGTAATGTCTGGCATTTAAGGTCCTTCTAGTTTGCTAAATATTCCCTCAAGAAGTTACGAATCAGAAGTTAGGAGTTTCCCAAACATATCTCAGCCAAGGATGCATAAGTTTATCCTACTCTTTTTTAACAGAATGTGTGACGTGAAATGACATGTGGGTCCACCTCTCCCCTTTTGCCACACACCTACCACGCCCACACCTGACACGACTTCAAACAGTCGTTTAAAATAGAAAGGACATTTCAACTGCCTAATTCAGTTCTCAGTTCTGCCGTCTTTATGTCTTTTTCTCAGTTACTTTCCTTGTCTCCCCATAATAAGAGAAGCTTGGATCCAGGAAAGGAGGAGAAGCTGATAAAAAAAAATTGGTGGGTGCATCCGAATTCTCGAAAGAGCACAGAACCTTCCTGAAAATAGTTTGGCCGGTAGCCATGACAAAAGGCATCTGAATTGTCTATTTCATGAAGACGTGGAGGCACTTAACTCCTTCGTTGCTTCCTTCCAGCAAGGAAATGCAGGACCAACCTTGGAAGAAATGAGAGACTGAAAACGAACCACGATACCTTGCAGCTGTAGCGAATGGATACGTCAGTCCTGTCCCTAAGTTTTCCGATAGACTACACAATTTATCTTCACTGCCTAGCTCAGCGGTTCCCAACCAAGTCCTGAAGGACCCCCTATCCGGCAGGTTTTTGTTGCAGCTTTACTTCTGGACATTTTACCTATTTAAGGCCCAATGCACCTTCATGCACACCCTGCTCAGGTAGATCTTTTTCAACCAATCAGCATGAAGCCCTTAAATGGATCAGGGGAGAAAGAGTAGTAAGAGAGCAAAAACCTTGCAGGGCGAGGGGTCCTTGAGGACTGGGTTGGGTACCACTGGCCTAGCTCATGGTGTTTTGAAGGATAGGACATTAGGACCATTTTCAAACATGTCTCAAGGTATGTTTCAAATCTCCCTGCAACATTTTCATGACCCATTACACTCTTTCTAACAAGGTCAAGGAAAAGTGGAGAGGGGAGAAATGAGGCCACATATTTAAGAGAGTTCAGATGCAGCCAGTGATTGGAAAGCACCCCCTGTCTCTCACAGTAAAAGTTCTGCTCCCCTCAGTGCATGATGACTTGGGGCTCGATGTTGAAGAGGAGATCGTCGTTCCCGCGGCGCACCTCCAGCAGAAGGCCCGTCTCCCCCGACAGCGCCTCCTGCAGCTCGGTGGTGCTCGCCAGCGGCCGGCCATTCAGCTTCACTATGATGTCACCGGCTCTGATGCCGCCCCTTTCAGGAGAACGAAAATCGGTTTAATGGAAACCGCTCATGAAGAAACAATGACCATAAATGGTACTCATAACTTGAACATTAATAATGTTTTGGTAACATTGTATTGGTCAAATTAATGCTCCCTTGTTGAGGATAAGTATCAATTTCTTTCAAAAACAAACTTTCATTAGTGATTGCAAACAATGTAAAAAAAAAAAAACTAATCTCCTAGCGTCTCTGCACTTGGATCACACCAAATAAGCCAGTGCCTGCTCTGTTTCGCTTTAATTGCTACAGAGGAAGTGCCGCACAGCTTGTGTAGTTTCTTTCGGGAGATCTTACTGCTCAGCAGGGGAATTCGACACCACCTCATGGACGTAGATACCACTGACAGCGTCTGGAAAATCAGGGCTTCGCTGCTTCAGTTCAGCAGCCAGGCTATGGGAGACAGACAGCGGCAAACATTGTAGGTTGGGAGAGAAGGAACACAATCATCACTGCTTATTACGAGAGTATTGCCTGGGTACTGATATTAGCACGCGGTTATTGATGTCACCATTCTGCCTGATGTAGGGACGCCATTTTAATATCAGGGTCACTTCTTAGTTCAAAGCAGATTACATTCACTCTCAAATTTGTTTATTGATTCATCTGTGCTCTCTACAATTAATTAAGTCATGTCAGTTTATTATGGTGTATATCAGGAGAATCACTATTAAATGCAATCAAAACGTTTCTAATTGTGTCATTAATGTGCCAAAAATACTCATAGCAGTAAAAGTGGGTGGGGTTTGGTTTGAGAGCTTTTCAAAATAAAGGTGACAAAAAGCATTGTGTTTAATCACTCTCAAAAGGCAGTCTATTGTCCATTTCAAAAGGGTAACAATGAGCGAAAAACATGCTCAACAACTTGCATCAGTTCATCTTTCCAAGTGTCAGGACACACCAAGTAAGGCTGGCGCTTACTTACGCTGGTGTTATTGTCAACATCTGTATTCCAAGAAAGCGTTTTCTAAATCCTCTCTCCTCTGAAAAAGAAATAAACAAATAGAAACTTATTAAAATAAAAGAAAGGCCAGACAAATACTCCCAGCTAACAAAAAACAGATAAAGAAAACAGCACATAGCAAATGCTGTCATTCTGAGGTAATTCTCGAAAAGGGCTTCTAAGTGCCCAGATACAGTTCAACACTTCATGTATAACAGTGAAATCATGTAGGAGACGTTTGAACAGAATTACAGGCAGATAATGCTTTTTTTTTCCCCAATCAGAAAAATCTTTCAAATTGAGTCACATTTAATTATGAGCCAAGCAAATTAATATTGCAGTTGTATTTTAGATGAAAACATATGTACAATGGCGTCTTCCTGTGTATCCACTTATGTACTCCTGGTAAAATTCTGAAACCTTTCGCTCAGTATGTCAATTGTGTGTTTGAGTATCTTTCATATGTTGCAGAACTAAACTGGATTATACTCTCAGTGACCACTTCATTAGGTAAACCCATACACCTGCTTGTTAATGCAAATAGGTTATCATGTGGCAGCATGCAGTTGTGGTCATGGCGTTCAGTTGTTGACCGTACATCAGAATAGGGAAAACACATTGCCCATGGAATAATAATTGTTGGTGCCAGGTGGGGGGATTTGAGTCTCTCAGGAACCGCTGATATCCAGGAATTTTCACCCACAACAGATGTTGCACAGAATGGTGCAAGAAACAAAACCACCTCGTGATAGGAAGCACCCTTTGGACGTTAAGGAGAAAGAAGATTTGTAACAAGAATGTGCAGCCAACAAATGAGGAACTGCAAGATGCTATCATGTCAGCATGACTAAAATCTCTCAGTAACATCTCCAGCACCACCTGGAATCCATGTTACAAAGACGTATGGGGCCAAAGAGTATTCCTACCCAGTATTAGAAATCTGTACCTAATAAACTGGCCAGCATGTGTATGTCCCAGTGGAAAAAAATCAAGCTAAGACCCGCCAAGATTAAAGGATGGCTAAGGCTGTGTACTCAGCACTACTAGCCGGTAATAGCTGGTGCACTGGTGACAGTAGCAGCTCAGTGACTTGTTAAAGGTGGTAAAGCAGAGATGCTGAGCCGATGAGCAGTTTGTCGACCAGCCAGAAACATCAACCAAAAACTTCAATCTGCGTGACAAATTGAAAATTTTCTGTGAAGAGTTTTGAAAAAGGAGGGTTTCATCAGGACAAGTTTAAAAGACACTTTCTCTTAATTGTGCAATCATCGGGTCTCCCCCTTTTTGCCAGAGCAGGCAGTATGAAGACCGGTCAGCGAGGGGGCTATAAGACTGACAGCACCATGCAGCCATTTTGCGCAGTAGCTGATATGCAGACTAGCATGAGCTCACTCTGCAGGCAGTGTTTCATCAGATGAGTCTTTACGTGAGATCAGTCTCCCATAAAGTGACTGTAGAAACACACCACCTGAGACTCACCTGTATTAGGAACCAGAGACTTTGGCTGACGGTAAATTCTCTGTATTAGCCTTTGTCTGACTAAAACCAAAATGAAAAGAAATATTGAAACACACAGAAAGAAGAGGTAGGGGATATTCCTGATCAGTGTTTTATTTAATTTCCCTGAGATGATATCACAAATCAATACTTCAAAATGTAAAATCAACCTGATGAAGGTCACACGACCGAAATGTTGTTCTCAATAAAGTTTTTTTTCTTTGCAGAGAAGACTGTGCGGGAGTTTTTCCATTTCGATTTTGCCGATTTTTGGTCCTCTCCTACGCACCTGTCAAACTACTAGGTGTGCAAAAGCCTTCCTACCGTGTATTTTACAAATCAATACTTCAAAAGTCACCTCAATTGATTATTGTTTATTTCCTCTTGCAATTTATTATGGTTTGCTGCCATGACTCATGGTGAGGTTTTTTATGGTATAACGCAAAGCTGAGGGTGGCCACCATATCAGGTGAAGAAGAGACAAAAATAAGTTGATGAGAAACGACGGCTGCGTCCGAAAAGTCAAAAAATTACATCCAATCCACTAATTCCTAACCACTTTTCTCTAACCTTTGTGGAAAATGTCATAAGACAAAGGAAAGGTGTAAAGGGGAAGTCCTAACTGCTTAGGAAGACAATTGTGCAAATTAGAAAATCCGAATGCACTTACACTAAGCAACGTGATCATGAGTCCCCTGCACATCATATACATTTCTTTAAGCGATTGGCCAGATGAATGGTTGTCACTTACAATATTGCTGCTGCGCAGAATTGTGGGATAACATTATCTCCTTTCTTTTCAAAAAGGATGTTTCTGTGTACCCTGTGCTAAAGGAGGTAAATTAAGAAGCAGTGAGACACCTTTCCTTCATATTTAAAGAATTCAAATGCTCTTATGCCACGTAACTATTTCCAGATCATTTTTTAGGAGTTAGGAACTTTCCTAAGCAAAAAAGACTATTCGGACGCAGCCTTGGGCTCACACTTTTTCGATATAGCCCATAAGATAAGTAACTTATGAAGAAAAAACTTGCCGCAAAACCTCACAACCCAGATATTTGTGTACCAAAGCTTCTCACTGGCAATTACGACTTTGTTGATCTGTGAAAATATTTCCAAACAGCACAAGCAGGAAATAAAGGGCTACTGGCTGAGGCCTTTTATAAGGCACAATAATCCAGCAATGAGCAGCAACTGTGCTGATTACAATGAGCAACACGTATTGTTCTACTTGTCAACAGAGGGAACACTGCCCCCTAGTGGACAGAGACCAATTTTCATTCCTGGTCCTTCATTGACAAGACAGAAGACCACTTTGAAAAGGCATTGCACAGTGAAATCTTAGAATTTCAGGTATTGGACTGATGCCAGAATGAGTACTTACTGCCCCAGAACTAAATCTCAGATTAGTACCCACATAAATTACTCGTACCTTTGCCCTTTCTGCCCAGAGACTCATTGAGGAATCGTGCAATCCTGTCGGAGGGAATTGCAAAGGATATCCCCGCAGTCACCTTCAGCGTGTTGATTCCGATCACTTCCCCGTCCTGTGATATTTAAAAATTTGTGTCACCTATTGTAGAATTAATGGTGCTATCTTTAATCAGACATATTGTGCAGTCTGTTAGTATTTAAATGGCGCCAATTTTTTTGGCTATAACCTTAAGCACAGTTGATTATAAAATAAGGAGTATGAGGTGTCAGCTTCACCGCATCAGTATTTACATCCATGCACTATAAACCAGACAGGAAACTGCAACCCATTTCAACAGAGAATTGGAGTGGTTTCTGTTTGCGAATTTCAACAAGAAAAAGGTTGGTTCGGAAATGAAAATATTGTTTCCTAGTGAGAATCATTTGCCAGACGGAGCCGAACTGGAATCATGCTGACGTGTCATAAGTGAGCATATACTCAACCGATCAAATCAAACAAGCAAACTGGACTGGAGTGTGGAATTGGTGCTGCAGTCGAAATGTGTCGGTTCGCTACATGGTGATTGGTTCTGCAGTTCTGAAACAGAAGTGGTGTGCTTATGGGAACCGCACCAAATATGTCACAGTCCAAAAACTTGAAGATTGCACCATATTGAAAACCAAGACACCAAATTTGTAAATAAATTTCATCTTGTAAAGTCCTGAACTGAAGCAGGCACTTACCAAGTTTACCAGCGGTCCCCCTGAGTTTCCATACTGGCCAAAAAAAAGAGAAAAGATATACATACAGCATTTAAGTCCGTGATTGTTCATGTGACCCTATGAATGCATGATGTTTATGAAGGCCTACAACCAAAACATTTGCTTGGCTTGACTTTTGGGCATTTATGTCTCGATGATTACTAGAAATTTTTTGAAGCTTGACCTACAGATGTTCACATTGTTTTTCAGTCAGAATGTGATTTTTCAACATTTTTACCCTGTAAAAGACTGAGAGATTTTTGCCTCAGTTGATTTGTGTCGAGACCACATGCAGGTTAACCCTTTAAATCTAAAGCCCAATCAGCATGAGTGAGTTTATAATTCAATTCATGCTGGATGTTCAAAGGCAATGTATTCAATTATATCGGTCAAGGCAGTATTCTAGAGAAAAGAGGACAATTTCGTGTGTTAACTTTTTAGAAATACCGAAACTAGTAAAGTCTTAAATTAAAGCTCCATTGACCTCAATTTATTTGGTGAACGCCCGATGTTGACCTAATAGGCGCCGCAAGCTAACACATGCAAACCTTTAAGCCTCAAAATTCCACTTCTCCTCGTCTCTTGCTCTCTGACCCTACTCAGCTTCATCAGTCATGAGCCACTTTCGACACAAAAAAGCGTCAGCTACTCCAAAAAAGCATAATGCCCGTAAGGCAGGATGACATAAGCTCACGTTGATGATGGCATCGGTCTGGACGTAATCCATGTCTGAGTCACGGAGGCCGAGTTCCTTCCCATCGCGCTGAGCGGAGCTGACGATGCCGGTCGTCACGGTGTTCTGCAGGGTGAAGGGGCTGCCGATGGCCACGACGAACTCGCCCGGCCTCAGCTCCGCAGACCGACCCAGAGACAGCACCGGGAGCCTTTTCTAAAGGGAGAGAGGGAGGGAGAAGAGGAAGAGGGGGAGAGGGAGGGAAAGATGTAGAGATAAGGGTGAGTGAGGGGAGAAAAGGAGGCGGGGGGGAGGTTAGAAGAAGAGAGGGGTAGAGAGAGGTCAAGAAAGATGAAGGGATAAAAGAGAAGTAGGGGAGACAGAAAGAGAGGGAGAGGGGAGGAATGGGGGAGAGAGGGAGAAGAGGAGTAATAGAACAAAGAAAGATGGAGAGAAAGGAAAGAGAAGGGGAAAGAGAGTGAGAAAGGCAGGGGTGGGAGGAAAGTGATGAAAATAATTAAAATTGTTGAATCGCAGTAGCATTGATTATCATTCATGCTTTATTGCTGAGACACTACTTGTTTGCATATACTTTGTTGAATTCCTTTGTCATGTTTACAATTTGTACGTCTGGCAGGTAAATGATTAATGGAATTGAATTGGGGAAAGGACAGAGCAACAGTGAAAAAGGGAGGGTGAGAGAGAAGTGAAGAGAAAGAATGATGCCAAAACAAAATGAGAGAGAGAGAGAGAGAGAGATAGAGAGTAATATGATGTAGATTCTACAGGGCTGCTCAACCCTTTTCCTGGATATCTACTGTCCAGCAAATTTTCACACCAACCCTAAAAAAATCACTTCATACTCAACAGCTTGAGATTTATTTGTGCTCCTAAAATCATATGAGGTAAATTAGCGTGGAAATTAAATCCTACAGATAGATGGGAGATCTCCAGGAACAGGGTTGGACAATCCTGATATCATCACCTCAGTGCTATCATCTATCTCAATATTCCTGGTTTTGATAAATTAAGCTTCCAATTTTCGACATGATGGAATTTGTCTCTCCGTCTTCGACCACATCTAATATTTGGCAGTTAAACATAAATGTGTTAATACTTCATTAAGAACATTCCACTACGCTGAAACTGATTGAGAATTTAGACAGAAACGAAAAATTGTCGTTTGATTGTGGAGATAGCACTTTCTAAAACTTTCGGGGTCTGATTTTTTTTAATAATAATCTTTTAATTTTTTCCCTTGCTAGGTAATCAGCATGGAGCTCACACAAGAACATTTATAATTTGATAGCAAATTGCAATTATTGTGTGAGTAAGACCATGGGGGCCGGGTTAAACCTATTTTTGCCTTTCCCAACAAATTCACCGGACCTCTCATTTAAACTCTTCATACAAATCCTTTCAGCAGCAGAACTGTTTGAGCTTGTTATCTCATTCATGGGAAGGGGAGATTCATCAGTCAAGCAAGGGAGTCCGTAATGTCCATAATTACTGTTTAAGCTATTTAGCTTGACAAGACCAAGAAAAGAATGAAGGTCTGCTTGATTGAATGATCGATCAATTGATTTTTTTCACTGCAATCAGCAATATTTAAACAATCCCAGGAATGAACTACGTTCTGATTCGTTAACAACAAGGGACAACATAGCACTAAAAATGTGCAGGCCCATTGGAGAAAGAATTTAGCGACAACTTGCAACAACTTGAGTGAATAGAATGGAAATAGAACAGGATAGGACTCACTCTCCGGAGACAGAACAAGATGGACCTGAAATGCACCGAAACAAGGTCATTATCCTAGCAGATATGATTTCAAAATAAAGACTAAGTGCCCCCCCCCCCTCCCCCCTCACCCCCCATTCTAATTGTATGAATATCAATTGAGAATATAAAAAATTGAGATACAGGAAGATAGCACTGAGGTAACGATACACACAAAAGGCATGTTCTTACCTGTGGGTTGACCTTTATGGTGGCTATATCTGACTTCTTGTCAATGTCATTGATGGTCGCCTCATAGACGTCTCCATCGTGTAGCTGAACCTTGAGCTGCTGTCGACCAGAGACGGGAGCGGGACTCGTCACAACGTGGGCATTGGTGACTATAAGACCCATTTCCGTAACAATAAAACCTGAACCGCTGGAGAGGGGTACGTTGCGACCAAATAGAGGATGCCTGCAGAGGGAAGTGTCAGTCAGCCGTGTCCAGCTAAATGTGCTTCCCCCAGGGTATGATTGCAATATCTCCTGAGCTGCCACGTTTTGAGTGTTTGTATTAGGCTTAATGACTTACACCCACACATGGGTCAAAATATTACCATCAGATAGGGATCAGTCTGTCTGAGGGTGGAGTTAGATCAGATTCCAAACTCCCCCTGGACTGGCCCTTGAGGTACCTTCTCCCCTTCACATGCCACTTAACCCTTTGAAGAATCACTTTTTTTTTTGAATTTCTGATTTTCAAAGTTCTGTGCTGGTGCTCGATAACACTCCATTGCTCTTCTCCAGTGCAACTGCCAGCAGTGACTAATATACTTAAGTATTTAGAATGCCCAGAAAAGTGCATTTCAATTATGCATTTGTTATTTTACACCTTAATTGGGTTAAGCTTATTTTTCTTATCTTATGTGCCTTCAAAGAATTCCTGGAGTCAAATCAATCCTTGACTCCAGTCCTTCAGACTTTTTTTTTTTTTTTTTTGCTTGTTCCTAATTTGGGCAATGCCTTCTCCTTTAGCAAAAGCAGGTGCAAATCAGAAATTTCTCTGGGCTTTTTAGGATTTATTTTGCTGGCAGGGCTGTTGATACACTTTAATCCCAGATAGTGTTATGCATTAAAATGTTTAGCGGAAACCAACTTAATTGCTTTGTGTGGACAATACCTAATAAACATGGTATATATTTTGAGAAATTATTTTACCATATTATTAAGTGCTATGAAAACAAGATCATCAAACAGGCTTATTAAATTTTTTGAGGTGATAGGTTATCACAATTCATTAGAGTGCATCACAGTATCTCGGTTTGCAGTCTACAGCTGATGTCTTCAATGAGCATGATCAGGTTTGATATAAAATAAGACTTCCCAAGTCCAACTTCTGGATACTTATGAGAAGTCATGATCTAATGCAGGCAGAGCCCTGATTCAGGGGCAATGAATCGAGCCAACTTATCTTGTGGTAAAGTATTTATACACTGCTAATATCAAGTGATATAACTGCAATTACATTGCCTTTAAAAGTTATTGCTCTAATGGCATGGTCATGTGTCACAATATAAATGTTATTTGTCTGTTACAATAATACAAATAGAGTATCTTACATGAATGGGCATGTCATATCAAAGTTATGAAACGGGTTGATTAAATTTTGCGTTTGTTGCGAGCTAGCTCACAACAAACGCAAAGTTTACTCGAATTTCATAACTGTCTTCTGATACAACCAAGAGTGTAAGATTCCGTTTATCACATACTTGTGTAATTTAATAGAAAACAAATATAATTTCCATTAGTGCCCATTGTATGTTCGCACTGAGCCAACTCAATCGCTCTGCTAACATGGCAAGCCACTAAGTCACAGACATTCGCAGCTGAATTAGCGACAGTTTGTAAATTCAGCTAACTGAGAAGCTTGCTAATGTTAGTTTGCTAGCTAACAAACTAATGTTACAACATGGTTATGAAAAAGTACTGCGTAACATAAGTAACGTGAACTTAGTCATGTGAGTGGCACTTAGCTAGCTTGCTACCAAAGATGAGAAAGCGCCATCTTTGCTTACTACATTGCTGAGCCAAACCAATTTAACCAATATTACACTTGGTATTCAATTTGGTTAAATATTAACAGCGTGATGTAACATCGATTTTCTTTTCCCACGCTCTCAGCCAATGAGCTTTTCGCAAAAGTGAGATGTACCGAGAGTACTATCAAAAATATGTCATGAGCAAGGCTATGGGAAGAGCGCTGCAGTTATGTAGTTATGCAAATCGGCCCATATCATACTGCATTTGTGTTTTGCTCACGTGCACAGTCCAGGTTATTACTACAGACAATACTGTCTGCCAAATTATTGTAGTGTCGAGTAATGAAATGCAACACTGGTTGGTCAAAATGTTAAGATAAGTTTGCAGAAACTAGTTTTACAAACTGCAACGCGTCTTCCTATATATTTTTATTAAACAAGAGATTTGGTCAAGGCTAGATTCCATGCGTCAAAGATGCGGTCACATGACTTACCTGACGGACAGCTCGATATGCACTACCGCTGGAGCGATTTTCTCCACAACATCGGCGATGAAGTTAAACTTGTACCTCGGACTGTTGGGGTGTAGAGGACCTATACTAGCAGAAAGAATTGCTCGTGTTAATAAACCTGTACAGATCCAAATAAAATCGCATTGAAATTTTGTTTTTAAAAAATGTGCATTTTAATTTTTTAGCTTTAGGTTCCAGGACTAGTGCTTCTATATGAGCGATTGCTTTAATTTATATAGTTATTATGACATAAAAATAATATATGTAGGTGATATACGTCTCTAATATTTATTTTCAAAATTAAAATCGAACAGTTTGGGTCCAGCTGAGAAATAATAATATTATATTGGAGCTCAGTAATTGTAAAATTGGTACTTTTTCCTCTCAGGCAAAATGGTTTTCATTCATTCTTCCCATTTCTTAAAAGGCCCTTCAGTGCAGTTTCCCCCTGAAATGCTGGCTGGAATGTAATGGGTTTCCTTGCTTTTTTAAGTCTTAACTCTGTTCCAAAACTACAATTACAGCCATTTATTTCCAGTACATGAGTCTCTACAAAAGCCTCAATCATCCCCCTCCCCCCACCGCGAACCACCTTTTCCAGTGACCCGATTGGCACACATTAAGCCACAGTCATGGCCTCTAATTGTAAGCCAGGAAGGAGGTCCCCTAACCCCATTCACGGTAGCTATTGCTGAGCCAAGCTAAATGTGAAACCAGTAACTAAGGGTTATTATCCCCTTTTTTGAGCACATACACTACGTATCCAAGACTGGACAATCCTTGAGGTTGTCTGGGGCTGATTTCCATAGTTTAGGCAATGAGTTCTGACGAATGAAAATCTTTAAGCCATACAATCCATTCTGGATGATTCTATGACTCCAGTTTGGGGAAGATTCTTTCCTGGCTCAGCATGACTATGTACCATTGCACTGAGTGAGGTCCATGCATATGATTTACTGTGAAATGGGGTAATAAGGGACGGCCGGGTATCAAGGGACAATTTTCTTGGAAAGTTTACAAACGCGAATTAAAGTTCTGTCTCGACACTCCCTGTGATGATACATTATTTTTATGATACCTTGGTATGTACTTGAAAATCGTAAGGTGAGCTGCATATGATTCTGTT
Source organism: Gymnothorax reevesii (assembly GCA_029721435.1). NCBI lineage: Eukaryota > Metazoa > Chordata > Actinopteri > Anguilliformes > Muraenidae > Gymnothorax > Gymnothorax reevesii. The sequence goes on from CM056589.1 coordinate 25,585,612, forward strand.
ATCCCTTTAAGATTGACAGCAATAAACAGCTATGTATGAAATTTTCGAAAAATTTTTAACTTGCAAAACTTTATCATTTCAGACTAAGCCAAAGTGTTTAAAAGGTGAATAAGGGTTTCCTTGGCAAGAGATGACTTTTTAGTATTAGATTGTTTTATAAAATTATTATTCATTGTTCAAATTTCTTTTATTTTATATTTACCGGTAAAAATTGACTGAAATCTGGGGTAAAAAGGGACACTATGCCACCAATGTATAAACCAAAGAAAAGCAGGAAGGCTTGCAAAAAACATGAGAAAAAGGGATGTTTTGAAGGCTGTGGAAGCGGTAGGTAGAGGTATGTCCAATAGAAAAGCAGAGGAGATGTTTAGCATACCAAGCGCAGTGATACTGAGACATAAGAAAGACCTTTCTGTTGTGAATCCTGGCAGACCAGTGGCAATAGGTGCCAAAGTCAAAGAGATGTTTGTGAAACACCGTGTTACCTGTACACTGTTATAAACTGATGGAAATTAGCAGTTAAATTAATGCATTGTTTCCTGGTAATTTAAACTGCAAGTTGAGTCCTGCATGTAATTAACTTCGGTTTACGCTTAACAAGCATGGAACACTGTCGTAAATTTATGATGAAATTACAGTTAAAGTAACTGGCAAAAAAGGTGCCAGTTAAATTAACTGGCAAAAAAGGTGTAAGTTCATAACAGTGTGATGAATGGAGTTGTCCAATACATTTCATTGATCTACGTCTGATTGTGTGCATTTTTCAGTTATCCTAAATGTATCTTTGTGATGGTTCTACCCTGCAGGCCCGCCCCCATCCTGCTGTTTGCACCTCCACCTCAACGAGCCACAGCTGCGGCTCGTTGAGGTGGAGGTGCTATTAAGAGTAAAAAGGGCTGCACACGCCAACTGGGAGTGCAGCTGCATTCTGTTTTTACTCTTTGTGAATGGAGCCCTGTGTTTTGCCGCTGCTCTCCTTGTTTTTGTTTTAAATTAAATATTAATTTATATTTTTAGTCAGCCTGCGCACTTGGGTCCCTTCTGTTTGGTTTGGGTACATGGTCCCAGTGCTGGCCGGCTTATTGCCTTCTGCCAGCGGGACCAAACCATGACAATCTTTGCTAGAAACAGTTATAAAAATGTTTTTAAAAACATATTCTGTCTCCCTTATAACCCCTATTATGTGTATAATATAGCCATAAACTCAAATGAGTGAGTGTCCCTTATAGCCCCTGCGGACACTACCAAATAAAAATAAAGTCACATGACCCCACATGCTCAATATGTCCAGTAGTAATATAAAGCCTGGGCACTAAGTCACAGTGTGACTAATACCTGGCCTGCAATATTATGCTTTGGGAGGAATCAAACTAAATATCTCAAAAGTGTCTCTTATTACCTCATTTTACGGTATCTAAATCTACTGAAAGAACCTGATTGGCCTGCGCAGAGGCCAGACCCCGACCTCATGAACACCGTTCAGATTTAGCGGAAAGCCGACTTCAAGTCATGCATAATTCCCCGCCTTCTGCCTGACTGCACTTATGCATTTCTGGCAGGAATGTATGCATATCTCCACTGGTGCTTGGACATCTACTTGAAAGCCTTCCCAGAAGAGGGGGAGCTGTACTGGCTGCAAAACGACAGTGTCATGTTCATCACTAATGGCCATGATTTTGGACTGAGACGTGGGATACAGGTCTCCACTTTCTTCTCACCATGCAGACCATAATAAGTAAGTCTGAGTGCGCAGGTCACAGACAAATGCTCCCCCTGACTGTATTAAGCAATGAAATGGCTGTAGTTGCCATGTAATACCGATACCTCAGTTGTGACAAGGGCCTGGTAAAACCTTGTTTCCACCAAGCAGTTTGGTTCATTTCTGATTGTTACAGATTATAATGATTATTTTTCCATTTCTGGTGTTAAAAGTTGTGGATGATACCCAAATAACAGTAGCAGTCCATCACATTTTTGTTACCTATCTGATGAGGTACCTGGCAATCTGATTTGACACTCAAAGAAGAGGCCACAATCTGTTGGTTGGCCAAAAGACAATCTTCACTCTTGATCGACCAAAAAAGTGGTTGATATGGCTATTATCATACAGCAACAACCCCGCCTACATTTAAGAATTCTGTCTGCTGAGGAAACACAAACCAGATCTGAGGTTCAGGTACCAGTCTGTATAGGTCACTTATTAGTTCTAAGGGAGTGATACCAAAAGTGTTTGGCAGAAAAGTGGCTTTAGATTATTTTAACAGTAAAAGCAATATGAACAGACCTAGCATACAACACAAGAGAGCTGGCAGATTTGCAGGTGTGTCAGCAACCACGGCTGCAGTACTAGAAGGTACAGTCATTACTCTACACACAATGCTCTTTCAGGCTCTGAGATGGTTTCTTATTTTGATGCATAAATCAGACATTTGATTCACTCGTGAGTCATATGAGTCCTGGAAAAGAGGCCTTCAGCAAAGCCACAGTCCTGTATTCTGGTCTTAATCATGGACTGGACCAGAGTGGCATTTCTCAGTCTAGTCATAAATCGTTGTTCATCACAATGTCTTTATTCATCCTGCTATGGGTAGCTCTAAATAGCAGTCCAGTGCATCTGAGTTACGCATATAAATCAAAAACTGTGCATCCAGCTCCAGTACATTGCAATCTCTTGGTAGAAATTCTGATCCAAAGAAACTTACAGAAGTGGTTCATTCAGCAGAATAAAATTATTTGCCTCTTCAAAGTGTTCTCCCCATGATTTCAACAGAGGTGGAAAATCCAGCAGTCAGACAGAGTCTGAACATTGTTCTTTCCACTTGTTAACTCAGCCAGCTGATTATACAGATGAGTTCTCCTGACCTGCATGGAAAACTATACGATACTTACCAAAACAAGCAGAGAGGGACAAAATAAAGAGGAGGACTTCCTGAGCCTGGACATGGACATGCTTTCATCTTAGTCTTATACAGTAAGACAGGGAAGATCACACTGCTTTCTTTCAAGCATTTCTTAAGTATAGAATATCCATCACTTCTAATTTCCCTTGACAATAATAATTCAGAGAGGAGTGGAACTGCACACGGCAAAAACTTTTATAACCAACATTAGTCAGTGGAATCAGCATGTAATCTCATAATTAATCTTGACTATTGTCATACTTTGCAGAGAGCTCAAATGTTTCTCTGTTTAACAATGCGGTACTGACGTTGTGTACATTACGAAGCTGTCAGTGGCACAATCTTGGCCGCGGCAATGGAAAACTGTCGGACTCCCAAGCAAAGTCGTGGGAGAGAGAAGACTGGAATATGATGATAACGTTGTGCCCCAGGTTTTAAGCCCAGTGGTTTACAAAGATAGAACCCACAGAA